>JAWPNB010000003.1:89017500-90217500 GCA_033996785.1 Trichosanthes truncata
AATATATATATATATACTAATGATATCAACAGAAAGAAAAGCTCGAATCTACAGAGAGAAGTATGAGAAAGAAGCAGCGGCAAAAATTTCTCCGAGAAAAGTAGAAAACCTGAGGAACTTCAACGGGCTGATTAAGCTCCCCTGGCTTGATGTCTTCCAAGGGCGCTTGATCTTTCGTCAATTTCACATACCGAGAAGGCGCAGCCCCATCCCCCATCTGAGATCGTCCACCGGCAAAATCAAAATCAATAAATCAAGAACCCCACAAGTTATTTTCTAAGAAACTGCAAATTATAAGAAGAACTTGCATCCAAATCCAACAATCTCCCATTATTTCAAAGACAGTGGATCGTTAGAACAGGGAAGAAACGATTTATATTCAAACTTAAAAGAATCAAACCTTGGAGGAAAAAAATTCAACCCCTTCCACTAATCCTTTTCTGGGACTATGAAAATTGCAAAGATCAAAGTGAAGACAACAAAACAGAAAGATATACACAATTCTTACTGACCCCAGCAGGAAAATCAACTCGCCCAACAAATCTTCAGCGAAAATGCTTCGCTTAATTAGCGAAGATCTGATTTCCTCCCAAGCTCTAGTGAACTTGAAGAGTCAACCGATCCAAAATTTCCCCCCCGACTTGAAGAAACGGAGGTATAATATAACCACGGTAGCCAAATTCGATGCGTTTGTTCTGTACTGTGAAATGGGTGGTATTAAGACTTCCCCCGAACCGCCAGGATTATGTTTCGTGTAATTTGGTTTTAACTTTTAAGTTCAGTTTTAAAATATTAATCCTCAAATTTTTATACTTGTTTTAGAATTTGGAAATTCCAAAGAAATAAATAGTGTTTTGAGTCTTTGACTGTCCATTAAATATTTTTATTGATGGATGCAAGTAATGTATTTTGCCATTTGGCATTAAAGAAATTGTACACGACAATTCGTGGAATTTTCGTTTAAAAAAAAAAAAAGGTGGAATTCAAGGTAGGAATATTCAATAATAAATTAGAACATTTTATTTATATCTTTTATATATATTTTTATAGTTGGTCAAGGATCTTTATTTATTTTATTTTTTTTTTTAGTTCGACAACATCAACAAAACATCAATCTTTGATATATTTAACGACACTTGTAATGTTAGAGATATTGATATAAAATGTTAAAATCTATACTTTTTTTTGGGTTCTCAAGTAGTATTTGAACGGTTCTTACATGAATTATCAACTTGAGCATAACTCAACTAGTCAATATATATATCTTCGATTAAAAGGTTAAATATTCAAATTCTCGCTCATACCTATTGAACTAAAAAAAAAAGAATGTTCTCAAATATAGTGTCATATACTTATTATAAGGTTAAATTATTTATTTTAGTTGGTCTTGAATTTAGCCATTGCACCTTTTGATTAAAAGTTTAATTATTATTCATATTATTGATTAAAACTTTTTAGATGTTATTGTTATTAGTTAGGAGAGACGACAATTTAATGCACCAAATTATCTGATATTAAACAAAGAGTAATAAAACTCCAATAGACCTTATCAATTACACTCTACAACAAGATCAACCCTACTAATTCTCTTTTTCATTTTTAACATAAATAACGTATTGAAATCCAACACAAATTCATATCTTTCAACTAATGTGACTCGTCAGGTCCTTACATAATTAAAACAAAAAAAAGTCACATTATAGAGTTCATTTATCTCATAACCGTAACGTTGGATTGTTGAATTTCTATACCCTTTCACTTTCACCAACAACACAGGCATAAGTTTTGATCTAAAGATAAGGATTATAACAAAACGTTTGAAAGTATAGAGACGAAATGAACACAACCATCGAACACATGGAGGCTAAAAATGTAATTTAACATTCATCCTAAGAGGGCCAATTTCTGTACCAACCAGCCCAAGCAGAGACCAACCCACTAATCCCAAGAGTGACTGTGTGGTTGCAAAATGGATTGGGCTCAATCTCAGCCAATCCAATGATCAAATCAGCAACATTAGCTGCCACTGCCATCAGCCTCATAATTCTATCAGCCCTGATTTTCTTCACACTCTCTTCTTTTGAATCATTTTCAGAACTTTTAAGCTTTCTCTCAGCCTCAATCCCTTGTTTCAGCATAATAAAATCAGCAACTATGAAGAATATGTAGCCAAAAGACTCACCAAAGGCTGATATAAAGCTCATCTTTTTAGCCAACTTTGCATCAAGAGTCCCAATTCTTGACAGCCAAAGGAAGTGGTCAAAGAAGAAGTAGACCATTTCACCTGCATTAGCAAGAACGCCGAGGAACTGGAACATCGGGGCTGAGCCAGGGGTGCGTCGGAGGGCATTGAAGCCGGTCAGGAAGCGGCCGGTTCGGAAGGCTTTCCGGCTGAGGCCGGAAGCAACTTCCCAGTGTTTGGCTCTGGTTGCCTTGTCTGGGTGAGAGGTTTCAAGGTGCCAGTGAACCAACTTGGAGACATATTGGAAGGTCTTGACAAGCTTGTCTATGCCATCTCTTTTGGCTAAGAAGATGACCAGTTTATCCACTGTGTCAGTCATGGCTGTTATGAGAAACCAAGAAGATGGTTTTGGCTGAGGAGTTTGATGGCTTTTGGCTCATAAGAGTTTTAAAAAATTGGGAAATTAAATGAGAGCCACAAAATATTCGTTTCTTGATAATTGTTTGTGGAATGGCATGCCCGTGGTTGGACATTATTCTTCAATCAGTTTTATTTATTAGTCCTCTCATTTTGTTTTTTTTTGTCTTTTTACATTTTTTTTTTTTTTTTTTGTGTTTTTCCTGGATAAATTAGCAGGATTTTGTCTCCTGTTAGATTTAACATGTTAGTTATGAGTAAAATAAGCTGAAAAATGTTAATAAGTTAGTTTTATAAATTGATTAAAAATTACAGTATTTTAAAAATATATTTTTAGACGTACAATATTCCCTCACCATACCTTAAGGATAACAAATGGTTTGCAAAGAAAAGAACGCCGATGATTTTGTAATATTTTTATATAAGAGAATTTTTTAAGAAAATATACATATCATCTTACCATTTTAACATCAAACAATCAGGAGCGAAGCTAGACATTTTCATTGGGAGGAGCAATATTTTACCTTCTATGTATGCATAAAATTTTCAATTTCAAAACTTTAGGAGAGAGAACCAACAGAAAACTCTAAAATCTTAAATTTTCTATATAATTTTTTCCATCAAAGACGATTTGTAGGGGCAACTACCCCTCCTTCCTTCTTCGCTCAACCTATGCAAACAGTATAGTAAATTGATAGATGACAACAAGGTGAGTTAGTAATTTAAAATAATAAAAGATAATATAATAATTATTGATAATAAAGGTAGTCACCTTTGTTTAATTGGTGAAAATTCTTTTTGGAATATTGTTCTCCTGCATCCTTTAGATGTTAATAATAATTTACAACAGCTAAAAGAACTGAAACAGATAATCTCCAAAGTCCGATTAAAAATAAATAAATAAATACTTCAGTCATTTGACCTCAAAATCAATTGCTGAAGAGAAAGTATAAGATACTGAAGAAGTCTCATGAAGTGTCTCTGTGTATGCCTATTTTTGAAAACTTCTTGAAACTTGTTCTTGGCTGTGTAAATTACATGGAGATGATGAAGACGGGAAAAAATATTGACATGATTAAATGAAGATATCAACTTGTTAAGATGCACCCCAACAAATTACCTAATCTAAGCTCTAATGCAGTGTCTAATGGCAGGGTAACCATATTACCTATTAATAATAAATGGTAATGATCATAAGGCCAAAGATGTTTCAGTCAAAAATTTGTTAATCTAAGTTGACACGCCGCATCTTACATACAAGGTTTGCTGTTGGAAGATCAAGCTCCTTTCCAGAGTCGGATTTTAGAAGATCCTTCAGCTGGTCTCTTGGAGTGGAAAAGCAAGTTAGGAATGTGGCGAGAGCTGAAGGAATTTGCATTGATAGGGCAGCAAGCACGTTTGTCAGATACTCGACGTCGACAGACAACTGTTGTGCCCCACGATCTGTTACATATTGTATGCCACGCAATTGCTCTGTGTAAAATGCAGCAGTACCCTCAGCAACCTTCAGAAAAAAGAAGAAAGACCCATATAAGTGGTTCATTACAAAGTGACAAACAGATGGGGTAATGATACTCAATGCAACATGCTCTATGTTTTGATAACTAAAGCCGAGATTCTGAATAAAGCATCGGGTTATCCATGATGAGACACCTTCAGAATTAGACAAGAATTTCAAAGCAAAAATGATGGTTCCCCCCCCCCCCCCCCCACCCCCCCTCTTTTCTGTACCTTCGAATTTTGATCGTGGATAATTGGGTTGTTTTCTTTATTTTGTATAAATGCCCTTTCCCTTGTTTATCGATGGGACTTCTTTTTTACCCATCTGGTTTCATGCACCCCCATTTTTTTTATTGGTGGAAGTCTGGTTTCTTTAAATAATATATGAAGCAAACTGTGTATGTGAGGAAGTACAACTCCCCAATTCTTTTAGAATTTGAGGTGAAATTTCAAAAATCGCAATATTTGTTCAAATAGTATACTGAATGTGACTTTGGTACCTTGCACATCCATTCTGCAGCGAAAAACTGAGCCTCGTCATTGTTGGCATTGCTATTAGAGATACCCTCAGCAAGTGGCTCCAGCTGTTGGGGTAAAGTGAGAAGATATTCACCAACACTCGTAACATAAGACTGGGGATAAGAACTGAAAGTTGGAAGAGGAAAAGCACTAGGTTCCTCAACCGAAGCCCATATCGGCAAACGAGAGACATCGCTAAGGCGTTGTCGTACTTTGGATATGAGAACATCATATACAAGTTCATTGACCTTGTCTGCAAATGCTGCAACTCTCTGAGATGCGAGTGGAAGAGCATGGAAACGTGGATCTTTTGACTGCATGACAAGAAACTACTCAGATACTAAAACAGAAAGAGAAAGATCAGTTGTGCCAAAGAAACTAGCGGCAATTGACCAGAGAAAAACAATAGAAAATAATTAAGCAGCTATTAAGCCTCTCTCTCTCTCTCTCCAACTTCTTAAAAAGGAATGTCTGGGCACTTTCTGAGGTGGGTAATGGTATGGTGAAAGCTGATCCAATGACTTTGCTTGAATGGCATAAGTCGAAACCAAAATCTAAATGCATGGTCGGCATACAATATACCTTCATTTACAAAAATAGAATATTATCTCCATTAATTTTTTAAAGCATTTTTCTTTGGATGTGTTTATTCGATGAAGTGTTGGTTTAAGTTCTTTTCCATATTCAACATGCAGTGGGTGTTCTCTAATGTCTTAAAGGAAAATGTTCTCCAACTTATTATTGGTCCTTCATTAGCTTCGAGACCTAGACTTCTTTGGATTAATGGGATCAAAGCTTTATTATCGGAGTTATGGATGGAAAGAAACCAGAGAATTTTTTAAGACAAGCTTCTTCCTTGGCTTTTGTTGATTTCTCATTACAAGATATTTGTTTTAATTGGCATGCTTTGTTCGCTTGTAATTGTTTCTTGGTTTCTTTTATCTCTTGTTCTTTTCTTTTCACTCCCTTATGGAGTTTGTACCTTTTAAACATTAGTCTCTTTTCATTTTTTCAATGAAAAGTTTTGTTTCTTGTCAAAAAAAAAAGGAAAAAAAAAATTCAAGACTCGATTTGGGGGTTTTTTACCAGTAAATTTTTTAAATGAAAACTCTATGAATCTACATGGAAAGCAGGGAAAATGGCATCTCACAGAGAAAAAAAGTAAGGAAAAAAAAGTAAACGAGTAGAAAGAGAGGTACAAAAATTGATTAACCTGATCTAAGAGGCTGAAGAGCTTTTTTGCCTTCTCGGGAACATCAACAAGCCGAACAGCTGCCATATCCAAGGCAGCCCTGCCACCCATAGTCACTTCCCTATTGCTGTAATCACTGACTATGTGAGACTGGTTTTGGTCCAAACTTGAACCAAAGACCGAAACAGATAAGGTCGTGCTCAGTCTTGCGAGAGTAGCTCTCAAAGAAGCTTCAAATACAGAAGACCTGCTAGTCAAACAATCAGCCACAGTAAGTATCTGTAGAGTCCCCTGGACGATGGACCACTCTTCCTCATTTGACATCAAGTCAACTTTGCGGGTTCCATCCTTCTTGTCCAGGCCGGTTTCCTTCTTTAACCCAACACCATCACTACTCTGATCTATTCCACAGACAACTCTCAGGGATCTGAGAGTTTCCTGGAGTGAAGAAATATACTGTAACATCACATCATCAAGAGCAAGAAGTATCTCATCAGCCTCAGAACCACCCGTAAAGCTAATGCACCTCTCAACAGCTGCTTCAAGAAACAAAATAACTTGTGGGATAGACTCCTCCATTCTGCGTACTGTTTCACTAAGTTCAATCCCTTGGGCTCCCACACCTCGAGTGACAGCTCCTCTAAGATCTACCTCTGCAATTTCAGAGGAAAGGATAGCACGCTCCATTTGTCCATACCTAGGAACAAGGAGAATAAATAATCGTTGGATGTATTGAAAGAACAGAATACTCTCATTGAATACAGGGAAAAAAAAGGGAAAAAAATGCATAAATTTCTCAAACAACAAGACTGTCACCATCTATGATTCATTACTTTTGTTTAAAGGCTTCAAAAGGAAAATATGCAGCCTTCAGCGTGTTGGTTAAAATGTTCAGATCTGATTCTGAGAACAGATGTTGAATATTCCTAGCAAAGGTTCCCGTCATATTATGTAAATCAATAAGGGCTTCTAGATGCCTCGTTTGAATCTTGACACCCTTTGGCATATCTCCAGACAAAACATCTAATATTCCTGAGACAATGAAAGGATCTGCTTAGGGGAAAACGTAAAACTAAAATATACGGTGCATAAATCACCTCCTGGCTACCCCTCTACACATCATAACAATATGATGAAGTACTTGAAAGTTGAAAGTATAAAATTGATTTGAGATGTTGCTTTAACCTTTCCCCAATGCTTTTGTTCCAGGAACAACATCTGCAGTTGCAAGGTTGATACGGGAAACAAAACTTGACCCCACAACTGCCATTATCTCAATCAAAAGCTTCGGGACAAGAGCTTTGTAGTCATCTGGAAATGCAATCATACACCTGCAGATGACAGGTTCTAGTTTTAACAAATAACAAACAAAAGAAGGAAGCCCCACCACAAGAATGCTGAAAATTTAGCTACAAATCTCAAAAAAGAAAAAAAAAAAACTAAATAAAGGTATTAATTTCATCACTTATTCGAATTTGTCCGATATGATGAAATTAAAATTTAGGGTTAAAATTGACCCAATGTGCTAAGTATAGAAGTAATAAAAAAAAATTCTCAAAAATAATATAAAGAGGTCGAATACTAAAAAAGGCAATATTTCCACATATCGACTAGGGGAATTTGCAAACAAGACCACTATTGATTCCCTGTTGTTAAATGAGAAGTTATCTACCATGCATTCTTTGGAATAAACAGGACATAAAAGCATTAGAACATAAACACTACCACTTCCATTCTTGTTCCAGATAAAGAAGCAATTCGTCATAGAAACTTGGCAACCAACTGGTGAATGAAACTGATGGAAAACTTGATTGAAAATCATTATTAGTTGTCGGTCTTTCAAATTCACTCTTTTCATAAGCAAGTTTATGTGCTCGTTGCTTTGAATCAAAATCTTCCCAAAGTTGCTTTATAGGCTTCAAGTGAACTTTTGTATAGTTCTGCTCTAGAGACTTAAATCTTCCAATTCGAAGGAGAATTACCCTCAAATCTTGAGCAACATCAACCTGTACCATATATGGAATTCTTACTTGTAAATCATGAAAAATCATATATTCAAACACAAGCCTTCGCAAAAGATGTGTACCTTTCTATTTGTTATTGCATCTGTTAAACGAGGTTGAACCATAGCATCAAGCCTGTCCTCTAAGACCTCAAGCTGCTTCCTTACATTAGCAAACTCAGCAACCTAATAGAACATCAAATAAGTAAACATTGCACTTAGCAAACATGTGAGTAAAGAAAAGGCATCAATGAAGAATTTTACCTCCCCAACAGCAGACAAGCAATGTCTCATGTTGGCCAAGGTTTCAGCAGCCCGAGGAAGATCACCACTGGCAAAGACATCTTCCACCGTTGAACTTAATTGAGCCAACCCAGCAGCATCCTATTGAATACAATTAAAAAATACAAGTATATGCATATGTTATCTACACGTTGGTTTGTGTAAGCACTTACACGAGAACTTGCATACTTCATCGAACAGTCTCTACCTGTAATGTCTCATAGGCAGCTTCCATCCTCTGCTTAACAGTATCAACTCTAGCAAGGGCAGCTATAGATTCTGCAGAGGATCCCTCTGCCTGCAGAAGATATATTACTTGAAACACTGAGAGATAAAAAAAAGTAATAACAGCTACCACCCAAAATAAACAAACAAATAAATAAATTGGGGGGGGGAGATCCCTGTTCCAAGTCTCCTTACAAAATCAAAAACAATGTCATGGCATCCTTTTTCTTTTTTGAGAAGGGAAACAATTTCATTGATGAATGAAATAAAAGGAGCTTAATGGCTACCAACACCAAGATGTGATTACAAAAAAGCTCTCCAATTACAAATCAAAGAAGATAAACTATAATCTCTAAAAGGGTGTGAAATACAACGCGTGAAATAAAATTCAATCCAAAAAGCTATCAAAGGTTGAGAGAACATCTCTGAAGATCCGTGCATTCCAAACTATATGCACAGTTTGAAGATCCAAAAAGCATCCCTTTACCAGTGAACAAACTTCATGCCTCACAATTGTATCTAAATAAGTTATGTTTCAACTTTTAAAAATACAACATGTATAGCATAGCACCCCGTCCGTATTTTCATTCTGTGTGCAACAAAATGTTGATACGACAATTATTTGAGCATTATATTCACATCAACATGATGTAGAACCCAAATTTACAGCTACGCAAACAACCACTTAGCTAACTAGAAGATCAAGTCCCAATACTATAAGCACGAGATTGCCACTAATACAAATTGACAAGAGTTGAAACTTTCCATAACCTCCCTGTTCTACGCATTGAGTTTCTACCTCCAGTCCTTTCCTCCCTTTCTTTTCCTCTTCATAATTTTGGTGCAACATAGAGAATATACTAATAAAAACACAAAATTCATAAAATGCATAAGAAACTATGGAGCAGAGTAGCCCCAAATCTAGCATTACACGACCCAACCAGATATCATATAAAAGAAAGACAAATCAATTGGACGGGATACGAATCGGAGTCACCTTCTTGAGCTTCTGGAGGATCCCAGAGACAGCAGATCGAAGAGAAACAGCATCATCACGTAAGCGGATAACATCGCGGGTAGCACGTGGAACGCGGAGAAGAGCATTGGCACTGAGCTCCTCGAGCGAGGCAGCGATCTCCTCGGACACCATTTGAAGCTTCATCTCCAAATCGACGAGGTGCTTGTCCAAAGACTCCTGTGGGTGACGAGTCTGGCAAGCCGAGTTGATCCATTTCTTCGGGTCGAAACTCTCACTGGAGAAGGGACCTAAATCCAGATTCATGGCTACTCTAGACGTTTTTCCGATTCAGAGATTCATGGAAATGGAAGCTGATTTGAGATCGGGATAAGGAGCCCAAATCACAAATACCTTCTAAAACCAACCTCAACCTTGAAATGGAACCAACTCTTCCCTTCCACACTCCCAATGTAAAAAGTAAGAATTTGGTTGGAAATTACATCTTAGGATTTTTACATTTTTAAAAAAAATAAATTTTATAACTTTATGGATGACTTGAAATTAAGAACTCATGGAATTGTGTGTTTTTTTTTTAAATACATTTTTGTCTCCAAAATTTCAAAACAAACACTTTAGTCGTGGAGTTTTAAAAATAGTTCTAAATTGTTAGTTGATCGGAGGGAATGCTAACATGACAATTAACTTAAGCTTGATGATATGACAAATTTGGATGATTGGACTATTGACATCATCTTCTTCTTCTCTATTTTCTCACTTTCACCTATCTTCTCCAACGACAGCAGCATCCCAGTGTCGTCCAATGATATTGTCCGACACACTCCGTTCTTGTCTCACCTCAAAGGTCAACTAACCTCAAGAACTATTTTAGAACTGTTTTTCAAATCTCTACCTTTTTTATTAAGGATGTCATACCTTAAATAATTGAGTTATACATATACTCGGGTTGGCTTTTTGTAGTTTTCTTATTAAATACTACCATTTTTTTATTAACACAAGTGCTATAATACTAAATGGTTAGGCCGTTCTATGTTCAAATAAAGAAATGGTTAACTAATAAATAGACCATTTGAAACCTAAAATTACACAAATGTCAATATTTCAAAAAAAAAATCAGCTTTGTTTAAAGCTCAACCATTTGAAGTCCAACATAAGATTGAATTTACATAAATACCTATTATATTTTGTTTTAATTAATTTAAGTTCGTGAATAAATGAAAAAAAATAAACTAGAATTTTTTCCACAACCGTTTATGGAATAGATTTGAAAAACTTCCCCAAATCTTTCATATCCCTCCCATAACTTCCATCCAAATCATTAATGTTTATTCAAGGAGTCTCTTCTCTCCAGATTTACCTGTAAA
Organism: Trichosanthes truncata; assembly: GCA_033996785.1. Taxonomy (NCBI): domain Eukaryota; kingdom Viridiplantae; phylum Streptophyta; class Magnoliopsida; order Cucurbitales; family Cucurbitaceae; genus Trichosanthes; species Trichosanthes truncata. The sequence goes on from JAWPNB010000003.1 coordinate 89,028,160, forward strand.
AAAAATCAAGGGTTTGAGTTCTCATTTGCTCCTTAACCGAAGGTTTGAGAGTGTCCGAAAATCCAGTGACTGTTCTGCTTCTCCTCTTGCGATGGTTTGAGTTTTCCTCCAAGGAAAGTTTAACGTTCAGCGTCCCTATTTCTTATCCTTCGGCGACAATTCGAGAGGGTTTGAGTTATCTTCCAGCGATGGTTCACGTTTAGCGTCCCTTCTACTTTTTCTAACGATTGTTTTGTTTTTTTCTCCAGTGAAATATTCAGTGTACAACAATATTCACTCCACATTAGATGATTTATGTATTATATACTTGAGTATATATTTATGTGTACAATATCTTGCACAATATATACATTTATCATCCTGTACTTTAACTCATGTACCACGTAAATAATGAGTATATATAACATATATATGATTATATATTTATGTGTACAATATACGACATAGTATATATTTATCTATGTACCATAGGAATATATAAGGTTGATATATTATATACCCGAGTATATATGTATGTGTACAATAACTTGCATGGTATATATATAAATATCATTATGTACTTAAACTCATGTACCGTGTAAATAATGACGTATATATAATATATATCTAATTATATATTTATGTGTACAATATACGACATAGTATATATTTATCTATGTACCATAAAAATATTACATAGTTTATTAGACATGCATGATTAAGAAAAAAAAAGTTACAGATTACACAATCCAAAACCAAAATAAAGGGGCAAGCAAAATGGTACATGAATGACATGAAAACAAAGAAAAAATTCTACATATTCAAACTTATAGAAAATACAGTATATATTTTTGTTGGCGAAAATTTAAAAAAAAAAAATAGTGGAATAAAAAAAAAGGATCATGTATTCAAACCACGAAAAAAAAAAAAACCAAAAGTAAAAGGACAAAAGAATTGTGAAAAAGAAAATAAACCAAACTTACTCATTTTTGTTGGCGAAAGGACAACAAAGGAAAGTAGTCGAGATTGGGAAACACAAAGGAAATAAATTTTGAGTCTCTGTGGCGTTCCGGCGAGAAAAAAATAAAATAATTTTTTGTTTAATGTTAAAAATATAGATATGTAATTAATTGTTTGCTCATTTGCCTTTAATGAGCAATTTCATTATGAAAAATACCCTATACAATAACATAATAAATATGTAGAAATTTTAAGGAGAAAATTGGGAGAAAATTGGGAGAAAATTGTTGCATAAAATTGAGAAAGACAAAGCTGATATTTTTTCTAAAATTTGACAATTGTGAAATATAGGTTGCGAAATAGACTATTTGGCATAATTGTCTGATAAAGAAATGGGCCTTTAAATTCCATATATTCGGTCCAAAATATTTGTTTGTTTGGATTCGTTCAACATATGCTATACTTCTGGGCCATTCTGCGGCCCAAATCAAATACTTGTTTTAAATGATAATATCTTTATCTTAGGTTAAAAGTACAAGAAGTGAGTTTATTTGAGATTATCTATCTAGTCAGTTTTAATTTCGTCATTAAATTTTAATTCATACTTTTATTTAATGTTCGCTGTCACACCATTACCAAATCCTTGAGATGCATGTCTATTACTTCGTCCCACTTGTAATTCCATATTAAATTATCTGAAATTTATCTACTAATCATATTATATCAATTGAAATATTGGCAATGTTAGAAAGAATTTGCTATAGCTTCATTGGCAGCTATAGCAAATTCTAATGTTTAGAATTGCACATAACGTTGTTACTTTTGCTTCATTGGTAGCTATTTCCAATGTTTAGAATAAAACTTTTCCCTCTTGACCAATTAAAGTTGTTAGGGAGGATATATGTTTTTGCATGCCAGTTAGTTTTTATCGATCAAGTTGTTTCAAAAGAACAGAAAAATTATACTTATTTAAAGTGATTAGACATAATTTAAGTAGTCAAATATTAGTGTTTCTTCCTTTAAGGTAGTAGGTTATGATTTCTTATAGTGTAATATTCTTTAAAAAAAATGTGTACTTATTTCTAAAAGTAGAATAATAAATGGAATATAGAGACTCTTGTTTAACATTTTTCTAGTTACCTAGCTAAAAAAACATTAAACATGATAAAAAAAACAAATTTTAAAAACCAAAAGCAATACCCATAAAAAGATTATCCTCCAAGTACAACAATGCCAATAGCTAGTCACAATCTCAAAGAAGAAGGGAAAAAAAAAAACTAATGAAGAGTACTAGTTTCACTACTTATTCAATTTTAGATTTTAATTTGATTAAATTAAAAGTCTAAGATTAAATTGAACGTGTTATATCCCGTATAAAAGTAGAAAATATATATTTTTAAGTATGAAAATAACAATAATACTTTTAGTTTTCAAATAAAAAGTTAATTTCTTTTTGTTAAATACAACAAAAAGTTGATTAAGCAAGCTAAACATTGACCCAACAATGATTATGACTTTTTTTCTTTTACAATAATTAATATTATTCAATTTTATTTATAACTAATTCAAACTTCATACACCAAAATTCACATTAATTTATTAATTTTGATTCCATTTCACCACATTTTTGTTTAGTATCTAACACATTGCTTTCTTTTTATTTATTTGTTAAAATAACTCAACCAAACCTCAATAATGAATATCAAGTTTTCTATACATTAAAAAAATCAAATGTTTTTATGATTACTTTTTAAAATTTTTGAAATTAAATAACAAAGTTTCAAAAGTAAATCACAAACAAATAATTTTAAAATTTGAAAAGAAAAAAAAACAAAAATCGTTGTAAATTTTAAGCACACAAAAAGGAAAAAGTAAAACCGACCTTCCCAACCAACCAAACTCTTTTGACTTCCAATCAAACTTCACACTCCACTTTTTGCCACTTATACCAATTTTTTTCCAATTATAAAATTTATAATAACCAGAAGCACTTCTTCACGTGCACTTATCAAATTCCATTTTTTAAAATATAAAAGCTCTTTAAATTATTTTATGAAGAAAAAAAAGTCTACGATATGTATATTGTATATATTTTTTAATTTAATGAAGTGGAAAGTTAGGCTACTTTCAATTAAGGGGCATATAGAGAACATGCCTAACTCTCCTTTTTTATATTATAATTAAAATATGTAATTGGAGTTCTCCCACGTGTGTCACTGTAAATTATTCTACCTAATTTTGAAAAGCATATATTCTTATATTATGAATTAAATAAAACAATATTCTGTTGAGAAAAAAAAAAAAAAAAAACCTCTCATTCTACGGTAGGAAGCAAAAAATTAAAAGAAATCAACAAAATAAGAAACACAAAAATTTACATGAAAAATTCTAAAATTGGATAAAAAACCTCGAACAAAAAGAAACTCTATTGTGTGAAAAAATATTACAATCAAATAGAATTTTCTCTCCGACCCCAATCATAAAGAAATACTCTCTCAAAACTTTATATCACTCACACAATTAGAGTTAGTATATCAGATTTAAAGTATTTTGAATTGGAATGATTTAAAACCAAAGCCATAAACTCCTTTTATAGTACTTAGAGCCCATCACTTATTTGCACCTTTCAGATGTGGAATTGCTCTATTTGAATATTTTTCCAGAACCCTATACATTCAACATTGGTATATTATTTCTAGGTCAAATTATTAATTTGACTACTATAGTTTAGGTTTTGTTTAAATTTGGTGCTTATGATTTTAAACGTTTTAATTTAGTCTTTACGAATTGGTTGAACTTCACAAATTGTTTTAAGCTTCTTTTACTTTCCTAACATAGTTAGACAGATAAAAAATATTAACTCATTGGCCAAATAAATTAAAAATATATCACATATTCAATACAATAACAATGTGTAATAACAAGGATGATTTATGAGATTTGACCATACCACAAAAATCAAATTGAATCTTTTAAATCTACAATGACCAAAATAAAGCAAAGACTGAATCATAAGAGTCAAATCGAAACTTTTAAAACTATAAAGATCAAATTTAAACAAAGTCATATTTAAAAGAAATAAAAATAATAAACAAAGCCTAAATAATAAAAGCCAAATTGAAACTCTTCCATTTATAGAAACCATATTGAAACTAAATCTAAATTATTGGAGAACCAAGTTGAAACATCTAAATCTACAAGGACCAAATTGAAACAACGAGATCCATAAAAACCGAATTGAAATAAAATTTAAAGATGAAAATGGTAATTTAACCTTATTATTATACATAATAACAATGTCTTTATCACCCTAATATAATAAACTAAACAAACCTCTTGCAAAAGGAATTAAAAAGATTTTATTGAAAAAAAACTTGATATGCTAGTATATATTTTATAGGATGTTTTCTCAGGAATCTCATGCTCAACAAAAATTTATGATTCGACGTAATAATAATAAGATTAATGAATCTATTAACAAAGAAAATAACATTTGCAGACAAATATTTGCATGTAAAATATGGTTATTTGCTTTTCACGTTGCGAAACACTAAACTATAAATCTATACGAACGACGAAAATAAAAATATATAAAAATAAAATGGTGATTAAATAATTAGTGGGGACCCATAAACTTATTTATTTTGAATTTATAGCTCATCAGCTACATATAACATTGTTTGTCCACCACAAATTAAAAGCCAGTGGCTAATATTAGAAGGTTTTAGTATTCTATATATGTTTTAGTTGGCTCACGATTATTTATATTCTCTCAACGTGACAATTCACACAATGTTATTAAAATTAGTCAAAAAGTCAAAATCTTCCCTTTGAAATTTCACTGTAACTTGCCAACCAATCAAGCATCTATTTCAAATTAATTTTAAAGTTAAAATATAATTTTGGTTCTCGAACAATTAAAACAAATCACGTGTTTGATTTTCTTGTTGTTTAATATTTACTTTTAATACTATGACTTCTTTTATTTTTGTCAAAATAGACAGAGCTAAGTGATAATTGATATGTACTTATTCCGTCGATGTTGGAAGTTCAAATCTTCGTATCCCTATATTTCTTGTACTAAAAAAAACTTCTTTCATTCTTTTAACTATTAAATGTACGTAGGTGTTAATCGATAATAAAATAGATGATGTGTCGTTTTCTTTTGTTAATTCCTCACTCATATTTTAGCTAAATGTGATCAAATTTGAATCTTAGTAAAACTTGAATCACTAAAATAGAAACAATTTGTGAATTTTCAAATCTACAAAGTTAGGAGACAAAAATGACCAAATCAAACCGTAATCGTAAGAAAAACTCAAAGAACCTAACCCTAAAAACCAAAGCTTGTAAAAATGTTTAAATCTAACTAAAAAAGATCTAGCAACGAGAAAAAAAAAATCAATTCTATGAAAAAATTTCATAACACCGTGTCAATGGCACTAATATCCACCATTCTTTAAAAGAAAAGAAAATCTCATTTTTACTATTTACTTAGTTGATGGTTCACTCCATCAAAATTAAAAATTTAAAGTTAAAATTAACTCGGAAAATTTCAATTTAATATAATGATAAAGATAAAAAAAAATAATAATAATTAGGTGAGTTAGGTGGAACGTGGTTGGTTGCCCTCATTAGGTTTCTTAGAGATTAAGGTTCATAAGGCAAAGGCATTTTTATTTTATTTATTTTTATTACATCGGTCAACTTGTTCATAAAATTGCCACCGAGTTTTCATTTTCTTTATTAATCTCTCTCTATTTATGGCTAAAAATAGGGATTTAAAGAAAAATGGAAAAGGAGAAAATTGTCCAAAAAAGATATTTCCCTCTCTCATTTTTGTATTAATTAGTTGATTCCCACTGATTTCTGTGTGTTATATAAATGTAAATGGATTTGTTTAAAACAACATGCTGAGAGCTCATTGTAATGTTCAAAAACATTATGCTAAATCTGCTCTCTAACTTCTTATAGAGAGAGAGAGTAGAAGGCTATTTTCGGAATTATGTTAAAAAATTTATCGACTTAACAATATAGTTACAAATTTCTTTTTATAATAATTGTTGTAATTATTTTCTTTTTTACTATACGTAGAATCATTTTATCGAATTGATATTTTTATACTAACACATAAATCTATACATCTTTTTTATTATTATTAAAAATGTCTATACTGTACACTACATATCATTATATATCTCTTCAACGTTGACAAATATTTCATTATACCATATTGCAATTGTGCAATTGCTCATTTCTAGGCTTCTTAATTTATTAATTTCAACTAGTCCTTTTCCATCAATTTTTTTTTTTTAGAATTTTAATGTTTTTCTAATATTTTTGAAACCCTATCACCAATTATGTATATACCCATCAACATCAACATATATACATATTTTGATCACATAATTTTGTTCATGAGACCCAAAAGTAACGGAATATTGGTCCTAGGATTGGCCCTTTTGAGCCTCCAACAGCCATTTTCTTTTTCACTTTTCTCTCTGTGTTTTGGTCTTAGAAAATTGACCAAGCATCATAAAAAGTATGTGACAACTTTTTTGAGTTTGCGAGTAAAACAATGCGAGATTAAACTTTCGATCGTAAAAAAGGTAATATGTACTTTTATTTACAACACAAAGCTCATAACTGACTTAATGACATATGACTTTACAAACAAAAAGAAAGAAATTTGAACCTACCATACCATTCATTAAGAGAGACACTAATGTCAAGTGTTTTGAATTTGACACTAATGAACTATTTTTTATTTTTGTAATTTGTCATTTGTTGAGAGATTTTTGTGGCTCTAATCCTTAGAATGGGCTATTTTTTATCCCTTGAATTTTGTGCACTCTCTCTTTTTTTCTTTTTTTTTTTTTTTTTTATCAACTTTCCTTTTTCTTTGAGGGAAATTTAGGAGAATTTTAATAGTAATATCAAGTGTGGCCATATTTGTCCATTCACTTTGAATTTTCTATCCTCTCATTTTCCTTGCAACGAAACAAACACCAATGCCCACCGTCCTATATTTGTCACTAAACAAATAGATTTGGATGCAAGTTTTTAATTCAAGGAGAATCAAATTTAAATTTCAATATTTATTAAATAGAAAGTTTGATGTGGTGTTGATTTGATTCTTATTATTTAAGTATTATATTACTTAAATATTAATAGAAAACATAATAATAATAATAATAAGTTATTATGATATTGAGTAGTAACATGTCAAATAAGAGACTTGAAACGTCTCGAAATAAATAAATAAAATAAAATGAGAGACTTGAAAAAGAAAAATTAGTACACGTCAATTACTGTCGAAATATGCTCACTTTGGCGAAAAAAGATTATTTGATTACTTGTATAACGAGTTTGATTAATTTTCCGTAATTTGACAATGTACTGTTTGACTTTTCTTGACTTTAGATTTAGTAACTATTACTTAATATTCATGAATTTCAATTATTTCTAAATGATACTTACAACTATTCTTTTTTTTTTCCCTAAGAAATTCGTGAATTTTATTTACAACTTGTATCACTTTATTTTATCTAAATATCCACTTTTTTATTTTTTCTACTATGTGTTTACCACACTATTTACATCAACTAATATTTGTTCAATAGACACATTACATTACTACTAGTTGGATACTATGTGCGATGCATGTGTTTCATAATATTGAAAATGTAAATGTACATATAAAAGTTGAATGCAAGGTCTTATAAATATATAAAATGAAGAATTATACTCTAATTTTTTTTTTATTTTTTTATTTTGAGTAGCATCATTTGATTATCCACTTATTTTAAGACTTTAATTTAAACCAAAATATTATTTTTTATTTTGATTTGCATTATTTGATTACCCACTTAATTTGAAACTTTAATTTAAACTAAAATATTGTTCTTTTTCTATTCTTTTTAAATTTCTTATTATCTAGTTATTGAAAAAAATATTTGTTGCCATGATCTTTTGGAATTCTAGGGAATCATTAATTAGATAGTGGTTCTCAATTTTAGAACTCTTTGAATCTATGAAAGAAGTTTCAAGGAGATTTATTGGTTAATTTATTTTTATTTACAAAAGTTCACTAAATCGAGAAGTTATGTTAATAAATTTATTTTTGTTTATAAAAGTTTAATTTCAAACTTTAATTTAAACCAAAATATTATTTTTTTATTTGATTTGCATAATTTGATTACCCACTTAATTTCAAACTTTGATTTAAACTAAAATATTATTATTATTTTTTTAAATCGTATTAATTATCTAGTAATTGAAAAAATCTTTTTTGCAATGATCTTTAAAATTCAAGGGAATCATTAATTAGATATGCATTCCCAATTTTAGAACTCTTCTAATCTATGAAGAAGTTTCGATGAGATTATTGGTCAATTTATTTTTGTTTACAAAAGTTCAAGATCTATTAATAAATTAATTTAAACAAAAATATTGTTTTTTATTTTAAACTCTAATAATAATAAATTAAGAAGTATTGAGTCTATTTTTTAATCATAAAATTGTAAGATAGGGAATTCAATCTTCCATCAAATAAAATAACTCTTACCATAATATTGAAAATCGAATGACATTATATTTTTAATAACTATTAGTAATTATATTTAAAAATAATAAATTACATAAATAGGAAAAAATGTAAAATTGTAGTCAGACCTCCCTAAATCCTAGCCTAGTAAACTCCAATTTATCCAAAACAAAAAAGAAATAAAAAAAAAAATTAGAAGAAAATAATACAATTAAATCACATTGTCTTATGTTTTATGCTTATCGTTCTACCTTAAGGCACCAGAGTTGCAATCATTTTCTTCTCCACCCTCTTGAAAATGCCAAGGATCAGTAGATAAATTTGTGTGTATTTACAAATTTGAAAAGAGAAAAAGAAAACTACAAAATAGTACATTACATTAAATCACTCTCATTGTCATTCGCCAAAGAAAAAAAAACTGCAAAAGCATGTAAGCTGCAAATTACATTAAATTACCATATTTCTCTGCCATGTACAATAAAAAAAAACTACATAAACACGTAAAAAGTACTAAATTACATTAAATCACTCCATCTATTTATCTATCATTTGCAAACAATTTGGAGGGGGAGCTCATTTACTTGTTGACCTCTAACATCGCCATAACGAAGTCTCTTCAATAATAAATTGGAAAGTTAGATACGAAGGATCTTGCTTATTGAAAAGAAAGATTGGACCCTATAGCAATAGCCATCAAATGAAAATGGGAGAAATCAAAATTTCTCCTCTACATGGTTTTTGGAATCACTTTAGAAGACATAGAAGAATTCAGTTGTGGGATGTACTATATATAAACCGATGATGTATGACATTTAATTTATGTATATTAATCACACTATATCATAATCTAATATTTTGTTCATATACTTATTCAAAAAAATTTATCTTTATTTTTTTTAAAAAAATATTTTTTTCAGTTTTATTTTTATTTCATATTCTCGAAAAACAATTAGTTCAAATTTTTTTTTAAGTTTTTGTTCTTAACTGTTTTAAATATGCATTAATTTTTTTAAAATATTATTTTGTTTTTTTAAAAAAAAAACACTTTCATAATAATTTCATCTTCTCGAAAACACATAGGTTTAAAAATATATTTTATTTTTTGTTATTAAATTTTTATATATTCGTTAAAAAATCTTTAAAAATTACTTTATTTAAAAAAAAATTTAAATATGTAGTAAATATCATTTAATATATAATAAATAAATAAGTATTGTTGTATCATTTTATTATTCAAATTATTCAAATATGCATTAGTTAGTTGGGAGATTGTATATAAGTATTATTTTTATCATTTTATTATTCAAATATGTTTAATATTGGTTGAATATTAGATTTAGGGGTGATATCGGTTCAGTTTTCATCGATTTTAGGCCAAACCGAGAATCGAACCGATCCAATTGGTTTTAGCAAAAGAGTAACTGAGCCAATACACAATAAAGGACAAAACCATCGGTTCGGTTGTCCATCAGTTCTGTTCTCGATTCTTTTTTGTTTTTTTTTAACAAATTTTTTGCTATTTTACTTCCTAGCTAGTTTGAGCCCCTATTTTAGTTTTTTTTTTTTGCCCCAAAATTTCTGAAACCTCAATAAGAATTCATAGAGCTAACAATCTCATTTTGTTACTTTAAAATTAATTGAAAGAAAATGGATGAAACGACGCAAGAATGGAGTTGGATTCGATTTATGAGTTTTTTTGAGGTATATATACCTCGGTTAAGTTCGATTTGGTTTTTAATAGTTTTTTCGGACGAAAACCGAACCGAACCAATATTTTTCGGTTTTGCCAAAACAAAAATCGAAATGTCCATTTTTCTTCTAAAAAATCGAACCAAACCACTGGATCGGTTTGGTTTGGTTTGGTTTGATCGGTTTTCGGTTAAGACTATCACTCCTAATTAGATTTTTATTATTTTGATTATTCAAATGTGTTTAATTTATCATTTTATTATTCAAATTATTCAAATATGCATTAGTTGGTTAGAAGATTGGAGATTGCAGAGATTTTAGAACCTTTATTTAAATTAGAGATCACATGTGTAGAGATTTTAAAAACTTTATTTAAATTGAGGCCGACATAAGGGAAAATTTTTAAATTAAGAAAGACAAAATGGGAAGTCTATAAATTAAGGAGGGGCAAAAGGGAAAATCAAAAGTTTTCCCCTCAAGTGCCATTTAGATAGTATAGATTTAGTGAATAATGTTAAAGATAAAAATTATATAGAACCACTATTAAAATTTAAAAGGCCAACTTGAACATAGCTCAACTGGTTATAAACCAAAAGGTAAGAGGTTCGATTCTTCCAACTCTCACATATTGTTTAAACTTAATTAGAAGATATAATTAAAATATTTAAAAGTTTAGAGATTAAATAAACACGTCCATAAAATAAGTGTGGAGACTAAATTTGTGATTTAGTTTATTATTTATTTCAATGCACAAGAAAAGAATAGAGGACTAATGGCCCGTTAGGTTCATGGTAATAATGGATGTGAATGGGGATGATTTCTTTATCCGCTTGTTTGGTACAAGTTACTCAATCTTGGGAATGAGAATAACTTATTCCCATATATTTCATATACCCATCAATAAGAGTTTTCTATACTGTCCAAAATTGGTGGATTTTCTCCATTTCCCAAGGGCTTCTCTCATTCTTTTAACTTTTTCATCTTATTTTATTTTATTTTGTTATTTCTTTATATTATTTAATAAATTTAATTTTTACAAATATGTTTATATTGAATTTATAATTGGTAAAAGTATATTAAAATTAATTTTTAAATAATATATTAAATATAATTAATCATACTGATAATAATTCTAATATAACCAATCATTCTATTGTCATAAATTAATATAAATAAACATTGTATATCAATTCATTTTTATGGATAACATAAATTAAATTCATAAATGATTTATTATAACTATTAATTAATTTTTAAAATATATTAATTAATAAGCTAGTAAAATAAGTTAAAATTATTCAATTAAATAATCTAGTAGAAGTATTCCGTTTTCAATCATTATAGTTATTTTTTTTTTTAAAAAATAATTAAAATCATTATTTGATTATTTAGAATCAATTAGTCTAGAATCAAATTTTTTTTAAGAACGCTTATAATTGATATTAATTAGTTCCTTAATTAATAGTTTCACAAATATAGAAAGAAAAAGATAGATAATTAATTATACAACATAAATATAAATATTATTTATTTTTATAAAAAAATTTGATAACATTCCTGTGTAGTACCAAACATAGGCATCTTTGATTCTTAGGCATCTTATTCTCATGCATTTGTTATTCATGGGCATACTACCAAACTTTAAATTAAATGGCTCCTAAATGTTGTCAGTCACAGCTGAAAATTAAGTTAAATATTTATATTTTCAACTTTTCTTGTAGGACCATATAAAATCAAAATTAAATTGGCCCCCCAAAATTCAAACGTTTTTAACTAAATTCAATTGCAATACGTTTCTTTCAAACCAAAAATTAGATCACTTATTAACTCTTACACGTCAAAAGAAGTATTCAATAAAAAATGGCAATGGAATAAATGAAATATATAAATAAATTTCATAACTGTGAAAAAGTTTTCTTTTATATTTATATAAGTTTTGAAGTCAAAATATTGAGGTCAATAATGGAAAAAGGATTTGGCAATGAATTTGTTTACTTCATCAAGGCCACTAATTCTGTTCCTCTACATTTAATATTTTAAGATTTTTTTCGATTTTGACAGAGTCAAGATTTGAATTCATGATAGATACTTAAAATTAATCAATATTCACTAATTGAGTTGTCTTTATAAAATTGGTTATGGAATTTTGAGACACAAATTATTTTCAAATTTGAAATTATGTTGTAATTTAATGTGCGTTTGATTTTAATTATCGTATGGAGGAAGAATGTCTTATTGAGTGGAAGATATAATTTAAGAATATGTTCTTCTTTAATAGGAGTTTCTTTAACGTTTTGAATTCTTTTTATTCGCTTTCTATTGCTTTTAAGGAAAGTTGAAAATAAGAGTAAAGAGAGATCCAACAAATTTAATTTTAATAGTGGTTTAATTTTACAACTCGTATTCATTATATCACATTGAAGGATAGTAATAATAAAATAATATTTGTGAATAACAAATAATCAATATACCTCCTTAAGTTCATGAGTCATTATCCAATGTCCCACTTAACCCTGCCCACAAGTTTTTCTTTCCCATATGTCCATAGAGTAATTATTAAGTAGTTATTGCCAATTAAGTTAATGTTTCGTCGGTCAAAATTTATCTTACAACAAATTTTAACTATCTTAAGACTATCTTAATTTCAATCACTGTTTACAGCTTCAGTTATAAGAGATTTATATATACTCAATCAGTGCCATCATCAATAACCCAATTTTTTCACCTCTAATTTCTTCCCTTTTTTTTTTACCATTTACCAAGATATAAATGTGGGAGGAATTGAGGAGATTTTACAAATTTAAATATTTATTAGCTGATTGAAAAACATTTCTTGGTAAATTTCCTTCCAAAAAGCCTTATAGAAAGCCTGTGAGTTAGTTGAAAATTATTGCCTTGTAAAAGAAGTTAATCAGTTGGCTAAATTCAACTTTAAACATATTAAAAAATGGTTTAGCCACTTCTATCAACTAGCAAGATTTTGGTTGCATTAATGTTCAAATCTCTACTAACTCTTGTTTGAATGGTAATATTCTAAAAAAAAACTAACTAATAAATCACATAAAAAAACAAATAAATTATAAAAAATTGAACCAACAAAATACTCAAAATCACCCGTTACAAAAATACTTTTAAAAACCCAAATAAATATCAATCATTCATGTTCCAAGTTCTAACAATGAAACCTAAACTTAAACTTAAATAAATAGAGACAAACTTTATCAAATTAAAATGCCTTGAACAGAAAAATGCTTATTATGTCAAGCCAAGTTTTTTGTTAGGTCCATCATGGACTGATTAGAACATTAACAATTTTTTTAAATTAAAAATTTAAATGAAGTAAAAAAAATGACGAGAAATTTGTCACCACTCACACTTATACAAAGTTAATTTAAGAAATTTGGTTGTGTCTGACCTGTCAAAGTGTCAGCCATAGACAAAGAAAAATACACACATGTTTTGTCATTTATGCCTAAGTGAATGAATGTGAAGGGGTCAATTTTAGCACATTTTTGTAGTTAATTCTTTTAATAGTGATTTCCAAAAGCAAAAAAGAAAATAAAAAAAAAAACCCAAAAATTGATTCTAAATTAAAATTATAAATGGAAGTGACTTATTAATGATTTGTGAGGCCACCAATCAAAGAGCAAAATCTCAATTATTGAATGTGATATGAAAGGGATACACATTAGTCCACTCTTTAGGTGATTCATAAATAATCAATAAAGTTCTCCAAATCTGTGGGGGGCTTTGTAGCTCCCGTGGTTTTCAAACTTCCATAAAAAAGTCATACACAATCATCAATATTCAATCTTCTTTTCTCGACACGTGTTTCATAATCATATTTGACGATTGAAGTGTTAGAACCGAGTCTATATGTATTTGTTTTTAGAGCGTGTTCTAATAATCTTCCTACTTAACCAATGAAGGACTTTGCTCAAATTCTTAATATATAGGAGCTATTTGTGAATTAAGCTTTTATATATTATGTAAAAAAGCTTGTGGAAATGTGTTTGGATCTTTTTTTTTTTTTTTTGTTAATTTGTTCCAATGGATGTGTCTTTTTTAGAATGCAGTGCTAATTAGTGTAACAAATCATGTTTTAGATCCAACATTAACAAGTTCAACTGGTTAAGACATTATAAATTTAAACAAAAACCAAAAGTTCAAATCCACACTCCAAATATTGTTGAACTAAAAAAGAAGCATCATGCTTTAGATTGAAATTGCATAGTGAGAGATCGAACCATTAATCTTTAAAATGATAATTTATGCCATATCCATTGAGTTATGCTTGGATTGACAATTTTTGTATAGATTATTTGAGGGCCCAAGGTTTACAAATATCCAATTATAATTTGGTTACCTTTCTTAACTTTATTTTTACTTGGTAAAAGAGAAACCTATTTAGTCCATATTTTTTTAAAAAATATCTTCATATTAATTCATTGCTTTAACATAGTGGCCATATCATTTGTACATGGAAGAAGGAATCAACCAAAGGTTTTTCCCAAAAAAAAAAAAAGAATCAATCAAAGGATTTTCCCTTTCAAACTTCTAGAAAGAGTAAAAATCAAGTTGAATTTTTTTTCCTCCACATATTCCTTTCTTAGCAAAGAAAAAAGACGGCAGCAAGACAAAAAAAAAAAAAAAAAATCATAATTATTAATAACACATATTTCAAAAGTACACTTTACACGAAATTTTCGTATACATGAATTATTTAAAATTTTGAGCTAAGAGATCAATAATGTAGAGTGAAGATTCGAAGAACATAGGCAAATAACTTTACTTAAATGAACTATCTTTTAGTAGTTTTACAACAAGTCATTGAAAATAATTTGTTAACCTAACTAAAAAGTAACAAAAGAAAAAAATTATAATTTACTTCCATATCAAATTATTAATTATTTTTAATTCACAAGAATCAATTCCACATTTCACTCTCACACATTGCGTGTCAATGGTCTATTAAATAACTTATTTCTTAATGCTAAAAGAAAAATAATAGTAGGCTTAGAATCTTAAATGGAGTAAACAATTCAAACAATGCCTCAAATGTCAAAAATTTTAACGTTAAAAAGTCATTTTTTTGTTAGGCCTCCAATTTTAGGGAATCCAACACGTTAGAATAATTTTAATTCACAAGTTAGATCTATATCGATTATGAATTATTTACAGAATCTGAGCCTATATTTGACGTATGAATTTACTTATTTTATATTGTAAATTTACTAATATTCTAGACTACGCAAACTCATCATTTGAAAACTTGTCAATCAAACTTTGTACTTTTACAAATCACACCGACATACTAAATCATCAGTATCACTATATAAACATTTATTTTTTTAATCATTCAACAGTAAAATCCGAACATACATACTAACACAAATTCTATATTCTATATGTTATACAAATTTAAACTAGTTAAAATAATTTTGAACCTCTAAACATTGATCTCGACAGTAGACTCTAAATTCAAAACCCTAAATAAAAACAATGTTGTTTCAAAGTCGAATTTTTATACCCTTCAATACTTTTATTTATTTATTTTATTGTTATTTTTTTAAGTAAGGGGAGAGAGGGAGTTTTTTTTTTTTTTTTTTGAATAGCAGGGGAGAGAGAGTTTTATTGTAGAAGTAAAGTTCCAAGAGATTACAGGCAGCAAAAATGAATGTTAATGAGAGGAGGGCCCACTTTGAAAGGCAAAAGGCAGAGGGAGTTTCTTTGCTTCTTCCTTAACAAATCAATATTAATATAAGATGTTTGTTAGTGTACTTTTTATTGTTTCTTCCTTCCTTGGTATTTCCTTAACTTTTGGTATTGTCAGCATCTTTGACTAAGTAAATTTCATACCCCTGTTTCTCTATAACAGGAATCAAACCCCAATTCATTGGGACCCACCAAATCCCACTTTTTTAATTAATTATATTTCTCTATTTATAGTACATTTCCTTTTAAAATTCTATGGTTAATTACCTTCATATTTTATTCCAATTTTATGTTTCAATAATTTTTAAATAAATGTAAATATTTCTAACTCATTTTTCTAGTTATTGCAAATTCATTGTGATGCAAAAATGAGAGAGGGAAAACTAAAGTTAACTTCTCTATTTATTTATTTACATTTTCTTTTTTGGGTATTAAAAAAATAGTTGTAAAGGGTTTTGTTTGTGGAAATGCTGGAGTTGTAAGTTTCCAAGGTATTTCCTTTTAGAAATCAATTTTTGACTAAGGAAAAGCTATTATTCTAGAAAGACTTTTCCAAATGGTATTTAATTCCTCTGTTTACTTTCTGTGCAAGTCTTTCTCGGGAGAATCAATTAGACTTTTTTTTTTAAAATAAATAAATAATTTTGATTGTCATATTAAATAAATTTATTTGGGTTGGCAAACTGTGACACAACACAATGTCCCAAATCCTTCTTTTAGAAAACAATTCTGTGAATATAAGACAAACAAATGGGGTAATCAAATGACCTCTCTCTTTCTTTTTCCGCTCCCTCGATGCAAATATTCTATTAAATGCACATTAATAATAGAGATCAAGTAAAACTACTAAAGTTCAGATGTGAAAAAAGAGATGGACAGAAGAGACACAATATTAAAAGTAAAAAATAAATGTATTTTTTAACCTAAAATGTATTATTCTCTTGTTTCTTTATAGTCAATGTTACCAACTATGTATTCTCCATTATTTCATACTTCGAATATTAATTACAAACGTTATGTTTTGGAATAACAAAATTTTTATTTATTCAAATTAAATAAGACACTATTACTTTCTTGAAGCATTGATAATTTGATATCTACTTCAAATTAGGTAAAGTAAAAAAAAAATACAAATATTTTTCATCTTTTTTTAATTTTTCGAACCTCTGACCTTTTAGTGAATGTTATAATGTCTCGTTCAGATGAATTATGCTAAAGTAGGTTAGATAAACCTAAATTAAAATCTAGAAGGGTCTATATATATATATATTTTAAAGATTTAAAAAATATTATTTTTCTTTTTTCTTTTCTTTTTAGTTCAACAATAAATAAAAGGTAGAAATTTAAACTTTTAACCTCGTCAGTCCACAGGCACATGTCATAATTGTCGCATGATCCTCACGGTGACAGTATTTCTCACTTAACAAAGTGCCTACCTAATCTAACCAATAAAAAAGGAAAAAGAAAAAAACATGAAGCCGAGAAAAAAAAAAATCGCGCATGGTCCCACCATTGCCACGTCATAAAATCTGCGATCACACATCGATCCCACGAGTCCCACAGCGCCACGTGGACAACAATGACCGTCACCGACGACCAGCCACTTGTTGCCTGAAAGCGACGACACGTTCGCACACGTCCAACACTGACGTGGAGGGCCCCACAAACGACAACGTGGCCCCGTCAGCTTCGACACGACCACACGTGTCGTCACGCGCTTTGTACGCAATAGCTGTAAGCCACGTATTTATTGTATCTTACCGCTCTCCCCCGCTGGGCCCCACGCGCGATGACTTTTGACCTTTTTTCTCCTCTTTTATATAATAATAATAATAACAATAATTAACAATACCAAATAAAAACTCCGCCACTTTCTGGTTTTTTCCGTTATTTTATTTTATTAACAAAAAACAGAATTTAAATGTAGAAACAACCGAAATTCGCTCACTTTGACGTGTGTATGTATATTAAATTATGTTAAATTACAAGTTTAATTATGGTATGTGTGTATTAGAGTTTCTAAACTTAAAAAAAAAACCTAATAAGTCTCTAGACTTTTAATTTTGTGTCTTAATAGATTCCTGAACTTTTA
Source organism: Trichosanthes truncata (assembly GCA_033996785.1). Classification (NCBI taxonomy): domain Eukaryota; kingdom Viridiplantae; phylum Streptophyta; class Magnoliopsida; order Cucurbitales; family Cucurbitaceae; genus Trichosanthes; species Trichosanthes truncata. The sequence goes on from JAWPNB010000003.1 coordinate 89,046,141, forward strand.
ATTTTTTGTTTAAAGGACTCTAACAAATTCAAATTTTTTTAAAATTAATTGATCTATTAGATATAAATTTAAATTTGATGTCTAAATAAATTCTATAATTTTAATTATGTGTTTAATAGATCTGTGAATTTTAAAAAATTTGAAAATTCAAATACTAAATCTATAATTTTAAAAGTGCATGGACTAAATAGAGAAAAATTTCAAAGTTTAGATATTGCATTTGTAATTGAACCTAAATTAGGCTGACATTTCAATATATGGATGGAACAAATATGGAAGTAGAAGAGACAATTTGTCCCTAATCTGTCTATTATAAATTGTTAGAATTGAAAGATTATATACATTGGCCACTCGAATGTAAAAGTTTTTTTTATATAAATTTTTTTTAGCTCGGTCCCTATGAAATTGTAGGGCCAAATCAATATTTTTTTTAGAGAATATAATTTATTAGGTTCAGTGTCAATTTTTACTTAAAATTTTTAATTTCATTCAATTGCACCTTGCAAATTTAGTGTTTTAATCTTTACCTTAATTTTTCGAAAAGGAAAAAATCTTTACCTTAAATTTGAATAAGTATGACCATTTTAACTCTTTTACATACTATTGTTTGAATAATCATCAATGGAAATATTCCATGTGCATATAATGTATATAAAACATATGTGTTTTGTGTATACATGAATCGAGTTGAATTTTGTGCAAGACTTGATTCTTGTTGAAATTAATATGTTTTGAGATACTCTCCTTTACTTTTTGTTAAAATTAGTGGGTTAAATTGATGGAAATTAAATATAGGGTACAAATTACAACAAAGGTTTAAGTTTATGGTTCAATTTGATGAAATTGAATGTTTAAAGTAAAAAAGTGAAAATTGATACAACTTACCAAGTTTAAGGTGAAAATTGATTTTTCCCCTTATTTTAATTTATCTTGCCTACATTTAATTCTAAAAATTGCCAATTATATTATTCCCGTCCTTCAAATAATTTATTGTGATGTATGGCTTTTTCGAGGGTGAACACCCAATCATTATAACAAAAACATATTGTCTTAATCAATTGAACTATACTTATATCGACGAAATATGACATTTTCTTGATTGGAAGTGCAGTCGCCAGTTCGTAACATAGACATACATTACATTATTTAAATTTGAAGGTTCAATCCTCATAAAGGTGCAAAAGTGAGCATAATTCAATTGACATGTACTTATTTTTTTTAAGTCGGAGATTTAGGGCCTGTTTGGTAGGCAATTTCAAAACATAATTTTGAAAACAAGAGATTCAATGAAAGCAGAGTTGTATTTTATGTTTTCAAATATGTGTTTGGTAGCAGATTTAGAAATTAGATTTAAATTTAAACAATTGTTCAAAATGTGTTCTATAATATATTTATAGATTATAAAACTAGTTGTAATTGCAAAACTAAATATTAAGTTGAATATAAACCATTATTAATTAATTTATAGACATGTTTTTTGTTATAAATTTTGTATAGTTATTATTTTACAATATCATATAATTTATAATATACTATATTATACATATTTTAATTTAAAAAAATAAATTAAGTTTATAACATCAAATACTATATTTATTAAAGTTTTTATATATTTTGAATATAATTCTACACTTTAAAATTTCAAACTCAAAATTTGAATAATGAAAATATAAAAAGTTGTTTTAAGAATTTATACTATTTGAATTACATAATTCAAAAATAATTTTTGAAAATACATGTGCCAAACGCAAATTTACAGATGAAAACAGAAAACAGAATCTAAATGGTCTATAAATAAGACTCTTGAATCTTCAAACCCGCGTCTTAAAAAAAAGAAAATCCTCCATAAAGGTGCGTGATAACCACGCTCCACCTTTGCGCGTGAGGATTGTTTGATGCAGGGAAAGGGGTGTTCCCGGATTCAACAACCACGCTTAGACCATCGGAAACGGAAGAGCTCTATAAATAACCAAAAGCTAATTGAGTCTCTTCTCCTCGCTTATTCGGCATCAAGATTTTTCCTCTCTGTTTTCGCTTCATTTTCGTTCTTGTTCTTCGCGATTCCGGTTCTTGTTTTTCTGCATTTCGCGACCATTCTCTGTCTCTTACAGGTTCTTCCCCTTTCTCCTCTCTCTTTATTTCCCTTCTTTGACCTTCTTTCCTTTTTACAGTCGCTGTCTGTTTCTAATGCCCGCCGGCGTAAACTATGGCGTTTAAACCCATCACTTTTGGTGGGGTTTTCACGTTTAAAATATGGTTTTTTTCCGTCTGGGTTTTGAACTTTTTTCCCCTTTTCATCGATATATATGGCTTTTTGAAAGTGGAAAATCGCTTGATTACTTTTCTTCCCTCTTTCGGTTAATTCTCTTTTGTTGTGTATTGGTGTTGCATCTGCATTTCGGTTTCGTTTGAATTTTCCCATTAGAGCTCTTCTTGCAGAGGTTACTACCCATTATTTGTTTTTTTTTTTAAATTAAATTTCTTCTGTTCATCGTGGTTTTAACTTTTTTGACGACGCAATATTTGTTATTAACCGAACATTCGGTTTTAAAATGCTTGCGGATTTTGTGGGTTTTTAATCAATTGATACGTCTGTTTTACGTTTTTGGATTTGAGGCTTTTAGGTGTGTGAGTGAATTCTGGGGTTGACTTTGTTTGTCTTGGTGCAATTTGGGTTTATGGAATTGAAATAGGTTTTTCTCTTTGGGGTTTATGTAATTTGGGTTCTCTACAAAATTTCCCTGAAAAATATAGATATTATTGCGGAGTTCATTTCATATACGGTTGAATGACAGCTCTTACTGGGGTTCTTTTGTCCTTTTCTTCCAAGGCGTTTCCTCGTTTTTCTTTCTTAATATGATTGATTGGTTCTTTTTTTTTTTTTTTTTTTCCATCCGCAAAAATCAGATTTCATCTACACTGTTTTCGATTGGTTTGTCTTTTGAGTTTCTTCTTATTAAATTGATGGGACATTTACTTCGTTGTCGCCACATTTGATATTTGATATGATATAATAATAATCGAGCTCGATTTTTCACCCCTCTTTCAATTGGGTTCATAGATTATGAACTGTTTATTGTACCCACAACTGTAAAAGCCATGTTTATGTCTGATGGTTGGCTGCATTTATTGCCCTTCCATTGAAATAGCAACCAAAATCTTGTTTTTAGTATTTTACTGCATCTATGGCCTTCGGGAAAGTGAATCTTCATTTATTTGCCCATTTGTTTATTTCTTCGCTTGCTTCTATGTAGGCCCATAATGCGTGGTCGCATATGGCGGTGTTTCCTCTTTACTGTGTGGTAGTGGTGGTCTTTTGTGTACTCTTTTTAAGCTCTTCTATCAGTGCCTGCTCTTCAGCAGCTCTTTTTAACACTCTTTTAGTGTTCTACGTTGCATACGGACTAGTTAGTATAGAAACTGGTCCTTTTCTTTTATCTTCTTTTCTCCAGTTTTAGATCTGCTTTGCTATCTTACGGCTACTTATATTATGTATTCTTTAATACCTTGAAAGTTCTCTTTTATGTAAACTGATCATCACTGTTTCAGTTTGTCGGTTTGGTTGAGATTTTCTTCTGAGATGAACTTTACTTCCAGAACACATGTTACTTTTTAGGTAGATGTCAGCAGTACATATGTTTGTGAATATTTGATCGAATTTTATGGCTCAGAGACTTTGCATGCTTTTTTGTGATGGAGTTTGCTTTGGTTTTATGCACTTGTACGGCCACTTAAAGTTTTACTGTACTCCTCTGTTATAATATAGAAGCAGAGTACATATGATGTTGAAATTGACGCTCTGTTCCAACAAATCATGAGATCTGTGATTTTGCTTTTATATTTATATTTATTGTCCCAAAGCTCTATACTTAACTGTATGAACTAAACTTTTCAGGTACTTCCATCTCCACATCTTTTCTCAGTTTGTTCGGCAGATGACGAGGTACTGACAGAAAGAAGATTGTCTTTGTTAACATTTTTTGGATTTGAATGCTTGTTGATGCTTATGGCAACAACCTGTTAACTGGTCTTCTTATATGATGATTTTCAGATGCTTTGTGCTTGATGGACTGTGTGCCAAGTGGTAGTGACAAGAAAACATTGAAAAAGTGGTTTTTTATTGATAAAAGAGTTGGGTAAATAGGACATCAGTGCACTTTGTTTTTGTGAGTTGCAAGTAAAATCTACAGTTACTACTACACACTTTGAATCAACCTCCAAAACTGGACCAAATGGATCTAAAATCAAACCACAACTCTCCCATCCTCACTGACCCTGCACCTATCAGCAAGTCTAGGCTTGGTGTACATTCGAATATGTTGCCATATTCTGCTGCTCCAGGAGTTGGTTTCTCTCCGAATTTGCTTCTAATCCCAAGGAAAAAGACTGGCGTGCTTGATGACGTTCGGGCAAGCAGCTGGCTAGATGCTATGAAATCTTCATCTCCTCCTCCTAATAGGATTGCCAAGGATGTTGTCAATGAGCTTCCATCATTTGATCCAGATCTTCTGTATCGCAGTTGGATGGTACGATTTCTTTTACAGTCACGTTCTGATGTAGGGCAGATTTTATTGACCCTGGATGAGTTGTTTATATGCAATATGCCCCTTTGTTATTTTCAGGTTAAGTATCCATCAGCACTTGACTCGTTCGACCAAATCGTAACTCACGCTAAAGGCAAGAGAATAGCATTGTTTCTGGACTACGATGGGACTCTTTCACCAATTGTAGACAACCCTGACTGTGCGTTCATGTCTGATACTGTAAGAAACTGTAAGAATAAGTTGTTTAGAATAACTCCACCTTTGCTGCTAACCCTGACTAACCACTCTGCAAATTTCTTAGATGCGTGCGGCTGTAAAAGAGGCTGCAAAATATTTCCCGACTGCTATAATTAGTGGAAGAAGTCGTGACAAGGTATGATGCTTCACATGTTACATGAATATTTGCCGATGAATTCAACTCATTTATGTGGTCGTAAGTTTCGAGTACCCTTGTTTTCGTTCATTCAGGTTTACGAATTTATTGGACTAAGAGAGCTCTACTATGCTGGTAGTCATGGAATGGACATTATGGTCTCTGATAGACACTCAACTAACAATCAGGTAAGGAAATCGGAGTTGCCGTGGTTTTGTCAGTTTATGTCTAAATCTTTCTCCTTTTGTATGTTACTTTGACAGTGCTCTTACATAGATTCCTTTCACTACTTAGGGCAAGGAAGTTATGTTCCAACCTGCTAGTGAATTTTTACCTTTGATAGACGAGGTGCGTATGTTCGGTGTAGTAGCATATTTCTTGCATTAGGCTACAACTTTATATTTGTATCATGGTTTAGCATTTGAATGAAAAAAGTTCTTGTTTGGACAGGTTTACGAATCCCTGATTGAAATCACCAAGGGAATTGCTGGAGCAAAAGTTGAAAACAACAAGTTCTGTGTCTCTGTTCATTACAGAAACGTGGATGATGAGGTACCCCCTCTCAGAAAATCAAGTTGTAGAAGATTGTCAATAGAGTATGAATATTGAACAAATTTTCATTTGATTGCTTTTGTCTCTCCAGAACTGGAATGCTCTTGCGAATTGCGTTTACGACCTTTTGGAAGACTACCCTCGCCTGCGCGTCAGTCATGGTCGTAAGGTACTTCGATATTATTAATGGAGGTTCAATCAAATTGTCATCAGTACTAATTTTTCCAAAGACTATTTTCAATTTTTCTTGTATTTTTCTTATCGTCCTGTTGTGAATTCACAGGTTTTAGAAGTACGACCTGTGATTAGCTGGGACAAGGGCAAAGCTGTTACGTTCTTGCTTGAATCTCTTGGTAAGAAAGACTAGAGCCATAACCCTGGTTTCCATTTAAGAACATTCTTACAAATATTTAATTACTATAAATCTCTATCTTTGACATGGTGTTTAACATCTTGAAACCGTACTCCAGAACTTAACAACTGCGATGAAGTGCTCCCGATATACGTTGGAGATGATCGCACTGACGAAGATGCTTTCAGGGTAAGTTTATTGTCCCATTAATTCCAATATCCTTGATCTCTCCTCTAGGAAGTTCAAACTTATGAAATGAAAGGACTTGAATTACAGGTTTTGAAAGAAAGAAATTGCGGTTATGGCATATTAGTCTCTTCAGTGCCCAAGGAAAGCAGTGCAGCTTACTCTTTGAGAGATCCATCTGAGGTACAAATTCTTTCATACCCTGCAAGAGTATAACAAGTAATTACTTGATAAAATGAATGATCACTAATCAATATAAATAGTTAAGGTGGATAACTGAGCTCCGCTCGAATTCTAAAGTAGGATCATGAATCCGATTACCGTTGGTGGAAAATCGAATTGATAACCTTTTTCTGTCTCATTTTTTAGGACTCTGGTTTGAAAAAACAAACTTAGATAGATGATTATGATGTTGTGGAAGTGCAGGTGATGGAGTTTCTGAAGTCACTGGTGACATGGAGGAAGTCAAGTGCTCTATGAATATGATGAAGGAAGGGGATTGATTTGATTTTGCATAACATTAATTGATATAATGAAGGAATAATAATGGTTGGTATACAGATAAGTATAGAAAAGGCAGGAGGAGAGGGAGGGGGTATTATTTTTGGAGCAGAGATTTCCAAAGAAGAGGCAGAATTTCAGAGTTGCCCGTTTGTTGTTTCTGCTCAAAGGTCTTTGTTGTGTTTTTCTTCATTTTGTAAAGTCAAGTTGGTGCATTAATTAATTAATATACTTTTACTTTTACTTTGACTTACTTTTCTACTGTTGTTGTTGTTGTTGAAGTTGAACAGCAAACGAATCTCATTCTTTCATCTGTTTTAGAATTTCTTTTTTTTTTTTCTTTTCTTTTTGTAGATTAAAATGTTCCCTTCTCAAAAGTATATCAAGGAGATGCCTTCATTCCATTCATTCAATTCAACAAACTTATACCTTCATTCCATTCTTTTATCTGTGTTGTGTTTTGTGGAATTGTGTATGTTAAGAAATTAGTGGGACAATAGTTGTTGATTTAATTTGGATCTTGTCTACGAGAAAAAATTTGAAATTTAATTATATATCTAATAATCATTGAAATGATGGTTAGATTGCAGCATGGTTGAAAATATCGACGTTCACTTCGATATCGAGATTTTTATTTTACGGATATATCGATAAAATATCGATATTGACAAATGTTTTTGTAAATAAAAAAATTTTTAATTAATAATTAAGTTATTTTTACTTTTAAATTAAGTTATAAATCTTGTTATTATTATTTATATTGAGATTAATAGATGATATATTTTTTTTATAATTTATGAATATTTATAAAAGATATTGGAAATATCGACGAAAATGGAATATTTTCATCTTTGAATTGTAGAGGTCAGCTTATTTTTCTGGGCAGTTAGTCTCTAGATTTGACGAATCAATGGCAGCTAGCTAAGTTTTGCATTTTATTGAAGTTAATGTTTAGGAATTATTTTTTACTATTAATAGATATTTGAATTTTCAATTTTGTGTCTAATAGGTAAAAGACCTATTTAACATTTTTTTAAAAGTCACAAACTTACTAGATACAAAATTGAATGTTTAGAGTTCTAATAGAAACGAAATTCAATTTTATGATTAACTGAATACAAAACCAATTTTCATAATTACCCCTGTATTCAAAATTTAAACAAGACCCTATAGATTCAAACTTCAAATAATCATGGTTCATCTGCAACAGTAAAAAAAAAAAAAAAAAAAGAGCTTTTCCTATGAATGACCATTGCTAGGGATTCTAGCTTAATGCAAGCAAGCCAACCTATAATCTTCCACTTATTTGATGGGTGGTGAAAAGATTGCTTATGGTTAAACTCTTCGATTCATATTGTTGATAGAAGATCTTGTAGTGGACTTGGACTGACTATAAATATTAATATACACTGGGATTATAATGGCTATAACTTTTTCTTCACACTCTTTCCTAAAAAATAGGTAGACAAAATCCCAATTATGAAACATTTTTATCCTTATTTTTTTCAGACATTACAATTTCCCTAAAGAGATTCATAACCATATTCAAATGACATAAAATTTGGACCTTGGCCCATAACAAAAAAGAAATGGGCCATATGCAAAATTGGGTTTGTCTATTAGACGAAATTATATAATACAATATAATAGGGTTATTAACAAATTTATTATACTTTGACTCTTTAATTCAAGCTATACAACTTTAATGTATAAGTCATAATATCCCCTATAGGATCTTCGTACAAAAATTATTCAAGGCACATTAGCTGAAATTTCAAAAATTTCCTACTTTAAACAAATTTGGAGGCCATGGCCAAACAAGAAAGAAGCATCCAAACAGGACTGGACTTGAAAGGTAATTATTTAAATAATTAATTTATATGAATCCTTTATTGATTCTTGAATCAGTCAACATTAAACATGCTCTGGCTAAGGCTGGAGCTGGCTTTTGAGTTTTGACCGTTAAACAGAGATTCTCAATCTTTAATAAAAAGAAACCAAAACAAAAATCTCAATTTTATTGTTTAAAATAATGAATCTTTTGGTCCAAACAATTCTCAATTTGAGCCAATTGCTCCTTTAATTATGGATCACTTCTGTGCTTCTAATATTATACTCCACCTACCTAAAGATTTTGATTATTATTATTATTATTCTATTTACCTTAATCCAAATCAAGCTTTATTATTTTACAAGAAAAGGATTTGGTCTAGATTTTGAAAAAACTATATAGCTAAAGAAAAATACAATAAATATTTTGTTCTTCCACTTGTTAATGGCTGAAAGATGCAAACATCGAAAGAAAGTTGGAAGATATGAGATGGCATTTATATTATATGCAAATTAAGAAAAATTATGCTAATCTAATTAGACAACAATATAAACTTATAGCCAAACATATTAAATCAAGGGATCTTTCCATAAATAGGTGGAAATCCCACTCATTTATAGTTGGGTACAATTAGTGTAATGTAAAAAGAAAGACAAATCAAAATGATTTAGATCCATGATTTTGAAATCCAAATCCCTATCATGAGTCTTTTTAGCATGTATATTCTATTCGCACTTGCACCCATTTCTAAGAAAACTTATTAATAAGTAACCAATTTAAAACTACTCTATTTTTTTTTTCAATTCAACAATGGTAGAGTGGGCTCCTCAAAAAAAAAAAAAAAATGTAGGTTGGCAATCAAACTATCGACCTTTGGGATGGTAACATGTGTCTTGTTCATTAAGTTATGTTTAAATCGACAAAACTACTCTAATTTAAACATATGTTTTTGATCACCTCAAAATAGCAAGCGATCAACATGAAAGGACGATGAAATCCTTGAAGGTAGAATTGTTCAATGAAGTGAACCATAACAAGATTCATAGTACTGTCTCTTCACGTATGAAAAGGAAGTTCTTCGTTCTCATAAATACAGAGGGTTCCTTGAAGGTGAAGAAAAATCTCATCATTATAACAAATCCTATAAATGAAGGATCTGATCAAGACCATGGTGACGGTATAGGCATTTCAAATGTAAAAGCTCCTTATCGCAAGAGCCTAAATTGCATGATGCTCTTGGCCCGCATGAGCCTCAAAGGTGAAAGGCCCAAAAAAAAAATTTTGAACTACGTTATGACTTGATCCCTTTCCTAAGGGTACGTAGGCAGCTTAAAAAACTTTTAAGTTCAGTCTCCTAAAAAAAACATCTCCACCCCGAACTTGAAACAGGACGTCACACACGTTAGATGCAAGCGAGAGGGCTTCACTCACTTCAAGTTTAAGATCGAGCTTTGCTTGTTTTAAGTTTGAGATCGATTGAATGTTGCTCAAGTTCAAGGATTGAGCGTTGTCGTTCAAAGTACGGTGTTTTGCCTTCAAGTTTGGAGTTTCGCTCGTTCCAAAGATTGGCGTTCTACTCATTGTAGGCTCGTCGTTTTGCCTTCAAGATTGGCATTCTACCGCCAAGTTCGACGTTTTGCTTCCTCTCCAAGTTTTGAGGTTTCGTTGTCACTCCATCTCCAGGTCTAGAGGCTTTGTCGTTGCTTCATCTCAAGTCAGGAGGCTTTGCCCTCCATTGCTTACTCCTTCCCAAGTCAAAGGAGTTCGTTGTCGCTTCGTCGTCAAGTTTGGAGGCTTCGTCGTCTCTTCTTCTTGAAGTTCGTAGGCTTTTTCGTCGCTTCTTCTCCCAAGTTCAGAGGCTTCGTTGTCGCTTCTTTTCCAAGTTCGAAGGTTGCGCCGTCACCTTTCCGTCTCCAAGTTCAAAGGCTTCGTTGTCGCTTATTCTCCAAGTTCGAAGGCTTCGTTGTCGCTTATTCTCCAAATTTGAAGGCTTCATCGTCGCTTCTTCTTTAAGTTCAAAGGCTTCATCATCATTTCTTCTCCAAGTCTGAAGACTATGTTATCGCCCTGTTGTCTCCAAGTTCGAAGGTTAGGCCATCACCTCATCTCCAAGTTCAAAGGCTTCGTTGTCGGTCCGCCATATTCAAGTTTGAGGATTTTTGTCGCTTCATCTTCAAGTTAGAGGGGTTCACGTCGCTTCATCTTTAAGACTGGAGGCTTTGTAGCTTTCCATTGTAAAGCAAGGATAAACTCTTATCTTAGACTGCAAGGAAGAAAAGACCATCCCTAGTCACGATGAACTCCTAGGATGAATTGTAGGGAGAAAAAGGTTAGGAGTTGGTCACCCTTATACTTGTTTTACAATCGGGGGCATCCCAATAAAAAAAGAAGAAAGAAATTCAAAAAATGAATTAAATCTTTATTTACTTGGATGGTGGACAAGGGTTATTTGAAGAAACAATGAGATAAAGTTTCCTGAAAAAAGAAATTAAGGAAAAAGTTAACAATAACAATTTGCAAAAAAAATTGCAAAAAAATAAAAGTTATAAAAAAAGGTGCAAAAATAAAAGGGTGAAGCTAACAAAAGGAGGGTCTTAACTCCACCTGAGTCAAGAATTGAGTAAGGATCTGGTCACCTCTAAAGTTGGAACGAATCCAAGGGAGAAGCTAACAAAAGGAGGGTCATCCTTAACTCCACCTGAGTCAGGAATTGAGTAAGGATCTGGTCACCTCCAAAGTTGGAACGAATCCAAGGGTGAAGCTAACAAAATGAGGATCATCCTTAACTCCACATGAATTTGGAATTGAGTAAAGATTTGGTCACCTCCAAAGTTGGAACGAATCCAAGGGTGAAGCAGGACCACGGTGAAACAAAGTGAAAGGCGGACCATTCTTAGCCTAAGTCAGGAGTTTGGTCACCTTCAAAGTTGAAGCAGCGAGGACGTTGAAGCAGCTATGAAGATGAGCCATCCTCCGCCTTAATCAGGGGTTGGTCACCTTCAAAGTTGAAGAAGACATCTTAGCTGCCGAAGGTAAAACAAGACCGCCCTCAACTCCACATGAGTTAGGGTTTGGTCACTTCCAAGGGGTAAAACAGAGCGGAAGGTGAACCATCCTTAATTCCGTCTAAGTTAGGAGTTTGGTCACCTTCAAAATTGAAGAAGACATCTTAGCTGCAAATCAAGAATAACAACAAGGGGCATGTATTATATTACATTAAAAAAAATTACCTACATGTTTACCTTTTTGTGGATTACGATTCTCTTCTATAGTAAAAATATTTGCAAATCTTGCAAATGTAAAAAAAAAAAAAAGGTTGAAAAAAAAAAGAAAAAAAATAAAGGAAAAAACTAGTTAAACAAAAAACAAACTTGAAAAGAAAAGAAAAAAAATTGTGTTTGCCATACACACTAAAAAAATATCAAAATTTGGGACTTGCCCATTCCCCGTTCCTCAGTGGGAAATTCTGATAATTCTCATTTATGAGGATTATTTTGCCTTAAACTAGGTTGTTTTTGTCATTTTTGTGTGTTTTGTGGTATGCAAGCAAGCGAAAAATGGTGTTTATGAGATTAATTCATAAAAGCTCGTTGGAGTAATGAAAAAAAGGAAATGAGTTGAAAAAAGAATGGAATTTAAACTAATTTGTTGTTTTTGTGTAGATTTGGAGCAAAAAGGAAAAATGCAATTGCATTCTGAGTAGCATTCCTTCGCATGAGCATGATAGTGAGCAAGCCTAGAATTGCTGATGAAAATGCAATTGCATTTTCTGAAAGATCTGGAAGTTGCGAAAATCATGGAAATCACGAGATTGAAGGAGATTTTACGATTTTTAGGAGATATTTCAGCTCGAACTTATGCCCAAACCTTGACCCATGATTGAAGGAGCACAAAGATGGAAACCCTAGCCCTCAATGCTTATAAAAACGAGGAGATCGAAGCAAAAAAGGCAGTGGATTTTTCTGTTTTTCAATTTTCGGATAGCAACTGGAGTTTATGGTTTTTCTTCATTTTCCAGTATCTATTCTCGTATTTTCGCTCTGTAAATCTTGAGTTTGATCCCTCCTCAATGAAAGTTCGAGGAGGTAAAGATCAATTGCCCTTGAAGGAGTTTTGGTTCGATAAATGCAAGGAATTACCGTTGGCGTTGTTACTCTGTTTTGGGTTTAGTTCCATTTTGTTTTAAGCCTTTTTCTGCTCAATTTTATTCATATAGTTTGTCTCTGTTTTACTCCAATTTTTGCAAGTTGTAGAAGTTGAATTAATTAATGAATTCTGGGTTTTGTTTTCTCTCATTCGACTCTTAATTTGAGGAAATTATAACTCCAACGTTCTGAAATTTTTATTTAGTTTTATCACTGCCTTAAAGATTTATTTGAAGTTATTTAAAATATAATGAATGTGTTATCTTGAATTCCAATATTGAATATAAATTGCCTTCGTGAGTATTTTGGGTTATTGAATTAGATTCACAAATTCTTATTAAATTTCAGTTTGTTTAGCTCCATCATTGTGACAGTTAACTTCTAAATTTTTGGTCATTTAATATGATATTTTTAGCAATCAAATTTTGGGTTTTCATTAATTCCATAATGAGCTAATTCCTCCTTAGGGATTCAAGTTAGTGAATGCCCTAGATGAGAGATATAAAGCTTAAAATCATATTCAATCTAGTTAACACTCGAGAATTTGTTTGTTTTTGTTGAAATAACGTGGGTAAACCAAGCTGGCTAACTAGTGATTGCTTGTCAAGCTTGAACTTAACATCGAAAGGGTTAAAAGAAAGCAGATGTCACAAAAGTAATGGGAGAAAATGCTTAGACATAAGTCCTGAATATCGACCCTAGCCATAGGGCGAAACTCCAAAACCGCTAGAATTGTGCGTTAAAATATCTAAGTTAGATTAGCCATAGAAATATAGGTTTAATCACTTAGCTTCCTAAAGATTTTGAAGTAAAATTGAATAGGAGTCGAATTCGGTTTACTTTGTTCTCTTGTGTTAACTACGATTGTAATTGCATTTTAGTGACATTTCTTTCCAAAGGGGCATAAGTAAGTTGGATCCCATTTTTCCTAATTATTGCATTTTCGTTATTTTCTTTAGCAAAAACAACCTCTCAAGCACTTTTACACCTTTACCGCAATTGTATTTTGCAAACAATTTTGTGTCAGCTTAGTAAATTTTGTTACAACCCGTTCCCTTGGGTACGATACTCTGGAGTACTTCCAGTTTTCTTTATTACTTCGATCACGTGCACTTGCGTGTGGCTACGGATCAAGCTCCACTCACTCTTTGTCGAGGTGAATTGATGGAAGACTGATCTCCTCTATTTATAGTGGAGGAAAAGATAAAATCACATCTAATTTGAATTCAAAGATAAGGCCAAGAAGATCAAATCAAAACCAATTTGAATCCAAAGATCATACGTGATTCAAAGTTTGGGATATTGAAGTTTGAATTTTGGGATGAGTTGACTACAAACTCAAATTCAAGTTCTATTCCAAAATCTAAACTGAAATTCGGCAGGATTTCATCTCAAATTAAATTTTGGCATATCTTATCTCAAATTAAAAATTGACTGCAAGCCAAATTAAAATTCTATTCCAAATCAAAAGTTGAAATTTGGTAGAATTTTATCTCAAAAAGTAAAGTTTGGGCATAATCTAAATTTTATCCCAAATCAAAATTGGATAAAATTAATTCTATCAAAGTCAAAATCAAGGTAGAGTTTCAATTTTATCTCACAAAGCAAAATTTGGGCATAATCCAAATTTTATCCCAAATCAAAATTAGATAAAATTAATTCTATCGAAGTTAAAATCATGGTAGAATTTCAATTTTATGCAAAATTTGGACATAATCCAAATTTTATCCCAAATCAAAGATTAGATAAGATTAATTCTATTGAAGTCAAAATTATGGTAGAATTTCAATTTTATCTCAAAAAAATCAAAATTTGGGCATGATTCAAATTTTATCCCAAATCAAAATTGGAGTAAATTTCAAATTTTATTCCAAGTTAAAACAAAAAAAAAAAGTTGGATAGAATTCCAAATCCTATTCCACTTTCAAGTAAAAAAATTTGGTAGAATTTTAACCTTGCCCCAAGTTCATAATTTGAATTAAGGTAGTACATAAATTCTACTAAGTTCAAATCAAAATTTTATGTCAGATAAAAAAATCAAAATATTGACCGAAATTCATATTTTGATAAATTGGCATAAAAAGTGTGTAAAAAAAAATCAAAATTATGAACAAAATTCTATATTTTGATTAGATTGACACATCAAATGGAGTTCAAATTAGGAGCAAACATCTTAAGTTTTGTTTTCAAATTATCTTTTTCGATATTCACTTACACATGCTAATACATACTAGTGCATAAATCTTGAAAATGGGGCATTTGTTGGAATAGAAATTTTGGCCAATCAGAAATTACCACGTTATTACCCAACATTGATGATAAAATTATATTTAATTAGGGATTAATTAAATTGGCAAGGATCCCTAAATTAAATTATGGCAAATCTCAATATACAATTGGGTTATGTGAAATTTGGGCTAATTTTAGACGAAAGTCCAAAGGGCTAGGCCTAAAGTCAGCCAAGCCCAGTCTAGAGGTTAAGCCCAAGCCCACTTGGAGGCCTTTAGGAACTCTATAAATAGAGAGCTCCCTCCTCAATGTCAGGGTTTAAAAGTAGAAATAATTTAAAGAACTTAGAGAGAATTCAGAAACAAAGATCAGAAAACTCTCTGAACTCTTGAAGATCAAACACTCTCTGAACTAGAGTCTTGATGACTAGAAGACTTTGAAGATCGAGAACAAACTGCAAAGCACTCGAGATAAATCCACATTTTGAAAACAAGCTGCAAAAGCCCTCGAGACAAATTCACATTCGAGAACAAGTTGCAAAGCCCTCGAAATAAATCCACATTCGAGAACAAGCTGCAAAGCCCTCGAAACAAAACCACATTCAAGAACAAGCTGCAAAGTCCTCAAGACAAATCCACATTCAAGAACAAGTTGCAAAGCCCTCGAGACAAATGTATATTTAAGAGGAAGAATCAGATGAACAAATTAGAGATCATTGTACTCCACTACATTCAAATTAATACAAATATAAATTTATTTACACGTGTCTCATCTGTTTCTATTTTGAAATTACTTGTAAACAACTTCCATTGCAAGAATAAGAATAAAAATAATTGGAAAAAAAAAAAGAAACAAAAAAAAGAAACATAAGAATTTAAGTGGAAAACTCCAAAACTAGAGAAAAAACTACAACCCACCGAAAGAAACTCCACTATATGAAAAATTATTACAAGCACACAAAATTCTCTCTCCAACCTCAATTACAAAGAAACACTCTCTCAAAACTTTATATCACTCACACAACTAGAGTTAGTATATTATGATTAAAGTGCTTCAAATTGGGATGATTTGAAACTAAAGTTATGACTCCTTTTATAGTACTTAGAATCCATCAATTCCCTGCACCTTTCAAGTGTGGGATTGCACTTTTCTAATATTTTTATAAAAAATCTTACAGTTATATCCTCAACCAAAAAGTCAAAAGTTTGAATTCTCACATTCATATGTTGTTCAACTTAAAAAAAAAATAAAATTGTTAGCATATGGTTTGAAAATTCAATGAATCAAAGAAGTTGTTGAGGATAATGAATCAAAGAAGTTGGGATTGCAAAGTTTAGAATTATACAAATTTGCTCATGCTTGAAAAGAACCATATTCCACCATATCTTTCCCTCATCTTATTGCATACAAATGAGGACACTTCAAGCATATGAATCAATAAAAAAAAATTAAGTCAACAATACAAATGATTTATTTCCTTGGTGCTATTAGAAAATATAATTTTGGAAATCTCACCATCAAGCAAGAAAAAAGAGATGTTTGCAAGTTATACTGGTATTTTTTTTTAATTTATAAATTATTAAGAAAAGAATTTTAGTGGCTGGTGGTTAGAATGAAAACCCACCTCTTGATGTTGTCCAAGAATCTTGATTTCTTACACTCTTTGGTTGGGTTTGGTGAATGGAAAGTCAACTTTAGAAACCAAATTAAACCCATTCATACTATATACATCATTACCATTCATTATTATGGACATTAGATTAAATCCATGGTTAATGGTTTGCAATGCTAAATGTCATCAAAATACTTAAAGATATGTTGAGAAACTTTATAAGTCTATATAATATATATTCTGGTTTAATAGTGATAAAAGTACTAGTAGTATACTTTTGTTTCCTTAATATATGTTGTGGTATTTTCATTGAAGTTTGAGGAGCATGATCACATTGATTTTGATGGTACAAGGTAAGTATATATGTGTATAAACATATAAACGTCTAGCCGAAAAGGTTGTTTCTTCAAATTAGACTCTTTCTTGATTGAAGAATTTCTTTACATATATAAGAGATTTGAACCATCCCATGGAACCACATATGTCAAGGTTTACAAAAACTACAACCCAAAAATCTCATTGTGTGCCTAGGCTACCGACCAAGTGCAAGATCAAAAAACAAACTCAAAGTCCCATCATTTTTTTTTTTTTGTCGTCGTCATTAATGGAAGACTGGACTATCGAAGCAATTTTAACAAACATCAAAACAACACAAAGTTTTGTTTTCGATTTTTTCTTTTTTTGAGTTCAACAATATGTGAGAATGAGGAGATTTGAACCTCTGACTTCTTGATCGATGACATATGCCTTAACTAGTTAAGCTATGCTCATGTTGGCAACAATAAAACTTTGTTAACATCATACAACTTGAAAATATCAAAATCTGAATTTAATATGAGCTTTAATTCAAAAACTTAAAGGAGGCATTTGGCTCACCATTTTGGAATCAAAATCTTTAGATTTAGAACTCTGGGAGGTTTGTTCTGGGGGTTTAAAAGCTTAGAAATCAGAAAATACTGTTTGGAGTGCAGACAATCGAACATACCCACATTTCTTTAATTTAATAATAAACTTTATTTTTATTTTTTCTTTAAAAATGCATTAGCCAATAATACACGCAAGTAAAATCAGAAAAATAGAGAGAATGTATATATTTTTTTACATTTAATGGTAAACATGAAATACATTATTAGTTTATTTATTTGATAAAAAAAATAAAATCGTACCAAAATAAAAAATAATAGAAAATTAAATAGAAAATAATAACTATAAGCTCGTTAATGTAAAGTAAAAGAAAATAAGAAAATAAGAGAGAAAATAAAAATATAAACGAAAAGAGAGAAGTAAAAAGGAAAAAAGAAAAAAAAAAGATAATGAACTATTAAAAGAAAAAATATTATGATGAAAGAGAGAAAACGAATAGAAATAAAGAAATTAAAAAATAAAAATAAAAAAGAAGAAAGAAACAAAAAGATTAAAAAGTATTAAAAGAAAAAAATAGAATGGAAGAGAGAGAAAGAAGAGAAAGAGGAGAGATGGGTAAAAAGAGAAATAAGAATACATGCATGAAACCTGGAAAAAAAAAGCAGAAACAGAATTTGAGAAACTACTTTTTGAAGTTTCTCAAAATATGTCTTTTTTTTAGAAACGTTTCTAAAAAATTTATAAACAAGAAATATGATGGTTTATCAAACAAGTTTGTTTCTTGAAAAATGAGAAACAAGAACAAGAAACATGAAACATGAACGTTATCAAACGAGCCCTTAATTTTTCAGGCGTTCTTTTCCATTTATTTTTTAACTAAAAAAAAATTCAAGGCGACACTCGAATATCCCAAAATTTTAAAATAAGCATTTCAAACCTTTTTTTTTTTGTGGAAAAATTTTCGAACTTTTTTCATAATACATATCAGTTTTTTCCTCATAGTACATATAAGTTTAATGCTGGAAAGAATTATCAATAAAAGGAAAGAATTTGTCTTCAACATACTATTAATGTGTTGCCATTAATTGGGTCAAGATATCTGATACTTTACTTAATGAGATGAAATTTCCGATTCAAATTCATACCATAAACCAAAAAAGTTGGTATATTTCAAAAAAAAAAGAGAGAAAAAACCTAAGAAGTTGGTAAATAATTTATTAAATATGAGAAACCAAAATTCGTAGGCTCTTATTGAAGAAAAGCTTGAATGCAATATTTAAAGTAACCCATAAAATTTGTTTACTCATGTCAACATAATTTAACTAATCAAGATATTATTTTGAACTAAAAAATTAAAAATTAAAATATTACAGTAAAAGATATAAATGACTATCCTTGAAATATTTTTTTGGTAATTTTCTTAGTAGTATTTTCTTACAATTTGACTTAAAATCTATCTATTTTGACTTTTTATATTTTTCTTTATTCAGTTGTCATCTATATCTCTCTTTAGGCAAAGGGTGACATGATGATTTAAAATCTAAAACTACTTAATAGTATTATTTTTAAAAATTAAACAAATTGTTGAAAATAAAATACTAGTTTGAATAAAAAGTGATTGAGGATGAGTACAAACTAAGTAGTGTCATATGTTTGTTTTAGAAAATTTCTTGTACTACAGTAATAAATACTTCTTTCATTTAGCATTTAACATGTCATTTAATGATATATTATTTTATTTTATGGACTCCACACAAAATGCTTCTTTCATAACAAATAATGAAGAGAAGTAATATAAAATAATTTCCATAATACTCTCATAGTATTATAAATTTTTTCTGTTCTTGCACATAATTTATTTTTTTTGGATTTGACAACTAATTATTTTGCTCACAATTCTCTCTCTCTCTTTCTTAAATACATCAAATGCAAAACCATAAATTACTGCATTAATAATAAAAAGGTCAAATTACTGTACAAAGTACTTCCCCCTTATGACATGTTTCCCACAAAAAATTTGCTCTTTTTATAAATAATCGTTTCTTTTTCTTTAAATTTTTTTAAAAAAAACGATTATAAACTAGCTTCAATTTTATTTTAAACGAAATCATTAGGAAAATATTTTAGAAAAAAGGCACATCTTTTGACTTTAAAATTTGGGGGTAATTTATTTGTTTGTGTTTTCAGAATCATTTTCTAAATTTTAGCTAAAGAGAAATAGATTTATGAAAAGTATTTTCGAGAATCAACTCAACTTTATACTATTTCACACACAAAAAAAATCAACATTATCCAAAAGATGATCATTTGAAAATAAAATTGTCTGGGTTTTAAAGATGTTTTAGTCACAATTTTTATTTAAATTTATTAGAAACAAAATTATACAAATGTATTAGAACCAATAGTAAACGCAAACATATTTGAAGCACAATTATTTAGTCAAAGACTTTTCAAAAACATTGATTTTTTAGAAAATAATCAAAAAGAAAAATAGAGTGCTTTTTTCTAAGGTCTAGAAAATTGTGATCACATGGTGCAATGAGAAACCAAATTCGCAATATTTTAAAATTAATAAATAAATAATGTTAAAGTATTAGCGGATTCATTTTGACTTCTATTTTCAATCTCATACTTTTCTTTATAATACTTTTATAAATAATTCATAAATAAAATATAAACGAGTGAATATAAACGAGTGAATAAAGTTGATGTAACTTGACCATATTAACTGATTAAGACATTATCTTCTTCACCAAAAGAGTAAAAGTTCAAATTTTCACTCCCGTGTGTTGTTGAGCTAAAAAAATAGTTAATAAAGTTGATAATCTAATATTGAAGGCAGTTTAATCATACATTTGTCCATATAATTTGATTACAATAGAATTGTGTCTATTTGGTTCATGTGTACTAAAAGGGTTTATAATAAATCTTATTATTATTTTTAGTTCAATAACATGTGAGGAAGTAGGCATTCGAACTTCTGAATGGTATATGCCTTAATTAATGAATCAAGCTTAGGTTGTTGGTTTATAATAGATCTTAAACTCTTAAGATTATGTTTATATTGTCTTTATATTTTAAAAATATTTATAAAATACTTCTAAATTTTTAATTTGCGTCTAAGAGATCCTTGTTGTTAACTTCATTAATTTAGCGCTTGTGTCACCAAACGCCTCAACTGACTCAAAATTAGCCCATCGTGAAACTCATAAAATAATATTGTCAACATGTCATGTAAATGAAAAACTATTAAATGTAGTTGTCCTTAATAACCATTTGACACATCATACAAGTTCGAATTTTGCACAACCTCTAATAAATGTTTTGATACAATTTCAAAAAGAAAGATCGTTTTGATACAGAATTAAATTATACTTTGTAATTTCTCTCATATATCTAACTGTGTAAATTATTAACCATATTGTTTCAACTTTCTCAAATAATTTTGCCAATATGAACATAGTTCAACTGATGTAAAGCATGTATCATCGACTAAGAGGTCATGAATTCAAATTCTCAATTCCACGTGTAGAAAAAAAAAAAAAAAACTCTCTCAAATAATTTTTTGAATTAATTATTCCACGTAAGCATTAAGAGGACAAATTAATAAAAGAAAATAAAGAAAAGCGTTTTGGAGAGAGTGAACTCGGTTCCGTCAAATCCGAAAGTCACGAAATGATGATGGAGAACGCGACGCCGAAATTTGGGGCGCGTTACCGAATACCGATTGCCTCTTTGTGGGCTCCACTTTCTTCCCCCATCATTACGCTTTCCTCAACTTCCCCCTCACCGCCTATTCCCGGTTTTCTTTCCCATTTTTAACCGACAACTAAGCAACTTCTGTAATAAATTAAGTTATCCTCCCTCTTTTTAAACACGCTTTTCGTTTCAATTTATCTTTTTGTCTCACTGGTTCCCTTCAGGCTTCAACATTAAACAATTTTATTTTCGATCTAATAATTTTTAATTATGGTTCTTTCGGTCTAGTTTCTATTATTGATATCATTAACGAAAAATAGATGTATTATGTACTTTCCATAAATTTTCTTTGAGTTTTTTTTTTTTATTTCAATAATATGTAAGATGAGCATTCAAATCTCTGACTTTTATGTGAAAGACATAATATTTTAATTAATTAAAATATGTGTCAAGTTGAATGATTTTTTATTTAGTTTTTTTTTTTTTTGAGAATTTTGATTGAGTTTACTTGGTGTGGAAGACAACGGAAAAAAATTATGAACATGTCATGAATGTAAACATAAATAATATTGATGAAGATTTTTAATGAGGATGGTTAATCATATTTCAAAATCTTGTTAAAACCTTTAAACTTCAAAAATATTTAAAAAAGACAAAAGTAAATGTTTTTTTTTGTTTTTTTTGTTTTTTTTGTTTTTAGGATAATAAATAGGATACAATCATACAATCTGACAAAAGAGTCCAAGGGTTTCAGAGAATTAATTATAAAAAAGTGTATCTGAGGTGGAAATGACAAAAATAAATAGGAAAAAAAAAAAAGAAGAAACCGGTTCAGACAGTGACTGGTCACTTTCCTTAAAAAAATGAGGTGATTTAGGGCAACACTTCCGGTCAGTTTTGATTGACCGTATAACCGTTGCATTTTAATTCCCATTTTGTTTCTGCAGAAAAAAGCCAAACCCCAAGAATAAGTGTTTCTCGTTTCAGACCTCTCTCTCTCTCTCTCTTATTTTCTCTCTCCGATTATGTAAAACCCTTCTCTGATAATCTCTGTAAACTCTTGGATTATTCTATTCTCAGTCCTAATCTCAAAAATCCATCGACAATGGCTCTGTTTCAGCCTTCTCTTTCACTGTTCTATCTGCTTCCACTGCTGCTTCTGGTATTTTTGCTTCCATCGCTCTGCTCCGCCGCTGATCCTTACGTCTTTTATGAGTTTCGCGTCTCGTATATCACTGCCTCTCCCTTGGGCGTTCCTCAGCAGGTTCTCTATTTCGCTCTTCTTTTTACAACTTTCCACATTGATCCTCTCTTCTGTACATTCTCTGTTTCGGTTTTTGCGTATTTTCAATGGATTATTCCTTGTTGTGTTTGGTTCTTGAGATTTTGTGAGTCGAAATTCCTATTTAGTGGTTTTGATTTTTTCTGCATGACTCTGGACTTGAGGAGTCTGATTCTAGGGAGTAAATTAGAGCTTGAAGTTCTTATTATTGATTTTCTCTTGGCTTGAACACTTTTTGCTGTAGAATTTTTTTTAAAAATCGAGTATTGGTGGTTTATTGTTTGGCTCTGTGATTAAGCCAAACAGAAAATGGATCCCGGTGAGGAAAACTGTTCCCGAGTACTCATGGAGAGAGAAAATATTTATTTTTGTAGCAATATATTTCTGTGGAATTTTTTTTTTAATTTTTAATTTTTATTATTACCGGGTCGCGGGGTTTGAGGCATTGAACGAATTTTATGCAAATTACAGCCTAATAATTTAGGGCTTTTTATTTTGATACTCATTATTCTTCACGAGGATAGTATATAACTTTATTTACTCGTTATGCATTTTTGATTCTCGAGAAAGTTTTTTTTGACTAAAAAAAGTAGTTTTTTTTTTAAGAAATTTATTTTTTGTTTCTGAAATTTGATAAATAATAAATAGCATTTTTCTAATGCTCAATTATAAAAAAATACTCTTGAACTTTGTCCTTGTTTCAAAAATATCCCTATTTTTTTCAAAAATTGCAATATTACCTTTGACTTTTCATAAAGGTTTCAAAACTACCATTGAAGTAAAAATCCATTAGAATGTTGGACGGAAAATCGACGTGACAATGACCTGAGAAACGTGGCAGACTAGGATGCTTGTCTGGACTAAATCTGAAAGAATGACATTCATACACGTTGACTTTTCGTTCAGCATTCTATCGGTTTTTCTGTTCCAAATGTAGTTTTGAAACATTTATGAAAGGATAAAATTCAAGGATTTTTTTTTAAAAATAATTCAGCCATTTTTAAATGGTGAAAAATAAAATTAAGAAATTATTAGTAAATGAATTGAATTGTTTAAGAACATAAACTGAAATCGAAGTTGGTATTAAGACCTTAACATTTAACTTCTTCTTTTCTCATCAATTTCCCATTTGATTATGAACTTTAAAAAAAAAAAATCAGTTGATCAGTAACTTCCAGCTATGTTTGAGTTCTTGTCGTTCATTTTAATCAGTCATATATTTACTTGAATTGTGTATTTGTATAATGCGAAAGCTTTTCCTGTACTTCTAAATCAGTGCCTAAATTTTTGTTCAGAGTGCAGATATTACACTTTAAATTCGTTCAAGTTTTTTAGGCGTTGTTTCTTGTTGTAGGTTATAGCTGTGAATGAAAAGTTTCCTGGTCCTCCAATCAATGCCACTACTAATTACAATGTTGCTGTCAATGTATGGAATGATTTGGACGAAAATCTTCTAATGACTTGGTATGTCTACTTGGAAAGATAATCTCACTGTTTTATCTTCATTTTCTTCGAGTTGTATGTAGAGAATAACTTCTGTAAGGCTTAAAGAGCTATCTATTATGGCAGGTCTGGGATTCAAATGCGGCGCAATTCGTGGCAAGATGGTGTTCTTGGCACGAACTGTCCAATTCCTCCAAAGTGGAACTGGACCTACCAGTTTCAAGTGAAGGATCAGATTGGAAGTTTCTATTACTTCCCATCTCTCAATTTTCAAAAATCATCTGGTGGTTTTGGTCCAATTGTTATTAATAATCGGGAGATTATTCCAATTCCTTTTCCACAGCCTGATGGAGATATTTTCATTATGATTGGTGATTGGTATACGCGAAACCACACGGTTAGTTTCTGCATCGTGGTGTCAGTTAATTTTTTTAAACCAGTCAACTCATATTAGCTTTTTTGAATTCAGGCACTCAGGGCAGATCTTGATGCTGGAAGGGAACTTGGGATTCCAGATGGAGTTCTCATCAATGGCAAGGGGCCTTACCAGTACAACGCAACTCTTGTACCTGCCGGCATCCAATATGAAACCATTCAAGTTCATCCTGGTAGGGTTCTTATTTTATAACTGCCGCTGCATAATTTGTTGCATTCCATTTAGAATATCTGGTTTTTATTCTGTCAGATCTTTCTTCCATGAATGTTACTGTGCTGTTCATTAAGATCAGTTTCATTTCATTTATTATATCTTCAAACCAGATATTCTGAATGGAATATTTCCAAGAAGTATTGTGTTTTCTTATGCAACTTCTGATTGTTCAAGAAAAGACTATAAATCCGTCATGGTGGCATGTTGATAAATGATGAGATAAAAAAAGATTGTCACGTCTGTTAGTGGAATTGGTTTGTTGTGAAGTGTAAGGCTACACTCACCTGAAACCCACCAATTTGGATGATCTGCTGATTATTAGATTTTACTGATGACTAGATGGCAATGTAGGCAAAATTGGAAAAACTTTCGATTTGCAGAGTTAAAACTTAAAACCAGGGTAGATGATGCTAAAGGACTTTCTTTGCTTCATACTCCCATTTTTGGACACTATTTTGATTTGTTTAGACTCTTAACTAAAGTTTATCACATTCTTTCAGGCAAAACTTATCGACTTCGTGTGCACAATGTTGGGATTTCTACTAGTTTGAATTTTAGAATCCAGAGTCATAATATGCTTCTAGCAGAAACAGAGGGACATTATACGGTGATGCAAAATTACACGGACTTTGATATTCATGTTGGGCAGTCTTACTCTTTTTTGGTTACCATGGACCAGAATGCCAGTACCGATTATTACATTGTCGCAAGTGCTAGGTTTGTAAATGAATCACTTTGGGAAAAAGTTACAGGTGTTGCCATCTTACACTATTCCAATTCTAAAGGACCAGCAACTGGTCCACTCCCAGATCCTCCCAATGATTTTTATGACAAGGAGAGGTCAATGAACCAGGCCAGGAGTGTAAGGTTCGTTCTTATAACATTATCTTTTTTCATATTCTTGATATCCAGTGATAATTACTAAAGGATTTTGGGTCATTTCAGAGTTCAAATAGTACCAGTTATTTTCTATCTATTATGAACATGTTGCTCTAACTCCAATTTTTTCTAAAAGAAAATCCTATCATAACGAAGTAGTTGAAAACTGAATTATCCTTTGCTTGGATCATGTTTCGAATGGATGATTTCTTATGATTAATGTTTATTTGATCAGGCAAAATGTATCCGCTAGTGGCGCCCGTCCTAATCCACAGGGATCTTTTCACTATGGTCAAATAAATGTCACTCAGACATACTTGTTGAAGAGTGAACCATTGGTGACAATTAACAAAACAGCTCGAGCAACCTTCAATGGCATCTCGTTTGTTCCGCCTCAAACACCAATCAGGCTTGCTGACCAACATAAAGTTAAGGGAGCATATAAGCTTGATTTTCCCGATAGGCCGTTGAACAGAACACCACGAGCAGATATATCTATTATAAATGCAACATATAAAGGATTTATTGAAGTGATATTTCAGAACAACGATTCCATCATCCACAGTATTCACATGGATGGCTATTCATTTTTTGTGGTTGGGTGAGGTTTTCTCCTCCTTTTCGCACTTATGTATTTCATATAAGAAGCTTGCTTCTACTCTATGCATCACTTGCTTTCAAATTTTGATAATTGCATATGTATCATTCTTGCAGTATGGGTTATGGTGATTGGTCAGAAGACAAAAGAGGCAGCTACAATAAGTGGGATGCTATTACCCGATGCACGACTCAGGTTTGTTTTTTCCAAGTTGTCATTGGAAATATTGATATGAAGTACGCGTGTAATGATGCTTTATTAAAGCATAGTAAAGTAAACTGAGTTCTTTATTCTTCCCTCCCTTTGGCTATTCTTTTATTGTTTTCTCTACCTCAGTTGATTTAAAAAAATTTATTGGAGCTTAGAAATACTAGGTTAAGATCTGACCGGACTATGAAGTTCTGCATTGATGAAATGTGTGAAGAACTTAGGATTTCATTGACAAAAATTATACTTTCTGATAGTATTGCATTAGGGACCACTGGTATCAATTGAGATCATTATTAGCTCTCAGGATCTGATTTGGCATTGACTTGGTAAACATGGTGTTTCAGGTTTACCCTGGGGCTTGGACTGCGGTTTTTATTTCTCTGGACAATGTTGGATCATGGAATCTTAGAGCGGAAAATCTGGATAGATGGTATTTAGGTCAAGAAACATACTTGAGAATTATCAATCCGGAGGAGAACGGGAAAACCGAGATGGCGCCTCCTTCAAACGTTTTATACTGCGGTGCATTGCAGAGTTTGCAGAAGTATGTGACCAAACACTCGTAGCAATTTTTTTTCTTGTTCCCTTGTCCTTCAGAAAAGCACCATCTAATCTTACTTTTGTTTTGGTTTTCAGAGAACAGCACCCCAGCAATGCCAAATCAATCTTCAAGGGACACTCAAAACTCTTCATCACTCTTCTGATGGCATTCCTAACTGTGGTTTTCATTTTCAGCTAAAACACCTTTTGTGATTGATGAGCATTTGTTTTCATTACTTCTCATCAGAGTGGTCATTTTTCGGGGTCTGTCGCTGGTGAGATGTCATTGTTTCGTAATCGTTTCGGGATTGTCACTTGTATGTATGCGCATATATACAGTCAGTTAGGTGTGAATTGAGTCACTTTCTTAGAGAGATTGGTCTAAATGACATTTTTTTTCCCGCCCCCTTCCCCAACTTAGTGATTGTAATTTGAATAGTTCTAATGCCAGCAAAAATTTGCAGTCATGATCCTTTGAGAATTCCTTCTGACCATATTTTTGACATAACTGATATGGTTGATAAAATTCTGCCTCTTGTGTGTGAAATGATTGCAGGGTTCTAAACTTGTTTTTCAAATGGACCATTCATTTTTCATTTTTGGTATTAATGCTGAAATCTTGTTTTCAACTTTATCCAAGTTGTTGTGAAGGTGAAGGTTTCATTTTATCCATTGAGAGTGGAATGTCTATACAGATATCAGGGATTGATCATTATCCGCTCACTGTAGTGCAATAATTGATTTTTTATTTTATATATATATTAAGGGTCTTTGTAATTAAACATTCAAATATTCTGTTTTAATCTCTTTGCTTTCAAATGTTTTATTTATAAAAAGGACTACTTTCATTGAACGTTCATCAATTACTTGATAAAAATTGGCCTGTTTGGTATGCAATCTGAAAATAGATTTTTGAAAACAAGGGATTCAATGAAAACAGAGTTGTATTTCATGTTTTCAGATATGTGTTTGGTAGCAGATTTAGAAATTAGATTCCAATTTAAACAATTGTTCAAAATGTGTTCTATAATATATTTATAGACCATTAACTAGTTGTAGTTGCAAAACTAAATATTAGATTGAATATAATCCATTATTAATTAATTTATGAACATTATTATTATTATAAAATTTGTACAATTATTATTTTACAATATCATATAATTTATAATATATTAAATTATATATATTTTAATTTAACAAAAATAAATTGAGTTTATAACATCAAAAACTATATTTATTAAAGTTTTGGTATTTTCTAATGTAATTCTGCATTTTAAATTTTCAAATTCAAAATCTGGATACAATGAAAACATAAAAAAGTTGTTTTCAGAATTTTCACTATTTGGATCACAGAATCCGGAAACAGTTTTCGAAAACAAGTCTGTCAAACGCATATTCACTGAACTCAGTGAATCTGAAAACATAAAACAGAATTCGGATTGCATACCAAACAGGCCCTTAAGTTCCATCTATTAAATGAACCATTTTTCTAAAGAAAAAATTGGATCAAAACTATATCATATTGCTAATACATTTAGGGACCATTCATTTTGCATTTTTTTTAGGGGTTTTTTTTTTTTTTTTTTTTGGGGGGGGGGGGGGGGGGGGGGGGGAGGGGGGGAATAATGTCTTATAGTTATGGTTGAATCTCGTTCAAATTGCAAAAAGTTCTAAGTTTCTAACAATTTACAAATTTTTTGTAGTACAACAACATATGGGGATGGGTAAATTCAAACCTTGGAATTCTTGCTCGAGGGTATATGCTTCAAACAGTTAGAGCTAAACTCATATTGACTTAAGAAAATCTTAGGCCATGTTAATTTCATATCTCTTAAATGAAATTATCTTCAAAAGAATTCATAGAGCTTCGAAGTGTACTTTGTGTATCAACTGTGGGGTGAGGATTTGAACTTCCAACCTCTTAAAAATGAGTACATGCATTAATCACAAAATTATACTCATGTTAGCATAGAGTTTCAAAGTACTGAACACTAATAAATTAGGAAATAAGTAGTAGTTTATTTGCAAAGGAAATGTAGAATTGGAAAATTGTCATAAACTTTTGAAAATTTTCTAGTGACCATCCATAGGAGTCTAGATATTGATTATTTCCTTGGTAATTAGTGCCTCACTAACTAGCTAATTAAATGTAAAAGTGAGAATAAGTCAGAGGTAATTGACATGTACTTCTTCTCTTGAGATCAGATGTACAAATTTCCGTAACTCCCACGTATGTTGTACTCAATTAAAAATAGATAATGGGATGTGAGCACCTATTCGCATCTTTTTGATCTTACTGTACAAGGTACTAGTAACTATTTTTAGCGTTGTTCACCTCCCAAGAAAAAACTATTTAATCTGATAGTTAGAAGACATCTAATTCCTTCTATCTATTTGATGAATTGTCAGAACAACATTTT
This sequence comes from Trichosanthes truncata, assembly GCA_033996785.1. Lineage (NCBI taxonomy): Eukaryota > Viridiplantae > Streptophyta > Magnoliopsida > Cucurbitales > Cucurbitaceae > Trichosanthes > Trichosanthes truncata. The sequence continues at coordinate 89,075,053 of JAWPNB010000003.1, forward strand.
AAATTTATCTTTCATACAATTAATAGTATAAGATCACGAGTCACATCATCGTTCTATAGCCCCCTTGAATAATTTCTTCCTCTCAAGGACAAGTTCTTACATGTTATTTGATAACACCACGTCTCATTCAACTTGTCTGTGTTAAGCATACCGTTATAACGTCGATGATCTATTTTATTTTAATGGATTGTGTATTAATATGCAACAATTTACTTGCTAAAAAGTTTTGACAAACGGTATTCAAAGAAATTACAATTGTGTGTGTCTACATACATACATAAACATAGGTGTTCTGCATTTTAATTAATCTAATTTTGATGTTTGAATCTGTTGGGACTGGGAGAGATCAAGTTGTAAATGAAAAATTAGAGACCACAGAAAACAATATAATTACAACAAGTTATGATGCTCTTCTTAAACATGCATGTGCTCATTTGAGAGGGCCTTTACCATTTCTTGAAGCAACCTAGTTCATGACTGAATATATATAATTAAATATCTATGTAACATTGCATAATTAATATATTCTACCTATAAGCATATAAATCACAACAAAATTAAAATTAAATACAATACAAAAATCCAATGACGGAACCAATTTTATTAAATCTTTTAGATTGAAACAGAACATTAATTAATTTAAAGCATAAAAATCACAGAAAAACAAGTAACAATGTTTAGAAATCAATAGATAGGATAATCCACAAATAATTAGGACCTCCTTTTCCCTTGAAAGTGAACTCTTAAAAGAAATGAAAAGTATTTAAATAAAGAGATTCCAATCCCGACCTAGCTTTTCTCTAATTGATACCACCTCATTAATTAGTTTAAGAAAACCATGGTAGTAAACAAATTTTTTAGTTCGACAATTTGTGAGGTGAGAGATTCGAATCTCTCACCACTTGGTCAAGAATATATGCTTAATTAAACTAGTTGAACTACGTTGAGATTGGCAAACTAGACAAGTTTTTAAAGTATATAACTTCTTGCAATCCGAAATAACAAAATATGTATAACAACTTTTTAGGGTTAATTTGGCAGGAGTCTAATACAAGAGGATTAAATGATACTTTTTTGCAAAAGAAGTAATAAGTAAACATGATTAACTGAAGATAATGTGGGACAGAAGAAGAAGACAGATTTAATTTGTTCAGATTTCATGTGGGGATCAAACAAGATATATATTATACAATATAATAGCATTCACATTTCGTTCAAAAAAAAATAATAATAATAATAGCATTCACATGGACAAGTTTCAGTGTTTGTGTGTTTTACTAAGCAAAAGTCCCATCATCTTTTGTCTTGCTTGCCTCACAAACAACCTTTTTTCATTAATGAACAAAATCTCTTAATTATAGATTTGTTCTTCACGTGACTTGATAGTGCATGTTCTTTCTTCTTCCAATTTGACTTTTTTTTAAAGTGCTTTCTCTCTCTCTAAAACAATGGAAGTTGATCATGTGTGTGTAAAAATTGTCAAACCCTAGCTTCAAAAAAGAAGTTCTTTGTCATATGGGTGCACCTAGGATTCCTTGTGTTAATCATATGACATAATTATGTCTGTGTTTTTATGTCTCTGCAAGAGAGAGACAATGGCTATAAATTTTGTCCCCTGAATCATATCCATCGGTTAAAAGGGTTATGATCCAAGTTGGTTTTGACTGCATGTCAGTTCAGTTTTCAAGTGTGTTTCTTTGCCTTACAAGGGTTTCAAATTCTTTCTCTGTTTATATATATAAATAACTTCAACAATCACTAGATTCACAGCCAACTGTTATGCTCAATATTATGCTTGCCCATTTTAGTTGAGAGTTCTAGTTCCTCTCTCTAAACTTCATTTTGCTCCAATTTCTTCCATTTTCCTCCTTACTTTCACTTCCATGGCCAAGCTCTCTCCTTCTTTCCTTCTCTCTCTTCTTTTTTTCTTGCCAACCTTTTCTTTTTACCATAGAGGCGATTCGACTTTTATGTTAGGTGATGTGTTGTCAAGACTACGAGGATCTCTTCATATTTCTGCAATGATACAATTTTATTTACTTTAAATGATCTTATTCAAAAACTCTATCTAAAAGTCTTCTACATGTTGAAAAGTTTTTTTTCCCTTAATTCTAATTAATAACGTCAAACTATATGTTTTTGCATATCTAATCTAGTTGTTGTGGCCTATCTCGATTTCTTCATGAGCTATGTCGTACTAACAGTACTTCTAACAAATGTGAATTATATATTTATATAATTTTAAGTGACGCATTTTTAACCGTTGTGGCTGGTCTCTGGTTCGAGAGAAATTCTTGCCTCGTGCGTGCTTCTTCTTTTAACCCTATGATTGACTGGTTGGTGGTGTATATGATGCAAATTGAATGGCCTCCCATATATATACACAATTGCTTTATCAATAAGATTAACACTATTTATACGTACCATAATTGCTTAAAACTTAAGGGAAGCCAAAGTTATTTTAAACTTCACTGCAAAGCCTTCATGAATGTCTATTATTGCCTTTGTTTGTGTAGCACATGTACCATCTTCCACTTTTGCTCCTTTATTTTCTTCTTCTTGCTTTAGTTGGCTTTGGGTATTAGGCTTTTATTCAAAACTAAAAAGGAAAATACAGGTTTTCTAAGGCTATGTTTGATGACATTTTGTTTTGTTTTTAGCAAAACCTCACTTAATAGTTTTAAATATAGTTATTGAATTCTACTCAATGTGAGTTCAATAGCTATTAAAACATGGACATTTCTTGAACGTTGCATCAATTTCATTATTTATCATAAAGTAATATTTTATTATATTAATTTAATTAACTTGTAATTTGAATACTTCTTGGAAATATTTGAGTAATGATCAAAATTTGTTGTGGGTATAGGTATCATAATTTGTTTATTATAACTTTGAATATATAATTGTTGAATTCTATGTTTATAAAAGTTAAACAACTTTTTATTCAGGTAACTTCAACATTTTTAATTTCATTTCACATTTTTTTCTAGAATATTACAACAAATGTGGGGTGGAGATATTCAAACCTATAACTTATGAAAAAAAACGTAAAAGCACTTGAACCGTTGAACTATGTAGATATTGATATCTATAATTTTTATGTATTAACTTATTTTGGGAGGTTTTCTATCTTTTTTTTTCCGGTAGATTCAGTTCACAATCAAGTTAACAAACATTTCTCTATGATATATAGAAGATAGAAAAACGGTAAAAAATAAAAAGAAATAATATTGTTTTGACACTTTTCATTGGTATTTAGGATATATATAATTATTCACATTTGTATATCTTAAAGTTTTGAAACGAAGCATCTAATCTCACTTACTCCATAAATTCAAAATCTGTGCGTCTTAATTAAACTTACATTTCAAACTATTTTACTTTTACAAATCATACAAAGTCCGTCTATATGAACAAGGCTATATCAACATGAACTTAATTATTATTATTATTATTATTTGTAACTTATTCATCTTCACCCTCTACCCATATAAACTCAAACTCACCTTCAAGTTACACAAATGTAGACCTATTAAAATTATGAGTGAAACACATTTCTTTAAAAAAAATTAGAAGATGATCTAGACATCAACTTGAATAATTACTTAATGAACTTTCATTGTGAAACAAGAAATCGTTAAATAAACGAGATAGTAATTGAATGGATTAAAGGATGTATTTTCCATCTGTATTTTCATTTGTCTCCCTATCCGATTGTTTATTAATATCCAAACAAGTCATAAAACTATACTAAATTAGCATAGTGATGGTTTTTCAGAATAGAAATCGTGCTCTAAACAAAACCACAAACGATGTGTAATAATTTAGCCGAGCCAAAAGCCAAATATACAACATGAAAGGTTACATATATATATATATTGTATATTATACGAATGGTATAACAATAAGTCTTTATTATGTACAGAAACCTTGATAAAATGACTTCAAATTTTGACCCTTTTGAACTCTAATAACATTCTATTAATTATTATATAATATGAAGTAACCATTATAAAAATAAAGAAAAAAACATGAGGTAATCTCACTTCCACAGCTCAATCTGACAACTTGAAGAGGATGTCGGAGCATTTTCTGGGACTATAAGTTCTTGCTTGGAAGCATTCTCGTGGCTGAGCTGAGAAGCAACATACTTATCAAACACACGCCAATCTGTGAGCTGATCCACTGTTTGTTCATTATTGTTGTTGTTGTCAAACAGAAACAACAAGTTTTGGTCAGAAAGTTGTTGTTGTTGATGTTGTTGTTGGATGTTTTGCTGTTTTGCAGCTGATGGTTGGAAGTTGGAGGCTTGTAGGTTGATGTCTATGGCAAATGTGGGCATGGAAGAGGTGGTTGTGGCCATGTTGGTGACTGATTGAAGCAATTTTTGGCTCTCCAAAAGGGGTAAGTGAAGGAAATGGTCTTGGGGTTGAGCTTGGTAGGGCAAATCTACCTCCTTTTTGCATGGGAAGTTGGAAAGATGCTGAGGAAAATTGGAGTGTGAACTTTGATTTGGTGAGTCTAGGTCGGGCATAAAGGGCATGGGCTCGTCGTACCAACATGGCGATTCGTGCTCGTTCATTCTCCTTACTGTGGCTATTCTCTTCTTGAATACCCTGCATACGACCCATCCTTCTTCCTGTAAAATCATCCATGATATGAAAATCATATTAATGACTATTCCATGAAATCAAATTATTGAAAGGAGTAACTCATTTATCTTATAAAAATTGTGACGTCTATTCATTTTTTCAATGTGGGATCCTCAACATGTCCTTTAAGATAGTGTCTCTTTGGGTTCACCATTCTTGAGTTGGATATCGATTTTTATAATGAATACCCGTTTGGGCTTTATGGTCTCTGATACCATATTAGAAGAACATAGAGTTCCATCTCAAAATCAATTGGTAATGAGATGAGTAAACTATGTATGTTATAAAGATTGTAATGTCTCTTCATCTTTTTGACGTGGGATCCTCAACAAAGAATGTATTCAATGATTAAATTTATCATAACTAACTAGTTAATGCAGCTTTCATATGTAGTAATGACTAAATATAGGAGATATTCTCTATTTCAAAACACATGTAATATCGTTTTAATTTGCTTGATCGATTCATTTTATATCACTAGTCTACGTTTTGCAAATCAAATTTATATTTGAACTCCCACCTATGAAAATGTTGAAAATTCATTACTATTAGTTGAATTATTTTGAGTTCTTAACTATGATTGATGGTACAAATATGAAAAAGAATTACAAAGTGAGAAAGAATGTAAAAATGTATAGAACTTAAAAGATATTTGGAATAACTTGCCTGTGGAGCGCCATTTTCATCTGTTTCGAGCCTATACTCATGCATGATCCAATCCGACTTTTGGCCATTGGGAGCTCGACCTTTGTAAAAGACTAAGGTCTTTCTCATACCAATCAAGTCATGCTTAGAATAGATGGCTTTATCTCTGCCAGTTGCTTTCCAAAATCCAGCTGCAGTTGCCCTATTTGTTCTTGTTCCTGTTGGATATTTCTTGTCCTTGTGGCTGAAAAAGTACCATTCATTTTGATCCTCTGTTCCCAGACTACATATCTCTATTCATGATCAAGTTTACAAGCTAATGGAGGTCAGCAATGGCAGCTCATGTTCTAAGCTAAAATTTTAAAGTTCAATGCTATATATTATTGATAATACCTTGGAGATCCCATGGTTCAATCTTGTAAAGGTCTACATCTTTAATGACATCCAAATCAATCCTCCTTGAAGAAATCTTTTTCCTAAGGTAGTAATCCACAAGTTCTTCATCCGTTGGATGAAATCGAAAACCAGGAGGAACATGTAAGAATGTGTTCATTGTGTGATGTTACTCCTGAAATTATAGATTTAGAAACCTATTGAGATAATTTAATAACCTCTTAAGATAATTTGTCAATTCGAGCAAAACTTAGTGGATAAGACACTAATTACCATTCTAGAGGTCGATAGTTCAATTCTCCATCCTATAATTGTTGAACTAAAAAAAAAAACTCTTAAGATAATTTTCTTTGATCTAGAATTTGATTTATACATGGCATTGGAGAATGAGATTATGAGTTCAAATTTCTAACATTGTTTTTTTCTTTATCATTCCATATTAATAATCTACCTATTGAGTCTTGTGAATCTAATTAAACCCATGTTAGAAAAAGGAGCTAAAACAATTCATATAATTTCTAATTGATAGTAAAAATGAAAAAAATTCATAAGGAACTTCCAAAGTGATACGAGTTTTTCACATTTGCAACCGTTGTAAGATTTTATGCCAAATTATATTTCACTTAATGAGGATATTTTTCATTATGTGTTTCGGTTTATATATTCACTATATTTTACATTCTCCTAATTGTTTGCCTAATTGCTATCAAACTCATATCAAATATCTATAAGTTAAATATTTAGGATGACACAATGAGTTCAAACAAATATTTTTTTTAAAAAAAAAAAGAAGAAGAAAACGAAGAAGACATTAGAAAAACTACCATCAAGGAAAAAGTAGCATGGATCATTGGAGGAAGTATGAAAGATAACAAAGAATATATGTATAATTCATAATTAGCAACAACATTATATTGTAATTTTAAGATGGGTTTTTTTTTTCTTTTTCCTGTCATGAGGATAAGTAACAACATGAATATTTGAATGATATACAAGAAGAAAAAGTTTTAAACAAATGGAGGATGAAACATAATTCACATAATTTAATAGTATGGAGTAACTAAATTGAACAATTGAAGTATTTAATTTCAGTCTTATTCAATAATAAGAATAATTTGATATGCATACATTTAGATATGGCTAAGATCAATCAAATCATAAGCTACATTTGGATTAATATAAATCTTTTCCAGTGAAACCCCATTTAGGAGAAGAATGTGTCATCCACACACATACCCACTGTTATCATTAAAGTAAATTGTAATCATTTAAATTCATCTTGTTGCTAAAAAAATAAAAATAAAATTGCATAGGCTCTTGATTTTTCTTGGCTGCCAATCAATCATCCAAAACCTTTCTAAGAATCTTCTCTAACATATGTTTGGAAAAGTTTAGGGAACAAGAAAAAAAAAACACTTCCAAACATAATCAAATCAAATCAAATGCAACAGAATTCAACTCTGAATTGACTTTCTTGTGGCACAAAAAGTCAATCACATAGATTTTAGTTAACCCCCAAAAAAGAAAGGTTGAAATTAAATGATACCCAGAAGAGAAAAAGATGATTTAAAGCTACCCTAATTAACCCCACTTGAAAATAAAGAGGGAGAGAGAGAAAGAGAAAAGAGAGATCACAAGAAGAAATTAAAAGATCTTAGCTTTTTTCGTGGAACCCAGAGGCGTAGGAGACCAGCTAGAGTTGAATCTTTCTTGCAGGTGAGAAAAAAAGAAACAACCCTAGCGTTTCTTTCTGCAACCATAGACACACAAATTGTTAAGTCCAAGAGAAAAAAAAAACATCCGACAAGAAGAAAAACAAAACAAAACAACAAAAGAACAAAAACATAAGACAGACAGTTATTCTAGGGAGTTGATCTCAGGTGGCAGTTGGGTTTGTCGGATCAGATCTCTGAGAAGAATTAGGGTTATATAGAAAGTGAATGAGATTTAGAAAAGAAGAGAGAGAGAGATGAGAGTGAAAAAGGGTTTGGTTTTGAGAAGAGAGCTGAATTGGTGGTGAAGGCTGAATATTAGAAATAAAAGCTGAAAGTGACCCAACTGAGAGAGAGAAATATTGAAGGAAAAATTTAATGAAGTTTTTGTTGTTGATGGTTTTGTATTGAAGAGAGAAAGAAAATAGAAAGCTGTTGTAGGAAGTCAGGAGAAAACTTCACGGCACAGACCCAATATCCATTCTTTATAAGCCCCTTCGTCCTCAGAAAAAGAGAAGCTCTTTTTAAATTCAGGTTTTTTTTTTTTTTCTCTTTTTCTCTTTTTCTTTGGTTGTGACGTAATGGAACAGCCACCTCCCTTGCGGCCACAAAGTTGTTTTCTTTGTCATTGGAATTAAATATGGATTTGAAAGAGAAATAATTGTAAGCTAAGAGTCACCGCAATGTGGCTGACAGTTTTACATCAAAGTATGAAAGAGCAACTATCAATGTATGTTATAGTCACCAAACTAAGAAACTCAATTAGTTGACACATATATATATAACTGGTCTTGACTAGAAGTTAAGAAGTTCGAATCCTCCTCACTCCTTTTTAATTCAACAATATGATAGTAGGGTGAAGGTGTTAGGCATGCAAACAAAACCCCAAATTTGCCAGGGAAGAGAGTGATCATGAATATATAAGTGATGACAATTATCTTCATTAGTACGAGGCCTTTTGGGAGAACCAAAACAAAGTCATAAGGGTTTATAGCCAAAGTGGACAATATCATATCATTGTGGAATAAGTAGAGGGTTTTGGTTTTAAGATATATATATATATATATATATATATATAATTGATCCACATCTCACGGTTATTATGAAGCAGTCACGTTGTAGTAGTCTCATTGAATAATCTATCTTCTTTTCCCCCAATCCAAGCATACATAACTTAGTGAAATACTTTTTTATCATCTTAAAAGTCATCACAAACTCACTCTAGAATTCTATCTATATATCTTTACCTATCCAAGCATATATAACTGAGTGAATTAGGCACCTATATTATCTTTTTCGAGGTGGATCTCTCTCTTTCAACCAATGTGGAATGGTGGCCCCCAAATGGCCCAAATATAATCTTCATTTTCCTAGTCCCTACCATTTTGTTCTTCGAGTCTCAACGGCAATGAAACTGAAATGGTGAGTGATGATGATGGCGGTGGTGAGGGAGAGATCAGAGAGGCTTCATTGCCATTTGCTGTTCTGTTCCTATGAAGTTTCATTGGCTTTAAGGTGGTCTCATTACTTTGTCTTGCCACAGCTACTTTCTAGTTTCAAATGAGTAGTGATGGCGTTTTTCAATTATGTCTCATCACTTCAAAATCTCTAACCATTTACATTTTCAGTTACAAGGTATCATCATTTTTGTTGGTGTACAAATATTCTTCATATCATATTAAGTTTCCATTCCATATATATGCAAATCAACACTCACACTCCAAACCCAATTTATTAGTGGAATTTCTTGGCATGGTGATAACTGATAACTAAATGAGATCGCTAATCTAAGCATAGGTCAACTGGTTAAAATATTTTATCATCAACCAAATTAGATCTATAACAAAGTATGAATTAACTTTTAGGGCTGTTTGGTAACATTTCCATCTTATTTCTTGTATCTTATATTTTGTTTCCTCAAAGATAAACATAATTGTGAATGGTAATTATTTCTTCTTCTTTCTTTTTTTTTTTTATTATTATAAAAAAATAAACAAAAATTTGTTTGGGTAATAATTTATTGTTTATTGTTCTCTAAAATTTTAAACTAAAAATGTAAAAGTTTTATAAAAAATTATTCTTTAATTAAATATTAAAAAAAATATGTTATATTTATTTTTTTTAAATATTTATTGTGCATTTTATAAATAAGCCAAGAATGACAAGATCATATTTTTATTTATGTTTTGGAAACGGGAACAATAAACAAGAAACTTGACTTTGTGGTTTCACAAATTTCTACACAACCTTGGAAACGTTTATGAAAGTGAAAAACAAGAAACAACAAGAATAAATATCAAATATTTTTTTTTCTAAAAAATTGGACACAAGAAATAGAAGAAAAGAAAGGGGGCAAAAATGTTACCAAACAATTTCTTTACCAAGTAGTAGTAATGGTTTTCCTTCCGTTTGTGAATTAAGGTACCTTTGCTCAACACATTATGAATGCATTAAAATTATTAATCCTATAGTTTTCCTTCAAATTCATTTCCAATCCTAAATGAATTAGGACCGTTTGTTCATCAAGTTTTTTTTCTTCAAAAAATAAGTTTGGGTTTGCTGATCACATTTTCTTTCTTACAGTCCTGGCACAATTTAGAAAACTAAACAAAAAGTGATTAAAAATGTATTTTGTTTTTAAAATTTGACTATAAATTTAAATATACATTTTTAGATAAGGTTTAAATATATTTTTTCAAAAGTAATAAGAATATAAATAAACATGTTTAATTTAAAAGGAAAACATAAAGCCAAAAACAAAAGAATTACAAGTTGCATCGTAAATTATCAAATGGAACTACTTTAGAGTATGGTTTAGAAGCATGAATAAGTTAACAAGATTTGAGATGTCTCATTCATCTACTACCTGTAAAGGTGATATGTTAACCAACCAAGGAAAATAATGTCGACATAAAATATTGGTTTTAGAATAATATAATTAAATTTTCATTGTTTTCTCCAAAATTAAATATGGGATATGATAGCAACATAATTTAATTAATTTGCGTTGTCACAATTATTAGTTTTCACTCAAGTAAAACTTGCATAATATATTCTCTCTAGAAAATAATTATTATTGATTGAAAAATAACATGTGCTCCAAAAGACTATAACATATGAGCAAGAGAAATATAAAATTTAAAAATTAGGTTCTCAATTTGTGCATATGAATGTGTTATATATATATATATATAACATATTATCATTATGGGGGAGATTCAAACTAAAATATTACTTTATTTAATTCTCTAAAAAAAATATTACTTCATTTAATTGCTATGCTAGGTTCGAGTTGACTATATATAAGTCAATATGTGTGTGTATGGTTTAATTTAAGCATCTATAAGAATAAAATAATCGAAAATTGAGAGCAATGAACTTACGGGCTACTTTGAAACTATTTCATATAGAACATAAACTCAGTTTTTTTAAAATTATTATTTTTTATTTATTTTATGTTATGTTTATAAATGGTATTTTAAAAAAATCGATTGTTATTTAACTTGTGAAATAAGACACTAAATAACTTGAGAAAAATGTTTTTTTTTTAACAAAATCGATTTTTTTATGAACATGTTTAGAAAAATTAATAACATAAAGTATGCTTAGTATAAAAATTAATAACTTAAATAAATAAAATGCTTCAAAAAATTAGATTAATTTAAAAACTTTTTTTTTGAATAAACACTTAATAGATGGATTATCCCAAAATGATTTAAAGTGGTTAATCGAAAATCCTCCAAATATGTAATTAAAAAATAAATTTATAATTAATAAAATCACTTTTGGACATAATATACAACCACACAAATTTGTTATTTAAAATACTTTTGAAAAAAATGTAAGAAAGTAGCATTCTCATTGAAAATATTTTTTTCAAAAGTGTTTAAATTGAAGGTATTCCAAAGGGATCCTAAATTTCAAGTAATTCACAATAATTTTAACTTATATATATAAACTATTCCATAATAATTTTTAAAATATAGAACGTGTCATAGAAATAATTAATAGGCCTAAAGTAAGCATAGCTACCCTCAATTAAGAGGTCAAAGTTTCGGATTCTCTCACTCCAAAATGTTGTTGAACTCAAAAAAAAAAACCTTAGTTTTCTTGATAAATTTCAAAACCACTATATTTCACAAATTATTTTTAGAAATAACAAAAGTGAACAAATATATCTTATATTTCTTCCACATTTTATTTCAACCGAAAAAGAAATGCTTGACTATTCTTGTAATGAATATAATACAGCGAATTAAAGATACTATCATATATGCTTATCGAATAATTATATTTTCTGAACATCATAATTAATTCTTAACCATTTTAATTTAATCCTTTATATTTTTTAAAGTTTCATTAGTACATGTTTTCTTTATTATTATTATTATTATTTGGAGGAAAACATGTATTCTTTAATTTAAACTCATAATACATCTATCATTAATGAGATAACATAAATCTAATTTGATAAATGATTTGTAATTGCACTCTAAATTAAAAAGGTAGTAATAGAAATTTGGTGAACATTATTAATTACATTCTAAAACAAAAATTAACCCTGACGCTTAAGCAAATAGTTTCAATCAAAATAAAACTTTAAAATCTCAACCAAATTCATCCTCTTTTTTTTTTCATTCATGTAATTTATGGTCAATTTGAGTATACCTCAACTACGTTGTGCATTAATTAAACTTTCATATAAAGACCATAAGTTTGATTTCTCTACTTTTGTTTGAACTATAATATTGTTTTTTAAAAATTGACTCATCAAACGTCAGTCATCACACACTGCAAATTATCAAAATTTAATTTTACATCATTGTGTTTATTTTAACATTTATGGTAAACTCTAATGAAAATTGTTGAAGATCTCACATTGAAAATAGGCAAACAGACTTCATAATTTATAAGATACATGAGCTACTTCTCTCATTATCAATTGATTTTGAGATAAAACTCCATATTTATCTAATAAAAACACAAGGATGATAATGAAATTTCTAAAAGCCAACTTTGGAAAAATAACTAAATTAAAATAAGAGACTAAAATGGTAATTAATTAATGTGGTTTAGGGTTTAAAATCTAACTGCCTCTTTGGGAAAAAAAAGAAGAAAAAAAAATCTACCAACCTCTTGTGCTAAAAAAATTACTTTTGCTACGAGAAGAAAACTACTAAAGGCATATTTAGAAATAATTTTAAAATAGTTAAAATCACTTTTGTTAAGTTCAAAATCATTATCGAACATAAATTTAATCATTCAAAATAATGGTAAAGTTTAGGAGGATTTTTTATAATTTAACTTAAAATTTTCTAATATATATCTAACCGTATAAAATTGCCGCCTTTCAATCTCTTGAATAATTTTTGGAGCCGAAACTAGAGCTGACCGGGTGAGTTGGCAACCCGATTGTGGAAAGTGGGACCCAGTAGGAGAAAAGAAATGATGTGTATACGTGGCGGAAGCGGGTCCGGCGTGGGCTAGCCATTATCATTGACCTCGCAACTTGCAGGGTTCTCTGTGCTGGCGGGGTCCGCCACATGGCTTCTAATTGTGGGACCCTCAACCGGCTGTGTCTCATTCTAACTGGGTCCCCACCTTTTTATTCAGCCCCCCTCAACACGTGGGATTTCCTTTGGCCTTTTTCCAATTAAATATAAATTATAATGCAAAACATAATTTAAACTATTCTTTTCTTAATCTTAATTCTCAACTAAGAAATAAATATGTTCAGAAAAGAAAAGAACTTTTTTCTAAATAAATTTAAAGGTTTTAACTTAAAAATTTCAGAGTTATATCCATGGTATTAAATTTTTATCGACATGTCAACATTTTTACATGTCCTTAGATTTCACATCGACATAAAAGATATGAATTGATATTTTCATTATATCGTACAAAATTAATAAAATATTAAAAAAATAGTAACAAAATGTAACGTGAATATAATATTATAACAAGTATTTTAACTTGTTTAAAAAGTGTAAAATGTTTGTTTATTAATTTAAATGTTTTTTTTTATTTTTTGATTTTTTAAAATTTTCTAGAAATATCTATCGACATTGACATTTTATCGATATTTTCATCGACAATTTCATAAAATTGAGATCTCGACATTTTTGTCAATATCGACATTTTAACCTTTGGTTATATATATCTAATAAGTTGTTCCTAAACTGTAGAAAGTATGTCTAGCCAATCCCTAAAATTTTGATCTTGTGTCAAATAGGTCCAAAAACTTTAAAAAGGTTTAATAAATTTTTAAACTTTCAATTTTGTGTCTACATTGCCTATTAGACATTTCTTTTAAAATTCACAGACTCATTAAACACAAAGTTGAAAGGTTAGAGACTTACTGGTTTGTGAATTTTGAAATCTTGAAAGTTCATAGACATATTATATACATGAAAATTCATAAACTTTTTAGTTACATTTTATTTATTTATTTAGTTTTAATTAAGTTATATTTTATTTCATAAACTTATTAAATACAAACATAGAAGTTAAACTTGTAATTTAACAGAAAAAAAGATACCTCAATTTTTCTTTTTTTGGCACGTCAATTTAAATCTAATTTCATAAAATGTCGTCCAGGAAACTTAAGTAAATTAATACAATTTTAAAAATCTATAGAAAAGGTATAACTAGTCTTCTTTGGATGTGTCTTGAGTGTTTGTTTGGGTTGAATTTAAGCATTTTGGTGTTGAGTTTAAAATTATTTGAACTGCAAAATTATGGAAGTTATGTTTGGCTATTAGTTCGACAACTCCAGACTAGGTGAAACCATCATGTTTAAGATGACAATATGTAACTTATTCCATACTTAGCTATGTTCAAATTGATTAAATTTTTTTAATGTTTTTTATTAGTTTCTAACTTAGTTTTGAGGATGATAATTTCATAGTTAATTTAATTTCAATGTTTAATTTGATGAAATTGAAACCTTTAAAATTCAAACTAGCTAGCTCAAATAGGCTAAATAGAATAACATAAAAAAAAATCCCTAATTAATATTTTCATTAAACTAATTTAACAAAGGCAACAAAATTATAAAATTTTTGGGTGTGTTTGGATTAACTTTTCAAGTGTGTAATTTTGAAAAAAAAAATCATTTTTAATAGAATTTGTAGTTTTTGGCAACCACTCAAAATGACTTTTTAAAAAATGAGTTTGAGAAATAAACTATTTTGGGAGAAACACTTGGAATCAAATTTTAGAATAAAAGTGTTTTTAAAATGTTTAACTTGGAAATTTCTCTCAATGTTTCATGATATATGAAAATGACCAAAATACCTTCATACTACCCCACTTTCCACTGTTGACGCCGACAACCAGTGGCGGATCCATAATTTTATGTCGGGGGGGCTATATAGAAATAATGTTGAACACATTGATATATTGATATCAGTTCGTATATTTTGATATTAAATTGACTAAATTAAAAATTTGATCCTTAAATTTTCAAGATTTTGTTTAAGAAGTTCTTGACATTAAAAGGTTTCTACTAAGTCACTAAACTTTCAATTTCTGTCTAATAGGTTCATTAATTTTCAATTTTGTATCTAATAGATCCTTGAACTTTTAAAAAAAAATCTATTAGTTTACAGATCTATTATAAACATTAAATTCAAAACTCGAAAAACTATTAAATACAAAATTGAAAGTTTAAAGACATTAAATTGAAAACTCAAGAACCTATTAAATACAAAATTGAAAGTTTAAAGACCAATTGATATTTCAAAAGGCTATTAAAATAGATCAAATTTATAAGTGTATAAAAAAAATGAAACTTGAAATAAAAATTAACAATTAGATTATTTTTTCTCTTTCATAGAATTATAAATTCTTTTTATATAATGAATTTAATAAAAATAATTTACTAAAATTAAAAAATATTTGTATTGTTCCATCTCTATTTCACTAAAAGAATTAAAATTTAAAAATGAAATTGAGAAAAGAATTATAATATCATGTATTTGTTATTTCATTTTTAAAAAGAATTATAATATCATGTATTTGTTATTAGAAAGAAATTTTGAACTAAAAAGAAAGAAAGAAAGAACGAAATTTAAATTATTTTAAATATATGTAAAATAAATATTACTTTGCAAAGAAAAAACCCCAAAAACAATAAGAAAAACGAGAAAAAAAACGAAGAAATAAACAGGAAAAAAACCGAAAAGAAGGAAAAAAAAACATAGAAAAATGAAAAATAAGCTTAAAAAATGAAAAAGAAAACAAAAAAAAAACGGAAATAAGCTAAAAGCTAAAAGAATGTGCATGTTGGGGCTCGAATTAGGGAATTGAGAATATCTGGAGGGGCTACAGTTCTATCTCAAGTTTTCTTGTTGGCCAGATGGATGAAGCCCCTCCTGATATTCTCAATTCCCTAGCTCGAGCCCCCTTGGGCCCAATGTATATTCGCCCCTACCGACAACGACAACCACCATCGCCCACAACAGTGACCTTCTCCAGCGACCACACCCACGATAACTCCAGCGACCACCACCTGTGACAATTCTGGCGACCACTCTGGAGATCGCAAATGATGACTCCCTTTGACGGTGGCTTGCGGTAGTCGGGCGGTCATTGTGTTTTAAATACAAAATTGAACTTGTTTATAGTGTTTAATAATCGTCCTTTATAGTAATTAGACATTAGTAGAAGTATTTTAAGTGTAGAGCAAACCAAACAATTTTATGTATGAAAACACTTTTGAGAAAAGTGTAGCCAAACATATGAATGTTTTAATTTTAAACAACTTTTACAAAAAAAAAATATTTATGAAAAAATCATTTTTAAAAAATACTTAAATTAAAAGTTAACTCCAAAACAGGTCTAATTTTTTTTAGTACAAGAAATTTGTTAGTTATATTGATAAAAGTAATCATGTCATAACTCATATATACCGAAGAATTTTGCTTGCCACTAATTTGTCATGCAATGTTTCAAATTAAACCATAATCATCAATAAACTAACACAAAATAATAATCGGGCTGTTTTTTCACTTAATTATATTTTATTAATCGGGCTGTTTTTTCACTTATTTATTTTGTTTAAAATGCTATACAATAAGGTTGATTTAACTTTATTAATTAAAAGAAAACAGAGAATAAAATGACATATATGTCTTGCTAAAATTTTAAGGAAAGAAAGAAAAAAAGAAAGAGAAAATGTTAAATGAAAATAAATTTTAAACTTTAAAAGGTTAGAAATCAAAAGAAAAAAAACTGCTGGTATAATCATGTAGATATGCAATCTATGGTTTATTTACCGTCCAATTTTTTTTTTTATCAAACACTCACATAGCTCAGTGGCTGAACGCTTGCCTTAACACACTATGATACGAAATTCGATCTTACAAATATGTAGTTTATTTAGTTTCGATTGTGTTCCTTTGTTATTAGTTGTGATCTAGTTTCTTTGTACCTTAGCCTCCGATTGTGAGGTTGTTCCTTTTTTTCGTGATTATATATGCATTTAAAAAAAAATGATTTGAATGAATTAATTATCATATCTTACTTATGAACAAATAATAAAGAAAATGAAGAAATGATAAAGAAAGAGGAAAGTACAAAACGGACTTTTGGGTAGCGTGGGGTAGCAATCCAATGAGGGCGGTCCCACGGTACAAATGATGAGGGCTATGAGCATCATGAGTTTCCGTGCCCGACATTTCGGGCGGGCATTTTTCTATGTGAGGTGGCATCTTCTGGATGGCTACCAATAGGAATCCACCGTAGGACCCACTATGACATCATATGTTTTCCGCCCAACATCATCAGTCTTATAGGATTTTAATATATTCTTTTACTAAATTAATTTAACTAGCACAATAAAACTATATTGTAGAGAAATTAGTCCATTAAGTTATTTAAAAACAGTGTATTAAATGTCGCTCGACATGTGACATTTCGACATGTCGAGAGGCTCGACATGTCGTTGGGGGGAATTTCGTTTTTTTCCTCCTTTTGATGACATGTCGTCGACACCTTGAAATGTCGAGGTGTCGACGACATGTCATCCCATATCGATTTTTTTTTTTTTTTTTTTTAATTATTATAGTTCAATCAGTCATATATATATATATATATATATATATATATATATATATATATATATATATTTTTTCAAATTTAATATTTTATTTGTTAATAAATAATAACTAATAGCCTACGTCCATGGGCAGAGGGAGAGAGAATTTTATTATCTTAAGGAGAAATTAAGTACCAAATACAGAGAGCAATTGAATAAGAGTTTAGAATGTGTATATATGACACTATCTTAAACCCTAATGTAGAATATGCTCAATCAATAAACTGATTTACACATAATTTAAAAACAGCGAGACCCTCGTACTTTGTCATTCGAAGCGCTAGATAACACGTTCAAGGCATTTCTACACTCCAATTCCAATTCTCTTAATTTCCCTCCAATTATCTCAATTTCCCTCTAATTCTCTTAAATTCATTTCAATTCTCTCAATTTTCCTTCATAATTGTCTCATTGAATATAAAAAATTACATATATTTTAGATATATGATGTTAAGAAGAGCAATCAATTATACTATAATTAAGTCACAATTAAGGTTTCATGAAATAATTCAAATAATTTTAATCAACTTTCATTTTTTTTTTTTTTTTTGCAAATTCCTACTCGCATTGACATTTCAAATTTTCAATTGACATTTATATTTAAATATTGTCTTAATTTTTAGATGTGATGCTTAAAAATAGTCCATTATAGTCTAATTAAGTCAAAATCAAAGTTTCCTTGGCTAATTCAAACAATTTCCATTAATTTTCACGATTTCCGTAAATTTTTTCGAAATTTCCATAAATTTTGGACATCGACATTTCCATCGACATCAACATTTCGAACCTTGTTTAAAAATCATATTTTCAAAAGTGGCTAATTATTTTAAAAAAATTATTAGTATATTTGATGTATATTTCCTGACTATTATACCATTTATTACGTTCTCTCTTCCTAATAAATACATGTATTCACTCTTTTTTTTTCTAAATTATATAGAGTAATTATATATTTTAATTTTAATATTAAATTACATTCTCGATTTTATATTATTTATTTTGATATTCTCACGATTTTAGCTAAGATTTTATTCAATTTTTCTATTTTCTTCACACCTGCCACCAATTTCACCCAAAGATGTCTTCTAATTCTCGATTTTTTTTCAAATTTCTCCCTCACATCAATTTTCATCCGACAATTTTCTGTCATTTTCTCCACAGTTCAATATGTATATAACTCTATATATATCTCATATATACCATGTATGCTCGGTATATTTGTTCGTCACCACCATCATGTATTCTACCAATTATGGATTTTTTTATATACACTCGATACACACACATATATAGTTATTTTCAAATATATACTCGATATATTTGTTCGTCACTACTATCATGTTATTTGCAAATATATATATATATATAATATATCCCTACATTTAAAAATATATATACATGGTATGCAACCACTGTATAACCATAAAAAACCTTGTTGCTTAAAAAAAAAAAAAACTTATACTTTGATGACGGTACAATTTTCCATGAAACCCATGAGCAGCAACGACTTAATCCAACATCACTGATGGCGTTTTCACAATCTAATGTCATAGGCAAGTAGTGGCGGATGTTTTCAGCGATCCAACAATTTGCAGTTAGTGGATGAGGAGGGTGAGCGACAAAGGGTTATAGCGATAGGGAGGAAGAAGAAAGGAATATAGTCGGCGGAGAAATTTGATAAAAATCGAATATAGTCGTGGGAGAATATGGTGACTCGGAGGAAGAAGAAATGAATTTTTATTTTTATGAAGGAATAGTTTTATTTCCTTATTTTAAGGCCAAATAATAGGGATATTTATTATAAAGAAAAAAAAAATCACCTTACATTTCCTTAATGCAGATTATGGAAGATGGCATAAAAGTAATTGAATCACAACGTATATGAAAAAACTCTAAGTTCTATGGCTATTTGTGTAAAAAAAATAGTGGGTTTAGACAAAAATGAAATATAGATCTTATTTATGAGTTAACCATGTAGTTATCCCAATATTATACTATGCTTGCCACATTCTAATAATTTTTTTCTTCATTTGAGAAATGATTTGATATGCTTTTACATCATTAGATATAACTTATGAGGGCAATTAAATATATATTTAAAAAAATTAACAAAATTAAAATAAAATATTTACAAATACTCCTTCAATACAATGAAGATTCTTCTGGCCATTCGTCTAACTAGGCATGGTCTAAACCATGGTTGAGCGTCAATCTTGCAAGATGATGAGCCTATGAATTGTTACCCCTCTTGGTGAAACTGAACGGTCAGGTAAGGTTTAAGTTTGTAAACTTGGACTTTATATTTGAAATTGAGATATTCACTTCTAAAATATTATTTAATTTCCTTGCTTAGGAGATTGAAGACCATCAAAGAGTAGTTTCCAGTTTCAGATTGGAAAAAATTCAAGCTCTAGGTCAAGAAGTAAACCTTTTGCAGCCGTTAAAAGCTTTCAGTTATAGCAGGATTCACAACATTTAATCTTAGATGCATTTAACAGTGGTAAATCCCCTTGCTCTTTTATGTGAGCTTTAGAAAAATTGATCAGTTTAGTTTAAAAAAGAAAACTAATTTCTATTATTTAACTCATATATAAAAATCTATAACTTTTTTTGCTTCAATATTACAATCTAGACAAAGAAATGAGAATTTGAAAATATGATGAAGTTAGTAATGACTTAAATAGTTTAACTATAATCACGTTGACAAATAATCTATGCAACTTACATGTGTACGAAATCAACTTAATTGTGCCCACTTATATATGAGATGGTCTAATCTACGTTATTCAACTCAACGTTGATAATTAAAAATTAAGGCAATGGATTTATTTTTAACCTTGATGTTAAAGAAAATAATTTCATGAATGTCAAGGGCATGAAGTAATTATTTTAAAATAAGGGAGATCTTCATTATCAAATGACTCACTAATATTTATATTTATGAAATCGTGACACATTAAGTGATACATGGACCTAAAAATATGACGTGATAGGAGTAATTTGGAAAAATGAAAAAAGGAGGAGTATAAATATAGGAATGTATGTATTTTGAGTATAGAATACTCAAACCAAGAGTATAATGTACTTGATGGGGCCTTTTTTTTTTTGGAAAGATAATCATATTAAAATTTTATATAAAAAAAATCATATTAAAATATTGTTGTGATACTGGGAGAGAGAGAGCAAGTTATTACTGTGATATGGAGAGAGAAAAAGGGCGGACAATTTACCAAATATTCTCTCAATATATACACATATAAATTATAAAAAAATGATATTATATTTATAGTAGCACATTTTCAAATTTACAAAATAAAAAAATTAACAATATAACTAACCAATTTCACATTTTATATTTGTATGGTTGAAAATTTAAATTCCCACCTCTATATTTGTAGTGGTATATTTTAAAAAGTAAAACATGTTAACTACTTAATTAAAAAATCATACCATATGCTAGCTAGCTATATATATATATATATATAACATACTCTCATGCACTAATTTGAGCACAACTCAATTGATTAAGGCATTATAACATGTATTGAAAGATTAAATGTTTTAATCTCTGTTAAATTTAACCAAAAAAAATATGACAGATTTAAAATATATTTAATTAGATGACCAAATTTACAAAATCTTACCAACATGAGCATAGGTCATATGTTTTTTTGGGATTCAAACTATGACACTTCTTCGTCACAAGCCTATACTGAGCTATGCGCTCTTGTTGGCCTCCACACCCCACATTTATTGTACTAAAAAAAGTTTACGAAATCAAATAATATATCCAGACGTCACAAATCAAATTAAAATTTATAGATGAAATCAAAAGTGTTGACTTTTGAGTTAATTAGTGAGATTGACAATTAAGTTAATCCAAATTTAATATATAGCTGTGATCACTCTTAATGAAATG
The DNA here is from genome assembly GCA_033996785.1 of Trichosanthes truncata. NCBI lineage: Eukaryota > Viridiplantae > Streptophyta > Magnoliopsida > Cucurbitales > Cucurbitaceae > Trichosanthes > Trichosanthes truncata. Next base: position 89,096,476 of record JAWPNB010000003.1, read on the forward strand.
GGATTTGTTACCTAAAGTTAAAATAATGACATAAATAGGAGGATATATGATTGCATTTTGGTTTATGGGTCGCATTCAAAATCATCATACCAATTATAATTGCGATTATATGAATCATAATCCAGAACCAAATAAAGCTTCAAAAAGTGCTAATATCTCAAATCATTAGAAAATTACATAATTAATTTTACATATTATGGCTATTTTAGAAATGTGGTTCTCTTGTTTATGATGTCATTAATGTTATTAATTGCGCTGGCATTCCTAGTAATGACAATAACATGCAATTTTTTTGTCAATAAATGAGACCAAAGTTACTTTATATTTTTTTTTTTGGAGAAAAAAAAAACCCTTATGTTATGATCTCAAAATCCCTATTCTCTAGTTTTTGTTGCAAATTTTTGACTTTTTTTTATTACCCCATGTTCAATCTTTGCCATTTGCAATTGTGATAAGTTTAGTGGGATTAAACAATTTTTTTTTATTTATATTTAATTTTAAGATAAAACATGTTTTTGCCTTGTACTTCAACCTTTTTTAACATTTGTTGTTCTCGTAATTTTATTTAAGTTTAAATACTATTTTAGTCATTGTACTTTCGATTTTAATGTTTGTACATTCAAAATATCCGTTCTAATCCTTGTACTTTCAATTTTTGTTCATTAGTCATTGTACTTTCGAAATGTCCATTTTGGTCGTCATTGTACTTTTAAAAAGTAGCCATTTTGATCCCTTCATTTTCATTTTTATATCATTTCTTTTGAACATAATTTTAACATGACACTTCACTCACTAAATTTCTTGAAATATAGCCATAAATTTGTATTAAAGGGTTTCTATTGTGTATAAATTGCAAACAAGGATTGAGATAGATGTTTTGAAAGTACAAGGACTAAAATGAATAAAAATAGAAAGTGCAAGGGCCAAAATAAACGTTTGGAAAGTATAAAGACTAAAATGAACTAAAGCAAAAAATATAAAGACCAAAATAGTATTTAAACCTTTTATTTATTATAATCTAGTCCATCTACTTTTCAATAATGTAATTTAGTGCTCATCATTTTAATTTTTAAATATTACAATTTGCCTTATATCTTTTACCTCCTTTCTCATTTTTTATTCTCACCATTAGTTCCTAGCTGCAATATATTTAGTTACCCAATTAACATTTGAGATTGGTATCAGGGGCGGATCCACGTAGGGGCCAGAGGGGGCACGTGCCCCCCCCTCAAATTATCATTTTATAATATATTTATATATTAGGTAGTTTGAAAATAACAAATTAGAGGTATGGCGCGTTGGTAAGAGGGGGCATGCTCGTTGGAGTTGGTGTTTTGCACTGCCTGTGTTCGAGATCTGTTGGGTGCATTATTGATAGTTTTTTACTTCAATTTTTTATTTTATCATACATAACAATAAAAGATTACTTCAATTTTTTATTTTATCATACATAATAATAAATGGCGGTAGTTCTTAATTTTGTGTGTATGTATATATATAAAAATAAACCAATATACAAATATTTTTATTTTTCATCTTAAAAAAATAAAAATTTCTCTGAACTGTTAGTAAATTATTTTAAAAAAAATTATTGGATAAAAGAACTTAATTCTAGTTAAAAAAATATTTAAGTAAATGTTTCAAATTTTATTTTTTCCTTGTATACTCATGCAGTTTTGTAATGGTTTATTACAATTTTGTAATTAATAATACTTAATCTAAATGTTTTATATTAACATATATAAATTATATTTATACGAAACTTAAATTACAAGTTTAGTCTCATAAATTGTAAATTTGTGTTTAGTCTTATAGGTCTTTAACTCTCAATTTTGTTTCTAATAAGTCTTTCAACTGTCAAAATGTCTAATAAATCTCTCAACTTTATTTCAATTTTGTATCCATTAGATCTCAAACATATTCAAAAATTTTAAAAATTAACTATTCCGTTAGTTATTAATTTTAATTTTGTGTTTACTTAGATCCTAAACTTTCAATTTTGTATCTAATAGATACGTGAATTTTAAAAAAAGTCGAATAGGTTAAGGATGCCTTTCAGACACAAAATTAAAAGTTTTGGGACATATATTAGACAAAAAAAAAAAATCCAATAGGTCCTTAAATTTTCAACCCATTAGACATTAGACACAAAATTTAATGTTTAAGGACCTATTGGATTTTTTTTTTTTTAATGTTTAAGAACCCATTAGACACAAAATTCAAAGTTCAGGGACTGATTAGACACTTTTTAAATTTTAGGGACCATATAGACAATCTGAAAGTTTAGGGACTAAACTCAAAATTTAGCCTTACATGTAATTGTGCCCCCTCTGACATATATTTCTGGATCCGCCACTGATTGGTATGATCTCTCCAGAGAATTACGAGTAGTCTATTAGAAACTATTCGACCCAGTTAATCCAAGTACAGTTCAATGGATGTCAATTTATCTAACAAATATGTGAGGTATGAAGATTTGAGCCTTTGACCTTAAAGAAAGAAATATATGTTAATTATTGCTAAGCTATGCGCATGTTGGTTTAATATTGCAAGTTGTATAGGATAGTCAGAGATTCTTAGTTGGGTTTTTTTTTCCTCTCCCTATTTTGCATTCCATTTTTTTTAGTTGTTGTCACTTGATAACAAAGTAATTAGCTAATTTAAATTTTGTTACAATTTTGGATGCATACCATTGATAATTGACTTTTTGATACTTGTCCAAACTTTTGGGCATATTTGAAACATACTTCTGAGGTTCAATTACAAGTTTAGTCCCTTAACTTTGAAGTTTGTATCTATTTGGTCCCTAAACTTTCAAAAATGTTGATCCCTAAACTTTCAATTTTGTATCTAATAGGTCCCTGAATTTTAAATTTTGTGTCTAATAGGTCCCAATTAAGTTCAAAATTTTTAAAAATTAATTGATCTAATAGATATAAATTTGAATTTTATGTCTAATGGAATTCTAAAATTCAATTTTGTGTTTATTAGACCTGTGAATTTAAAAAAAATAGAAAGTTCAAGAACTAAATTTGTAATTTTAAAAATTTAAAAACTTAATAGATACAAACCTCAAAGTTCAGGGACTAAATGTGTAATTTAACCAACTTCTTAATTATTTTTTCTTTAAATATATATAATCTCCAATCTTTATCATGAAGTTGGCCGAATAAGTTTTGCAATATATTTGATGATTCATTGGGCTTGAGAAATAGCCCATTGGGCTTCAACCTATTTTTCTTCTTTCTCGGCCGCCTGTTGTCTTCAATCTTTGGCGCCCCTGTTCTCACAGTCTCTTCTCTGTTTCGCTCTTCTCGTTTAATCTCCAAGTCTTGACCAGCGGCTGCAGTTTATGGCTGGTACTCTTGTGTCTTCGATGAATTTATACGGTAACGTAATTTATTGGCCTCTCAAGCTTTCCTTCTCTTTCAGTTTCTGTTTTACTTAATCTCTCAGAGCCATTTTTTGGGACCGATTGTTGGTGTTGCAATATCGTACTCGTACTGTTTTTGATGAAGTCTTGTCTGCTACTTTATGTTTCGGATTTCTCGTGGTTCGTCAATAGGTCTTCTCAACTAGGTTCTAATGCCTTGCTGTTGCTTGTTGTCACTAACATTGTGTCTTAGAAATGATACGGGTACGGCCCCGTGGCTGTACATATTACCTCTCTGTGAAATTCAGAAGACTGGTGACGACTTGTACTGTGCCACTTGATCCCCCAACTGCTTCGAGTTCAACTTCTGTCAACGAGCATAAGATTTTGTGCTATTCCTTAGTGGAGCAGTTAATTCGTCGTGGCTTGTTTTTGCCGGCGCAACAAGTTATTCAACGAATCATCACTCAATCTTCTTCGATTTCTGAAGCTATTTCTATTGTTGAATTCGCTGCTGAACGGGGTTTGGAGCTTGATTTGGCCACCCATGGCGCGGTTTGCCGGAAGCTTGTCTATTCTAGGCCCCAATTAGCTGAAGTGTTGTACTATAAAAGGTTTTTATGCGGAGCTACAGAGCCAGATGCATCACTTTTGGATTCTATGGTCATCTGCTTCGGTAGGCTAGGAAAATTTGAGGAGGCACTGACCCATTTTAATCAACTCCTTTCATTAAATTATGTCCCGAGTAAAGCTTCATTTAATGCTATTTTTCGAGAGCTTTGTGCACAAGAAAGGGTTTTAGAGGCATTCGACTATTTTGTGAGAGTCAATGGAGCTGGTGTTTACTTGGGTTATTGGTGTTTTAATGTCTTGATAGATGGGCTATGCTATAAGGGGTTTATGGAGGAAGCTCTTGAATTATTTGATATAATGCAAAGCACTAATGGGTATCCTCCGACACTGCATTTGTTTAAGTCATTGTTTTATGGCCTTTGTAAGAGCAGGTGGTTAGTGGAGGCAGAGTTGTTGATCAGAGAAATGGAGGTTCGTGGCCTATATCCCGACAAGACGATGTATACTTCTTTAATTCATGAATATTGCAAAGATAAGAAAATGAAAATGGCAATGCAAGCCTTTTTTAGAATGATAAAAATAGGTTGTGAGCCAGATAATTATACATTAAATACATTGATCCATGGGTTTGTGAAGCTGGGCCTAGTTGATAAGGGTTGGTTGGTATGTAACCTTATGGCAGAGTGGGGCATCCAACCTGATGTGGTAACTTTTCACATCATGATCAGTAAGTATTGTCAGGAAGGGAAGGTTGACTCTGCATTAACGATTTTGAATAATATGATCAGCTGCAACTTATCTCCTAGCTTGCATTGTTATACAGTTTTGATTAATGCACTTCACAGGGATGATAGGTTAGAAGAAGCTGGTGAATTGCTTAAGAGTATGTTGGACAATGGAATCATACCTGATCATGTGCTTTTCTTTACCCTTATGAAGATGTATCCAAAGGGACATGAACTTCAGCTTGCTTTAAATATTTTAGAGGCAATTGTAAAGAATGGGTGTGGGTCTGATCCTTCTGTAATCTTAGCCAGTACAAAGTGGCAACCATCGAGCAATTTGGAGCAAAAAATTGAAATGCTACTGCAAGAAATTTTCAAAAGCAACTTGAATCTAGCAGGTGTGGCATTTAGTATTGTCATTAGTGCTTTATGTGAGACAGAAAATTTGGATTGTGCTTTGGATTACTTGCATAAAATGGTAAGTCTTGGATGCAAGCCTTTGCTCTTTACTTATAATTCCTTAATTAAATGTCTTTGCAAGGAGGGGCTTTTTGAGGATGCCATGTCTCTAATTGACCATATACAGGACTGTGGTTTGCTTCCTGACACAACAACGTATTTGATTATTGTAAACGAACACTGTAGGCGGGGTAATGTTAAAGCAACATATTATATTCTAAGAAAAATGAGGGAGAGGGGATTGAAACCAAGTGTTGCTATTTATGATTCAATAATCGGTTGTTTAAGTAGGAAAAAAAGAATTTTTGAAGCAGAAAGTGTTTTTCGGATGATGCTTGAGGCTGGTGTGGATCCTGATAAGAATTTTTATTTGACAATGATTAATGGCTATGGTAAAAATGGACGGCTTCTTGAGGCCCATGAATTGTTTGAGAAAATGGTTGAGAATTCTATTCCACCAAGCTCTCATATTTATACAGCACTGATTAGTGGCTTGGTTAAGAAAAATATGACTGATAAAGGATGTTTATATCTAGGCAAGATGTTAAGAGATGGGTTTTCACCTAATGCTGTATTGTATACCTCTCTTATCAATCATTTCCTAAAGGTAGGGGAGGTTGAATATGCCTTTCGATTAGTTGATTTGATGGAAAGGAGCCAGATTGAACCTGATGTTATCTTCTATATCACATTGGTCAGTGGTATTTGCAAAAATTTAAGTGTCAACAAGAAAAAATGGTGCATGCTAGAGAAAGAGAATCAAAGGGCAAAAAGGACCTTGTTTCATCTGCTCCATGAAACAACTCTTGTTCCAAGGGATAATAATATAATAGTTTCCGTTAATTCTACCGAGGCAATGAAATCCTTGGCATTGAAACTTCTCCAGAAGGTTAAAGATGTATGCTTTATGCCTAACTTGCATCTGTACAATAGTATAATATGTGGATATTGTAGGACAGATAGGATGGTGGATGCCAATCATCAACTGGAATTGATGCAAAAAGAAGGGTTACGTCCAAACCAGGTTACTTTCACTATTCTTATGGATGGGCATATGCTTGCAAATGATGTTAACTCTGCCGTTGGGTTGTTTAATAAGATGAATGCAGATGGGTGTATTCCAGATAAAGTTGCATATAACACTTTACTAAAAGGCCTTTTCCAAGGAGGGAGATTTTCTGATGCATTGTCACTCTCATATATAATGCATAAAAGAGGGTTCTCCCCAAGTAAACTTGCTTATCATAATTGTCCAAATTCTTTTTGAGACAGTGATTCAAGTGGCCATGCCTTCAAATTTTGTGAGGAATTGATATATGATAAACTTTTACCTCGTTGACAATGATGCAAATCGGCCGCCCACATCCGGTGTGGAGAAAATGGCCGAAGCTTGTTTTGCTTTTAATTCAAAGGTTGAGAGGGGCAAGGATCAAGATAATTAACTAATAGGCTTTTGGCGAAGTCATAGTTTAATCAAGAGATGAAACTTCAAACTCAAGGGCACTATAGTACAACCTATAGAACAGACTTTGTTCAAGTAAGGTCGTAAGAGATGAAACTAGTTTGGTTGTCATGGTATACATGCATATCAAGATAGACTTGGACAGGGCACAGCCATTGAAGTGGAGGTTAGTGATGAAGATTCATATGAATTATCTTCAAGACTTTCTTTCTTTTTTTTCCTCTAAATTTCTCTTGTTGCCTTTCCGGTCACTATTTATGTTATTGTAGATGTTTAGTTATAGTTGTTTGACTTAAGCATTTTTCTTTTAATATCTGTGAGTGTCCAGCCAGCTTGCAAAACATAATCCTTATTTGCAACCCTTTTCCATGGAAATCTTGGAATTTGCAATGTTTATGATGAAAGGTTCCTTAGTCAAAGCTTCCATGTATCAGGTACTTCAGAATATTAATTTACTGCAAATATTGAATTAAATTTTCTTACCAACCTTTGGTTTATTACCTTGTACATGATGTGCTACATGTTAGCGACACCATTTGATTATGGGGGTGTGGTATTTTCATGATTTTGGACGTCGTCTTGTCTGAATGACAAACATCTTTCGGTGCAATTATTTTAATGAGCATAGTGCCCTTGGATATTTGTCTTATTGACAAATGGGTCGGCCTAATTAACCGTTTCTAAGCTTTGTCCTTGTTGGTGGTTGGCACTTTAAATGAAATAAATTAATGTGACGTTGTAATAGACTACACATTTTTCTACTTCTAATATATATTTTTTTGAGAATATGAGTGGGGATTTGAATCTTTAGAAGTTACTATAGCTATGCTCAAGTTTTGCTCGTTTAATATTTTATGGAACTATTTGTATGTCAAAAAAGTTAGTCTTGTTTGGTAGGCAATCTGAATTTTGTGAATATGTGTTTGGAAGATGTATTTTTGAAAACTGTTTCCGGATTCTAATTTCCAAATAGTGAAAATTCTGAAAACAACATTTTTATGTTTTCATTGTATCCAAATTTTGAATTTGAAATTTTAAAATGTAGAACTATATTAAAAAAGATAAAAACTTTAATAAATATAGTATTTCATGTTATAAACTCAATTTATTTTTTTAAAATTAACATATGTATAATATAACATATAATAAATTATATGATAATGTAAAATAATAATTATACAAAATTTATAACAAAAAAATATGTTCATAAATTAATTAATGATAGTTTATATCAACAAAATATTTAGTTGAAAACTACAACTAGTTTTTCATGGACTATCAATATATTATCAAACAAATTTTGAACAATTGTTTAAATTGGAATGCAATTTCTAAATCTGCTACCAAACACATATTTGAAAACATGAAATACAACTCTGTTTTCAAAGAATCCCTTGTTTTCAGATCACGAACCAAACGGGCCTATATGGATTTGAACCCCACACCTTTATTTGTGATGTAATGATCTAAAAGAACTGCATTTTGTTATTACATGCCAAACTTTCTTCTATTTTTATTTTGTTTCATTGTACTGTATGCTGCTAATTTAAGCACTGATCAGATTGTTTTTTTCTTTTTTAATATAGTATTATAAATAAAGGGCGAGCTGGAGAGGAGTCAAACCGTAAGGGATGTGTTAATGTCTCACGATTTAGTACACTGGGATTTATAGTATGGTATGTTTTTATAACTTCGAAACACAAAGATAGAATTGCAGAATAAATGTAGTTTATTTGTTTTTGTGACTATAATGTGTGCCCCCAAGACCAATCATTATTGATCATTTGTACTTTTACATGGGCAAGCTTATCTGCAAGGTTGCACTGCTACTCAAAAAAAAAAAAAACAATTCTATCTCTTAATGTGTGATAGAAAAGGATAGATATTATATTGTTATCCATTCAAATTATTTTCACATCTCAGGCTGTGACTACAACTTCTACTGCTATAGTTGGTCTAAGAGATTTGGATCTTATTCCTCAGCTTGTTGAACTTTGCCATGGGTAATTCCACTCTCTTCATCCTGTTTTTGTGACAATTGTTTTGGTGCAAAATTATGAGGTGAAAACTGTGCAGCAATAATATTGCCAAGAGAATTCAACTCACACATCCCTCCTTCTCTGAAATTCAAATTTGGTGGCAGTAGTTACATTCCAGGATAAATGTGAAGCTTGCCTTTTTAATTAGAATGTCTATGCGATTTAGTAAAACAGGCTGGTCTTATAATTTTGAAGCTGGTTTTGCTAGCTAAGAAACTAGTCCTATTAGCTTAAATTGCATCATTAAGGAAAGACTGTTTCCTTGCAAGAGTGCCACTTGCTTTAGCCCTGCACTATTATTGCATGTGCCTCATAATTGTTTACTTGGTGTTTAGCTGATAACGTCAGTGGCCCCCACCCCCATAATGGTCTAGTGTTGATATTTTATTTGAGCTGTTGACTTAGGGTTAGTGTAATATGTTTCAAGCTCTGCAATGGGATTAACTGTCCTAAGAATCCAATATCTTCTGTTTTCTGATGGACCCTGTCAAACAATGTCAAGGAATGCAATGCTTGTATAGTGACTGAATTTTGTCAACCGACTCTTGGCAAATAAAAGAAATAGTTAATTTAGCTGTAATGCCCCCACCCTAAGCATGCATGAGATTGAACGGCTGAAGTAATCCTGGGAATATCTCGTGTATCGCTTTTGCATTGTGAGTTGTTTTCTTTGAAATTGAGTCTTAATATGGCCTCAGCTCTCTGATAGATAAACTCATCTTAAGAGTGTGTCCATGAGATATCAACTCTTGTAGGTCCATTCTCCATTGTCCTTGACAAGATTAACAGAGTTATGGAAGTTTAGAATCGCTTTGGAGTTGACTTAATACATAATTGATAAGAGATATAGATAGAATAAATTTGTGTGAGGAACACTAGCCTTTTTGACTTCATGCTCCCAATTCCTTTCCTCGACCGTAAAAATTCTGTAATTTCTACCCAACGCTGGTTTTCACAGCAGTGCTTTTACTAGATTTTCCCAAGGGTTCCTTTAGCTGTTTTTTCATTCTGAAGGCCCATGTCATTTGCTGCAAGTTACTCTTTACTGACTAACGGAAGATCCAACTAATTTTTAGAAGATTTAGAATTGTACTCCAAAAATTCTGCAAAGAATACAAATTGTCAAACTCTTCAAGAGGCCTAGACTCTCCTTTTTCCAAGAAATCTCTAGGTCAAATTCTATTAACAACACATAACAGAATACTATGTTGTTTGTTACTTACAAAATTGGCCCACCTGCACAATACTAGACACACGTCTAGTGTTCCCATTAGTTCCTGCAAACTGACTCCTACTATTTAGACTTAGCCAATTTCCTCCTAGCAATGTAAATCTGAATGGAGGCTTTATGCTCTTATCATCTTTGTTGAGCTCTACAACAAATGGGAAATATGTCTCTACTTCTTAGGATGGGAAGATAACATTGGTAGAATCTTTTTTTTTGATAAGATAACATTGCTAGAATCAGTTCTTTTCAGTTTACCAATTAACAATTTAGTACCTGTCTCTTAACTCTAAAAGTGGTTGGACATTTCAAAAAATCATTAAACTATATTCAGGAAGGAGCCAATTTAAATGGCAAGTGTTGGCCAAAGGGGAGCTGTCTCTTTCTTCCCAGTGATATGGGAAGTCCTACTATTGGAAACATAAGGTGGTTGCTTATGTTCAATCCAGAAGACAATCTTTTATGGAGGAGAGTTATCATCCATACTTATGGGCAATACAACATTTAGCAATTCGGAGTGTTGGTCCTCAGATCACCAGGGTTGGAATTTATATTTTAGAGGGAGTCTTTTGATAGAAATTTCAAGGAGTTTTGGAGTTCTTTTGTAGGATTTTTAATTAAGTTGGCTGCAAACTCCCTTCTTCCGGAAGTTGGTTGGTCGATAGGAGGCAAGAATTTTTCTTGTGAAGCTTTTGGTGTTTGTGAAATGAAATGGTTTCTTACAACAAAATTGGCTATGGTTGACACCTGATATTGACAATTTTCAAGAAAATTCACGTTAAAATGCTCAAAATTTGTTTTTTTTTTTAAAAAAGAAAAATAATGAGGCATGTGTTGCGTGATTTTTCACATTTGGAACAAATAAATGAAAGTTTTTAAATGGTGGGAACTTTTACTTTATGAATAAAGTAATAAGAAACCATTCAAAATTAAGCCAAATCCAGTTCCCTCCTTGCTTTCTCACTCTCTTTGTTCATTTTTCCTTTTCTTCTGCCGCTACATTATCCCTCTGTTTGTTCTTCCTACATGTCCACGTCTAATAATCTTCCTCTACAATTCTATCAATATTTCTCTCATTTAAAACACATTTACTCTTCTTCTTCTTACACTGGTACTATTCGCATTGCTTCCTTTTGCTCTCGATTTTCATCCATCAACAAAGATTTTCAATGGATTATTGGTAATTTGTTTGTTCCCTCGAATCTCCAGCCCCTACTAATGTTGTTGCATCACACAAATATTTTAGGTATTTATCTTTAGGTTAAATTATCAAAAATATCTCTGAACTATAGAGTTGGTTTCAATTATACCCCTGAACTTTAAAAAGTTTCATTTTAAGCCTTGAACTTTGAAGTTTGTTTCAAAACAACCCTTGAAGATTTCTTCCGTTAAATTTATGGACGAAAAATGACGTATTTTCATATGTTTTGATTTTTTTTCAATGTATATGTTAAAATATGTTCACATAAGCAACAATATAAATGCAAAAACATTATTTTTCATCTATGAATTTAACGGAAAAAAAAAGTCTTCAAGGGTTGTTTTGAAACAAACTTCAAAGTTCAAGGGTTAAAATGAAACTTTTCAAAGTTCAGGGGTATAATTGAAACCAACCCCATAGTTCAGGGGTATTTTTGATAATTTAACCTTATCTTTATTCTCATTACCAATATAAAAATTAAATTGCTTATTTGCTTGAGTGTGAATTTTATTATATATTCTTATCCTTAGATTCTTACTATTAGGAATTTAGGGATATGACAGAACCATCTCTGTAGTCTCAAAGGTTCAATCAACTATTTAAGACCATAAACTTGATTCGAAAGCATCTGCTTTAGATTTTTAATCCAAACCCAAGTTTTCTTGAGTCTATGAGTCATAATGGGTTACTTGTATAATTATTGTATTTTACAGCTTGGTTTTCATAAATTCAGTAAAAAATATAATTAATTTAAAGTATTACTTCAACTTGCAGAACCAAGTAAGATTATTTGCCTGAGAACAATGAAGTGAGGGGCCACCCTATAGTAGGATTACACATAGTAGTAGAATGCCTTCTAGGTTATTAAAAATCTCCTCTTTTTTTTTTTTTTTTTTTGGGGGGGGGGGGGGGAGATGAGAAACAAGCTTATAGCATTAGCACAAAGCAAAGAGAACAAACAGAACAACCTAAGCTAAGAAGCACGGACACAATAGGACACAGCGATACGTCAATTTCTAAAAAACTAGGACACGGACACATTGGGGATACGTTCTTTTTTTATTATTATTATTTTAACATATATGTAAATATAACATAAAATACTAAATATATTCTACTAAAATGCATAAAATGTCTAGTTAATTAAGTCTAACTTACTCTAATTTAATTTAACTTATAGAAAGTTAAGGAAAAAAAACATATAAATGGTGAACAACAGGTGGTGAAGAGGACTAACAATGGCGAAGAGAACTGACGGCTAGCGGTGAGTGGTTGGCGGTGTTACTTGTTAGGGGTTTTAGATTTCATGATTTTATGTCCTTTTTGTTTTTTTTTTAAAATTTAAATGATTTGAGCCTTTTTTTTTTCAAAATTTTCCCAAGCCGTGTCCAGCTGTGTCCAAGCCGTGTCCGAAATTAAAAAAAATAAAAATAAAAAAGGACACGTAAAATAGCATGTCGGACATGAGTCCAGAGCGTGTCCGGACGTATCCGTGTCCGACACGTGTCTGACACAGACACTTGGCCTAAAATGAAGTATCCGTGCTTCCTAGAACCTAAGGGTCAGGGGAAGAGGAAACTCCCACCCAAAAGATGACTAAGTACAAAAGACCTTTCAATCCCTAAGAATCATAGAGAGATTAAAAATCTTAAAATTTATTAAATTCTAACTGTGTAATACCCTAGTTTTGAATTTGTATATTCTTGAGCATGGGAAAGTCTAATTTGATTAGCTGGAGAAAATGTGCTTGCTAATGCTGGCTCTATGTTTGATTTTTTTAATTTACGGATTTGTTGCTAGGTAATCTCATGTAGATAGCAAACCTTTTCTATCGTCAATTGAAGTTCCTTGCATTCATGCAGCAAATTGATTTATTTTCCTTAAGAAAATGTTCGTTCCTTGTGAAAATCTTCATCCACGAAACAACTGGCTTGTTCAAGGTTACGTAGAAGCCTTTATACTGTATCACCTAGCTCATGTTATAAATGTGGTGAGAAGTGCATCATTATTTCCTTTAAAGTAAATAGAAGAAAGTGTCATGCTGCTCATTTCAGAATGTTATGCTCTCAATTTTCTTTTTCTTTTTAAAGGTGTGTGTTCTCTGTTTATTTAGAAGAAATAGGGTGGGATGGGGTGGGGAGTGGGGTTGACAAATACCTTTCCTGAAATCTCCATTTCTCTCCCCCTTCTCATTCGTCATTGAAGAGCTCCAGCTCCCTGAGAAAGGAGACCTGGAGCCTCACCTTCAAAGAGGTTAACTGGAATTGGTTCTCATGGGCCTCCGTGTTGTGGTCTATGTTTATGAACTGTGAACTCATTTGCTCTCTTTTTGTGGAATTTCAAAATCCATGCTTTGAGACTTGAGTATGATATGGATCCTTACTTTCAAGCTTTAAATGGTAGAGAGTAATTAAGCTTGCTTATTTATGTTTACGAATAGGTTAAATTATCAAAAATACCCCTGAACTATGAGGTTGGTTTCAATTATACCTCTGAACTTTGAAAAGTTTCATTTTAACTCTTGAACTTTGAAGTTTGTTTCAAAACAACCCTTGAAGACTTTTTTTCGTTAAATGCATGGATGGAAAATGATGTTTTGCATTTGTATTGTTGCTTATGTGAACATATTTGAACATATACGTTGAAAAAAAAATCAAAATATATGCAAATACGTCATTTTTTGTCCATAAATTTAACGGAAAAAACCTTCAAGGGTTGTTTTAAAACAAACTTCAAAGTTCAAGGGTTAGAATGAAACTTTTCAAAGTTCAAGGGTATAATTGAAACCAACCCCATAGTTCAGGGGTATTTTTGATAATTTAACCTTTCCAATACACATTAGTTTTGAGTCGGTAAGAATGACTAGGTCCTCATAGTTATTATAAAAGAAATGAAAATCTCTCCATGATGAAAATTTTGTTCCATGGTTTGGGGTCTCATCTTTAATTTCCATCCTGAAAGACTGCCGGCTATTGAATAGTTTTGTGAAACATAATTGATTGTGCAAGTATTACTAGTGCAGAAAAAATATCAACCATGTCCATCAAAAGTGATTTGCAGTGTAAATGGGAAATGACTTTGTCGTTTGCTAATTCTGAGCTTATGAATTTAACTTTTGATATGACATATGAGCTTGAATGATGATTTCTTAAATCTGCATGCACATTAAAGAATTAAATGATTTGGCCATATTTATTTCAGAGGAAGAACGACGAAAAATGTTTCTTCTAGAGTCCAGGAATGAATGGGACCTCTGTGCCTGGCAACCATGACTGCCCTGCAATGAAATTTTGGACAGTGAACTCCGATGCCTCTGTTGAATTGCTTATACCACGGTACCCTTTCCAGTTCACTCTCTGGCTTGTTGATGAACGAGGACCAATGTTCTTATACTCTCCATAATATAAAGTATTCAGTGCAAAGTCACCATCCCACTCCAGCCAACCTGCTGGATCAACCAAACTGTCGAGGTAAGTTTTCATGAAAACTGTTCGAGAGTACTCCTTCCACGGCCTTCCCAAGTAGGTTTTCACTGTGCTCTCCACTGGTTTCAGGTCATCTGTGGCCATGACCCGTGAGTTGTGGATTGAAATGCCAGTATTTTGATTTGGATCAGTTCGTCCTTGAGCAGTGACTGCATTCTTCTGACCATTCATTGGCCTTCTTGCGTAAATCATGCAGTTCTGTAGAACAACTGCAGCATTTCCGAATATAAAATCTACCGTGCCATAAATATAACACTCCTTATAGAATTGTCTTTGCGAATGGACATAGAGGGTGTCTTGATACCCTTCAAAGGCACAGCGGTAAAAGACAGAAAGATCTGCACCAGATCGGAGAGCAACTGCTTGATGGTTTTCAGGACCAGCAGTGTTACGGAATGTGATGCCTCGAGCTATAAATCCTTCTCCAGTCACCGCTGAATGTCACAGAATACAAGTATCTCTCATTAATCATATACTCTTCACATGATTGGTTTTATGAAAAAAATTAAATTTCTGAGGAGTTTTTCAAATGAAAGATGTGAATTTGATTTCACATTATCCTTATAGAAATGTATAAAAAAATTGAAAATCTATATAACTTATTGACATTTGACTGCCGTTTGATCTATTCGTTTATGATGAAATGCCATAGAATTTTTTTGCCATTTTTATATTGATATTGACAAAGATGCTTACCCAGGAAATTCTAGCTTTGAGAAACTTATATTTTTGTTTCGAAATGGAGAATAGGAGAAAATTCTAAGCACTATATCTAGTATTTACTCTCTAGATCAAAGCTACAAGTATGGTTGGACTTGGAATGCGTATAGTATGCATGTTGACAAATTCAAATGTTGTTGAAATATAGATAAATGGCCTTATAAACAGTCAATCTAGAGGGAGAGGGAGGGACAGAGAGAGACTTACCAACGGTGGCAGAATTGAAAGTGGTGGAGCCTCCTCCGACACTTCTATTACCAGTAATGAAGGTAAATCTCATTCCATCTCCGACGAGCATTATATTCTTCATCTTTTTTCCTATCTCGAGGTTTTCTTCATAAACCCCTCTCTTTACTTGTATCACAAATCTCCCATCTGTCTTCCTTTTTTCAGCTTCCTCTAGAGCTGCTGCAACTGTCTTATGGTCACCGGATCCGTCCTGAGCCACCACAAGGTCCACCTTCATTGAAGATGACTGCAGTAGCTTCCTGTCACCACCTGAAAGCCAACTTGGAAAACCTTTTTTATATGTCTCTTTACCCGGCCAAGTTGAAGCATTGTTAACCGCCAAGCTGTTGCTTATCAGCTTTGTGACATTGTTCGACGTGATCAGCGACAGTACATAGTCCGAAACATTAAGCTCAGCAAACCCAGTGCGGCACGTTTCAAGGTTGGTTAGGGCGGTACTGAGCCAGGTTTGGATATCAAATTCAGTACATTTAGTAGAGGAATCTAGAGTGTGGTTGAGCTGAAAGATGGTGTTTTGGTAGAGCTTCAAGCAATCAGCCCAAGCAGCCCTTTCCTTCTCATTTCGGCACTTCAAACCGACACCCTTAGTATGGCTCTCAGCACTCAAAGCTCTCTCCATGGCGAATTGGATCACCATTTTCTTGAACTCAGACATATCTTTGGGAGGAGCCTTGCTGCCATGGCTGAAGAAATACTTGCAGGTTTCAGGGTATGTGGTTTTTCGGCACCACCAATCAATGCCATTAGAGGCATGGTTGGAAAAGGCTGAAGAAGATAGTAAAAAGAACTGAAGAAAAAACAACACCCCAAGACTCTTCTCCATTAAAAGACAAGTTCTTTCTTGCTATTGATGAGGCTAAGCTAGCTCTCTCTGGTTTGGTTATATAGAGAAGAAGAGCACATGGATAGATTAACCAGAGAGAGCTAGCTTATATAGAGACAGGTTGGCTGTGTTTGAACATGGAGAAAATAATACTTGAACAATTTGAATAATCAAACTCCAAAACTTCTATCCATGTGCCAATGATCTATCCCTACCTAGAAGATGAGAGAGAGAGAGGGATAGATTAAACAACTTCATATTGTATTGAGCTTCATGCAAACAATTGTATATATTGAGTTGACTGTCTAACATAACAGAGATTACTTACGGATCCTCTAAGAAAGAAGGGGAATTTAATAGACATATGATATAATAAGTCAAATTGTCATTGCCTGCCATATGCCATTGAGACAATGTTTAAAAGTTTTGATTCAAATTTTTCAATCAAAATCTGTATTGCCGTTGGAATAAAATAATAATGTAGCATTAAAAAGTTATTATTTTATAGGAGGTGGGAATTTTTTTTTCAACGTCGAATATTTATCTCATTCCTTCCGAATGCAAAGACACAAATTGCTCCCCAATTGAATTGCTCATATGGTATGATATTATAATAAGACTACAAGCGATTAGGCTCATGGAAAGCTTTTTTTTTTTTTAAAGCTAAAATTTTTACCAATGAAATGTACGTTGCCATAGAAAATATTACTTAAAATTGTATTGAATAAAGTTTTAGAAATGGAAAAAATGAAACATTGTTGAAAGTGAACTCGATCAATGACGCAATATTATTTTCCCTTTAGTATCATTCTGCAACAATTTCTAATGCGTCAAAATTTAGGTTTTCTCCACCTTTTTTTATTTATTTTCGTTTTTTCATTTTAGTTTGATAATTTGTATTAGCATATCAAACAGCTTCACAAAAAGATGCTTTTTTTCTCTTTAGTTCAAATAAGTGGGGTAGGAGATTTGAACCTTTGACCACTTAATCTAAAGACATATGCGTTAATCATAAAGTTTTTATATATAAATAAGGATAACATCTATATTAATATAAGGTCTTTTAAATAGAATCTTAAAAATAAAACTATGTAAACTTAGATCTAAGATAGATAATATTACACAATCTTAGAAATATGGAGAAGTCCATTGTTATGTTCTAACCACTAATTGTATCAAAGTCATATATATTCATATTTCAAACTTAGTCGTGTGGATTGAATGATATGTGGTTAAGCTCTTGCAGATTGAGGGATGTTTGGTAATGTCTTTTGTTTGAGGGAAAGATTGCTAGTTTTTCATTGTATAAGCCCTTTTAGGGTAAAATTTGAAATGCAAGACTATGCAAACTTAGACTTAATATGGAATATTGTACCATTCCACTAGAAGTTTTTCAGAATTGTTTTCAAAATAGCTAAACAAATTAATTTATATTGTATTGAGCTTCATGCAAACAGTTGTATATATGGAGTTGACTTTGACTAATATAACAGAGGTTGTTTTTTAAAAGGCATATATGAGATGCATGAGTCATTGCTTGTGTCATATATGCCATTGCCACAATGTTTAAAAGTTTTAATTCAAAAATTTCAATCAAATCAATTATTTTGTTGATATTTAATTATTGCAATAATGATGTAGGATTAAAAAATAATGATTCTATAGAAGGTGGTGATTTTTGTTTTTTTTAATGTTTAGTAGTTTATTTCATTCCTTCCTAGTGCAATAGCACAAATTGCTTCTACTTAAATTAAGAGCTTATATGTAGGAATTAGGATTTTACCAATAAAATGTACGTTGTCATAAAAAAACAAGTTACTTAAACCGTGCTATATAAAGTTTCAACAATGCAGAAAATAAAAATGACACGATATAGACAATTTTTTAGGTTCGACATACAATTTTAATTTTGATATTCTTTAGTGGTGTTTTTTCAGTTAGATACATTTTAATATAATACACACCGCTCTTTGACTTTCTTCCATGTATGACTTTTGCAGTAACATTATTGTCACATGGAGTTGAAGACATCCAAACCGTGTTGGTTTAATCAATCTTGACAACATGAATGCTTAAAAACCAATGTTTGATTGATTCAAATATGTTGTTGCCAAGTTTTGGACAGGAGAAATCTCAACTGATCTCCACGTGACAACGACGGTGAATTTGTATTATTGGGGGAAGAATGCGGCCTGCTAGACAAGAAAAACTTGGACACCGGTGTGGTGTAGGCCACACAGGCTCCGATGCTTAAGTCAGAGAGAGTTTTGAGAGAATTTGAGAGTTGTAGGAGAGTGTTGTAAGCTGGAATGAACTTACCTTGCTCTCCCCCTTATGGAGAGCTTAAATAGTTTCCTTCCTAGGGCTTTTCATGGGTTTCCGTCTTTGAATGGGGAAAGGAAAGGTTGAATTGGGCTGAACCGAGGGCACACGAGCCATAAGGGACCGAGGCAAGGCCCAAAATTGGGCCATGCCAAACTGGTCGGCCTCAGCCTCGGCCGAGGCCGACCATGGGCTTGGGCCGAGCCCAAGCCCCGGTCTTCTCACCTTTGACTTTGGACCATGGTAAGGCCCAAAATGGGGCCTTGCCATGTGGTCGGCCTCGGCCTCGGTAGAGGCCGACCCTGGGCTTGGGCTTCGGCACAAGCCCGTTTCTTCGTCCCTTCTCGTCCTGGGTCGGTCTCCTGTCGATTTCGGTTCGTTTGGACTTCGTATTGAGTTTCTTTCCTTATTTGGCCCTTCATTGCAGCCCTTTATTCAGCCCATTATTGTTGGTCCAATTTCACCCACAACAAAATATATGGACAAAATCAGGAATGGAGTATTATTCACACTTGGCAAAAATAAACCCGACGTAGGATTTTATGTGAAAATTTTTTACACGAGCATAGAAAAAGAAATCAACAAATAGTTGTGTCTTTGGTTTTTGGCGTTGGGTCAAAGTGAATTTTGATGCGAGAGTTCAGATGCAAGCCTTCGCTGATGTGGATGCCGAGACGGAGATGAGTCAAGAGACTATGGGTGTGGTGTAATGCTCAACACTCTTCGATGCTTAAGTCAGTACTTAAATCGAGGCGGTGTCGAGCTGAGTTAGAGTGAAGTTGTATATCTATGCGTGAAGTTCCATTATTTGTAGAAAATCTTTGTTACTGTTGGTCAGTACCTAACACTTTAGTGAGAATTTCGCTGGTAGTGAACATGTACTTTGACTTGGTTGTTGTTGAACCCCTTGCTTGGGTCAATTATGGTGGTGGTCGGCTCTTCTTCTTCCCTCTTGGCTCATCAAGAGTGGTCCCTAGCTTGCCACATATAGTTGAATCGAGAAGCACCATGTGGACAACTGCTTTACTTACCTATAACAATAATGGTTCTATTTTATTTAGTCTCTAAATTTTAAATTATAGTTTTATATAGTTCATGTTGTTAACTAAATGATAACATTATACTCATGGGACAAATTTAATTAGTTGACTTGGCACAACATGGCTAACTTATGACAAAAAAGCTAGGTAAAATACATGTAAAAAAAAACACAGCTATAAATTCAAAGTTAACTTAAATAGTCAAGAACCATATAATTTTATGCATTAAATTTGTAATTTAACTTCGACAAAAAAAACAAATACCATTTGATAACCATAAAATTTTTTGAAGTCCTATGTAATCTCTTCCTTCATATATTCTATTTTCTCAAGAATCACATCACATATTTCAATTGAATATTTTATTATTACATAAATAAAAACGACATTCTCATAGAAAATTCCTTCCTAAGAGTTAAATCATTAACTATAATAAACCCAAATCAAAGGCCAAGTTTAAACGGAACTCCGGTGGCCGGCAGCCAAGTTTGGCCGGCGATGAGTCTTCTAACGGAAAACTTAGAGGCCACATTTGGGCTTTTAATAACATGAAAACCAGGCCATCTAACTCTATACCGGGTCGAAGCCCTAGGCCCAAAATTCTTATACTCCCCATAATACAACGTATCTTGAGCAAATTTACTATTTTGCCACGCCAGCCAGCCCACTGGGCTGACCAAGCTGTCAATATAGCTCCTCATGATCACGGTCCGTGAATACTTCTTCCAGGGCCGGCCCAAATACGTTTTAACCGAACCAATAATGGGCTGCATATCAGCGGCGGCCCGTATTTGACAGTTGTGGATCGAGATTCCGCTGTTTTGAAATGGGTCCTCTCGGCCTTGGGCCGTGATGACGTTGGCTTGGCCCTTTAAGGGCCTTCGTACGTAAATCAAACAGTTTTGTAAAACGACGGCGGCGTTGCCAAAAATGAAGTCGATTGTACCGTAGATGTAACATTGCTTGTAGAATTGTCTCTGTGACAGCACCATTAGAGTGTCTTGGTAGCCCTGGAAGCTGCACCGGTGGAACACTGATAGGTCCGACGATGATCGGAGCGCCACGGCTTGGCCCATTTGGGGTCCGGCCGTGTTCACGAAGGCTATGCCTCTTGCTATGAAGGCCGATCCTTGAATACCTGAGAGTTAAATGTGTCTGATAGTAAGTTTACATAGAACGACATTTAATAGAAATTTAAACCAGAAATCAGAAAAAAAAAAATTGATGTTTGGAATTCTAAATTTTGTTAGTGTAAGAAGTTTTAACCTAGTCTATTAATGGTAAGTTTACATGGCATGTTAACTTAGGAAATTGATAAAAACTAGATTAAAGACTATTTCTAATTTTTCCTCTAAAGTTCTTATTTCTCTTGAGTGCCTTAATTTCTCCTTTGAAATTTCTTTTGAGCCACTAAATACCATGCCATTTAGGATTTTTATAGCACCGTACTTAGCAAATTAGCAAGAATTTAAAAGAGGAATTAAACCATATAAGAAAAGAAAAAAATTAATTTCTTTTTCAAATTTCTAATCAATTGAAAAATTATTCAATATAATAAGTACACTCTAAATCATTAAATGTACGGTAAAATTATAATTTTTAGTTTCTTTGGTACATTGTATGGCTGAATGCTACCCAAATTGTTGTAGGCTTTTTCAATAATTTCTTCTCTCTTGAGTGCCTTAATTTTTTCTTCAAGGTTACTTTCAATTTACTAAATATCATGCCGCCTATCATGTCGTCCCCAACCTATAACATCCATGGGTAAAAAGAGTATAATGGAAGAATGTTAAAACACAAAACTAAATAAAAACCAGAACTTTTTTAAACAATATAAACTAAATCGAAAAATCAAAGTAAAATAAAGCACAGAGGGATAGCCACCGGCGGTTGCAGAACTGAAGGTGGTGAAGCCGGCGGCGACGCTTCTTCTACTGGTAATCACAGTAAATCTCATACCCTCTCCGGCCAGCATTAAATTCCCATTATCAGTCCCAACTTCAATATTCTCTCTATAAACCCCTCGCTTTACGTAAATTACAAATCGGCCCCTCCTCCGCCTCCTCGCGGCGGCGTTGATTGCCGCCTGAACCGACCGAAAATTCCCAGACCCATCTTTCGCCACCACCAAATTAGCCCTCACCCTCGAAGACTGCAACAATTTCCGATCACTGCTCGAAACCCATCTCGGAAACCCATTCTGATTTTCCACTCCCATTTTTCCACTTTTAACCCCTTCCTCTAAAAACCTCCCATTAATCGCCAAACAATTGCTAATCATCTTCGAAACATTCTGACATTTGATTGGAGTTATAAAATCCGTCACATTGAGATCCGCCGCGCCGGAGAGGCACATATCGATGTTAGTGAGCGCCGAACTCAGCCATGTTTGTGCATCGAAATCCGTACATCGGCGACGGCGGCGGGTTTCGCCGGCGACGCATTGGAGGGTGCGGTTAAGTTGAAAAACGGTGTCGTTATAGAGGTTCAAGCAGTCGGCCCACGCGGCTCTCTGGTGCGTGGTCTTGCAGCTCGGACCGAACCGGGCCGCGTAAGATTGAGCCTCGGCAGCTTTTTCCATGGCAGTTTTGATCGCCAATTCTCGAAACTCCGGTCGGTTTTCGGGTGGGGATTTGATCGGTGACATGAAGAAAATGCAAACTCCTGGATGCGGCGTCGTTTTGCACCATCTGGCAATGCCATTGCCAGTACTGGATTTTGTTTGTGAAGAGACATTTGAAAGAATTGCCAAAAGGGTTACGAAAAAAAATGCAATTTTGTTTTGTGGAGCCATAAAAGGAGGAATTTTGATCTCTGTTTTTTTTTTTTTTTTGCAAAATGGGGCTTTTTTTTGTGGGTTGAGATTGGCTAGTTATAGATTCGAAGGATGGAGATGAAATAATGGGATTCTTCCTCTTGGAAGCCTTTTTTTAAGGAGAAAAAGAATTAATTATTTTTGCGTAGGTTTTGTACTGACAAAGTATGTCAGAAAGTGGAAGGGAGCAGGTTTAAGAAGCAAGGAAAGATTGTTGCTTTTTTCTTTTTCCTTTTTCTTTTCTCTACTCTTTTGATGTGTGTTTGTTTTGCCTTTTGCGTATCCAAATTGTATTTATAAACTCTTGTTTTGCTTTTGATATGATTTATCATCATGATATCAATCAAAAATTTAATACCACCACACCTATGGCTTTAGATTTACTCTATCTGTACCTTTTTATTGTTAAAAAAAGACATAACTTACTTTTTATCACTAAAATGTTTAGAAAACTAAAGATAAATATGTATTTTGTTCATTTATCAGATAAACATATGTCTATATTAAAAGGAGTTTTAATCTACTTGTAGTTGATTATGTTAAGTTTTAAAATGAATTAAGAGATTTTTTAAGCAAAGTTTAAGGATCAAGCAAAATATTTGAAAGTTATTAGGGATTGAAACAAAAAGGGATTAAAATAAGATTTAAACCTTTGAAAAAAAAACAAAGGGAAAAATAAATTTCCTTTAATAGTAAATAGTAAAATAGTACTTCATTTTTTGATGTGGTCCATTTTTCTTAGATAGTAATATTTATAAGGTTCACAAAATATATGATGATATATAAATAGATTGGTAACTTATGTAGAAAGAAAAAAGAAATCTTTTAAGAAAAGATTACTTTTGAAATCCTTTCAAAAAACTAAAAAACTATAATTACCTTACTTTTCTTCAAGGGCATATATATTACTAAAACTTTTGAAAGACTTCCATAATCGCACTTTGCTTACAATTCATAGATTAATTATCACAAAATATAAGAAGCTTAGACTTATTTTGCAAGATAAACTTATTTTACGCCTTTTATTAAAATTTATTTGATTCAATTTTAAAATTATTAAAGAGCGTAATCATAGTTTTGATAAGCTTGGAGTTGGAAAGATTTAGGTTGTATAATTCACATTTAGATTTCACAAAAGAATAAGTTATACAAATCTAGGTTTATGAATTATGGGTTTATGAATTTGCAAATGTTATTGAGTAAATATATATTTTAGTTCCCTAAGGTTTGTGTGTTTCTTTCAATTTAGTTTCTATTGTATAAAAAGTTTCAATCTAGCTCCCACAATTGGTGAATGTTAAAATTGGTCAATAAAAAACTTAAACCTACATGACATAATACATATTGAATTTGCATAAATTTAGATGAGGAAAAAGATCATTTAAGATGTTAAAGTTTCTAATTCATTCTTTAAAATTTTAAGAAATTTCAATTTTTTTTCTCTTAAATGACTTTTTTCTTCCTCTAAATTCCACCAATTCACTAAATATTTAAGTTTATTATCAATTAATTTTAACATTCATCAATGGTAAGGGAGTAAATTG
Source organism: Trichosanthes truncata (assembly GCA_033996785.1). NCBI lineage: Eukaryota > Viridiplantae > Streptophyta > Magnoliopsida > Cucurbitales > Cucurbitaceae > Trichosanthes > Trichosanthes truncata. The sequence continues at coordinate 89,120,531 of JAWPNB010000003.1, forward strand.
AAAAATATTAACATATAAAGGCCTAAATTGAAACTTTTTAAACAATAAAGATTAAATTGAAAAAATATCCAAACATCAAAAACTAAAATATATATTTAGTCTAGTTTAAAATAAGTTCATATATTCTTAGAGGTTAACAAACTTTTAAATTAAATAAATTTTTTAAACAATAAAGATTAAATTGGAAAAGTATCCAAACATCAAAAACTAAAATATATATTTAGTCTAGTTTAAAATAAGTTCATGTATTCTTAGAGGTTAACAAACTCTTAACTTAAATAAACAAATCAATATATAAAATATGTTTTGGAGAGTCAAATACTCTATAATTGATTATTATCTTAATATATTTCTAAAAACAAAGAGAGATATAATCTTAATATAAATATACAAAGGAAATAGATACTTGTAGGTCAAAATGCACATAATATTTTAGTACTTGAGTAGATTGGATCTCAAGTTTTGTGGAAGTAAATTAAATTAAAAGGGAATAAAAAAGGAAAGTATGATGGGTTTTTTTTCATTATAGATGGCACAAACTAGCCCTTAATATGTGGGACACCCATGTGCTCCTTTTGGGGGTTATATTAATTAAATAAGATCATTACTATAATATAGCCTAGCCTTGAAGGTTAAGTGAAAGTTTTGAAAATACTTAATTAATTAATTATATCATTAATGATTTGAATCAGCTTTCCACTTATCACGTGATAGTCCTTTCAATAAGCTATCAAAACTTTGCTGTGTGGTTCATTAAAAAAATATTTGAGCAATTACGTCACCGTAATACCATAGGTTTAAACATATTTTCTTGTTCTTATATTTTGATTGTTATAATCTTGATATAATGTGTTTTATAAGTGCTTTCAAATTAATGAGTAAATTCTGAAAAAGTAATATATGATAGTTTCTTATGCTTGCGATTCAAACTCGTCAAATTAATTGTCAAACCTACGAATCTTTGTAGTGTCAAATCCAAATCGTCTCTAAAAGTCTAAATAAGGAGTTATTTCTTCGATAAAAAATGAGAATCAATCTAAAAATTTCCTTATATTTTTCTCATTTATGTTGAAGGTGGTTTCTTTGATTCCCTTTGTTTGTCTCTTAATTAAATGTTTTTTTTTTAATTTTTTTAACCTTATATTTTATTTATTATTATTATTTTTTTGAATTCAACAACATTTGGGGTGAAGGATTTGAACCCATAACCTCTTAGTCATAAGCACATACTTCATGCCAGTTGAGTTATACTCTTGTTGGCCCTTATATTTTATTTTTAAATGTTGCCTTGTGAAGAAGAGATATAATTTTGTAGCCTATTCTACTAGAAAAACTCCTTTTATCTATTGCCAATCTTGGTTAGATTTTTCCACTATTATGAAAGATCTATCTATTATCAATTATCATAAGCTCCAAACTTAATTTAATAAATCTTCTTTAAAATTAAAAAGAATACAAATATAAATTAAAAAGGGTGAAATACTCTTTTGGTTTAGGAGATTTAGAGTTGGTGTGTCAATTTGGTCTTTAGAGGTTTCAAAAGAAATACTTTTAATCCTTTGAAAAATGGTCCTAAACTAAAAGAATAATGCAATCAACCTAGTTTTTGACCTAAGATATGGTTGATAAGGTAATAAATTCAAGAGCTTAGTCCTGCTTTACTACGAAGAAACAATGGAAAATTTAATTTCTCAAAGTTTGTGTATCCCTGTGAAATTAATATAATGACAGTTAGGTTTCTAATCTCATATATATATATATAGGTTTTGTTGTATTATTCCTCTACTAAATTGGGAGGAGGAATCTTTGTGTGTTTTTCCAATAATTGCTAGAAGCATCTAATTTTGTTGGTTTAATGATCTCTCTCTCTGTTTTAAAAAAAGTAATTAAATAGGATTAGTAAAAATGAAGGCCAATACGAGAACAAAAAAAATAAACTACCAAGTTATAATAATTTTAGTCTAACCTAGCGTTTATTTCAACCTAAAAAAAGAAGGCTTCCATCTTCACATTTAACTTAAAAAGTTGTTTTTGTTTCTTTTTTGGTGTGAAACAATGTAAAACCAAAATATTGAATAAGTGTTTGTTTTTCTTGAAAAAGAGGCGACCTAATCATATAACCTTTCAACACATGACTACTTTACTATGATGACTTTGGTTTAATCGCCAAAACATGTATTTAATCATTGAAAATCAACTTAATGTTTGCTTTATCTTTCACGTACATAATACATGTATATAATATGATAGAAATAGGACTAATTTAGAAAATATATAACCATGCATTTTATGCTTTGTTTATACTAAATATCAATTACATCTATTTTTTCTCCCTATACTTTTAAATTTATGCTAATTTGTTACTGTGTTTTAAAATTTTTAATTTATTTGGAGGTGGGGGATTCAAACCTGACATCTTGGTTAAATGTATATGCCAATTGCCGTTGAACTTTAACTCTAGATCAGACCTATCCAAATGATGGGATACTAAAGATGCTCTGATACGAAATGATGTAAAAACTCTAGTGATTTGGAATTAGGAACCCTTTGGTTATGTGAACCTCTAATTCACAAACACTAAAACCTCTAAATCTATTCGATTTCAACCCTAAGGTTTGGGTTAGGCATGGATTGTCTTAAGATCAAAACTCTTCAGACAAAGAACAAGTTCCTTGCCTAAGAGTCCAACACTGCATAAGATAAGATGATCAATCTTACTTGAATGTTCTTGGCATGCAACTCCAGACATGAATTGCAAAATTCAAGAAGCTTTCTTGGCTAAACTTGAAAGAACAAGCTCATGAAAAGCTAAAACTTAATTCATCATAAAACTGTTATGTACAACCTAATGGCTAAGCTTTGGATAGCTTCGCAAACCCTAAATGCCACATCATTGATCATAGCAAAATGACGAAAATATCTCTACTTAAATGTCATAAAAAGTGATAAAATTATAAAATTACATCAAAATTATAAAATAATAATTTGATGTTCCTGGTGGTTCATATCAACACGCTTCAAATGTCTTCAACTTTCTTCAAAGTCTCTAGAATTTCAAAGAGATTTCAGTCTTTAAGTCTTCAATAGAGAGTTTTCAATATTTCTGGGAGTCTTCTAATTAAGTTCTCTAACATCTCTTCTTTCTAAATGCTTAAGAACGACTCTTCTATTTATAGAGCATTTCATAGGTATTGTGTCGTCGTGTGGGCTCTTGAGCTTAGTTAGCTTTGGCTCAATCATTTGATTTTAGGCTTTGGGCCAAAATGTTATTTAATGAGTTTTTGGACTTATTTGATCTTGAGCCCAATTGCTATGTGACACAATTTGACTAAGCTAACCTTGTGTGATCTAATGACCATAGTGAAAACACGTGAAATTATCTGAATTTTCCATTTTTTATCTTTAAATTTTAATTTAGAGACATTTGTTCATTTGTAGTTGGTCTTAAAATTAATAATATGTTACTTTGTCATTGATTTAAAACAATGACAAGACAATTTGTGATTAGTCAATTTTTCATTCAACAATGTAACAAAATAAAATTGACATAACACTATATAACTTATTATTTAGATTGTACATAAAAGAAAGTAGAATATTTAAAAAATATAGGGACAAAATTGACACAACATTATAAATATATGGGCAAAATAATATAATTTAACTTAATTTTTATTAACAACATGAGCATAGCTTAAGTGTAGTGATTAAAGACATTATTTTCTTTTCTTGAAGCTGAAGTTCAAATTCTCACCCCTATACTTCTTGAATTCATAAAGATTTTTTTTAAATGTTGTGAACTAAGTTATTATTACCTATATCATTTAAAAAAAAAGTTAAATTACAAGTTGAGTCCATGAACATTGAGATTTGTGTTTATTTGATCTCTGAACTTTCAAAAGTGTTTCCAAAACTTTCAATTTTGTGTGTAATAGGTCTTTGAACTAGGAGTGTGCAAAAATCGAATCGAACTGACAAATCAACTTGGATCGAACGGAACCAACTGGTTTGGTTCGTTTTTTTTTTTTAAATTTCAGTTTTCTTGGTTTATCTATTTAAAAAATCAAGATTTATGGTTCAGTCTACGGTTTCTTTCTTTAAAAAATAGAAAAAATTGAACCAAACCGACCCTATTAAATAATTTTAAAAAAGGGATAATTCTAGATATGGCCAAAAAAAATTGGCGGTTTTGGTTAATGGCCATTTGCATTCTTTTTTTAATTATGGCCACACGTGAGGTGCACATGTGGTGTACTCTTTTAAAAATGCCTGATTTGCCCTTGTGTATCTACACATTCCCAATTTTTTAAAAAAAAATCATTCTCTCCTAGTTTATTTAAGGTGTATCTAAACTGAAATTTCAAATATTTACATTGCAGTTAGTATCTTTATACATATTTAAAATCGTTTAAAATTTTGAATTTCTAAAGATTTTATTTTATAAGATTCATTTTTTTAATCCGATTTTCTTATTTTTTAAGTCCTTATCGACATACAAATTGTTTTAATTTATTTTCTTTTATTATTTTTCGTACCTTTACTTTATGTTTTTTTCGCTTCCATTCATTGACTCGTATTTCAATTTCTTCCTTCCAATTTTCAGGTTTGTATATGTTTTTTTTTTACTGTTTTTGGTTTTCATCTTCTTCTTTATGTTATTTTCCAGGTTGTAGCTTGATAAATTTTTTTAGGTTCAGATGTCTTTCCAATCCGTAAGTATATTGTATGACGGGATCTGTGATGAAGCTAATCGATACCATAATTTTAAGGTTACTAATATATTGGTTTGTTTGAATTCTAGTTTAATGCATTTTACTGATTGTATTCGTAACAAACTTCATCTTTCGAGTCACCAAGTTATTACTCGGTTGACTGTTTGTAGGGATGGTTCGAATAAATCCAGTAAATTAGAATTATTGAGGACAAGAATGTTATGTGGGTCCTTTCTATTATTTCAAAGAGTGTTGCTAATAATTTTCATGTTGTTGTTGATTATTCAGAAATTGTCGAATTAGACTGTTCAAATACAACTAACTCTAATTATAGTGTAGGTAAAAATTTGGATCATTCTAAGAACAATTATAGTATACTTATTCTTTCTAAAATTTTCTATTTATCTCTTACAAATACATAGTATTTCCTCATCCTTTGCTTCCTAACTCAATTCAGCTTTTGTTTTTTTATGTATGCATGATTTAGTTACTATGTAATTTACATTCATTGTTGTGTACTAATATTATATGTTGAAATTTCATATTCATAGGGAGTACTTCGTAATTTTTATATAATTCAAATACATTATATTTCTATGTTCTTTTATGAACTCAATTCAGCTTCTGTCTTTCTATGTATGCATGATCTAGCTACTGTATAATTTATATTTTTTGTTGTGTACTAATATTATATGTTGAAATTTCAAATTTGTAGGAAGTACTTTGTAATTTTTATATAATTCAAATACACTGTATTTCCATATTCTTTTGTTTGACTCAATTCAACTTTTGTCTTTCTATGTATGCATGATCTAGCTACTGTATAATTTATATTTTTTTGTTGTGTACTATTATTATATGTTGAACTTTCAAAATTGTAGGATGTACTTTGTATTTTTTATATAATTCATAGTAATAGCTACTCTATAATTTAGATTCTTTGTATTTTCTGAATACTGTAGGTTGACATATACTACTTATTTAAATTGTATGTGTTCACAAGTTGGAAACTTTCATAAGTTTATATCACTTCAAAACATTAACCAGCAAAATCAGTTAAAGACACAAAAATTATCAACAACAATTCATATTATAAACTAGTTTGTCAATAATCCCAAAATACTATAAGATTCAGTCTATAAATTTAACAAAAGTATACTAAAAGCAGTTCAGTCTAAAAATTTAACAAAAGCCTAATTTTATGATCAAAAGTGAAGTTCTTAAAGAGTCTTGAGTTTCCTGAATTTTTTCATTAATTTGTTGTCTGGCTGAGGTGGAGGTCGAATGTAGGGCCATCTGTCAAGGATGTGCCATGTGCGTCATCGGTTGATTTATATGTTCCACATAAAGCATCAATGTATATCTTGGTTGACTTTAGACCACTAGATGCATCTTTTTGTATGTTCTGGTTGATCTAAACATTTAAAACAAAATTAATTAACATAAAATTTGGTTATTTTGTAAAAAAAACTGAGCAATGGAATTACACTTTAAATAATAGAAGATAACATTACATAATATAACACAAGTAATGAACATAATATTTAGTTTGCATCGTTCCTTTTACCATACCTTCAAATGTTTATTCAAAATCTTTTAATCTCAGTACATTAGGTATAACAAACTAGCTAATTTACAGTATATAATAAAAAAACATAATCTATTTATATTTTAAAATTATTTTTTGTAAATACATTAATCTTCGGTCTCAAAGGTCTTTGTTGTCCCTTCTTCCTTTTCTTATCTTGTGTGTTTTGCTTGGTGAGAGTATTCTGCCATTGGAGCCAAGCTTTAATTAATTTCTTACTTTTCTTATACCCAAGTTTCACTATTTCCCAATGTATAGGCAAGATTTTGAGTTTTAAAGGAAGAAAGAATGAGTATTTCTTACCTTTTTTGCCAGACAAGCCTAGGAATCACCTTGTTGAACAAGATTTCAAACTTTGCCAAAGAAGGAGATGAGTTCAATGATCTGGGGAGCTTTGAAGCTTTGAAACTCGATTAAAATTGTGTGAAGAAACGAAAAAAGAAAAAACCCTAGAATCACTCATTCGATTTGCAGTGAAAGGTAAATCTCTCTCCAAATGTTGTTTTCAATTTTAATTAGTATTGTACAGGGCAACGTGTAAATGATTATTTACTTTGATTTTGGGTTTAAACTATATTTCAGGTTGCATGTGATTTTATTGGTTGTTTAATCTATTCGTTTAACTAGTTTTTTTTTAATCTTTTTGTTATGTAATCAATTGTTAATTGATGTATATTTTTTTTCCATATTAGATCCATTTTTTTAATTTATCGTTAAGAATTTTTGAATTTTTGTTTAGATTTTAGATAATGAATCCTAACATCTTTTGTTATTTAGATAATCCGTTTTATTTGTTTTATTTTAGATTTGGGTTTTAAATTTATTATAATTACACAATAATTAGAGAATCTTAGATATGAAAGTTGTTAGGGGTAGTCTGGTCATTTAATAATTAATATTTAAAATTCTGAATAATGATTTTTCCATTTTTAAAAACCTTGGATCGCTTGGCCATTTTTTAAAATATGAAATAAAAAATGGCCATTTACGTAGTTAGCCCTTTAAAAAAAACCTACAAACCTATCACCAATTTAACCCACTGCCTTAGCCCATAACTCCATAAGCCCAAGTCCAAAGCCCATTCTTTCTAACCCTAACCCTAACATTCATCTACCTTTCCAACAATCAGCCGTCAAAGCTTTTGTCCCCTCTCTCTCCTTCTCCCTCTTAGAAATAGAAATCTTCAATGCCGCCAACTCAAATTAGGGTCTACAGAAAACCACTAAAACTGAGAAATCAACTTGAATCGTCCGACTCGTGTGGGTTTTCCCTAGGTTTTTATTTTGTTTATTTATCTTTGTAAAACTGGTATTGTGAGTTTTGTTCTGGTTGAATTTTTTCTTTAAAAGAACTGAATCCGACTGAGCCAAGCTAATATATGAACAAGAAATTCAATTTTAGATTTAATAAGTCATTGAATTTAAAAAGTATCTCTGAATTCTTAATTTTGTGTTTAATAATTTCTTGTACTATTCTACAGTAAAGTAGTTTAGGGTTCCGTTAGACATAAAATTTAATTTGATATCTAATATTTAATTTGATATCTAATAGATTAGTTAATTTTAAAAAATTTCGAATGCGTTAAAGACTTATTAAATATAAAATTGAAAGTTTGAGAATTTATTAGACATATGTAAAGTTCAAAACTGAAAATTGTGACTTATTAGACATTTTAAGAAGTTCAACCCAATTTGTAAGCTTCACAGCTCCCCACTTGGTCTACTTGTGGCATCAGCCTGGTGGCAAAATTGGTTGCTATATTTATTGATTTGTTGTACGAAAAAATAATTTGTAAATATATGATAAATTTGTATATTAATAAAAGATATCATTCTTATACAATTTACGTGAAAAATCATAATCGATATGCCCAATATAAAGTATATCATTGATTCATTAATGTATATCAGGTTTGTATCATTGATAAAATAAAGGTTAAATTATCAAAAATATCCCTGAATTATGGGATTGATTTTAATTATGCTCCTAAACTTTCAAAAGTTTCATTTTAGCCATTGAACTTTGAAAAAACAATTCTTGAAGGTTTTTTTCGTTAAATTTATAGACGAAAAATAATGTATTTGCATTAGTTTTGATTTTTTTTAACATATATGTTTAAATATGTTCATATAAGCAACAATATAAATGTAAAAACATCATTTTTCGTCTATGAATTTAACAAAAAAAAGTATTCAAGGATTGTTTTGAAACAAACTTCAAAGTTCATGGATTAAAATGAATTTTTTTAAAGTTTAGAAGTATAATTGAAATCAACTCCATAATTTAGGGGTATTTTTGATAATTTAACCTAAAATAAAGAATGATCTATATAAAGTAATTGATGATATACTATTTTTATACTGTTCATACCACTTATATTTTTTAATATAAAATGTAATATTGATATACCTTTGTGTCATTGATAAAATACATCAAATATCAGTAATACACAAATTTTTGTTAATACGAATTCTTACCTATGTGCCATTTTTATCGTGCGATAAATTTACTATTATTTCAGCCAAATCTACTATTATGATATTCTACAAAAATCTCATAAAAAGAATAATAAATAAAAAGAAAAAAGAAATTTAAATTCCATTTGGATAGCTTTTCAAATATATATTTTAGTTTCTAAACTTAACTTTTTATCCGCTCTATCAAAATTAACCAACCATTAGGGTGTGCAAAGATATTCTTTTTTATATATAATTTTTAATTTTCAATTTTTTGGTTCGACCTTTTAAAAAACCAACAAATTTAATTTGGTAGTGGGTTATTTTCTTAATGAAACTGAAAAAATCGAACCAAACCAAGTCTAATAAAAATAATATTAAAATTACCCAACCAGCCGCATCCCAACAATTCACTCCCCTAAACTCGTTTCTCCTGTTTCGTTTCTTTCTCCTGTTCTCTCGTTTCTGCTTCGTTGATTTACTAGGGCATTGTTCAGCAATTTCAAGCAGGCACACGCACACAATGAGGGGTATTTTCTCTTTGATTTCTGCTCTGTTTTCAGCTTTCTTTTGCTTCGATTTTTCTCTTCGATTTTGCGCTCATCTCTGTCAAATTTTTGTTGACCTTGGTGCTGTGTTGGATTAATTTTGGTCTGTATTCTATGTATTTGGTGGGTGACCGAGGATATTTTGTGGTATTCTGAAGAAATCTTGAAACGAAGCCCTTCCTCAAATACCTAGAGGGAAAAAAATTTAGACCCACAAAATCTAAAACAGTAAGAAGAAGAGAAAGAGAGTGAAATGGGGGAATTAGAGCGAGAAATATTTTTTGTCCTTGTAAACTAAAAGGGGAGGTGGGATTTTTGGAGGGATATAAAAGAAAACGAAGAAGAATGAATCAAAATGAATAAATGGGAGAATTAGAGCTAGAAATTGGAAAGGATGAAATGTGGCTAAAAGAGGGAATGGGATGATACTTGGCAAGAAGAGCTGAAGAAATCGTGTCCATGGGATGAGGGCTCTTTTGAGATTCTGTCTTACACACACATGGCTTATTTTTGTCTCTACATGAGCTCACTTCTGGGCTTCCCCCAACAAAAATTCCACTTTGTCTTTTTAACTTAAACCAGAACTTTTTTTTTTCTTTTTCAATTCTCTTCTGACTTCTCTTTTTTGTTGATTTTATTATATTGTGGTTTTCTTTTATGGGTTTTCTCTAAATTTGGTCATTCTAGCTAAGTCTAACTCCTTCTCAACCTAAGACTTCTTGAACCCACATAACAAATAATATCCAATTTTTCGTGGCAATATATGATTCAAACCATACTTAGTTGTCTGGTAGACATTTTTGTCTTTGATGACTAGTCTTCCAAATGCAGTCGAATGTGTATAATGGGCAGTTCTAAAGTAATCTTTTGCCCATGATATGATATAAAGCTTCTTCTAAACAATGCATATGGCAAAAAAATTTCCACAAAACCTTTTCTGAACCATTTAAAATGCAGGAAATTTTTTTAGTACATAAGCAATGAGATATATATTGATCCTTCACAATAGGTGGTATTAGCATATCAAACCCCTACCATATTTTTTAATCACCCTCTGTTTTGGACTAATACTAACGTAATTTGAGTGATTCTTGTTTGTTCATTTATTGGATTTTTTTTTTTTTTTGTTTTTTTTGTTTTGTTTTGGTGTGTTCCAAATGAGATAAAGGGTTGTTTGATTGATGGATATTTTGAGCTTGTTTGCAGAATGATTTGTTGTTGGGTTTGGATTTTCTTTTTACTCTATTTTGACTTTGGAATTGTGATTGAATTTGAGTTGGGAGTCTTGAAATTTTGGATGTAATGGTAGAATTATCTTGATATTTTCTTGTAGATAAGAGACTTGGATGTGTTTTCAAAGATTTGTTGACCTTCTTTAGAGTTCCATGAATTAGGATACTACACAAGTCTTGATATTTTCTGCTAATGTTTCTAGATGTCACAAAAAATCATCAGAAAAGCATTGTGTTGATGAGGTCGTTGAAACTCATGGATTGAAAAGTGAGGGACCATGGCCTGATAAGAATGAGACTCTATTTGTTGATTTAATGGATGAAGAGGTTGCAAACAGAAATCGACCAACCACAACATTTACTAGGACTAGTTAGAATTATATGAGAACCCAATTAAACGCTAGTACTAGATATGCTTACTCATGATCATTTGAAGGATAAATACAATTGTATTATTGTTTTTAATTTTGTATCGGGACTTATTGTATTAGATATTTTTTTTAAGTACAATTTGTATTAGATATTTTTTTAGTACAATTTTACATAGGGATATTGATATTTTTTTATATTTATTTTAATACATGCTACATCTTTTTTATATTATACATGCTAAATTTTATTTATACTACAAAAAAATAAAAAATAAAAAAGAAACAAGAAACAAGAAACAGTTATCAAACAAGTTTATGTTTTTGTTTCTTTTTTCTAGGAAACAAGAAACAGAAATAGTTATCAAACATATTTCTGTTTCTAGTTTTAAAAAAGCAAGAAACAGGAAATAAGAAACGAGAAACGAAAAACGAAAAACAGAAAATGGGAACGTTATCAAACGGAGTCTTAACTTTTCATTTTCCTTTTTCTTTCCATTCCGGCCATCAGTAGCAAGATTCTTCGTTTCCAGCTGAGCCGGTTTTGAGGGATATTGCCGGTTCGAGGTTTAGTATTAGGTGAAATCCGAACCGAACCAAACCTCGTGCAAGGGCGGAAAGAAGAATTACGCCCGTCGTGGGTCGAAGTCGAAGCTCCGAATTTTCAGAGTGCAGTACCCACGAAGAAGATGAATCAGAGGAAATCGGCTGCTGGAAGGCCGTCTGGAACCGATGGCTCTGATTTCTCCTATCGCATGGTCGTCGATTCTCGTAAGTTCCCTCACTTTCTTCTCCTAATTTTCATTTGGCTGTTGAGCAATCATGTAAATGTATAAAACAAAAAGTTGATCGATATGGAGAAGAAAAACTTCGGTGCTCGTCTTTGTTTGGTCCTCAATGATGTCCTATATCTGCTCAGCTCTTAGGCTAAGTGGAAGAGGATTGTCTAACTCTAGTTTTTCAGGCATTTGAACACGAAATGGGATTCGTTTAGCTATTTTAATTGTCTTATTGGAATCAATTTCAATTCTTATGACGAGTTATTTTAATTCTAGGGTATCAAAAGGTTGCCAAAGGGAAATCTCGTCTATATACCCTGATTTTCGCTCAGGTACACGCATTATATTGCTTTTACAGAATTTTCTATATTCATATCTTCTAGCGTGTTTTGCTTCATTGTTGTCATGAATGCAAAATTGCAATATCTTCTAATGGGACTCTCGATGCACTCTTACTTTCTTAAATTTATATTTCTTGCGTTTGTCATCACAACATCTCCAAACTTTGCTTTAATTGGTGACAAACAGTAGAAAGTTAGATGTTTAACAAATGTCTAAAATGGTTGCCAATTTTTGTTATTGGCAATTCTAGACATGCAATGTGAAAACTTTCACTGATTTATGAAAGGGTTACTCAATTCTACAATTAATTTGTACGGAGAATGCCTTTAAATAGATAACTGATAAAAGGCTAGATACAACTAATCTCAGTATACTTCACAGATAACCCAACTGCTTAACGATTACATAGATAACACAATGAACCCTCAATGTGTGCATATAGGTTTATCATTATGTTCCAAGATATTGGAGTTAAACTTTGATTTGGCACCAGATTGCGCAGCTGAAAATGCTGTAGTCTCTATCCCATTTCCAGTCAAACCGACACTATGTTGCTGCTCTTGTGTCACAAGTGTGAAGGCCTTGTTTTTCAACAAAAGTGCATTCCTTAGTGAGAGTTATGTTTGGATTTGAGGAAAAGACTCTTTAAAACCGGTAAAATGGGGTGACATTTTCCATTAGGTAGTAGTCTTGATAATGCTTGTGTTCCTTTACGTGAATGACTTTTGCCAGGACATCCAGAGCGGCAATTTCCTAGTTCCTCCCACATTGTCTTCAATTTCTTGTGATATGAGTTTAATGTAGTTAATGATACCATATTATTTGTATTTCAGAGGGAATGCGTGCTGAAAGTTAAGTGATGATTAAGGATATCATATGTTTGTCTACCTTAGTATCATGAAGGCCTAAAATCTGTGATCAATAAAGTTTTCATGAATATTTATCTCTACTTTTTGACATCAGGCCAAACCAAACTGGAAGAGTTTGGTAGGGACATAAAACCATTACCTCATATAATGATCTTATAATGTGTGCATGCCTTAGTTTTACTTGTTTAATAAAATGGGAGTCGCTGCTTACCTCTGGACCTCTCGTGACTGTGTATTGTTGTACTCTAATTGGGTCTTGTTGGATTATACTGCAGGTTGTCATTCAGTTATGTGGAGTGGTATACTTGTTCATATTGACATCAAAGAGAGAGACTCCTGATAAACTTGCTATTGCATCTGCTATCATTGGTTTCTTTTCGCTGTTTGTAGGAGAACTAGGTTGCTAGTTATATTATTCCCTTTTATGCCTAAATTACACATCTTTATCTGTTTGTTTCAAAAGTAGTTGTTGATTTTTTCCCAATGTTTTATTGAAGGTCGAAGGCGCAGCCGTGCAAGTTTTTTGAAAGTTTATATGATTGCATCATCTCTAGCACTCCTACTACTTTTTGTTGATGTCTCTCAGGGAGATTATAGTTTTGAGGTAAGGAAAATTGATTCATTTTCTAATTTGCTGCTCTAAATAAGAGAGAAATCAAATGAAAATGTGATGTGAGCACAACAACACAGCCGTAATGGAATCGTTATGTATGCTGACTAGTCGAAGAAGTAATAGGAATGAAAACGAGAAATCAAATCGGTGGATAAAAATTAAAATAGGCTTCTTATATTGGGAAGAATCTAACTTTGTATTTCCCGTTAACAAGTATGCCTTCTCCAAGTTTGTATATCTGTGGTCTGTCGGGACTCCAGAGATTCATTGTTACCTTTGGGATCTATACTTGAAAATGGTGGGAAGCTTCAATTTGATTGGGTGATTGTATTTATAACTCTATGGTCTTTGATCACAGCTTCCATGTGATAATGTTTGTTCCGAATGGTGCTTTATTCTTCATTCTAACTGAGTTTGAATCTCATGAACCATTTAGGGTATTGAGGATCTAAGTAATTGGCAGACAAAGAAGCTCGAACTTTTCGAGACAATACGCATTTTTCTTGGTCTGTTCTTTATTACATGTTATCTTCATTGTTTTTCATACAGTCAATAAGTATGAACTAACACTGGAATTCTGATATGCCTTCATACAGGAGCCTTGCTTCAGATATTTGCAATCAGCACAGTGATTTCCCTCGTCGGTAACATGTCTCCTCCCAAACGCGCCTCTTAAATTATTCTGTACTAAACTGTTGTCCTTCTAACGACCAGAAAATCTCTTTACTGTTACTTCTCGATTCTGAACCCAAAAATCATTCAAAGGAAAGCTTGAGTTTGTCCTTTCTAGATCATTATTGAAGAAGTGTTTCACTTAGGGAGGATCCGACTGCGATTTTGATGAAATTGTAGGTTAAAATTGACTATTGAGCAAAGTATGAGGGTAAAAATATACATATACATTTTTTTTCCTGGAATCATATTTGATGAAAAAATTATTCAATGGAGCCGCTACAATATGGCTACCTCTTAATAACGATTGGATGTTGATTCGAAAATCTGTTTACTCTTAATAACCACTTGATACAAAATTGAGATACTTTTGCAGCTTTTCTTCCATATATCCAACGGTGTAAAATTGGCCGTCGCATTGTAGCGGCTTCCTCAAGTAATTTTTCCATTTGATGGGATTAAAAATGATTGAACTCTTTGTCATATTTGTTGAAGATAGATGTGATTAATCATCTGTTGAGCTCCGCTGTTTACGCAATTATGAAGTCCAGTCCAGGTCTATACTTGACATGCTTAAAATACACATTCAATTATCTTGAATTGGTGTTTAACGAGCCGAAAAAAAAAAATCTGCAAATCTACTTTCTCTTTTCCTTTTTTGTTCTCTTCCTCTTTTTGAACAATTAAGTTGGCAGTTTATGGCCACTTGCATTATATAATCATTATGTTTTTTTCTTTTCTTTTTGGTTCACATGTTATTGCTTTTCATTCTGGACAAATTTTGAGTAATTCCATATTGGAATAAGGTAATATTTTGTTAAGAGTCTTTAAATCTCTCGTGAAAGAGACTCCAAAAACGAACAAGATATTAATAATTAAGGTCCTATTCATGAGTGATTTTTTTTTTTGTTGCTTTGAACTTTATTTCTTTCCAATAATTTTGAATAACTCTAGGGCCGTTTGGATGGAGGTGTTGTGGGGTGGGAATGAGCTTGGGATCCCCAAGCCCATGTTTGGTTTAATTTTTTGAATCACATGCCTGAGAATATGCTTTTACCAGGCATCATTAACAAGGCATTACATGGGTTTTTTAAACCCATCTAAAATCATGGGTTTCAAAAATCCATCCTTTTTTTTTTTAAAATTATTTTATTTTATTTTATTATGCTATACTTTATTATTCGCTCTCTTTTTTTTTTTTAAAATTTTTATTAGCTTCTATTATTCATTTTTTCTTCTTTTTCTTTATTTTCCATTATTTTTTTCTTCAACTTTCCTCCACATTTACTTTTCCTTCTAATCTTTCTTTTCCTTTCTCTGTCTTTTTTTTTTCCTATTTTTCTCTTCTCATTTTTTTCCCTCTATCTAACATTCTCATGTAACACCAAATACATCAATCATTTATTCCTATGAAAATCTGTTAACATTTTCATGCACAATCAAATACAGTTATCTTCAATTTTCAGACATCTTATTCCCAGGTATCTTATTCTCAAGCATCTTTTATTTTCAGGCATCTAAAAAATCTTAAACCAAACGGCCCCTAGTATTTGGTAAGTCTGATTTCCAATTAATTATTTGAGTTATTTCATAATCATGAATAGCACTATTCAGGATTGATTTTGAGAAGCAGTTCACGTGCTACTTTTCAATAATATTTTTTTAATTGATAAAATATTTATTGATTCATTTATTTTATATTAATATGCTTCCATAATTTCTTTCTAATGTTTGTTCAATAATAGTTTCAAATGTACAATTGATTTGATTTGATCTGACAACATAAATTATTGGAAAATATGGTACGGCAACTAACTGGCTACGATTTATTAAAATTTCAGTCATGTAAATTTGTAGAGGAAATTTTCAAGATCATTACTCATTTTGTTTTTACTTTTAAATTTGTAAAAAATCGAGCAATTTTATTTATTTATTCTTTTTTGTGAAAAATTGCCTTTATTGGCCTTTTAAGTTTGAATTATAGTTTTATTTGACCGTTAGGTTTGAAAATCTTCTTTTTCACCCAGGAAAAATGTTCTATTTTGATTTTTCATTAGTTACCTAATTTGAATGTCATATTTTCAATTTAAATTTAAGGTTGACATGGGATGTGATGTGAGGAATTTTTGTAAAAAGGTCTCTCCGTTTTCCAAACCCTACCCCTACTATCATTGGAGCCCACACGCCGCTCATCAAGTCGCTTGTCTTCCCCTTCTCCCTACCCTTTTTCCCACTTTACTTGCTCCTTTTTTTTTCTTTTTTTTTTAGTGGATCCACTAATCTATTAAATACATAAAAAACAAAATCAATAAAAATAGTCACATAAGATCTCCTCACAATCACTAATTAACTTTAATAAACCCAAAACTCAATAATACACGCTACATGCCAATAATGCAAAAATAACTCCAACCTCCACACAAACCCTAATTAAACCCTATTTCTACGTATACATACTATGGCATAAAACTCCACCCTCTTTTAACTAACTTTCATACTTACAATTACATCTCTCAAATCTCACACAGTATTATAGTACACATTCCAACCAACAAAATCCACCATTAACCAATCTAATGCAGCTCAGCAATTCGGTTGATCAAAGACAGAGCATTACTAGTCAACTGAGCAATGTTCACAACCTTCGTCCTCACCGTTGCCTTAACTCTGTGGTTTGCCTTCCCTTGAAACCCCTCACTACAAGTGGTTTCATCGGTGAGGGCGGCACTGACCCACGTCTGGAGATTGCTCATAACGAGCTCAAAATTGTGGCCTCGGAGCTTTGGCATCTCGGAAATGGAGCTCGCAAGGGAGTCGACAGAGTCGCAGAGCTCTTCCAGACAGTCGTTAAGGGCAGAGACGTCTTGGGGAGGGAGGCCGTGGGCGTGGGAGAGCTTGAGGATTTGGGCGGTGGTGGACTTGACGGAGGAGAGGGAGACGGAGAGGGCGGCGGTGGCCAGAAGGCGAGGGCTTGTTTGGATGGAACTGGCGTGGACTGAGAGGGATGAGAAACAGAGACGAGGGTAAGTGGTAGAGCTGCATGAGCTTTTGATGAACTCAGTGCTGCTTTGTGGAGTGATGGCTGAATGGGTGAAGATTGGGTGTAGTGTTAATTGGAAGATTACTAGGACAAGAATCAAACTTTGCTTGCAAATTGAGAGACCCATTTTTTTTCCTTCTTCTTTTTGGTTTTGGTTTATGATCTCTTGCTGATGGGGATGAATGAGAGAGAGGGAAATGGGTTTTGTATTTATAGGCCAATGGAAAAGGTCTAAAGCGTTTTCATGGGTCCCATGCATGCATACACAAGAAAGCTCTAAAAGAAGGGAGCGTGATAACGGAGAGAGGAAAGAGGGAGGAAAAAATTATTGAATGACATCGTTACAAATAAGAATGTTTTGTAATAATTGTTAGATATATATTTAAAACCTATACGTCAACCTGAACATAGCTCAATTAGTTATGACATCAATGGTTTAAATTTCCTACCCCACATGTTATTGAACTGAAAAGAAAGATTTAAAACCCACAGGGGAGAAATAGAGAGAGATGAGGAAAAGATGAAAATAATTGAATGATTGTGGCTGCCCTAGCAATCATTGGATGCAAATTCGAAATTTGTATGAAATCTCCCACCTCACACGTTGAATTAAAAAAAAAAAAAATCCTATAAGGGAGAAATAGAGAGATGAATTAAAAAAAAAAAAATCCTATAAGGGAGAAATAGAGAGATGAGGAAGAGGGGAAAATAATTAAATGCACATGTGGCTGTCTTAGTAATGGTTAGGTGCAAAATTGAAATTTGTATGTTCCTAATATTTATTGGACACAAATTTTAAATATTTTTTTCATAATTTTTAATCACGTCCATAATCGTATAAAATTATAACAATGTCCACAAATGCTCATATTACACTCATAATCTCTAGGAAAATACTTAAGTGCAGCCTGGGCTGCACTCAGGTGTTGTGCAACCTACTTTATAATCACAATTTTTTAAAAAAAAAAAAAAAAAAAAAACCAACATTTTTTTTCTTTATGATTGTAAAGTGGAATGCACAACACTTGAGTACAACTCAAGTTGTACTCAAGTTGTGCTCTAATCTCTATAGAATGGATGGGGAAATGATAAGAGAGAGGGGAGAGGGTCCATAGCCGACATCATTTGGTCCAAAAGCCAAGAAATATCCTTTGCTTTTGATATTTTTTATTTTATTTTTCATATTTCGGTGCATGAACAAAGAGATATTTGTTTTGTTACAAGTTTCTGTGACAAATTGAATCTACTATAGAATATAGATAGATATTCGATATTACCTTATTGAGAGAAGATTACATGGAAAAGAGAGTTCGGGTGAATTACTTTTTTGGGATTGAAGTTTGAGGAATTTTAAATTTTACTATATCTATCTAACTAATTAACTCTCCAATGTCTTGAAAAAGGATGTGACATTTTTAATTATCATTAATGTTAGAAAAAAGTTGATTTGGTTTATAACACTATTAAGTTGATATGGCAATCATTTTTTTAAAATTAATCTCTTTCACGCAACTCTCTCCCCTACTCACACAACTCTGATCTCTCCTTACACGTAACTCTTTAATTTCTTGTTCTTCTTTCTACCCTAATTCATCATCGTAACATCATCCACTTCTTAGATTTGGATGTGCGCTACTCGACTCCCTTAAATTTGGATTCATTGCTCGCTACATCTCCCTCTCAACTTGTTGTTGTAGCTCTTTCTCTCTTCTTCACCTCGCCGCCGCCGCCGCCGCCCTATATTCAATCCTCCAATTTGGGACTTGCAAGTTGATTTTGTAGGGAAATGCTAGATGTAAGATATTATTATTTTGTCAGAAAGAAGAAGAAGATTTAAGATATTATTAGAGCTTCATAAAAGGGGGGGGGGGGGGTTGTGGGACATCAATGTCTGCAACTTTTTTCTTTTGTTTTTTTTGAAAACAAAGTTGCAAGTTGCAACTTGATCACATGAATTTGGGCCAAAAAATGGACCATATATGTGAAATTATTTTGAAAGTGGCCCCAAGAACGACGCCGTTTGGTTGTATCAAGTGTATGAATATAACTTTCAAGCAACTAACCGCAACAGACGTGATGGTCCAATACGATGTCTATCTCATCTCATTGCATTTTCTTTTTTCTTTTCTTTTATTTTTGTCACATTTTTCTATTTGCTTATATATATAATTAAATTGAAATAATGTATAGATAATCACTTTTACATGTTATAAAACTTGTAATGTAATATTAGGTTGATAACTTGCTTAAGATATGTATATAAACAATATACACTAAAATGTAATCAAGTGATTCTTGTAATTATTTGTATAAATTATGAAAAATGACCTCTTTAAACAAAAAGTTATTATATAAATTTGTCACTTCGATTAGGTCGTTATATATAGTATTTATGTCTTAGCATGTGGTTGTTAGAATAGTCCTCTCGTTCTCTATTAATAATTTTATTCAAGAGAAAAAAAAATTCAAATCATATATATTCAAAAGTTCGTTTAGATATATGGTTAATAAGGTAAATCATTATCCATCACATAAAATATTACTATATACATCAACAACGCATGCACAAACACAAAAATATACACTTAAAATTTTTATGTCACCCCAAATAAATAAACTGTCTGTCTTTATCTCCTTTGTTCCATTGCCTCCTGACAAATAAATGAAGGAAGAGGTTAAAAATAAAATTATGTTTTTTTTTTCTTATTTGTCCTTTTCGGTAGAAAATGGGAATGGCCAATCAAATTTGGATTTTCATACTTTTTTTTTTTTGTTTCTTTTAAAGTTTTTATGAAATTACTTTAATTCCATTAATCTATTTTTAATCATTAAGTTTTCAAAAAATTGACTGCTCTTCATAACAATTTCTTCGGTTTATTTATTTTCTCTTTTATATCACTCTCCAAGCTTTAGCTAAAGTTTGAAATAAAAACATATTTAGAAAGATTCTTTTTATAATTTTTTTAGAAAGAAAAAAACAAAATCTTTAGTGGATAAATAATCCAAAAATTCAATGGATATTATTAAAAGTGTATATATAATATAGTATAATATTACACACCGTATCCAGAAGAAAAGAGGAGCTTTCTATGTGGGTCAATTTTGGGTCTAAATGAACAATGACAAATTTTTTATTAATTTTGGTGGGCCCCAAAACGACGTGGAGCCAATCAACTTGTAAAGTTGTGCTAACCTTTTCCAACTTTGCTTCTCGACGGCTGCTTAAAATCTTTTAAATATACTAACATAAAGTCTAATTTGTACAACACATTTTTTTTCTTCCAATCTTTTCGATATTTTAATCATTTTTATCCTCCTCATAGCTGAATTTTCTGTCAAGAATTTCACTAATATTCTCATATTTGGAGAAGTTTATAAACTATATTAAAGACAATATATATCTTCGTCGATATATACAATATTGAGTAAAGTTTAAAACTAGAATTCATACGTGTTTAGATCTAAAATGGATGACATCTCATTTTAATGTAATTAAGGTAAACAAATGTCAAATGTATCATAAGAACTATATTATTAGATAGATTTTATCTCAAACTTTGAACAAAAGTGGGTGAGTCTTTATAAAATAATTAGATATAAAACCAAAGTATTGAACTGCATGTAAAGTGAATCTTTATCGATATCAAGATTGTAGCCCTTAAAGCTCCAAGAGGTCAAAAGACATCTTGATCACCCTTAAAGAGCCTCAATTGCCTTCCTAGAGCTCTTTAAAGCAACTAACCCTAATTAACACTAGGGCTCTAGAAGAGGATCCCCACAATAGGTACAATATTATTGGAATTAGGCTTTAATGGTTTTTGGGTATATGAATTGTATGTATCTAAGTTAGGTCACATTAAATTTAAATTTAGAAGTTGGCTTGAATCAAAGTAAGAGAGGTTTGGGAAAAATTCTAATACTACCGTAGTATGAAAAATTTTCCATACTACTCTCATTTATTGCTTATCACATCAGCATCCTTTTGAAAATTATGTGGGGTCTACTAGTATTAAAACATAGTGTGAACAAAAGGAGTATGATACTCCCGTGGTATTAGAAATTTTCTTGAGAGGTTTCGATATGGTAGAAATGGATGAAATTATTTATTCGAAGGGCATGACTCAATTATTTCTCTTTATATCCAACAAAAAATTGTGGAATTAAGAGTGAGACCAATATTTCAAAACCGATTAGAAGTTCAAAAATGTAAGTTTATAGTAACGATGGATGTATCCTCTTAAAATGAGATTTTTTTTCTTATAGAACCAACAAACAAATTCATGCAATCATATGTGGAGATAAAAGAGATTTGGACATCATTTTCAAAAGTTAGGAACCTAGTTATAGGAGAAAACAACGCATCATCTTTCCTATATAAAGTTGATGTGATTTTTGATCTCTTTGCATTCGCATAATAACAAATATATTTCAAATTCTAACTTTTATAATCAATATATTAATCTAATAATAACGGTTCATTATATATGATTGAACGTTCATCAAATATAGGCCATCAATTAATCAAGGGTTAGGTAAACCAACCATATTCAATTTTATTTTGGATTTTATATTTTTTAGATAATCATATTTGTGTTCGCTAGTTTTTGCTAATTTTAATATGTTTACAAATAATTTTCGCTACTGTTTAGGACATCAAGTGCATCCAATTTTGCTTTTGAACGATTTCTTAAAATACTTTAAATATGTAAACGAAAGTCTAAATTGTACAATTCATTTTTAAATTTAATTAGTAGTCATTGTTATGCTATCGATCGAATTTTTCTATTAAGGATGCAATTAGACATTAAAGATTATAGAGGTATATTCTAATGACTACCATATATCTCTATTGAAATACAAACTTTTCAAATAAAGTTTAATAATGTATGTTTTGGACCCAAAATAAATAATATCACATTAATTAGAAGATAAACAAATGTTTAATGTCTCACAAAATTTTATCAAATTGATGTTACCAAAAACTTAACCGTGTGAACGAGATCTAATAATAAGTAAAAGTGGGTGAACTAACATGAAATCTTGGGTGTTGTTGAACCCTTAAAGTCCCTAACGCTACCCACAATATGCACAATAAAATTATTTGGACATTTAATTTAATGGTTTTCATTGAATAATTGATTCAAGTGAGTGATGGTTAAGAGTGAGATTATCAATAACTAGGAGTCTGTTTAAAAATAACTTTTTAAGGTGTTTGGTTTATGTTTTGGAAGTGGGGAGTATGGGTTAGTTTAGCTAATCCCATGTTTGATTGGCAGTTTTTTAAATTCAGGTTTGTTACCGTACATATACTATTCCTACTTCTAAGTTTGTTACAGTACTTGATTCATACTCTTCAAGTTTGCTATCGTATATTTTTTTTGTCTTTAGTCACTCTTCTAAAATGCATTAAATTTTTTATAAAAATATATTAGTTAAATAAAAATAATTAATTAATGATAGTTTTATAATAAATAAGTAAATAAAATTTAAAATAGTAATAATTAATAAATAATTATAAACTTCATGCTTTAGAGTAATTATAATGATAAATTTATAAGGAGGATTTTTTTTTATATTTTGTTCTCACATTGACAAATATTAGAAAAAAATCATTACAAAACTAACTAAATAGTTGTTTTACAAAATAATTATTCAAAAAATGTTCATATTGACAATAGTATTAAAAATAAATTATTCATTTATAAAGTTATAGTTGCTAATTTATAAGAAAATTATTATTATATTTTAAATTTTTTATTAACATGAAAATTATAATAAAAAAATTATTAACATGTAAATTATAATAAAAATTATTTTATTTTAAATTCCAACCACACATATTATATAAATCTAGATTTAATACGTCCATTTCTATTATTTTTTTAAAAAAAAATCTATTTCTCTAAATCCACAAATTTTCTAAACTCTTTTTCTTGTGAAAATGTAAAAATCATGTTTACATAATATTTGTAAAATTAGTTAATTAAACTATTTTGGTTAGTTTATCTTGAAGTTAATAGCTTTTAAAATAATAATATTTAAAATATTTTAACTTTATAACCTCATGTATTAGTTAAATATAGAAAGTTAAGTTCAATAGTAATTTTGATGATAAGTCGTAAATAAATTTAGTTAGCACATACCATAGCAAGTTATGAATAATTAAATAAACAACTGATAACATTTTCTTTATGGTTAATTTTATGTTGGATATATTTGCATAAAAGAGTTTGTGTATATTTGTTTATGCTTTGGTAAATAGTCCAAAAATTATTTTTATGAACAATTGAATATTTATTCTATAAAATAATTATTAGAAGAAAATTGAGTGGACAAATGAATTAAAAATATTTTATTTATTATTAAAATAATACTCTCTAATTTCAAAATAAAAGTTACATTTTAAATATAATTTAATATATAGTTTTTATTACTTTAATTAAATAATTAATATATAAATTATCTATTATTTATTACAAATTTCAAATTTACCAACCAAAGACACTTTATTCAAAAAAAAAAAAAAACAAATACACTTTTAATAAACTCATGTTAACAAATTAGAATTCACAATTCAAACACTGGTTTAACAAATCTCGACTTAACAAATATGTTTTATGTACCATCCAAATACAGACTTAACGACCTCAAGCTTAACAACTCCAAGCATAATAAATTCAGGTTTAACAAACCTCCCAAACCTTCGAACAAAACAACCTCTTAAATTTAAAAAGTTTTTTCAAAGGACCCTACATTTAGTCCTTTTTTTTTGTTTTTTTTTTATTTGTCTCGATTGATGAATCCCACTAAAGTGTGATATTTTTTGAAGCAACATCTCTCTCAGCAACGAATTCAGGCGAACCAATGTGAGGTGGTAAAAAGATTTGGACATCCTAACATTATTTTTAAAGTTTAATAACCTAGTTTTTAGAATGAAACGACATATAATATCATCTTTTCATACATTAAAGTTGATGTGATATTCACATGGAGAAAATATATCTTTCATTTAAGTGGCCAACACATATAATTTTGTTTCTGATTTTTTGTTTTTAAGAAATCATACTTGTTTATTTTGTATTATATATTTAGAGAGCCAATAAATTACAACTACTCAAATTTTTGTGGTACTTGATTCAAAGAAAATAAATTTTCTTTATGTCCTTTTGTTTCTTTGCCTCACGAAAAATAAAGGGCCGAGGTTTCTTTTTTCTTTTTTAGTACAGAAATGGGCGAGGTTAAAATTGTGTTTGTCCATATTATATGTATGTGTTTTTCTTAGCCTTTTCACTAAAATTATTATTATTTTTCCATTTTTTTTTATAGAAGTAGAGTTTAATTAAATTCATTTATTTCTAAAATAGTTTATTTTCAAATCTGACATAAGTTAAAGCATATAGGTTAAAACATGTATTATATATATATATATATATATATATATATATATATTTGGTTGATAATGGTTATATCTTTTTTTAAAAAAGAATGACTTATCTAAGGAAGTTTTAAAATAAAAAATTGGAAAATACGTTTTTTTAAAAGGAAAAAAAATTAATTTTGACCCATAAACTTGTGAAGTTATGTCAATTTTAACTCTAAACTTTCAATTTCATCAAATTACACCTCAAACATAAATAAGTATTGCAATATTAACGTCAAACTTTAAAAAATGTTGCAATTTTAACCCTCTAATAAGTTCCTCTCCAAATATTGTTAAAAGAAAATTTCTCTCGTGCATTCAATGAATTATAAAACACATGTACGATATGAAATTAATAAAATTCTAGAGAATTTTTTTTTTGTTGAAATTTATGAATTAAGGAAAAACTATTTAACGGTTAATTTGTGCATTGGTCAAACTTATTATTATTATTTTTTGCAAAAGAAATAGTACATTGGAATAAATGAAGAGAGAAAGAATATTTCATATATATATATATATATATATTGGTCAAATCTATTTTTGTGCAAAACTTTATTTTATTGAAAATTAATGAGTTTATGTAGATTTTTACATTGTTTTTTGTTAAAATTAATGGACGAATTAGCATAAATTGAACTAAGGGTAAAATTTGCAACACTTATTTAAGTTTATGGTCCAATTTGATGAAATTGAAAGTTTTGTGTCTAAATTGATATAACTCGACAAGTTTAGAGTAAAATTTGATTTTTTTCTCCAAAAAAAAAAATTGGGTTAGAGTTTTAAAATTAGTGTATATAAAACTCAAAAATAAATAAATTTTAAAAAATTGATAGTATTAATTTGTTTACAGAAAAAAATATTGTTAGTAATAGGTATTATTAAAAGGGTACGTACAATATAATATAATACACAACATGTAGTTGAAAAGTGGAGTTTTCCAAGTGTGTTGATTTTAAGTCTAAATGAACAGTAAAAAGTAACAATAGACCGTAAATTTATAATAACATTGTGAACGCCACACACTGCCGAACCAATCAACTTACATTAGGTGAAATCAATGCAAGTAGGTGAATTATAAAAAATAGTCACTTGACATAAGGTAAGTCTTTATAGAGCAAGATTGAAGCCTTAGAGCAACGAGTTTAATTAAAGGACATCTTAATTGCCCTTCAAGCGGCTCTAATTGCCTTTCTAAAACTCTTGTAGGAGCAACACTAAAGTCGTGGAAGGATTATTCCCACGATATGTCTAATTTAATGATTTTTCGAGGGAGAAATGTTTGAAGGGCAATTTGATTGTCTTCATCAATCAAGAGAATGATAGTTCAAGATGATTGAGACTCTTTTCTATACCGATTAAAAGTGACAATAGATTGTAAATTTTAAATAGTAATTAATGTCTTTCATTGAAATGATATATTTTACATAGAACATTCCACCGACACATTCATGCTAATAAATATGGAGAAAGAAAGACTTCGACATCCTAGCATTTTCAAAGTTAGTTTAACATTCTAGGTATAGTACAAAACAAAAAAAATATCATCTTGGTATATATTAAATTTGATGTGATTTTTTTTCTCTTTATATTCACAATATGAAAACATATCTTTCAAATTCCAACTTCTTAAATCAGTTTATTTATTTTATAAATAGGTTTGACACGATAAAAACATTAGCTATTGTGTTTATTAATACAGGATTGAAAACTCCAACCATGTTTAGTTTTGTTTATATTTAAAATAATAAAAAAAATCCTGCGTGTTTAATAAATAAATAAATGTGTGTGCATTTGTCTTATAATTATCCTGATAAAAATTTAAAAGGTGTTTTTGAAAAAGTAAAAAAACTAAAAAAGCAATAGTTAGTAAACTAATTTGATTTCTAAAGTTAGAATATTTAAAAACAAAATCATTATATAACGAATGGAACTAGATTTAACTTCTTCTAACTATTGAGGTTGCATTAGAAAGATCAATCCTAAAAACGAGCTAGGCAGTGTCCTCACCATCCTTTGAATTATTTGAGCTATGAGGAACAACATACGGTTCAATAAGGCATCTCCAGATATGAAAGAGCTGCTCTTTTCGATAGACAAATATATGGAAGGCCTTTCAGGGAAAGCTAAGGTCTTCGAGTTCAAATATTCCTTGCCTTCTGTTATCAGCGAAAGCAGTAGGCGCTAGAAGCTGCCAAAGGAAGGGCCGTGGAAGCTGAATATTGATGCGGCGTGGTCTCCCAAGCTCATGTGGGGAGGTGTGGGTTGGGTCGTCATAGATTGGGAGGGGCGTCCTATCATTGGAGGCTACAAATTCGTGCATCATGATTGGCCCATGAAGGTTCTCGAAGCCTTGGCTATCGCCAAAGGCCTAAAAGAAGTGGTTTTCTTAGGGAGAGGGTCATTGTCCGTTTTTTATTGTGGAGTCAGACTCGTTTGAGGTGATCAAACTTTTGAATTATATTGAGTTGGACTTTTCTGAAGTGAGTTTTTTTGCTGAAGAAGCTTTTCAGTTGGCTAAGTCTGTAAATTCCATCTTTTTTTTTTTTATAAAATCTTTAGAGAGGAGAACAAAACTTTTCACGCGCTAGCTTCTTTGGCATCTTCTTCAGGGGCTTCTTGGGTCTGAAAAGATAACTTTTAAGAGAATGTTCTTTCTCTCATCCTTGAGAGGGGCGCTTTGTTGTAGTTGCCTCGTTGTTTTTACGTTTGTTTCAAAAAAACAAAAAAAAAAAACTTAATAAATACGATTAATTTTAGAATAAGGAGTGAGTGAGTAAAAGTTTAAAGATATATATATCAACATCCATTAATTATATGAATGTTTGTATTCGAATTTCCAAACTTCTAAAAGTACGTTGAGATATATGTATATGTATCTATATATCTATATATATATATATTATTTATAGAAATTTCTTAAAATTAATTAATATCAATGTCTTGTTGAAATTTTTTGTGGACAACATGTTACTCAATTACCAGGCTAATTCAAACTTCATTTAATAACTACTTGGTTTTTAGTTTTTCAAAAATTGTGCTTTTTTTAAAATCATTTCTCTACAATGAGTTTCATTTTTCTTAAGAAAACATTTGAATTCATAGCTAATTTCTAAAAACAAAAACAAGTTTTTAAAAACTAATTTTTTAAGTTTTCAAAACTTAGTTTGGTTTTTGAAAACATGGATAAAAAGTAGATAACAAAATAGGGAAACTCATAGGTGGAATTAGTATTTATAGGCTTAATTTTCAAAAACTAAAAACTAAGGTCCTGTTTGATAACCATTTGGTTTTTGATTTTTGGTTTTTAAAAATTAAGCCTATAAATACTATTTCAACCTATCGGTTTCCATGTTTTCTTATCTACTTTTTACCTATGTTTTCAAAAACCAAACCAAGTTTTGAAAACTAAAAAAAGTAGTTTTCAAAAACTTGTTTTTGTTTTTGGGAATTTGGCTAGAAACTCAAATGTTTTCTTAAGAAATATGGAAACCATTATGAAGAAGATGAAAACCATTGTAGAGAAATTGTGAGAAAACAAGAACAATTTTCAAAAACCAAAAACTAAGGCCTCGTTTAATAACCATTTGGTTTTTGGTTTTTGGTTTTTGAAAATTAAACCTATAAATACTACTCCCACTTATGGTTTTACTTGTTTTGTCATCTACTTTTTGCCTATGTTTTCAAAAACCAAGCCATGTTTTGAAAACTAAAAAAAGTAGTTTTCAAAAACTTATTTTTGTTTTTGGAATTTGGCTAAGAATTCAAATACTTTTTTTAGTTTTGGAATTGAGGGAAAACAAGCTTAATTTTCAAAAACCAAAAACCCAAAACTAAATGGTTATCAAACGGGGCCTAAATGATTATCAAATAGGATCTAAGTGATTATAGTTTGTGAGTTCATACACTTCTATTTGAATGAGTCTTTAAAAAATGGATGGATGCCCAAACTTGTAGTGTCAATGGGGATAGTAGAAATTTGATAGGATTTTATGCAAAGAATAACCTATGAGCTATATGGTCACATATGTTGTGTATTTATTTATTTATCATTAGACAAAGAGAATTCAACCTTCTTGTGTTTGATTGAGAAAAAATCATTCCTGATCTCGTTTTAGTCACAAAATAGATGATTAATGTAATTACGATAAACAAATGTCTAATGTATCATAAAAACTGTCATTAAGTGATATATTTTGATTTATCTCAGACTTAAAATAAAAGTGGGTGAGTCTTTATAAAATAATTAGATATAGAACGAAAGTATTGAACTGAATGCAAAGTTAATCTTTATCCATATCAAGATTGTAGCCCTTAAACTCCAAGAGGTCAAAAGACATCATGATCACCCTTTAAAGCCTGGCCAATTGCATTCCTAGAGCTCTTTAAAGCAACTAACCTAGGCTTTAATGGTTTTTGGGTATATGAATTGTATGTATCTAAGTTAAATTTAGAAGTTGGCTTGAATCAGACGAAGAGATGTTTCGATATGGTAGAAATGGATGAGATTATTTATTCGAAGGGTATGACTCAATTATTTCTCTTTATATCCAACAAAAAATGGTAGAATTAAGAGTGAGACCAATATTTCAACACTGATTCAAAGTTCAAAAAATGTAAGTTTATAGTAACGATGGATGTATCCTCTTAAAATGAGATATTTTTTTCTTATAGAACCAACAAACAAATTCATGCGGACATCATTTTCAAAATTTAGTAACCTAGTTATAGGAGAAAACAACACATCATCTTTCCTATATAAAGTTGATGTGACTTTTGATCTCTTTGCATTCACATAATAACAAATATATTTCAAATTCTAACTTTTGTAATCAATATATTAATCTAATAATGAAGTTGATTATGATAAACATTAACGGTTCATTATATATGATTGAACATTCATCAAATATAGGCCATCAATTCATCAAGAGTTAGGTAAACCCACCATATTCAATTTTATTTTGGATTTTCTATTTTTTAGATAATCATATTTGTGTTCGCTAGTTTTTGCTATTTTTAATATGTTTACAAACAATTTTCACTACTGTTTAGGTCATCAAGCACATCCAATTTTGCTTTTGAACAATTTCTTAAAATACTTTGAATGTGCAATTCATTTTAAAATTTAATTAGTAGTTATTGGTATGCTATCGAATTTTCTATTAGAAATTAAAAATTATAGATGTTGTTTACACGAGATTTCAACAAAGAAAGAGAGATGAGACACGTGTAAATGAATCTAATTTGTATTAATTTAAATGTAGTGGAGTACAATCTCTAATGTTTATCCTCTGATTCTTTCTCTCTTATGTATAAATGTCTCGAGGGCTTTGCAGCCTATTCTCGAATGTATACTTATCTCGAGGGCTTCGCAGCTTGTTCTCGAGTGTAGATTTGTCTCGAGAGCTTTGCAACTTGTTCTCAAATGTGAATATGTCTCGAGGGCTTTTTTGCAGCTTGTTCTCGAATGTAGATTTATGTCTCGAGGGCTTTTGTAGCTTGTTCTCGATCTTCCAAGTCTTCTAGTCTTCAAGGCTCTGGTTCAGAGAGTGTTAGAGTTTAGACAGTCTTCTGGTCCTTGTTTATGAATTCTCTCTAAGTTCTCTAGAGAGTTTCAATTTCTGAACCTCCAAAATGGAGGGGGGAGCTCTCTATTTATAGAGTTCCCCAGGGCTCCCAGATGGGCTTGGGCTTGACTATTGGACTGGGTCTGGTGGACTTTGGGCTTGGTCCTTAGATTGAGCCTGATTAACCTTGGGCCTAGCCTTGTGAGCTGGGACTTATTGACTTTGGGCCTAGACTTTGTTGGATTAGGGCCTCCTATTTGGGATTAGTCTAAAATTGGCCTAAATTTCATATAACCCAATTGCATATTAGGATTTACTTTAATTTAATTTAGGGATACTTGCAAATTTAAATAATCCATAATTAAATAAATAATTTTGCCACTAATTTAAATTAATGACACGACAATTTCTGATTGGCCAAAATTTCTATTCCAACAGATGTATATACTAAAAACTTTACCATATATCTCTATTTATATACAAATACTTTTCAAATAAAGTTTAAAAATAATTTCATATATGTTTAGGACCCAAAATACATACTATCATATTAATGTGAAGATAAACAAATATTTAATGTCCTCAAAGTTTTATCAAATTGATCTTACCCAAAACTCAACCGCGTGAACGAGATCTTCAAATAATAAGTAAAAGTGAGTGAACTAATATGAAATCTGAGTGTTGTTGAACACTATCGATATGCCATAAAGTGCATGATGATACCAAAATTAAATCATAGACATCTATAAGCATGCATGCTATTTTGCTAAAAAAAAATTATAAACAAAATTTGCACTAATAAGAATATATAAATGCTAAAATCAAACCTCTAGTTTGCAAACCTTTATGGATGACCTACCTTTTATTGATGGTGATTTCTTGGAACCAAAATCCATACTTTTTGACCTTTTGGAATTCGAAATAAAGAAAGGTTTCTTTAATTTTTTTAATTTTGGGGCTCCTACATTGTTTGGATTCTTACTCTTTTGATCTCTTTTTTTTTTCTTCCTTTCTTTCTTCTTCTCCTCTATCTTTTCTTTTCCATAATTTTGAATCCAATTTATAGGCTAAAGATTGTAAATTTGAATTTTGAAATTGAATTTGATTCCATCATTATTACCTCATGCGTTAGGTTCTTTGATGTGATTTTGTAGGTACTCAAGTGCAAATAGGTGGGGAGCCATTATTGGAAGATGAAGAGACTTAAGAAAGTGATGAATTTTGAATTTGGATCCATCATTGCTACCTTATACACATAGTTCCTTGATATGATTTTGTAGGTATTCAAGTGCACATAGGATAAGGAGCCATTGGAAGATGAAGATACTTAAGAAAGAATGACTTTTGTATTTGAATCCATCATTACTACCTCATGCATAGAGTTCGTTGATGTGATTTAGTAGGTACTCAATTACACATAGAGTAGGGAGTCATTGAAAGATTAAGAGACTTAAAGAGAAGGATTTTTGTATTTATTTTTTCTAATACCTTTTTATAATTTAAAACATTACACAATTTTATTTCTTTAATCCTTTTAAAAGATTATCACTTCTTATTAAAAAAAAAAAAAAAAAAAGCTTAATCCAATATGGGCCAATCTACAAGAGGTAAACATTAAAGTAATTGTAGAAGGATTATTCCCATGATATACCTAATTTAATGGTTTTTCGAGGTATGATTGTTTGCAGGATGACTTGATTATTTCTTTATTAATTATTGAGAGAATGATAGCTTAAGATTGAGACCATTTCCTACATTGGCTAAAAGTGACAATCAATTGTAAATTTACAATCATAATTAATGTCTTTCCATTGAAATAAGATATTTTAGATAGAACATTCCACCTACACATCCATGCAAATAAACATGGAGAAGGAAAGTACAAAACAAAGCAGTTTAACATTTCTAGGTATAGTACAAAACAAAAAAATATCATCTTGGTATATATTAATTATGATGTGAATTAGACAAGTACATATATTTCTTTTTCTATTTTTTTAATTTCTAGGAATGTCTTAAAAATTATTTAAATATCAGTATCTTGTGGGAAATTTTTATGGACAACATGTTATTCAATTACATGGGCTAATTAAGTGATTGTATAGTTAGTGAGTTCATAGACTTCTATTTGAATATGTTTTTCAAAATGGATGCCCAAATTTGTATAGTCGTATTGGGAATAATAGTGGAAATTTGATAGGATTTTATGCAAAGAACCTAAGAGCTATGGGTCACAATAAAAACATGGTCCCTTGTAAGCTATAAAATAAATTTTTTTAAAAAACCTACTCAACTGAAAATTACTATATATTTAATATTTTAATTCAAACATTAGGATTGCTTTGGATTGAAGGTATTATCTTAACTAACTGAGTTATGTTCAAGTTTGCAATATACTATAAATGTTAAACTGACAAGTGAGACTAAAAAAATCTTATGCATCAATTTTTTTAAAAATATTTAATGACAGTAAGAACTTGAATACAAATATTCAATAGGTAAATAATGAAATTGAAACTTTTAAAACGTTAGAGATGAAGTTGGAAAAAAAATTATATATTTAACTTACATTTTATGGCTAATTAACATGCCACATGCTACATACCCAATTGGACATTTCCCCAATGTGATGTGAAGAAAGTAAATATTAATAAATTAGAATAAAAGCCTAATTTACAATATTGGTGTGACAGGTTCTCTTAGATGGACAAAAGCATTTAAGCTTATGATGTGTTGCAATTATAAATTATTTGAGGTTGCAAAACAATTCCAGTTAAATTGTTCATATATCCTATTCAAATCCCATGTGCCCTGTTGAACCCAAAGAAAACACCAATTAAAAATATCTCTATAAATTTCAGACATATACCTCATTTAATATTTTTATAGGGTCTAGATTTTATATTTTCAGATAATTGGTTATTTCTTTATTCTCCATTTTGATTTTTTTTAATACCTACTTAAATCTTCTGTAGTATCTGATTTCTTAGTGCAGCTAATTTTCTTTTCATAAAAATGTTTAAAATTATTTTGTGTTCGTTTGAGACATTGATAATTTCTTTTAAAAGTTGTAGTTATGAGTTCTTTATCTACTCTCATGCATTCATATATATATTTTTTAATAAAATAAAGTTTTAATTTTGCTTTCATACCTATATGAGCATATAGTTTCAAAATTTTACCCGTCTTATTTGAATAGTTAAATTATTTTAAAAATATATATTTTTTAGTCTCAAACCCTTTTAGGATTATTCCTTTTTTTAAAAAAAAAGTGATGGTTTCTTTATTTGACAGAAATGTAATGTAGATATATCTTTTCTTCATTTTTCTGACTAAAAGATATATTTCACGATCCGTAATAGGTAG
The DNA here is from genome assembly GCA_033996785.1 of Trichosanthes truncata. Classification (NCBI taxonomy): domain Eukaryota; kingdom Viridiplantae; phylum Streptophyta; class Magnoliopsida; order Cucurbitales; family Cucurbitaceae; genus Trichosanthes; species Trichosanthes truncata. The sequence goes on from JAWPNB010000003.1 coordinate 89,154,106, forward strand.
ATGTCAGTTTAAAAAACATTAAATTTTTTATTAAATAATTAATAAAAGATTTACAGTAATGGTTAAACTATTTTTTTTAATACAAAATTTATCTACTAACACATATTATCTAAAAATTTTGAAGATCAAAATGAATTAAATATAATTTTTTTAACAAACATAGAATTCAAATCTAATTATAATTTATAGAAAAAGTTGCAAAAACCACATTTGAACTATCTGTACAATGTTGTTCGTACATACCACATCCTCAAAATTTTCATTTGATTAATCATCCCACTGAACTAGAAATTGTTGTAATTAACCTACTCTTAAATATTATAAAAATGTATTATTCAAAAAAAAATTATAAAATGTACAAACTCACTAAACTATAATTGTTGTTCCAATCAAACCTTGGAAATATAAAATTATTACGATCAAACTCAAATTCTTCTCATTAATCTATGTTTTCTTAAATCAAAATTACAATTCAACATCGATGCAGAAATTCATTTTTTAAACAAATATTTTAGTTTTCAAATTTTACAGAGAAAAAAATGTTAAATTGTAACAATCCTCTTATGAATAGGAAAGGGTCATCCACATGTTTCTCATCTTGATATGAGACATGACCCTTAAGCCATGCCTCAACTAAAAGGCCGGTATCACCTCAATGTGGAGTCAACCTTCTTACTTTGGATCAAGATTTTCCTCAGCATTTGGTCACTCGACATCTTGTGTCAAGGCCAACCAGTACAACAAAGTGCCATAGAGTCAGATACATATATTGACAGAGTGTGGTAGAGTTGTCTCCTCGGGTTCTCTATAAATAGTGAAACCTCCTTCATACACAGTTATACAATATTACTCTTACTCAACTCAACACATCTTAACTTATGTACTGACTTGAACATCAAAGTATATTAGGCACGATATCATATCGATGTTAAATTTTACAAAATGTAAAACAATCCTTGATGGTAACAATCTTTAGTTCAACAATTGTTGGTATAGTTTGTAAAATTATACTATTTAGGAAGTAATTAATCAAATTAAAAATTTGAAGTGAGATTGTAATAACTCATTTTTGCAATTCCTCATCTATAATCTCATGAAACGTTTGCCATGTAAATTGACGAAACTGCCCTTGCGCAATGACCCATTAACGGAACGAACCGAACTGATAAGCCTTAGAATTAAGGCTTATTTAACTCCTAATTGCTTAAAATATTCTTGTTTTGACTTAAGACCATTTGAAAATAGTTGAAAGATTGCTTCAATTTAAGAAAGAAATAAGTATGACGGTATTTAGGATAAAGTTCTAAATAAATTAATCTTGTTTGCAGGAAATGTGGAAATTGCAAAATCATGATTCTGCAATCTGGAGCAGTAGAAAAGTTCAAAAAGGAAAAAAATATGCATTTAACCCATTCCGAAAATCTTCAATTACAACATGATTTGGGGGATTTTGAGCACGAAATTTAGGCATTCTTCAACCCTAATGAAGACCTATAAAGGGGGAAGAAGGGGAGGAGCTAGTGGATCGGATTGGGAGACGTTTTTGGAGTTGTTTTTATGGGTTTTTCTAATTTTTCATCTATGTTTTTGCAGTTTTTTTGTTTCACCTCTGTTTTACTGAAAGTGCTACAAGTTATTTTCTATTTGTCCTTCAATTTATCCAATCCAATTCAAGTGAAGAATAGCTAGTTTTTGGAGGGACTTTTTGGCTCGTGGGTTTGACGAATGCGAGGCTCTGTTTTTCTGCAACTTTTTTTTCTCTGTTTTTATGAAGAAGTTCAGACTCTGTTTTTAACTCTCTTCAATTTCTTCTTGTATTACTGACCGATGTTGGCAGTATAGCTTGGATATTCATTCGATTTCTGCTTTTATATTAAATTTCAGATTGGTTCCGTTTTTGTTTTATGAGTTTCATTCAGTCTCTTCTTTGTTCAAGCTTTATATTTCTGTAGCAAGTTGTTTAATTTTAATTTTGATTCGTACTCCAGTTTCATTCAGTCATTTCTGTAGAAATTATAAAGATTTTAGAAAACTTTATTTAAAAAAAGAATATTTTACGAGGATTTTCATATAATTTACAGATTAAAGCCTCATAAAGATATTACTCGAGCCTTGCAATGAATATCGATATGCCATAAAGTGTATGATGATACCAAAATTAAATCATAGATATCTATAAGCATGCATGCTATTTTGCGAAAAAAAAAATTGTAAACAAAATTTGCACTAATAAGAATATATAAACGCTAAAATCAAATCCCTATTTTGTAAACCTTTATGGATCACCTTCCCTTTTGTTGATGGTGATTTCTTTGAACCAAAATCCATACTTTTGGACCTTTTGGAATTCAAAATAAAGAAAGGTTTCTATAAATTTTTTAATTTTGGGGCTCCTACATTGTTTGGATTCTTACTCTTTTGATCTCTTTTTTTTTTTCCTTTCTTTCTTTCTTTCTTCTTCTCCTCTCTATTTTCTCCTCTATCTTCTCTTTGCCATAATTTTGAATCCTATTTATAGGCCAAAGATTGTAAATTTGAATTTGATTCCATCATTGCTACCTCATGCATTAGGTTTCTTGATGTGATTTTGTAGGTACTCAAGTGCAAACAGGAGGGGAACCATTGGAAGATGAAGAGACTTAAGAGAGTGATGAATTTTGAATTTGGATCCACCATTGCTACCTTATACACAGAGTTCCTTGATATGATTTTGTAGGTACTCAAGTACACATAGGATAGGGAGCCATTGGAAGATGAAGATACTTAAGAGAAGACTTTTGTATTTGAATCCATCATTACTAGCTCATGCATAGAGTTCCTTCATGTGATTTAGTAGATACTCAATTACACAGAGTAGGGAGTCATTGGAAGATTAAGAGACTTAAAGAGAAGGATTTTTGTATTTATTTTTTTTATACCTTTTTGTAATTTAAAACATTACACAATTTTATTTTTTTAATCCTTTCAAAAGGTTATCACTTCTTATTTTTTTTTAAAAAAAGTTTTATCCAATATGGGCCAATCTACAAGAGGTAAACATTAAAGTAATTGTTGAAGGATTATTCCCACGGTATACCTAATTTAATGGTTTTTCGAGGTATAATGCAGGACGACTTGATTATTTCTTTATTAATTATCGAGAGAATGATAGCTTAAGACTGAGACCATTTCCTACATTGGCTAAAAGTGACAATCAATTATAAATTTACAATAATAATTAATGTCTTTCCATTGAAATGAGATATTTTAGATAGAACATTCTGTTCGCACGAGATTTCAATAAAGAAATAAGAACACGTGCAAATGAAACTTTGTATTTGTATAACTTTGAATGTAGTGGAATACAATCTCTAATACTTGATCCTCTGATTCTCTCTCTTGCTTGTATGTTTCACTCGAGGGCTGTAGAGCTTATTCTCGAGATTGAAGCTTCAATGGATTCAATGGATTCTTGGAGTCTCGAAGAAGTGTTCTTGATCTTCGAGGAAGTGTTCTTTGTTCAGAAGGTGTTTGATCTTCAAGAGCTCCAGGAGTTTTCTGGCTTTTGTTTCTGAATTCTCTCTGAGATCTCAAATTTCTGAACTCCCAAAATGGAGGAGAGACTCTCTATTTATAGAGTTCCCCAGGGCCTCCAGATGGGCTTGGGCTTGACTATTGGACTGGGCCTGGTGGACTTTGAGCCTGATCCTTAGACTGAGCCTAATTAACCTTGGGCCTAGACTTTGCTAGATTATGGCCTCCTATTTGGGCTTAGTCTAAAATTGGCCCAAATTTCATATAACCCAATTGCATATTTGGATTTTCCTTAATTTAATTTAGGGATACTTGCAAATTTAAATAATCCCTAATGACATGGCAATTTCTTATTGGCCAAAATTTCTATTCCAACAAATGCCCCCTTTTCGAGATTTATGCACTAGTATGTGTGAGTGAATCTCGAAAAAGATAATTTTGAGTCAAAATGTAAGTTTTTTTTTTTTTTGCTCCTAATTTTAACTCCATTTGACATGTCAATTAATCAAAACATGAATTTGGCTCAAAATTTTGATTTTTTTTTTGACACATCTTTTTGTGCCAATTAATCAAAATTTGAATTTTGGACAAAATTTTGATTTTTATTGTTTGGCGGCCAACTTTGATTTGAATTTCAATTGGATTTGATTCCAAATTGAATTTCGAGTAATGCCCAAACTTCATCCAATTTTAACATGAGTTTGAAGCATAACTTTTTTTATCATTTTGAATTTCACTCAAATTTGTTTTGGGATTGAATTGTAATTGCACCCAAAATTTCTTGATTTGAGATCAATGACTTGAATTCGAAATTTATTTGGGACAAAATTTGGAATGTGCCCAAACTTTGATTTGAAGCAAATTCGAAATTCTACCATGATTTTTGACTTTGGATAGAACTTAGGTTCTTGAATATGAATGAAATTTGAACTTGAATTTTAGTCAAATTTTGAGTTGGGATGAAATTTGGATTATGTCCAAATTTTAATTTAAAAATGAATTCAAATTGAATTAGATTTCAAATTTATTCAACTTATTTTAGTTTAATTTGATAAAATCCTAATTTGATAAGGATTTCAAATTGAAAAGCTAATTTAGTTTGAATTCCAAATTAAATCAGAATTTGAATCCAAAATTTTTACTACCACAAGTCAAACAACACCCTTGATTTTCTTGCTGCTTCATCTCCTTCTTGCGTCTGCAGAAGATAGGTAAGTTTCTTTTTTTTTTTTCTCTTTTTTTTAGTTTCACAGTATAGCTTCCTTTTCTTCTTCTTTTAATTCTTCTTCTTCTTATCTTCATCTTCTTGCTAACCATGGAATGTGCTGAATTACTGCAACTTTTTTTTTTTCCTGCTGATTTTTTTTCTTTAATTCTTTTTTTTTTTTTTTTTGTTGAACGGAAACCATTACCGGTTACAACATTTTTTTCTTCTTTTAATTCTTCTTCTTAACAATGACCCCGGAAATTGCTGGACTTTAGTCGCACCATTCGCGGTTGCTTGTGTTTGCCGCTGCACGTCGCGGTCCTTCGTCGAACAGTCGCTCGCCGGAAATCGTCGTACGCTGGAGTCGTGGGTACTTGGGCACCGTCGTAACCCCGCCAGGTGAGTTGTCATTGGATCTGCACTGTAAGTCGCTTTCTTCGCTTGAGAGCCTGGGCTTAAGAGAGAGGAAGTGTGAGAGAAAGGAGGGGCTGCTGCTGTGCGAAGAGAGAAAGAAGAAAGGTGTAGTGGGTTTTTTTTTAATATTATAATAATAATAATTATTATTATTATTTTTTAAAAGAAAAACGTGGAAGCAGCATCCCACTTTTTTCCTTTTTCTATTTTCATTTTTTTTCCATTTTTTTTTTTTATCATTTTCTTCTTCTTCTTTTTTTTCTTCTTTTTTTTTTTTTTTTCAATTTCCCTTACAAATCCTTATCCTCATCCACCAAAAGATAAACAACCCACCTTTTTTTTTTTTTTTTTTTTAGTTTCTTTGCAACTCTTTTTTTTCTTTTTTTTTTTTCTTTTTTTTTGTACAAAGTTTTTTTTTTTTTTTTTTTTTGCTAACTCTTTTTTTTTTCTCTTTTTTTTTAGGAAGAATATTTATTTAGCAACTTTATTTGGCGGCTCGTTTTCCTTGAGGAATATCATCTTGCTTATCGACTAGAGAAAAGGAACTTAAGGTAGTTTTTTTTTTTTTTTTTTTTTTTTTTTTTTTTTTTTTGCAGCTACAATGCCACCTTAGCGCGAGTACACTTGGGTAGGACCCTGGCGGTTCTAGGTGTACTTGCAGCTACCTCTGTTCGCGGTTAATTAGCTCTTGTAGCTACGACACTCAACCTTCTTAGCGCGAGTACACTTGGGTAGGACCCTGGCGGTTCTAGGTGTACTTGCAGCTACCTTTGTTCGCGGTTAATTAGCTATTGTAGCTACGGCACTCACCCTCTTTAGCGCGGGTACACTTGGGTAGGACCCTGGCGGTTCTAGGTGTACTTGCAGCTACCTCTCGTCCTTTGATGTTAGCTCAAGAACACTCGACCCTAACGAGGCCTATGGTGTTCTTGAAGCTCCACCGTTCTTCGATGTTGGCTCAGGAACACTCGACCCTAACGAGGCCTATGGTGTTCCTGCAGCTCCGCCGCTCTTCGATGTTGGCTCAGGAACACTCGACCCTAACGAGGCCTATGGTGTTCCTGTAGCTCCGCTGCTCTTGGATGTTACCTCAAAGACAGCCTTCAAGGTAAATCAAATCTCTCTTCTAATTTATCCTTTTTTTGTTTTCTTTTTTTTTTTGTTTTCTTTTTCTTGTTTTTTTCTTTATGTATTTTTTTCTTGCCACTGGGTTCTTTGATATTTTCTCAATGACACCACTGTTGGCCTGAAACCTCCTGACTTGGTGAAGGAGTGACCAACGATCAGTGAAGCCTCCTGACTTGGTGGAGGAACGAGCGTCAACGTACGAAGCCTCCTAACTTGGCAGGGGAGCGTCGACGTACGAAACCTCCTGATTTGGAGGAGGAGTGAGCAACGATGGATGAAACCTCTCGACTTGGCGGAAGAGTGAGCGTCGACAGACGGAACCTCCTGATTTAGCAGAGGAACTGGCGTCGATGACAAAACCTTCTGACTTGGGAGAGGAGTAAGTGTCAATGGATGAAATCTTCTTACTTGTCGGAGGAATGATCATCGACGGATGAAGCCTCCTAACTTGGAGGATGAGACAACGTCGATGTACAAAACCTCCTGACTTGGGAGAAGAGTAAGTGTCAATGGACGAAACCTTCTTACTTGTCGGAGGAATGATCATCAACGGATGGGGCCTCCTAACTTGGAGGAGGAGATAACGTCGATGTACAAAACCTCTTGACTTAGGAGAGGAGCGAGCGTCGACGGACGAATCCTCTTGACTTGGCAGAGGAGCAAATGTCGACGGACAAAGCTTCCTGTCTTGGTGGAAGAGCAAATGTTGACGAACAAAACCTTCTGACTTTGAGATAGAATGCAGAACATAGAGGTGAAGCGTCGTACTAGTAGGCGCAGTGTTGTATTTTGAGGCGGAACGCCAAAACTTGGAGGTGAATCACCAAACTTGTAGGCGATCAACGCTCGAACTTAAACTTAAAGAGAGCGAAGTGCAAACTTGAACTTCAAGTGAGCGATGTTTGAACTTAACCTTGTAGTTAGCAAAACTCGAACTTTAAGACTTGAACGGGCGAAGCGCGATCCTTAGACTTGGAAGAGAGCGAAACTCAAACTTTAGAGCAAGTGAGCAACAAACCAAACTTGAAAGGAACAAAGCTCGAACTTTTAGGGGGAGTGGGCAATGAACCAAACTTGAGGGGGTTGAAGCTCGAACTTTAGAGGAGTGAGCAACAGACCGAACTTGAGAGGAACGACGCTCGAACTTTAGGAGAAAGAGCAACGAACCGAACTTGAGAGGGTGAACCTCAAACTTTAAAGGAGTGAGCGACGGACCGAATTTGAGGGGAATGAAGCTCGAACTTTAGGAGAATGAACGACGAACCAAACTTAAGGGGAACGAAGCTCGAACTTTAGGGAAGTGAGAAACGAACCAAACTTGAGGGAAACAAAGCTCAAACTTTAGGGGAGTGAGCAACGAACCGAATTTGAGGGGTTTGAAGCCCTCTCGTATGCATCTAACTTGTAACATTTTGTTTTCACAAGGATGAAAACTTTTTTTTTTTTTTTTTAAGATTGAGCTTAAAGTTTTCTTTTTCCTTTAAGTTGCCTACGTACCCTTTGAATGAGAGAGATCAAGTCATAACGTAGTTCCAAAGTTTTTTTTTATTAGAGCCGTTCACCTTTTAAGCTCATGCGGGCCAGGAGCATCATGTAGTTTATACTTTTACGATTAGGAGTGTTTACATCTTATGCATAAAACTTTTTAAGAAACTTTCCGTTGATGGGGCCGATCCTTAAGCAGTCTTTGTCAACGATCTTGTATGCTCCATTGGTGTAGACTTCTTTGACAATGTAGGGTCCATCCCATTTAGGCGTGAACTTGTTTCCTGTATGTCGTGTTGTGATGATGGGTCTTCGGACAGCAAGTACTAGATCACCAACTTGAAATGACCGGGGCCTGAGATTTTTATCGAAGGCTTTGGTCATTCGTGCTTGGTAACATTCCAGTGCCTGTTGCGCATCTAGTCTTCTCTCATCCAGCGCTTCTAGCTCTTGAAGACGCAGTTTTGCGTTATCTTCTGTAGTCAACCCTTCTTGTACAGCCATCCTGAGTGATGGAATTTCTCTTTCTAATGGGAGCACAGCCTCCACCCCATAGACAAGGGAATAAGGCGTGACCCCTGTAGGAGTGCGATGCGTAGTGCGGTAGGCCCATAATGCTTCACCAATCCTTTCCTGCCAGTCTCTTTTTGTCTTAGAGACTACTTTCTTCAACAAGTTGCACAATGTCTTGTTGAATGCCTCTGCCAGGCCATTTGATGCGGCATTGTACATGGATGACTTGTACTGCTTGAACTTGAACTTCTCGCACAACTTGTCTATTAAGCTGTTGGAAAACTGCCTTCCATTATCTGTCACGATACAATGCGGGATGCCGTATCGGTAGATAATATGAGTTCGAATGAAGTCCACAACATTTTCTTTCTTGGCTTCTCTTACTGCGATTGCTTCGGCCCATCTCGAAAAGTAATCTGTCGCTGCCAGAATATAGGAATGTCCTGCTGACGACTTAGGTGTTATTGGACCAACAAGATCAAGCCCCCAAGCTTCAAAAGGCCATGAAGCAACAGTTGGATGGAGAGGTTCTGGCGGTTGATGTATGAAGTTTGCGTGAAACTGACAAGCTTCACACTTCTTTGCATACTCCATCGCATCATGAATCATTGTGGGCCAGTAGTAGCCCATCCTTTTTAACTGGAAATGAAGTTTTGGACCTGACTGGTGAGCACCGCAAACGCCTGAATGCACCTCCTCTAGTGCTTTGATCGACTCTTCTTTTCCAAGGCATCGAAGGAACAGTCCTTCATAAGAACGACGATAAAGAGTCTCCTTGTAATAGATGAATCGGGAGGCTCTTCTTCGTACATCAGCCTTACGTCGCTGATATGTGGGAAGTTTCCCATGCTGAAGATATTCTATGATGAACTGTCGCCAGTCTTCCTCTTCAATGGCATAGACAGAGATCATTTTTACTTCTTGATGTTCACCATCGGTTGGTGGCACGATCCACTTCTGACAAAGTGAGATGTTTATAGTCACCTCATCTGAGATCGTTAGGGCGGTGGCCAAATTTGCTAGCGCATCTGCCTTCTTATTTTCTGACCTTGGAACATGTTCCAGCATAATGCTGTCAAACTTTTCCATCAGCTGCCTTGCATAGCTAAAATAAGGCTTCAGGTCCCCATGCTTCACATCATACTCAAGCAAAAGTTGATTGATAATCAACTTTGAATCGCCATAGATTTCTATGTACGTTATGCCAATCTCTATAGCCATTTGGAGGCCAATTATTAGTGCTTGGTATTCAGCAACGTTATTCGAGCATAACTCACGGAGTGTGAAGCTATAAGGGAGCATGTGTTTTTCAGGCGAGATAAAGACAATGCCTGCCCCCGCTCCATTTCTTCGTGCCGCACCATCAAAATACATGGTCCAAGGCTCTGTGATTTCCACATAGAAGACTTCTTCGTCGGGCAAATCCTCGCATAACTTTCAGTCTGATGGAATTGGGTGATTTGCCAAGAAATCAGCCAAAGCTTGTCCTTTTACCGCCTTTTGAGATACATAGACAATGTCATATTGCTGGAGTAAGATCGCCCATTTGGCCAAACGTCCAGAAATAATTGGTCTTGACAAGATGTACTTTATAGGGTCAGCTTTTGCCACTAGGTGCACTGTAAAGGCTTGCATGTAGTGCCTTAGTTTGTCAATAGCGAAGAAAAGAGCTAGACACATCTTTTCGATTGGAGAGTAATTTACTTCAGCTCCATTCAGAGTCCTGCTCAAGTAATAAAGGGCTCGTTCCTTCCCTTTTTCTCCTTCTTGGGCCAGCAATGCTCCAAGCGACCTTTCCTGCGCAGCGATGTACAGTATCAACGGCTTTCCTACTATAGGGGCGCCTAAAACAGGGGGATTAAGCAAGTACTTTTTGATGCTGTCAAAAGCGTTTTGACATGCTTCATCCCATTCGAAGTCTTCTCCTTTCTTCATTAACCTTTGAAAAGGCTGACATCGACCGGCTAAGTTGGAGATGAATCTCCGGATATAGGCCAAACGACCTTGAAGGCTTCTCAACTCGTGGAGATTTCTTGGCCTTGGCATTTTTTGAATGGCATCAATCTTTGACTGGTCTATTTCTATCCCTCGATGTCTTACCACAAATCCGAGGAATTTTCCTGAGGTGACGCCAAATGCACACTTGAGAGGGTTCATCTTCAACTGATACTTCCTTAGTCGATCAAATATCACTTTTAGATCTTCCAAATGATCTTGTCTTTTCTTGGACTTGACGACAAGATCATCGACATAGCACTCGACTTGTTTATGCAACATATCATCGAAGATCTTTTGCATGGCACGTTGATAGGTTGCACCAGCGTTCTTCAATCCAAAGGGCATTACCTTGTAACACTATATCCCTTTTGGAGTTCGAAAGGCTGTCATCTCTTCATCTGCCAGAGCCATTCGAATTTGATTATAACCCGATGATCCATCCATAAAAGATAGAGTTTCATGTCCTGTAGTGGCATCGACCATGATCTCAGTGATAGGCAGTGGGAAGTCGTCTTTTGGACATGCATTATTCAAATTGCGAAAGTCAACGCAAACGCGAAGTTGCCCATTCTTCTTTCTAACAGGAACAATGTTGGCTATCCACGTTGGATATTTTACCTCGCGAATGAATCCTGCTTCAATCAATTTATTGACCTCCGTTTCGATTTGGGGAATAAGCTTTGGTCGAAAACGCCGTTGAGCTTGCTTTACTGGTCTATACCCTTGTTTGATGGCAAGATGATGGACAACTACTTTTGGATCAAGTCCAGGCATCTCTTTATACGACCAAGCAAAGATATCTCTATATGACGTAAGCAAGCTCATATATTTGCTTTCTTCCTCACAAGTAAGCGATGCACTTATAAAAGTTGGACGCGGCTCTTCTGGCGTACCCAGATTCACCTCTTTAAGCTCGTCCACTGTAGATTGGCTGCCATCTTCAAACGAAAATGGTGCCTCGTCTGTATCTTCTTCAGGTATTTCAGACTCTATTTCCTCTTCAACAGTGATATGGTGACAGGAGGTCTCACCCTCATCTTGTTCCAAATCCTCTCTTGAGGGGTCGGTGATGACGACATCACGTCGCTTTACCCTCAACGAACCTTCTGTGTTGACTGCAACAAAAGTTTTTCTCTTCATTTGAGAGGGAAAGGCGCTGCGAATTTCTCCATCATTCTTCGTTTCAACAAAGGACTTATCTTTTGAAGTCTCCACCGGGCAATCATGTTGAAGCCGGTCAAAGACTGATGATGGACAGTCCCCACCTCTTGACGTGGTTACACTTAGCCTTTGAAAAGCTGATGGTCGGGTCACGGTTGAAGTTGAAAGTGCATCTTTTCTCTCCATCGTAGGCACACTTAATCTTCGAAAAGCTGACGGCCGTGCCAAAGTTGGAGTTGATGAGGAACTCTCCCCTTCGCTTGTAGGCATACTTAACCTCTGAAGGACCGAAGGTCGAGTAGAATTAGAAGTTGGAGCTGGTGAAGCATTTTCTTCCTTAGCAAGCATACTTATCCTCTGGAGGGCCGAAAGCCGAGTGGAACCAGAGGTAGGAAGTGACCCATCTTCTTCTATCGGAGTCACTCCTAATCGCTGAAGAGCTGAAGGTCGCGCTACTGATGGCCTGACACGTCTAAAAACAGAAGCCCTTCGGCTGACGTCTTCCTTTTCATTTGAGTCATCAACTTCTTCTACTGTTATGTGGTTTGTGTCTGCCACCTTCGCCTTCCCTTTTCTCGTTATGCGAACTGGCTCAGGGGACTTATATCCAAGCCCTTTCTTTGACACTGGTAGAGCATAGCCCTCTTTCAGAAGTTTCTTCTGTGTTGAAGAGAGCTCAGGTCTTTCATCGAAGAATTTTAGACTTTTAAACTCGGTGTGAGTCGTAAAGTCATAGCCTGTTTTTGCTAAGAGCTTATACGCCTTCGGGTCGAATCCGTCATTTGTTCGTCTTTCAGGCAAAAACGTCTTTGTTGGGTCATCCATAGGTTTCTTGACCTCTTGCTTTGTTATCTTTGTGAGAGGCGTGACAAAGTTTTCCTTTAGGATATCAATGTCCCCGACTCTCAAATTCCTTGAACATTCGGCAAAAGGTGATTCACCCTTCTTGCGTCGAGATAGGGGGACATAGCGCAAGACAGGAACACTTGAGGTTTTCTCATCTTTCAAAGCCTTGGACTTTGCAGAGCTTGTAGAGGCTTCATCTCTTTTTGGGGCAGGCCCGTCTGTTTCCTCAACAGTTTCTTTTCTCATATCGACTTGTGGTTCTTCTTTAGGCTTACTACCACTTTTAATCAAAGGGATCTTTGCTGGTACAGTTTCTCCTATGCCATCACCCTTCATGTAGAACTTTGCATCAGCAAAATGGGACTCAGCTTCCGAAAATGGATTAATGTCTGCTTCCACTTTCTTAATGCCATCCTGGTAAAATTTGAAACATTGATGCAGCGTAGAAGTTATGACCCCGTTTCCATGAATCCAAGGACGACCCAGAAGCAGCTTGTAAGTGGTCTTGGAGTCTATGACGTGGAACAGGGTATCAGCTTTTAGATCTCCAATGATGAGCTCTAAGCGTACCATGCCAATGGCTCGTTGCCCACCTTGGTTGAAGCCTTGGATCACCAGTTTGCTGTTTGACAGCTCTTCCGTCAAGATGCCTAATTGCTTCATTGTCGACTTAGGCATTATGTTGACAGCTGATCCATCGTCGATAAGGATTCGACCAACTTTCTGCTCTCGAATGTACCCCGAGACAAACAGAGGTCTATTGTGGGGCTTCGACCCCAGCAGCAGATCTTCATCTGTAAAACCTATTGACATACAACACGACGCGCATGTATGTGCCGTAGAAGTTGGACCACTTGCACTGTCGGAGTCTATCAGCGCCTCAATAAGAGCGCTTTTAGCTGCTTGAGGAAGTGACAACAGGTCCTCTATACTGAAAGAGGATTGGTTTTCCAGCTCAGTGGTCACCTCAGATGAGCTTGGAGGATCCTCACTTGTGCTGACAACATGACATGCAACCACATTAAGTGCTTCATCTTGTCCAACACTTAGAAAGTTCTTTGGAAAGAATTCCTCTAGAGTCACTGGCTGTCGAGGACAGAAGAAATCCTCATCGTTTTCCACAATGCAGGCGAGCTTCCTTGCATTCTTTTTTTCTTTCTTCTTTTGCGACTTTCTTTTTCTCTTATGCTCCCGAAATAGCCGAGATTCCTTTTGAGCATAGCTTTGTTGCCGCTTCTTGCGACGAGTCACAACAGTCCAGCCTTCATCTTCATCTTTAGTCTGTTCATTCTTTCCTTGAACGACTTTCTTTTGGAAGTCTTTCTCTTGCTGATTCTTGCTTGGGGGTTCTTCCTTTGACCAAACAGCAATAGGTTCAAAGGATCCAAACTGAATGAGGCTTCTTTTTCCCTCGTAAGACAATCTTGTAGGTGACTGGACTCTGGGCTGAGTCATTATAGCCGCATGATTCGTCTGAGCCATTTCATCAAGATCTAGCTAAATTTTCTTCTCGCGAGCTAATCTCATAATCACTCCTTTGAGCACGAAGCACTTTTCCACGGGGTGGCTAATGACTCGGTGGTATTTGCAGTAGTTAGGATCATTTACCTTTCCTAACTCCTCGGGTCGTTTACATTCGGGCAGCTGAATAAGTTGTTTTTCCAGCAACTGTTCCAGCATGTCTGGAACATCAGAATCTGGAAATGGGTAAACCTTTTCCTGTCTCTCTTTGAGTGTTAGGCGACGTCTCTCGCCTCCATCTGATTGTTTCTCTGCCTTGATTTCTTTTCCCTTCTGAGTAAACTTTAAAGGGGTCGTGTTAATGACCATAGATTGTTTGGCAGTAGCACCATTTGAAACTTTTTCGGTGCTTTTCACTTCTTTCTTTTCCCTTTTCACCTCGGGGACTAAAATGTCTTTACTTCCTCTAGCAGCAATGCTTAGCTCCATGTCATGAGCTCGAGTTGCTAACTCTTCAAAGCTGCGGGGTTTTATGCCCTGTAAGATGTAAAGCAATCCCCAGTGCATACCTTGGATGCACATCTCTACAACAGACAGTTCTGTGAGTCGGTCTTTGCAGTCAAGACTTAGAGCTCTCCAGCGATTGATGTAATCGACGACAGGCTCGCCCTTTCGCTGTTTTGTATTGGTGAGCTCCATCATGCTGACAGTTCGCCTCGTACTGTAGAAGCGATTAAGGAACTCTCTTTCAAACTGTTCCCAACTATCGATCGTCTCAGGCTCAAGATCAGTATACCAGTCGAAGGCATTCCCTTTCAAAGTGCGGACGAACTGCTTAACCAAAAGGTCGCCGCGAGTTCCAGCATTCTCGCATGTCTCAACAAAGTGAGCGACATGCTGCTTAGGATTACCCTTCCCATCGAACTGCTGGAATTTTGGGGGCTGGTATCCGACAGGCATTCTTAAGTTGTCAACTCTCTTAGTGTACGGTTTAGAGTACATGAGAGAATTCTGGGTGGGTCCACCATACTGAGCTCTAATGGAGCTCATAATCATATCCTGTAGTTGCTGGACTGACAAAGAAGCAACCGAAGCTGAGTTTTGTGGTTGATCTTCCTGGACGATAGTCTTCCCCTTGTCAGTCTTCTTCGCAGTAGGGGTCTGACTCGACTCAGTAACTTCTCGACTTTGCATCTGGTTCTTCAGGTAGGCAATCTCTTGGTCCCTTTCTTCGACTGCCTTCATCAGAAGATTGATCTTCCTTTCCATCTCCGCCATCCTTTCATCGGAGTCTACATCAGCCATCATTACAGACATCACATCTGGATTTGACGTCATCTTCGATTGACTGACAGCAGGAGTGGATTGATCGAACAGTGGGTTGTCATTGACAACAACCTTATCCTTAGAGGATTCTTCGATCAGTTTGACAATTCTGCTTGCAACTGCATCAGGGGTTCGATCTTCATTTATTTCAACCCCTTGAGATCGAATGCGAGTAACTGGTCCCGCGTATGTGTTGCTTGGAGCAGTAACCTTGGATGCAGTTTTCTTTGGTGTCATTGCTGTACTTGAAAGAGAAAGAGATGAGAGGTAGAGATGGTCCCACTGGGCGTGCCAATTTGTTCGCACGAGATTTCAATAAAGAAATAAGAACACGTGCAAATGAAACTTTGTATTTGTATAACTTTGAATGTAGTGGAATACAATCTCTAATACTTGATCCTCTGATTCTCTCTCTTGCTTGTATGTTTCACTCGAGGGCTGTAGAGCTTATTCTCGAGATTGAAGCTTCAATGGATTCAATGGATTCTTGGAGTCTCGAAGAAGTGTTCTTGATCTTCGAGGAAGTGTTCTTTGTTCAGAAGGTGTTTGATCTTCAAGAGCTCCAGGAGTTTTCTGGCTTTTGTTTCTGAATTCTCTCTGAGATCTCAAATTTCTGAACTCCCAAAATGGAGGAGAGACTCTCTATTTATAGAGTTCCCCAGGGCCTCCAGATGGGCTTGGGCTTGACTATTGGACTGGGCCTGGTGGACTTTGAGCCTGATCCTTAGACTGAGCCTAATTAACCTTGGGCCTAGACTTTGCTAGATTATGGCCTCCTATTTGGGCTTAGTCTAAAATTGGCCCAAATTTCATATAACCCAATTGCATATTTGGATTTTCCTTAATTTAATTTAGGGATACTTGCAAATTTAAATAATCCCTAATGACATGGCAATTTCTTATTGGCCAAAATTTCTATTCCAACACATTCCACCGACACATCCATGCAAATAAACATGGAGAAGGAAAGTACAAAACATAGCAATTTAACATTTCTAGATATAGTCAAGATTTAAAATGTCGATGTCGATGGAAATGTCGATGTCTTAATTTTATGGAAATGTCGATGTCTCAATTTTATGGAAATGTTGATGGAAATATCGATAAAATGTCGATGTCGATAGATATTTCTGGAAAAATTTTAAAAACAAAAAATTCAAAAAATATATTTAAATGAATAAATAAACATTTTACACTTTTTAAATGAATTAAAATACTTGTTACAATATTATATTCACATTAAGTTACATTTTCTTGCTATTTTTTTAATATTTAATAAATTTTGTAATGTTGATTTTTCCTTATGTCGATGTCGAACTCATGAACATGTGGAAATGTCGATGGAAATGTCGACATGTCGACGGAAATTTAATACCGTGTGTATAGTGCAAAACAAAAAAAAAATCATCTTGGTATATAATAATTATGATGTGATTTTTTTATCTCTTTATATTCACATGAAGAAAATATATCTTTCAAATTCCAACTTCTTAAATCAGTTTATTTATTTTATAGGTAGGTTTTGACATGATTAAAACATTAGCTATTAATATATGATAGAAAACTCATCAAAAATTAAGTTAGGTAAAGTGAACAACCATGTTTAGTTTTGTTTATGATTTTTTTTTCCAAAAAAATCACGCGTGTTTAATAAATAAATAAATGTGAGTGTATTTGTCTTATAATTATCTTGACTAAAATTTAAAAAGTATTTTTGAAAAAGTAAAATACTAAAAAAGCAATAGTTAGTAAACTAATTTAGTTTCTAATGTTAGAATATTAAAAACAAAATCATTATGTAATCAACGTAAATAGATTTAATTTATTCCCATTTTCATTTAAATAAATACGATTAATATAAGAATAAGGAGTGAGGGAGTAAAAGGTAAAAAATTTATCAACATATACCCACTAATTATATGAATGTTTGCACTTCTTATTTCCCCATTTCTAAATATTGAGATATAAGTACATATATTTCTTTTTCTAATTTTTTAATTTCTAGGAATGTCTTAAAAATTATTTAAATATCAGTATCTTGTCGGAAATTTTTATGGACAACATTTTATTCAATTAAATGGGCTAATTAAGTGATTGTATAGTTAGTGAGTCCATAGACTTCTATTTAACTTACATTTTATGGCTAATTAACATGCCACATGCTACATGCCCAAATGGACATTTCCCCAATGTGATGTGAAGAAAGTAAATATTAATAAATTAGAATAAAAGCCTAATTTACAATATTGGTGTGACAGGTTCTCTTAGATGGACAAAAGCATTTAAGCTTATGATGTGTTGCAATTATAAATTATTTGAGGTTGCAAAACAATTCCAGTTAAATTGTTCATATATCCTATTCAAATCCCATGTGCCCTGTTGAACCCAAAGAAAACACCAATTAAAAATATCTCTATAAATTTTCAGATATATACCTCATTTAATATTTTTATAGGGTCTAGATTTTATATTTTCAGATAATTAGTTATTTCTATATTCTCCACTTTGATTTTTTTTAATACCTTCTTAAATCTTATGTAGTATCTGATTTCTTAATGCAGCTAATTTTCTTTTCATAAAAATGTTTTAAATTATTGTGTGTTCGTTTGAGACATTGATAATTTCTTTCAAAAGTTGTAGTTATGAGTTCTTTACCTACTCTCATGCATTCATATATTTTTGTTTAATAAAATAAAGTTTTAATTTTGCTTTCATACCTATATGAGCATGTAGTTTCAAATTTTTACCCGTCTTATTTGAATGGTTAAATTATTTAAAGAATATATATATTTTTTTTTGTAGTCTCAAAACCTTTTAGGATTATTCCTTTAAAAAAAAAAAAGTGATGATTTCTTTATTTGACAGAAATGTAATATAGATATATCTTTTCTTCATTTTTCTGACTAAAAGATATATTCCACGATCCTTAATAGAGTAGATGTCAGTTTATTTTTATTAAATAATTAATAAAATATTTACAGTAATGGTTAAACTATTTTTTTATACAAAATTTAGCTAGTAACACATATTCTCTAAAAATTTAAAGATCGAAACGAATTAAATATAATTTTTTTAACAAACATAGAATTCAAATCTAATTATAATTTATAGAAAAACACTACAAGAATTTGGACTTTTTTCGACGCACGAAAGCGTCGGAAAAAGTCACAAAACGCGTCAGGAAAGGCTTTCCCGACGCGACAATGGGCGTCGCCAGGGGCGTCGAAATTGATTTGTCGGGAGAGGGTTTAGCCGACGCCAAAATAGGTGACGTCGGCAGAACCCACTTCTGCCGACGCTAACTAAGGGCATCGGCAGAAGTCACTTTTGCCGACGCGCAAAAATTAGCGTCGGCAAAAGTGACTTCTGCCGACGCCACCTATTCCAGCGTCGGCAAAAGTCTGGTATTGATTTTTAATATTATTTTTTTAAAATCTCATTTTTTTTCTTTCGAATATTATTGTAATGCATTTTTTTTACCTGATAATAAATGTATATAAAACAAAATATTCCATATTTCATTCAAATATAATAACAAAATTTATGCCAAATTTTATATCAACCAAACAACAAAATTTGTTCATACAATTTCTGTTTATATAAAATTAGAAACAAAACTAAAATTACAAAAAACACTTAGGAAAAACAAAATTTCTTGTAAATGCATCCTAAATCTCGTCCATAATCTTACTCGCATGCACATCAACCCCGAAGCACCTACAAAAAAATAAAATGTCAGTTCGTCCCAATATTTCAACGACAAATCAAAACAGAACCAATTGATTCAAACAAAAATTATGTGAGACAAAGTAATTGACAAAGCTAAGTATAAAATCAAGGAAAAAGATGCTAATATATATGCATATGGGTTTGCCCCAAAAAGTAAAAAGTTAATGAGAAAAAAGGAGAGACAAACCTCAAGGCATCTCGTTGGAACCATTGTCCCGAGCCTTTGAGAATAACATCGTTCTCGAAGTATCTATGAAAAACAAAACCTAATATTAATTATATGATCACTACAAGATCAATATACTAACTTATCAATTAACATAACAAATAAACTAGTCAAATTAAAACAAACAACTAACATGTCAAACTTATGAACATAACATCAAAAATTAACTAACTTATCATGAAAATGAATACTAACTCATCAAATTAAAACAAACAATATACCTTAACAAACTTAACATAAAAATGAATACTAACATCATTTAATTAAAAAAAAAACTAAACTTATCAAAACAATCTCTTAGCACACATCATCCATTTAAATGGATCAAAACAATCAAAACCACTAGACTTAACTAACTTATCTAAACTTATGAACACAATCTCAAAACTAAACTTAAACTTAGGAGCATTACAACCAAAACAATCTCTTAGCACTTCACCACATATTACACATTTCACACCCCACAAACTCACTCAAACTAACCTTTAAAAAAATGTGCCTAACTTATCAAATCTCACTTCGAATCTCACTAACTCATTGATTTAATTTCTTTATTTGTCACCAAAGCTTTTAGGCTAAAAAACAAAAGATTTCCTAAACAAAAATTCAAGAAAGAAACAAACCTCCCATTACAATAACCAATGCATAATCAATACCAATTCAAACAACAATAAACAACACGCCCCCAAAATGCTCAATCAAACCACAATCAAATCATTTGTCAAACAATATTTCACCAAGAAATCCATTAAACAATATTTCACCAAGAAATCCATTCTCCAATTTAAAACTAAAAACACACAAACAAACAAAAAAACCATAAACCATAAACCATTAAAAAATTACCATCAATAAACACAAAAGAAAATAAACAACAAATCAAAGCACTCAAACTTCTATCAAGATTTTAGATACCCAAAACCAAAAAATCAATAAACACAAAAGCATAAACCATTACAAAATTGCCATCAATAAATACAAAAGCAAATAAACAAAAACTCAAAGCACTCAAACTTCTATCAAGATTTTAGATAGCCAAAAAAATAAGAGTTTGTTCTAATTCAAATGTTGAGGGAGAAAAAGGGGAAAAAAAAAAAAGGAAACCTAACTGAAAAATGGGTGGCGGCGGCGGCAGCGGGCGGTGGGGCTAGACAGTGGCGGCGGGCGGCGACGATGTTGGAGGAGGGTGGCTGTGCAAGTAATGGTGGCTGCAGCAGAGGAGAAGAAAAAAATCGAACAAGGAGAAAGAAAGAGGGAGAAAGAAAGAGGGAAGAAAAAGAAAGGGGGTTAGGGTTTTCTAAGTGAAACTTTTCCCGACGCCGCTTTAAACGGAGTCGGGAAAAGTACCTTTTCCCGACGCCATGTTAGAGGCGTCGGGAAAGGGTGACCCTTTGCCGACGTCGTTTAAAACGGCGTCGGGAAAAGGGTGACCTTTTTCCAATTTGCGGACGCAGTTCAAATGATGTAAGGAAAATGGCACCCTTTGCCAACGCCGTTTAAAATGGCGTAGGCAAAGGGTACTTTTCCCGACACCATTTAAAGTGGCGTCGGGAAAGGGTACTTTTTCAGACGCTGTTTAAAGTGGCGTTGGGAAAGTGTCACCCTTTCCCGACGCACTTTAACATGGCGTCGGGAAAAGGTACTTTTTCCGACGCCGTTTAGGTGGCGTCGGGAAAAGCCGTTTCTCCCGACGACATTTGCGGCGTCGGAAAAAAAAAACGTCGGGAGAAACCAAAATTCTTGTAGTGAAAGTTGCAAAAACCACCTTTGAACTATCGGTACAGTGTTGTTCGTACATATCACACCCTCAAAATTTTCATTTGATTAATCATCCCACTGAACTAGAAATTGTTGTAATTAATCTACTCTTAAATATTATAAAAATGTTTTCTTCAAAAAATAAATTATAAAATGTACAAACTCACTGAGCTATAATTGTTGTTCCAATCAAACTTTGGAACTATAAAATTATTACGATCAAACTCAAATTCTTCTCATTAATTTATGTTTTCTTAAATCAAAATTACAATTCAACATCGATGCAAAAATTCATTTTTTAAACAAATATTTTAGTTTTCAAATTTTACAGAGTTAAAAAAATGTTAAATTGTAACCATCCTCTTATGGATAGGAAAGGGTCATCCACATGTTTCTTACCTTGATATGAGACTGTAATGACCGACATTTTCAGGTATTAATTAAAGTTTTAATTTTGAGATTTGAATTAATTGTAAGGCCAATTTCATGTTTAAAGTTGTGTTGAAAGTTAATTTTAGAGATTTGCATAATTGAAATTTGAGAAATTGGAGGGTGAATTGGGAAGAAAGAAGAGAAAAAGGGAATTAATTGGTTTGGAGGCAATTTTTGTTAATTAGGTGACTTTGAGCCAAGCCCAAGCCCAAGGAGAACCCAAGCCCAAATATCCCTCTCTATTATTTTTATACTGCACGCAGCCCTAGGTCAAGCCAAACCGTAATCTTCTCCAACTTTCTCCTCTTCCTCCATGAAAAACAATCTCCACCATTAATCCCTCTTTCTCCCTTTCACTACCAAGAGACTCATCCATGTGAAAGCTTCTTTTTCTTCAACAAACATCCATCGCCGGATTTATCCTTCACGCTGCGGGGGTACTGTTCACGGCGCGAATACTGTTCATGCTCGATACTGTTCACATCGTGACTGTTCACACGGCCGTCACTGTTCACGTGTCGCCGTCTCCCGATCAGCGTTTCGAATCTCGAACAGTGCCACGATTGCGTTATGATTTTGGTAAATTCCGACTCTGATTCAATTTTGGATTAAGCCCTTTAAGTTACTTGTGACTTGTTTATTATTATGAATTTTAGAAGGAAAGCATGAAATTAATAATTATGAAGCACGCCATATTTAGAGAAATCTTACTATGGGTAAATTAGAATTAAATTTTGACTAAGTTTATGGCTATGTTGGAATAGAAGGCTTAAAGATTTTGGAGAATCATGTGTATTATCAAAAGGACTTACTTGAAATAATAGATGAATGAAATTATGTTATCTTGGTAACTAGTTGGGGGTAAACTTAGCTACCTAGGTGGGTAAATATTCTTGTTGAAGAATTTAATGTAGTCAAATTCATGGTGGGTTCATGTGCGTATACAGTAATTTGAGTAGTTTGCCTAAGGTTCATGAGTTGAGTAGGTCAAGTAATAAGTTCTTTTAAATCATTATAGGTTGAGGTGAAAGAACTCCATAAAAGGAGAAAGCGAACTAATGGAGCCAAGGTAAGGGACTTTATGCCGGTATGTTTAAATGCAAGTCGGGAACTGAATTGAAAAAAAAATTACTTTTGAAATAAAAAGATTTTCATAAATGTTTTAGTTATGATTGTTGATGAATTTTGAAATGCTATGTATGAAAAATAATTCTCACATGTATGTTCTTTAGATACTTTTACAAATGTGATGCATGATTATGATTTATGATGATTACGAGAATGTTGATATATGATGCATCACTGTATGAAAATGAAAGAATGCTTTGGGACCTCATGCATACATGTGTATTTTCATGATGAAATGATTTCGAAGGCTATGGCAATTACCCTCCTAAAATTATGGATGTACATCTATATGAAAAGGAGCCTTACGAGGCTATATGAAAAGGAGCCTTACGAGGCTATATGAAAAGGAACCTTACGAGGCTATATGAAAAGGAGCCTTACGAGGCTATATGAAAAGGAGTATTACGAGGTTATATGAAAAGGAACCTTACGAGGCTATATGAAAATGAGCCTTACGAGGTTATATGAAAAAGAGCCTTACAAGGCTATATAAATGAAAGCATAGTCAGGATGGGTTAAATTGTCCACATTAAAAGCCGAAGGAAAATTTTAAGGAAACGCTTCCCCTATGAAAAGGTTTTAGGTCCCACTAAAGGAAAAATGTTTTCGAAAATTCATTATGTATGTGTATGCATATCCTGACCCCGGTAGTGAGGTCACTTACTGAGTATTTTAAATACTCACCCTTTTTCAAAAATGTTTTTCTTTTCAGGTAAAGGCAAAGACATATCTTAGGCGATTGACAAGGCAGTTTGCTGAAAGGGTCATGGGTGACTTTGAAGGTCATGACTTCTGCATTTAGATAGTGTGTTAGTTAAAAATATTTTGTTAAGTAAACAATGTGTTGTGAAACTATTTCAGCTGATTAAACATTTTAATTCATATTATGTTTTGAAATGATTTTTTTTAAGGGATCCAAAGCATAAAGATTTTGATTGTTTAGCAAAAAGTTTAATTCTTTCTGTCTGTTATTAAAGAAATTTTAATTTTCTTCAGCATGCATGTAGTAACGTCCCTAGAAAGTCTAATAGGATAAGTAGGGTCGTTACAGAGACATGACCCTTAAGCCATGCCTCAACTAAAAGGGCAGCATCACCTCAATGTGGAGTCAACGTTCTTACTTTGGATCAAGATTTTGCTCAGCATTTGGTCACTCGACAACTTGTGTCAAGGCCAACCAGTACAACAAAGTGCCATAGAGTCAGATACATATATTGATAGGGTATGGTAGAGTTTGTCTGCTCTGGTTCTCTATAAATAGTGAAATCTCCTTCATACACATTTATATAATATTACTCTTACTCAACTCAACACATCTTAACTTATGTACTGACTTGAACATCAAAGTATATTAGGCACGATATCATATCGATGTTAAATTTTACAAAATGTAAAACAATCCTTGATGGTAACAATCTTTAGTTCAACGATTGTTGGTATATTTTGTAAAATTATACTATTTAGGAAGTAATTAATCAAATTAAAAATTTAAAAGTGGGGTTGTAATAACTCCTTTTTGCAACTCCTCATCTATAATCTCATGAAACGTTTGCCCCGTAAATTAACGAAACTGCCCTTGCAGTGACCCCATTAACGGAACGGACCGAACCTTAAGTTGAGATACAGCAGCGTGAGATCAGCAGCGTTTCACGTGCTGTAAAGTGCACGTGACATGTGTGTGATACGCTGGATTGTCGTGGATTGTTTGACTCTTTAACGGCCTGATCCTCTTAAGCTTGACTTTTCGGGTGGGGCACATGCCTCTTCCGTAGACCTGCACATCTCAGATTCCTTCAACCTTAGCTTCCATTATTGTTATCTTTTTTTTTTTCTTTTTTTTTTCCTTTTCCCATTTGTAAATGAATCTAGAAAATTGCACAAACAATCTCTAAACTATGGTGTTAGTTACAATCATACTTTTAAATTTTGAATTTAATCAATCAACCCCCTGAACTTTATTAAGTATTGCAATCACACTCTTAAACTTTTAATTTGATCAATCAGTCTCCTGCATTTTGTTAAGTATTGCAATCAACCATCTATACTTTATTAAGTGTTGCAATCAATCACCTATTACTTTGTTAAGTCTAAGGGGTTGATTGCAATACTTAGCAAAGTTTAGGGGCTAAGTGATCAAATTAAAAGTTTAAGGGTATAATTGCAGCACTTAACAAAGTTCATGGGATTGATTGATCAAATTAAAAGTTTAAGGGTGCAATTGCAGCACTTAACAAAGTTCATAGGGTTAATTGATCAAATTCAAATTTTAAGGGTATGATTGTAACAAACTCCATAGTTTAGGAGTGGTTTGTGCAATTTTTTCTTTCTTAAACTACAAACTTTACTTCGGAGTCAATTTCAAGTTGGGTCAACCCCCATTCGAGTAAAATAATAATATTATAGGTAAATTATCATTTTTAGTTTTATGATTTGTATTGGATTTCAATTTGGTTGTTTCTTTTCTATATTTTTAAAATTTCCAATTTGTTGAATTTTTCAAGATGTTCAAGAGTTTACCTAGTCTTTACTATGTTCTTACGTGGCAGATATGTTCTTTGAATGCAAGTTTATTGTCTTCTTTTTTAGAGTTTGAGACAAGACATACATACATACATATATAGTTTATTTTCTTTTTTTAGAACGATTCTTTTTATTTTCAATGCATATAGAAACTCCTTTTTTTTTTTTAATTTAAAGTGCATGATACTAAAAAAAATCAAAGTTAATAATTTAGATTATTTTACCTCATGCATAAAAATATATAAGCTTTTTTTTAATAAAATTAAGAAATTATTGTGATTACAAGAAGATAAATTTAATTGAATTTGAGCCCTAATAACTTATATTTTTTTAATATGCCCATGCTTTAACCACATTTAAAGAAAACGTGTAAAAACTTGTCTAAGAAAAAAAAAACATAAATAAGGAAAAGAATCGTGTCCAAGTTTTGGTGATACTATGCTCATTTGAAAATTTATTGAATTATAAGCAATAAATTGTAACCAAGAGCAAAAACGATGAGTAAACTTAATATTATTAATAAGAAAATTTCATTACGAATTTCAACCAATTGAATTAAGTTTAAAAATTTAGTGTTGCCCATAAAATAAGCCAACGTGTAACATGAAATAAACAAACTCATAATAAAAGGTAAGTCTCATTTTACACACTATCAACTATCTAAAAAATGGGTTCACATTGATCTCAAAGAGCTGTCTAATCAAAATTTAGTATACTTTAGCATACATAAAGTAATTAAATAAATCTCTAAAATAGATTAAAAAGCAGTTTCAGGCTTCCTTTTGTTGCTTTTAAGAGAGAGCACATTTATCGGCATACTTTCTGCCTCCATTGACAAATCACAATCTATCTCTCTTTAAAATAAATATATTTTCATATTAAGTATTTATATTATTTTTAAGTAAGGTCAGCATGATATATAATTATTACTACTTTAGTGTTGAAATTAATTACTCCCAATTTGTATTTATGGCTTTTTTTCGGCAAATTAATATACAATAATTTTAAAAAACTTATTTTGTAAAATTCAGAATAATGATTTTTTTGGGCAAAAATAATGAAATTTATTTAAAAAGTTGTAATAGTTTACAGTAGTCAACATTAGATTTCTAAATGTATTTACGACGAAAAATGAAGCAAGGACAACCAAAAGAAAAAAAAATGTTAAAAAAGATAGAGAGAATATATCATAATTAAAGCCATGTTACTATTAGAAATTGACATTATCTTAAACGCCTTAAAAATTATTAAATCTAAATCATATTTTTGCATGCAAATTACATTGGAATGAGAAATTATTAAAGGAAGATGTCACTACACAATTATGTACCATAGGATATATGAGAGAAACTGCAAAAATACTTCAAATAATATTTAGCAATAATTAGAGAATATGTAACAGTTATTAAAAACATTGTGGTGGGCCATATGGAATAATCTTTTTGCATTTGAACATGGTAAATACAACCCTCTTATTTACAACCAATGCATCTCAAACACACCCCACGTTTTTAGAATGTTACAAACCAACCCCCACATGTTCATCATGTTACATTTCAAATTATTCCATGTTCCTTCTTCTCCTTCCTAATGTATGCCTCTATAAATATAGCAATAATTTTCATCAACTTGATCATCATCACAAACACAGCCCTAATAGATTATATAGAGAGCTTAAGAGATATGGAATCTCAAACCCTAAAATCCTGGCTAACCCTTTTCTTCTTCATTGCAATTACATTCACTGCCTCCGTCGTGGCCTCTTCTTCCTCCGTCGCCTCGCCGGCGAAACCACACATCAAAAAGGCCTGCAGAACGACGCCGTATCCACACCTCTGCGAGATCTCCCTCACCTTATATGCTTCACATACCAAAAAAACAGAGCAAGAGCTCTGCAGGGCGGCTATGGTTTCTTCTCTCAAAGCTGCAGAAAATGTCACCTCCATAATCTCCAAGCTCTCCCGCACGAAGGGGTCGCCCTACGAGGCCGAGGTCCTCAGAGATTGCATCAATAATCTCAAAGATTCTGTCTACGAGCTCCACAAAGCTACTGTCACAATCAAAAGCTTGAGTCGTGCTGGTGATGTAGACTTTCAGGTTGCTAAACTACTACTAAATTCAAAATTTTAAGTTTATATATTTTCCTAAATTTAATCTCGTATTCATATTTTAAATACCCTCACTTCTTTGAATTTACAACTTTTTAGAGGGAGTAGAGATATCTTAAATTGAATTAAGCTCATGTTAATCCCTCTTCCTCATACTTATAACTTGGAACCAAAGTTCTAAATATTAATGTAAATTGCAATAAAAAAAATTTAAAAAAAAGGTTTAAATTAATAAATAAATATTTCAAACTCAATAAGTTACCGTTTCTTATTATTAAGATTATGTTCACATCAGATAGTCCAACCAGTGATTATCAATTTTAATTAAAAAGAAAATAACATTGCAGGAATTTGAACACACAAGTCTTCCTACTCTCTTACCGTGTTAATATACTACTTTCAAACCCAAAATTTTAAGCTAGGTTGCATTAAATTTAATATTTTATTCATATTCTTAACACAGATAAATAGTGTCAAGACGTGGGTGAGCGCTGCACAGACCAATGTTATCACTTGCACCGACGAGATGAGCGGCGGCATGGGCCGAAAGGTGAGGTCAAATGTGAAGAAAGAGGTGGAGAAATGTGCTGTGATTGTGGTAAGGCAGATCAGTAATGCCTTGTCTCTCATCAACAACTTCAAGTACAAATCCTGAGCTGATGAGCTTTTGAAGAAACATCCATGGCGACTGATTAAACTGAGTTGGAACTCGTTCTAAATGAGTTTTGTATTTTGAAGATTCTACGTTCAATGAAACTTGTTTTGTTTTGTCAACGATGGATTTTTCCTTTGTAGTTCCAACTTCAATCTTGTTTAAAAGCTATTTAAAAGTATAAAATATGTTTCTTTTGTGTGTTTTCATGTGAATTCTTTCTATTCTTTTCTTTTTTCATGTCTATGTTTAATTTTCATTTAGTTTTCTTATTAAACATACTATATATTTTCGCTACGAATAATATTTGGCTGCATATGAATATGCAAGAATACGTCCATGCCCTCACCATTTAATTGTTGACAACAATGAGAGAAAATATTTTTCACATTTTTCTCCCGTAGTTGTATTTTTTCTCTCATATTGTTAACAACTGAATGACGGGTGTAGGGAGATTCCTGCATACCAGTATATGCAGTCAAGTAGTGTTCTTTGGCTACCTTATAATTTTAGTTTAATTTATAAAAGTGAATTTTAATTTCAGTACATATGCTTTTAAAAATTACATATATATGTTTTCTTATTGGTATTTAATATTTTGAACACAAACTCTGAAAATTCAAATTCACAAACTAACATCTTAACTCGTTGACAAAATAATTATACATATGTTTTGAATAAAGCTTACACTTTTATTGTTTTGTAGAGGACTAACAAAAATCTAAAGCGAAAAATTATTTCTTGAAGTAGAAAACAAAAAATCATAATGTGACATTTTTTGTTTTAATGGCGTGAGAATTCCTTGACTTTGTATGTCAAGTTTTTAATATTTTAATGAAAAAGTAGAAGATAACTACAAACCTTTTAAAATAAAGGAACAAAATTAAACTAAAATTAAAGTTTGAGAACCTAGAAATATAATTTAATTAAGCTACTATTTTTATATCTCTTAGGTTAAGTTTGCAAATTGGGTCTTTTTAGTTTGGACAGAGTTTCAATTTTGGTCTCTAGCTATGGTTTGGATTTAGTTTATATTTAGTCCATATGGTTTCAAAAATTTTAATATGATCCCTATCAAGTAGAGTCAAACTTCAATCAATGGATAAAAACATAATTTAGAGATGACTTGTGAAATTTAACCAAATCATAAAAACTAAATTGAAATTAAGCCCAAATAATAGTGACCATATTAAAATTTTTAAAACCATATAGGGACCAAAATTGAAGCTAAGCAATAAAATCATGAGAACTTTTAAAATAACCTTAATTTGTAATGTAACCATTTTTTAAAATAATAATATCATTGTAAAAATAAATAAATAAAAGAACAATTGTTAAAATACCATTTTAGTCCCTGTACTTTGGGTTTTATTCTATTTTGATTTATGTACTTTCAAATGTCCAATTTTAGTCCCCGTACTCTCAATAAAACTTAAAATTGGTCCCTACTATTAGTATATTGTTAATTTTTCTTTAAAAAAATTAGTTCCTATTAGTTTTCCCTCTAGAAATTTTAAAAGTATGTTTACATTGTGTCTTTTCTTATTTTAAAATTATTATGATTATTTAACCAATTTTGATAAAAATCAACTTCAAACTTATCATAGGGACAAATTTTAAGCTTTATTGAAATTAAAAGGATTAAAATTGAACATTTGAAAATACAATAATTAAAATAGGACAAAACTCAAAGTAGAGAGACCAAAATGATATTTTAACTAATAACAATAAACCTATAACAATCAGGAACGAACTTTATTTTAGAAATTTCTTTCAAGTCCGTTATCTGCTGATGATTTAATACATTAATAATCTTAGATCACAAATTATACTACCCAACGCATTAACTTGTTAAATATATAACAGCTTAGTAATTTTCATCCTTTAAAATTGAACACAATCCCTCCAATAAAAATGCATAACATTATACTAACGTGATATGTTCATTAGATAAATTGTAGTCTAGTTTACTTAACATGACATTCAGTTGTATGGATTAATCGACATGTAATTAACATTTTATAACTGGGACTTTATAAAATTTAAAAACAAAATTAAATACAATACTACTCATTAAACCAGGTTTTAAATTAAGCTAGTTTAATAGTAGTCTCTTTTTATTTTCCATGTTTATGCAATCTTTCATTGGCATAATTTCACTCTACCATCAATTGAGAATCATTCATCTTCCTATTTCTTCATATGGAGTTGTTTTATCTGTATTAAAAAAAAAAGGTTAAATTCTAAAATTGGTTTCAATGGTTTGAAAAAAAAAATAAAATTAGGGACTAAATTCTAATTTTTTTTTCAAACTATATATAGAGCAAATTTGTAATTTAACCTCGAAAAAGTAAAAGTAAAAGAAAAAAAAAAAACTAATTCAGACGTCCTCTTTCACACTACATCGTGCTAAAATTGCACGGATGTTTTGGATTTTTAGTAAAGTTAATTTACTAATTAATGCATTGGGATAAAATTAACTTTATGTTAAATCAATTAAAGAACTCCCTTTAATTGATAATATCCACTTTTTTTTTCTTTCTGCTATTAAAAAACATTTTTTTTTAACTTGTAAGTTAATATATATATTCTTTTCAAAAAGCAAAAGTTAATATATATGTATTTGTTGGAATAGAAATTTCGGCCAATTAGAAATTGTCTTGTCATTAATTAAAATTAGTGATAAAATTATTTATTTAATTAGAGATTATTTAAATTTGCAAGTATCCCTAAATTAAATTAAGTCAAATCCAAATATGAAATTGGGTTATATGAAATTTGGGTCAATTTTAGACCAAGCTCAAATGGGAGGCCCTAATCCAACAAAGTCTAGGCCCAAGGTCAGCTAATCTCAGTCTAAAGGCCAAGCACAAAGTCAACCATGCATAGTCTAAAGGACATGACCCAAAGTCCACCAGACCGAGTCCAACAGTTAGACCTAAGCCCACTTGGGGGGCCTTGGGGAACTCTATAAATAGAGAGCTCCCTCCTCCATTTGAGGGGATCACAAGTTAAAACTCTCGAGAGAATTTAGAAACAAAGACCAGAAAACTCCCTAAACTCTTGAAGATCAACATTCTCTGAACCAGAGCCTTAGAGACTAGAAGACTTTGAAGATCGAGAACAAGCTACAAAGCCCTCGAAATAAATCCACATTCGAGAACAAGCTGCAAAAGCCCTCGAGACAAACTCACATTTGAGATCAAACAGCAAAGCTCTCGAAATAAATCTAGATTCGAGAACAAGCTGCAAAAGCCCTCGAGACAAATTCACATTCGAGAATAAGCTGAAAAGCCCTCGAAACAAATCCACATTCGAGAACAAGCTGCAAAGCCCTCGAGACAAATCCATATTCGAGAACAAGCTGCAAAGCCCTCGAGACAAATGTATATTTGAGAGAAAGAATCATATGAACGAATTAGAGATTGTATTACACCCACTACATTCAAATTAATACAAATATAAATTTATTTACACGTGTCTCATTTATCTTTCTTTGTTGAAATCACTTGTGAATAGTATTACCAACATCATTTGAAATTCATTTAATCAAAAGTATAAATTAATTTAATAATGCAATGCACCGTACAAACTCATGTACTGGTGCAGTGGTAGAGTCATACATTTTAAAGAAGGTTTAAATAATGGTACATTGAAAAAATGGTAAGCGCATAGTTTTAATTAAACCTGCCAATTTGAGTATAGTTTTAATGAAGCTGACAAATTTAAGTATAGTTTAGTACATAAAGTACCAATACTATCATCCTAACACTACAACAAATCTTACTTTTAATGACACTCTTAAAAATTAACACTGGAAAACAATGGCAGACACTAAAATAGAGCTGATTTTCGAGAATAGAGTTATGAAATGACCTTCATTAAAGTTATTATTATAAAATAATAATAAAAAGTAATTATCTTCTCTCTCACGAAACTTCGCTCTCTCTCTTTTGCAACCCTAACATTTCTCTCTCACAAACCTCACAGAAGACTTGGCTTCCCTCTCATTGATCCTTCTTCTTCTCTCTTTCACTATTTTCACTCTCTCTCCCTCCTTAGGCTTTTAAGGTTACCCATCTCTCCGTCGGTTTTGATTTTGAAGCCGTCGATCAAGATGGTGTTGAAGGATGAGTGGTTAAGTTCGACCATGGCCAACAACAGAATCGCGGTTGAGTTACTTGTTCTGCTCAAGCAATCCCAAGCCTCGTCTTCGATGAAATCTCCAGTACCTGCTGTTATTCCGGCCAAATGTGGTCTCTATCGGTTTGTCTCTCTCTTTTGTTTTCATTAATTCTTCTCTTTTGCAGTCAGTAATGATACTACTTTCTCTCCCTCTATCCTTTATTTCAATTTTCTTCATAAAACCTAAAAATGGGTATGATGGATGTGATACAAAAGGTCAGGTTCAGAGCTCTTTCTCAAGGTACATCCATGAACACCTGGATTCTCTAGAATAATTTCAGAGGTTGATACATTTCCTAGATAAGTTTATCTTTCTAGTTTTGCATTTAAGTTTGTTTCTGCTTATGATGGATATTTTTTAACTCAATCGGCTTGCTTCGTTGTTTTTGAACTAGAGTTTTTTTTTTTTTTTTTTGTAATTCTAGAATCAATGGTAAAAATTTCAATTCAGAGATAGCTTATAATTGGTGGTGTTTGAAGAATCTTTGCTTTAGAATGTTGAATTCATAAATAGAATACTCTATTTTAGTTTCAAAGGAATTTAAGGATCGTTCTACCTTTTTATGTCGTTTCACTGGAAATTGGGGTTTTTGTGCAATTTGATTCGGAGGTTTGTGATTTTTATCCAGTTTAGGTTTAATATTTGGGTACTTTCTGCTACATTTGACTACAGGGGAATTTATTTTAGTAGATTTTAGGTAACTTTTACTTACAAATATGAATGTATTGTATTGATTTTTCTTGAGGGTTTAAGAATTGTTTGTGGGGTTTTGATCGAGCTTTGCTACACGCAAGTGCACATGATCGAAGTAATAAGAAACTGGAGTACTCCAGAGTATCGTACCCAAGGGAACGGGTTTTAATAAAATTTATAAAAATGACACACAATCGTTGACAAATTGTAACTTAAAGTAACCGTGGATGAAAATGATTTGTGAGGTATTTGGACTAAAAAAAATAGTTTGAAATGCAATGGAATTGAAAACGGGATTCAAGATGCTAATGCCCCTTTGGAAAGAAAATGCAACAAGAAGGCAATTGCAATAGTAGCTAACTCAAGAACTAAGTAAACTGAATTCAACTCCTATTCGACCTTCTATGAAGTATCTTTAGGAGGCTAAGTGATTAAACCTATATTTCTATGGCTAATCTAACTTAGATATTTTTGCGTACAACTCTAGTGGTTTTAAAGTCTTGCCCTATGTCTAGGGTCGATGTTTCGGACTTATGTCTAAGCTTTTTCTTCCATTGCTTTTGAGACATCCCCTTCTCTTAACCCTTTCGGTATTAAGTTATAGCTTGGCAAACAACACTAGATGTCCAACTAGGATTACCCAACATTGAACTCACCAAAAGCAAACATTAGTTCAAGTGTTAGCTAGATTGTTTTTGCTATCGAGCTACATCTTTCCTCTAAGGCATTCACAATCTTGAATCCCAAAGGAAATTTAGCTCTTCATAATTAAATTAACAAAAACAGTAAGCTAAAATTAAAGTAATTCATTGGTAGAAAAGAAAATTTGGAAATAAACTAAAGAATTCTTGCAAGCAAACTTGTAAGGAAAATCTATTCTGCCAAAAGAATGCTCTGAAGCAAAATAGAAGAATTTCTAACTTTATTAAAATGCTAAAAAGAAGATACAATCATTAGCTAACTTTAAATCAATAAAAAAAAACATAAACAAAATACACTGCTTGCAGAAATCGAATGAGAACTCAACTATCCTAAAAACCCATCTTTCTTCGGCTCAATCGAACAAGAAGTTGTTCATAACCACACCTAATTCTTGTGGAGATGGGATTGAGAAAGAGATTCTGGAATTTCAAGAAGAAGAATAACATAAAAACAACTTGGAAAAAAATAAAAACCAAAAAACACTGCCGTTGAAGAAAACCCAAAAATACCTAAACAAAAATCTTCCAAAATCGAGCTCAATCGAATAAGGATTTTTTCATAACCAACACCAGCTCTCGTTGTGATGGGATTGAGGAAGAGATTTGGACTGAGATCTACAAGAAAATAAAAGACAGCAACTGAAAACTAAAAAAATGCAGTCGGCAATGAAACCCACAGAATTTTCTTTCCAAAATTCAGCTCCCCTTCACTGCTTTCTCCTCCAAATATATATAGGGATTTCATGCTAGGGTTTCCCTCTTGGTTGATGGACAATCACGGCTCATCATCTAGCTGAAATCGTGGGTAATTTGCTCAAAATCCGAAATCTGCGTTTTTTTCCTTAAATTCCAGATCTGTCCAGATTGAAATTGCATTACAGTTGCATTCCGAAAAAATCCTGCATCAAAACATTAAGTAAGTGTGAATTTTTTTCTTCTTTTGTTTTCTTTCCTCAACTTACTTAATTTAAAGGTCTTCCATCAATCGTGTGATTAAATTCAACCACTTTTTATTTTTTCATTAATGATCGATGCTTTACGCTACACGCAAGTGCACGTGATCGAAGTAATAAAGAAACTGGAAGTATTCCAGAGTATCGTACCCAAGGGAACGGGGTTTAATAACATGAATTTTAGTTGGCACAAAATCGTTGACAAATTGCAAGTTAAGATAACCGAGGATGAAAATGATTTGAGAGGTGTTTTGACTAAAATAAAATTATTTGAAAATTCAATGGAAATGAAAAAGGGATTCAAGTTGCTAATGCCCCTTTGGAAAGAAAATGCAACAAGAAAGCAATTGCAATCGTAGCTAACTCAAGAACTAAGTAAACCGAATTCAACTCCTATTCGACCTTCTATGAAGTATCTTTAGGAGACTAAGTGATTAAACCTATATTTCTATGGCTAATCTAACTTAGATATTTTTGCGCACAATTCTAGTGGTTTTGGAGTCTCGCCCTATGTCTAGGGTCGATGTTTCAGACTTATGTCTAAGCCTTTTCCTCCATTGCTTTTGCGACATCCGCTTCCCTTAACCCTTTCGGTATTAAGTTATAGCTTGGCAAGCAACACTAGATGGCCAACTAGGTTTACCCAACAATTAACTCACCAAAAGCAAACTAGAGTTCAAGAATTAGCTAGATTGTTTTTACTTTCGAGCTTTCCATCTTTCCTCTAGGGCATTCACAAACTTGAATACCAAAGGAAATTTAGCTCTTCATGATGGAATAAATTGAAAACAGTAAATTAAAATTGTAGGAATTCATTGGAAAAATCAAAGTAAATAATGCAATCAAGTTGCAAATGCAATGCAAGTAAGTAGTTTAAAGAAACAATTCCAAGAATTCAAGATACAAATTAACTCACGGAAAATTGAAAATAAGAACCAGTACCTCAAAATTTAAGAAACTTATAGATAAATAGGCAAAATTTGAGTTATAGTGGGCTCCCGAAAATTCAACTAAAAGAGAAAAAATATTGTAATTGACTAGCTGTAATCAGAATTCAAATGACAGAAACTAGATTGCTGAACTTGAAAAGACAAACCAGTGGCTAATTTAGCACAAATACAGAATTTCAAAATTGCAAAATCGAAGAACTTCAATCATCCTAAAAACCCATTCTCCGTAACTCAATCGGACAAAGAAGTTGTCCATAACCACACCAATTCTTAGGTAGATGGGATTGAGAAGAGGATTCTGGAAGTTGGAGATGAAGAACACTAGAAAAATAAAATCTAAAAATGAAAACAGAGACTACTGCTGTCGGGAACAAAACCCAAAAATGAAACTAATTTTTCTCTCCCGAATCGAGCTCTCTTTGTTTGGCTTCTTTGTTCAATATTTATAGGGATCTCATGCTAGGGTTTCCCTCTTGGTTGATGGACAATCATGGCTAATCATCTTGCTGAATTCGTGGGTCAAATTTCCTTCAAAATCCCGAAATTCTCATTTTTTTACTTAAATTCCAGATCTGCCAGATTGCAATTGCATAGCAATTGCACTGTAGTTGCATTCCACGAAAATCCTGCATCAAAACATTAAGTAAGTGTGAATTTTTTTCTTCTTTTGTTTTCTTTTCTCAACTTACTTAATTTAAAGGTCTTCCATCAATCATGTGATTAAATTCAAGCATTTTTTTATTTTTCATCAAATAATATGAATAAAAATCACAAATATAACTAAGTTTAAAGGCCAAATAATCCTCATGAATGAGAATTATCAATTAAATAATATGAATAAAAATCACAAATATAACTAAGTTTAAATGCCAAATAATCCTCATGAATGAGAATTATCAGGTTTGAATATCTTCCTCTTGAACTAGTCTAGTATAGTTGGTTTGGATTTGATTGCTTGCGTTGGGTTTGGAGTGTAGGTGTAGAAAGCAAGTCTTTTCGTTGGTTTTTTGGTTCTTCAAATAGTTGGTTTTTTTTATGGGGAAGCAAAGTGGGAAGGAGAAGAAGCAAATTGGTAATGAGTTCCATGAGGGGATTTTGAAACATTGCCAAGGTAGAGATGATATACCAAATACAACATTATTTTCATTACCATGTCTCATTATTTTCATTACGAAAAATTTCTTTGACCCCATTTTTCATTTTTTGTTTGGTGAATTGCATCTAGTTGTGGTTATTAGGTTGGATCCTCTGTTGTTGTTTTACACCATTCAATTCAATATAGGATATTAGGTTTCTGAGATTGTTGTTCTAGGTTTGGACTTGGAGTTCAATCTAATGGCAACTCTAACTCGAACACTTAATTCATTCTCTTTATAAGATTATACAAGAAACCTTTTAGAAGATACTTTGGCTTGTGAAGTCTATTCTTGTTGGCTTGAACTAATGAATTGGGTGTCGAATGGGACTATATTGTATTGTGTCTACCTACATGGAGCTTTTGCATGCATTGTGGTGAGCGTGGTGTGTATTTAGTGTACAAAAGTTGCTAATTCGCCATTGATTTACATTTGTGTTGTGATTTGTTCAAGCATACAGTCATTGTTTGTTCAATTGATTGATGACCCATTTGGAAATTAGTAACATCATTTCCTTGTGATATAACTAAAATCATTCTCTCTCTAGAAAAATAAGTCTTTTGTATGGAATTTAATAGCAACCGACGTTGAAATACAAGTTTATGTAAATTTACAGACCTAATGAAGGAAGAAAAACACAACAACAATTTGGCAAACAACAACATAAAACAAGCAAAGATTCTAAGTGAGCATATGTAAGAACGGCGACTTCATAATTCACATCAAGAAAAAAAAATGGAACAACTCGCAAGACTGAGTAAGTTTCTCTAAAACAATTTAAACTCTTATTGACCATTTTACAATCCACGGTAAATAGATCAATGTAATATCTTATTGACCATTAAATTTGTTTAAATTTAAGTACAATGTCTAAATTTTCCATTCAACTAATGAGTGCAAAGTTCAATGTAAGAACAAAGAGCATGATGACATGAAAGCTACCCTCGATGGAGGCTTCAAATTGATATCCAATCAACGTCTTAAAAAGAATGCATTAGATTTCTGATATTCTTTCTACATTGGAAATGCAAGTACAAGCATCTCACCTAAAATTCTATATAAATATAAATATATATTTATATTTATATATATAGATTCTCAAAAGTACCCTGCCCAAATTTTTGTTCTTAGATTGTTTCTGGTATGCTGACATATTAGGGGATAAATGTGAATAAATCATAAGCTATTGCATGTGTTTATGATGAAGCTCCCACTTAATTAGTATGGTTCTGATTGACAACCAAGTATTCACACTTAGTGGGAATCAGATAAGCAGTTGTCATCAGTTTATATCTCCCTTTTTAACTTTATATCAGGTGGTTTTATCCATTTGTGTCATTCTCTATGCATTTGTATTAGTTATTGCACTTGAAAATGATCCACCAAAGTGTTTGATTTGGTTAAATTAGTTGTTATTTTGGAAAAGATTGGATCTAGAGCATTTCCAGCTTTCTTTCTCTCAATTGTTCTACAAATGGCATTCTTCAACAACTTAGTTTTATCCCTTAGTGAAATGGTGAACTTGTTAGACAAGTTAGAACTAACATCTAATAACTTTTAATTATCCAAATCATATTTGGTCTTGATTTTTCCTTCTTTCGTCATATCATGAAAGATCGAAGCAAGGCATACAACACTTAATTGGGTTCGAAATATCATCATGCATTCTTATCAGGACTTGAAACTCTCAACAAATTGGATACTAGGCTCCAGAATCATGAGTAAGGTATGGTTTCTTTCAACTAGGCAAAATATACTTCAACCTTTTGCAAATAAAGCAAGCTTCTATGAATCTGGCTAGAGATGTACATGGAAAGGGTGAAAATATTCCATCTTTTCAGTTTAAATGGTTATAATGTTTAATATAGTAAGGAACATTTTCTAGTTTATAAATGTCTCATACCATACTTTTAAGTTGTGTGCTTTCGTTAAGTTTCAGTTGTTTGCTGATTGGGATGGGTTTATAGTTTGTAAAAATAAACGCGGCATATTATGAGAAGTTTACAAAGTCAAAGAAAATAAGAAATTTAAAAAGCACTAGTTGGAATTCTGTGTCCATGGAACTAATGGTCAAAAAATAACATACTAGGCCAAGTTGTTGAACTGAGATTCATAGGGTGGACTTCTTTAAGTGAAAATATAACCCAAAAGGGTAATTTCTTACATAATGTTGCAGATTAATTGATTGCTTTTTGGGTCTTCTTTTGTGCTACAAGATTGATGATATATAGAATTTTGGCATGATATTTTTCAACTCTTCTTTAAATTATAGCCTCGTTTTTTGGTCTCCTTTTGTGCTACAAGATTAAAGATGTATAGAAGTTTGGTTTGGTTTGATGCTTGGTGCAATTTTTAAATTTATGCCTTTTTGGGTTTAGAAACTTCTTCTATCTTCTCAATAGTGATCTTGAAAATTTCATCTATTTAACTTATTTGCTTTTTAATGCATAAGATACTCCATTAGATTGTCTAAATGAGTAAAGCTATTGTAGAAAAATTGTAGAAAAATATTGAGAAAATAAGCACAATTTCAAAAACCAAAAACTAAAAACCAAATAGTTATCAAACGAGACCTTAGCATTCTATTTGTAGGTTTGTGTTAGTTTGATTTCATAAATTCAAGTCGTTCATACTTAATTTGTAAGCTAATTGCCCCTCTGAGTTCTTTCCACTTGTATTGTTTTACAATGAAGTGTTTGACTTCATTCTGTTTCTTTTTGAAGTTGAATTATATTATCTATATATCATTGTATATTGAATTCAACTGACAAGATGTAAATTTTGAAATTTAATCTGTAATTGTGAAAATGGATGTTCGTGATATGAGCGCATTTGAAACATGTTCTTTCAACATTGTTCTTGACAAAGGTTTAGTATACCTTTACTAGTATATATTTGTTGGGATTTATGCCCTAAAACCTCGTAATTAATTATTTATTTAATAATTAATAATAATTTTGATTATTTTATTTGCAATATAATATTATCCATTATATGAAAAATCAAAGGTTATTAGTGTAATCTTGAACAGTATGTGGTTGACATACAGGATGATCGTGTTCAAGAAATAATCTAAAGAGTTATAGTATATGGATAAGGTTGGGTGTCTTATCCTGGTAACACTATTGATACGACCCACTTTGTAATAGTTACAAATGATTTGATCCAAATCATTCATGTGGAAACATGTGAGTGGGGGTATCTTATACAATGAGTTTGTATAAGACTGGACCACAAAATATTTAATCTCTCTTTATAAATCCATTAATTGAGAAGATTAATATTTCATCAGGATGATCATATGCGACTCGATCTTAATCTTGAGTGAGTTATGAACTCCTGCCTATGAGGGCTTGTCCTTTTGATTTGCATGGGTGAGAGTAGCTTTTATAGCCGATTCAATATGTCTACCATTTTGGGGACTTGACCAAATAGGGAGCTGGGAACATAATCTCACAAGATGGAATTCACTTCTTCCCATATAGGGTAAGTAGATGAGTAGTTCCCCTAAGTACTGATTTTGGGACTTGAACAATGGGGTCTCACCCTCTCATTGGCCCAAGAGGGACTTAGTTTATAATTAAATTATAAACAGATTGTTCATTAGAGAATCAGTGGTACTTAAGGTGCAAGATGTAATTATAGGGGTAAAACGGACTTTTGACCCAGCTGTACTTACGAACAACTCGTGAATGATCAACTTGCATGTAATGATTATATCT
This sequence comes from Trichosanthes truncata, assembly GCA_033996785.1. Taxonomy (NCBI): domain Eukaryota; kingdom Viridiplantae; phylum Streptophyta; class Magnoliopsida; order Cucurbitales; family Cucurbitaceae; genus Trichosanthes; species Trichosanthes truncata. Next base: position 89,194,052 of record JAWPNB010000003.1, read on the forward strand.
ATGGACACAACTTGTCCTACAGTGTATAAGAGTGCAACTCTAGGTCTATAGTGGAATGACCTTTAATTAATTTTGTATCATTGGAGCTTATAATTTGTAAGTCCATAAGGTCCCCTTGCTAGCTCATGGTAACACTAAAAGATCAATTTAGTTGAAAGAAAATTTTGAAATGTTCAAATTAATATTTAATATAAAAGATGAAATTATATTTATTGTATTTGATACATTAAATATTAAAATTTGAAATGTTCAAATTTAATATTTAATTTGAAGTGTTCAAATTAATATTTAATATATTAGATATATTAAATATAAAAGAGGAAAATATATTTATTGTATTTGATACATTAAATGTGAAAATAATTAATGTATATTTATATATTAAATAAAAGATATTTATAGAATTTGAATAAGATTCAAATAAACAAATATCGTATGAGATTTGAATGAGATTCAAATAAATACAAGATATATTTTAATATATTAGATATTAAAATATAATATTTTAATTATGGCAAAGATTTTTCCTTGGTCACTATAAATAGAACCAGTGGGTTGATTCATTAGACACAACACACATCTCCTCAATAGAGAGAATTAGATAATTCTCTCTATACCTATTCATCTCCAATCCCTTGTGGATTTTCTTTCAAGAGGCTCCCACAAGCTTTGGTTCTATATTCGAGTTATAGTCAGGAAGACTTTGTGGAAGAGATAAAGATCTGCCAGAATATTCTCCATAATATTATTTCAAGGTATATTTTTCTTAACCATAATATTATTATTTAATTCTAAATAAACTCAAACCGATTCCTACGTTTCTGCTTGGGTTTAATTAGATTATTCCCTTCAATATTCTAAAGTCATTGTTCTTCACTAGTTATCAAGTCTTTTAACCATTCTAGAAATACAATCATACAAGAATGCCTTAAAAACAACTTAGAAATACAAGCAACCAAACTCAAAATCAAGTGTAACTGAAATATTTGTCTAGATAATCATCTATAACAGAAGTAACAACATCCTAAGCTTAAATAAATATTTCGTATCTCTTGGTGTTCATTATATTTTCTTACTCAATAATTGGACTTGTCTTCTGAATGGTAGATTTTTTTATTGAATTGCAGAACTTGTTGATTATATCTGCTTTGAGTTAGTTGAATTTGGGCATTTTGAAGTTAAGTTTGGGTATCTTTTATCTGAAGGGTGGACTTTATACATTGATTAGTATTTGTTATTCTTTGATGGAAGCTAAAACATGGTGTGCTATGATGGAAGCTGACGGCTCTTATGCTTACAATTTCTCTATGGCCAAATTGTTAGATCTTTTAGGAAAGGACTTGTCATGTTGCCAAATGCTATTTCTACTTGGTAAGTTCAATTGAAGAACAAATTTTCTTATAAGTTTTTGTCTATCTGGAGTAATTTTGTGATGTTAGTTTCCATATATAATTCCAACTTTTCCATTGCTTTCTTTAGTGGTAATAATTGTAGCCATACCGTTTTTGTAACTCAGATCACCTGTTAGTTAAAAACTCAAAATGGACTTGTACAAATTAGTAACTTATATCTTATTATGTGATTTATTTCATCCATAGTGGAGTTGAGTATATAATAGCATGGAGTTGACATTGTGGAAACACATTTAAACATTAGTCAGGTTGCCAAAAATAGATGTTTAAGGTTCAAAGAAGAGAAACCCCAAAATCAGAGCCAAAGGCCCCTTTTTAGTCTTTCATTACTCATTAGAAACATGAACTTTAGTATATGTGACACTTTTTTAGTCTAATGAGTTAATTGCTTGGAAGTGAAATTGAAGCTTGTATGATGAGGTAATAGCTTGGTTAGACATTGCATAGGTTAAACTAGATATCAATCTCTAGTTCTTCTTGCTTCTTAGTGTATAGATTTCTTCTTTTGTATATGAATTGAAACTTCATTGGCATATGAATCTCTATGAATTCCTCATATGATTTTCATAATTTTTCTTTTTTGGCAAATCAAGTTTTTTTTTATGAAAAATGAGTAATTGTGGTTGCTAATTGTTTCCTCTACTATCATGTATGCTTTCAAATATAATGGGCATTGTTGATTGTTCATTAGTTTTAGAGTCTTGTATTTATTTTGTTTAGAAATTTTGCTTATCTTGTAAGGTCGATGTAGTTCGTAGATGGACGAAGAGTCATATTTGTATTATGTGTGTGCGTATAAAGAAATTGTATTTTCTTTTTTTGAGGTCAATATAAGAAGTGTATTACATATTTTATATTTTATTAATTAAAGTTAAGTTTGTGAAGTTTCTTGTGAAAAAATGTAATACTATTGACATTTTATTTTGTACATAGGTTGAGAAAGAGAAATATTGTTGGTTAGCCATGTTTGCAACCAAATTTTTTTTTATTAAATCATTTACAAAATGGTGGTTGTCATTACTTGTCATTAAAAACCACTATTTTTGACATTTAATGACAAGCGTACTTTTAATGACAGACGAACTTTTAATGGCAGACATTTAATGGCGATCAAACTTTTAATGACAGACAATGTCTGTCATTAAAAGTCGCCCGTCATCGTAGCCTACAATGACACTCGAAAAGATGTCGGGCACTTGTCCAACATCATTTTTCTATAATGACAGGCAATGCCCGTCATTAAACCCTAAATTTGTATTAGTGTAAAGATCGATGGTTCGATCTCCACCTTTACAATGGTTGAACTAAAAAAAAAGAATTAAGCCTCAATTATAAAACAAGAGTTTGGAATTTAAGTTTATACGTTTTTATGTGTTGAGTTAGGTAAAAGAATGAGTAACTAATATATATTTAATTTGTGATGTCATGATTTACAAAATTAGCATGTAATATTAAAGCCGAATTTTCATAAATATGAGCTTATATAAAATGAATTTATGTAGTACTAGGTAGGGATTAGGAAACTAAAGCCTAGTCTAGGATACCAAATATTTATTTTATTTCTTGATTTTATTTTTCTTTTTTTGAGTACAACAAATGTGAGGTATGGAATTTGAACCTTCAACCTCAAATGAAGAAGTTGAGCTATACTCACTTTGGCTCAATCTCTTTAACTTTAGAGATCATACAAATTTCACACAGGAAGCATATCCAACCTTTTTTTTTTTTAATAATGATCATTTCTAAAGCCCCATACTCAGGATTTGAACCAAGATTTGGAATTCATATTCGACACCTAATAGCCCCAACATTCCCTTGCAATTTGATCACGTCACCATTCTAGTCTTTAGCTGTTTTTCTTTGTCCACACTCACATGCTTCCAAGGAAAACTTCCAAGAAGTCACCCAACATAAGTGTAACGACCCCAAAACTTAAACTAAGATAGGGGACATTACTAATCTTACAACCATTATGTTGCAAAAATTTCGGCAGCATAACGACGTAACTACAAGTTACCCAAAATTTTCTAATACCTGATAGACAAAAGTTCATACTTCTATAGCCAAATAACCAGATAACCATCCAAACTCCAACCTCATAACCACTAAAGGTTCAGAACCAGTCGACAACCCAAGCAAAACAAAACTAAACTTCCTCAGTCTTCTTCAAACAATTCAATCTTTACAAGACAAAGCAACCTAACGAATCTATTACAAGCTCTAACTCAAAAGTAAATCACCAAAAAAAATGCTACAACTCAGATAAGAGAGACATAACCTACCAATAATACTCATGCCTCATAGAGACAAGCCTCACAAACCTATAATTCAAACTCTCCAATAAGTTTATTAGTCTACCCAAAAGAGAAAAGAAACAACAGTACTAAAACCATAAGCTCATATCACTGTAAATATAAATCAAATACACTAAACTTAACGAGACGACTACTAGACGAATAAGAATCCAACTACAAGGGTCATTTAACTAGACAAAGTCAACAAAGACAACCACTGGATAAAAGCAGCTAGCTATGGTCTTTCTCCTCTCATGTCTCCTCTTCAGCATCACCAGGGTATTAGTATTCTCCGTCACCTGCAAAACCTAGTGGTGAGTCAGTACATAACACGTACTGGTAAGTAGCTCACACCCGAAGAGCCACCAAGCGGCATACAAGGAAAATCAACATGCTTAAAAATATCATGTTTTCCACAACGAGCTAGACATACATCTCATACAAGCATCACATACATCATGCTTAATTTATGAATCGTATTCACACATGTATCATGCTCGACTCATACCTATGGAACCACTGCCCAAGCTCAACAAGCTTACTCGAACTCAACTGAGTCACTCAATCCACTCATGTTTAGCCTTCACAAGCTACCTGAGACTGATTCCTTCGAGACATGCCGACCCCTGACCATTTTTACCCAGGGCCTCAACGATTCTCTTCGGTACTCAGCGTTCGACCCTTAACCATTTTTACCTAAGGCCTCGAACTGTGCATCGCTCCCTTGGCCATTTTTACCCAAGGAAAACGATGACTTAACCACACCGACCCTTGACCATTTTTACCCAAGGCCTCGATACCCAATAGTGACATATCAACCCTCGACCATTTGTACCCGAGGCCTTGTGATCGGTGGTCACGCAAGCGCACGCGATCGAAGTAATATAAATTGGTATCTGAGTACCAAGTATCGAATCCCACAGGGAACGGAGTAACAAAGGTTTTGTTTTGCAAAAGTGTAAGGAAAATTGCAAGTTTGAAAAGTAAAAATGCAAAAATAAAGTTGGGATAGGTTGTTGGTGAAAAACAGAAATTGCTAAATCTAGAAATGGCAATGTTGGAAATAACAGAAATTGCAGAATTGAATTGCAGATTCTAATTTGGCAATGAGCGAAATGACTAAAAATTACAAAATTAAATTGCTGAATCTAAATTGGCAATATGAAATAGCAAATTGGATGAACTTAGATAATGAAATGATAAAGGATGGGGCTCAAGAATGTCATTGCCCTAAGTCGTAATTGCAAACCGAAATTGCAATTCCAACTTACTTCACACTCAATTGTAAACCAAAATTGCATCTCCTATTTACCTCGAAATTGGGTTTTTTTAGGAGGCTAAGTGAGAGACCTATATGTCTATAGTACCTCTATCTTAGATAATTTTTGGCTCACAATTTTATGGGTCTTGGAGTCCTTAATCCCTATGTCTAGGGTAAGGAATGGCTTATGTCTAAGCTCCTTTACTCCATTACTTGTGTGAAATCCGGTTATCACTAACCCTGTCGGTATTAGATCTAAGCTTGAGTTGAAACCCTAGTTGATCAATCTAGGATCTCAACGGAAATTTAATCAACACAAGCAAACAATTGAGATGTAGGCTTGGTTTTATTGGAATTTTGGCTACATTTACTTCTTAGGGAATTCACATCCTTGAACCCCCTAAGAAGTTTTAGCTCATATTTTCGATGAACATCCTAAAACTAATTTTAAAGAAAGAGTTCATAAATGAAATGGTGCAATTTAATTAAATAAAACACTAACTTATGAAATGCAATTTGGCTATTCCTAGAAATTCAAGCAAAAATAAATAATTGAAATTAAGCCAAGGTGGCAAGGGTAGCTAAGTAAATTTTCTTATCTCCTACCTTCTGCCATGAACATAAATTGAAAACCTTTTCTTTTTCTCTCCAGAAGCTAAAACGAAGAATAAAAAAAACAGAGCAAGAAAACGAGAAGTTGATTCGATGCCTATCCCGCTCCTTCCTATCCAATCGATTCAATCTCCTCCACTTTTAGAGAAAAATTGATCTTAACGATTCAAGAATCTCTTGAATCGGATTGAAAACCCCAAGGAAGATGCAGAAATTGTTGAGCAAACTGAATTGAAGAAAGAATTCTAAAAGATGTAATTCGAATGGATTTGGAATTTCCTACAAAATAATGCATGCTTGCATCCATTGAGAACAAAAGGATAAGCCCCATAACCATTCATCACATAATAAAGAAGAATTGATACACTGTAAATGAATTCTTGGTGAAGAAAAATAACTAAAACTGAAGAAAAACAGAGGAATTCTTGCGAAAAACTACCCACAAATGTAATTGAAAGTAACTCAAACTTTAACAAAAATACAACAAATCGAGATAAGAAGTAACTTGACAGTGTTCTGTGATACAAACTGAAAGAAATTGAGATGGAAATTAAAGTAAAATGATCAAAACAGTAGCAAAATATGAAAACAGAGGCTTGCGAAAAAAATGAAAAACCAAAACTGATTCTTCGAATCGACCGAGGAATTCTTCTCCTTTCTTCCGGCTTCTTCAATCTTCTTTTGTAGATCGTTTTAGGGTTCAATTATGCCAAGAATCACTCTCCAATTCCCTTGATTCATGCGAAATTTCCTCTTCCCATTTATGGGTTTCATCATTCACGCGGGTGTAGATTTTCCATATATACTCTGCCCATGATTGCCAAAACGGTTTAGCAATTTGATTTGGCAATTTCCAAAATTCCTGCAAAAAGAACCACATTACTTAGAACTCTCTTCCAATTGCTATCACATTTCATTCTTTCCTAATTTCAAACAATTTTCCACCATTTTCAATTAATCTTAGGACAAACAAGAGTTTTTCGATCATTTGGGAATTAAATAAGCCTTAATTTTAAGGCTTATCACCTTGATATTCACTTGCTTTCCTTAAACAATACCAGCCCTCGACCATTTACACTCGAGACCTTGATATCCATCTCATATCCTTTCATCACAATGCTAGTCCTCGACCATTTATACTCGAGACCCTCGCATCCTCTTTTATCATAAACTTAAGGTTTGCTGACCTCACTAAACAGGTTCACAACAATCCAAAATGCAATCCTAAACATGCTTTCTAGACAATGCTTACAACCCACTATCCTCAAGTTCATGTTTTCAACATAAACATCATAGATAGCATCACCCAATCTCAAGCAGTCTCAACATTCAGCATGCTCCAAACCACAAAGGTAAATAACTTAACATCACAGCAACTTACACATATTAGAACATATAAATCATGACAGTTCATGGAGAGATGCATAACTTGCATAACAACATCACAAGAAACATACAACATGCTTCACATATTCAAACAGACTCATCGGGTAGAATTCTATTTACAACGTTCCTAGGATATTCCAAGGTATTCCTAAAGAGAACTTTGAGCCTTACTCGAATACTCCAAATTAAGCCCAATCTACGAATGCAAGTTTACAGGAATTAGAAATTAATCTAACACATCTTATTTTAGTTCGAAGGATTTAAAGACTTGCTGAAACTTATTGGAACTTATTGAACTACTCCAAACGAGCTCGAATTACTGTTGGTTGGTGTTCGAGAGTACTCGAATCAACCTAAAACTGCAACGCAATGTTCCTACATGTTAGTGATGGAGTTAATATTAAGAAAGCGGAAGCAATTTCGGATCTTGAGCACTCAAAGTACATCAATTTAACCAAACAAAAAACATGCTCAAAACTGGAAAAAACCAGAAAGTATGAACACATACCTTTGTTGCTCAAATTCTCCAAATTCTTTGTAAATCTTGGATCACCAATAATACTTGGACCACCACTAGAGTCTTCCCTACTATTCTCAGCCCTTGGAATGGATTGTGGGATCTTTGATTGAGAGAAATTGGGAGAAGAATGAGTAAAGATCTCAATAAAAAACTAGAGAGTTTTCTACAAAAATCTCTTGTTTTTCTAATCTCTAATCTCCATTGTGTTGCTTCTCTATTTATAGAAACTAATGAAACCTCATTAGGCTTCCCATGGAAGACAACATTTGTCTTCCCATGGAAGACAACATTTGTCTTCCCATGGAAGACAACAATTGTCTTCCCATGGAAGACAACACTTGTCTTCCCATGGAAGACAACACTAGGTTGGATATATAGGATTAGTCAAGTTTCATTTAAATCAAAATTAAATTAAAAACTTGATTAATTAATTAAACCATTTAATTAATTAATTTAATTATTTAATTTAATATCAAATATTAATTAAATAATTAGACCAATCCCTCTCTTTTATGATCAATCGTTTGTACATGAATCCCTATTCACGTATTAAACCGATCAAATATTTAAATCACATTTAAATATGTTCCTCTCTCTTCCTTGTGATTTTAATTCATAATTAAATTATAGTACGTTAAGTATATCGCATATAATTAACGTTTACTCCCAAAACCGAATTTGAACAATTCAAATTCTTTTCTCTCAAATTATTCCAAGGCTTAGTCTGAGCTAGTAAGGGGACCTAATGGACCTACAGATCATGAGCTCCAACGATACGAGATTAACCGGCCAAACTCTTTAGCCTAGCTAATCAACATTCGTTAACCACCGGGACACTCCACTAAAGCCCAGTGGCTGCACTCTCCTCACTGTAGATATATTTCTGTCCACTCGATATAACCATGATTAGTAAGTCGATCCTTCACAGGTCGTTCATAATTACAGCTGGGTCAAATAAACCGTTTTACCCCTGTAATTACTTCTTGTTCCTTAAGTCCCACTGATCCTCTAATGAACAATTGGTTTGTGGTCCAACCAACAAACCGAATCCCTCTCGGGCCAATGAGAGGGTGGGCCCATTGTTCAAGACCCGGAGTCAGCACTTAAGGGAACAACCTCTCTACTAATCCTTAAAGCAGGTAGGAGTGAATTCCATCTTGCATGACTATGTTCCCAACTATCTATCCGGTCTTATCCCCAAAATGGGAGGCTTATTGAGTCGGCAATCTCGGGCCACTCTCACCCATGCAAATCTAAAGATAATGCCGAATAAACAGGAGTTCATAGTACGCTCAGAATTAAGATCGAGTTACCTAGGTCATCGTATGAATATAGTCAGTTAAAACAGTAAACGGAGTTATAAAGTCTAAGTGACTATTTCGCGGTCCGGTCTTATGCAAACTCATTGCATAGGACGCCCCCACTCGCATGTCTCCACATGAACGATTCAGGATCACATCGTTAGTACTATACAAAGTGGGCCGCGTCCATAGTGTCCCCAGAATAAGGTACCCAGCCTTATTCTTATACTATAGACCATTTTGGCTATTACTCGAACTTGATCCACTTTTATGTCACACATAAAGTTCAAGTATACATAATATAGCCAAGAGTTCTTAGTTCATTGGATTTGGGTTTTAGAATATACAATTCACTTTATTCAATAACACATTTACTGAATAAACCTCAATAACATATTTATAGTAAAATAGAATATACATTCAGTTTACAAAACCACGAGTTTTAGGACACAAAACCCAACAGTTAGGACCTAAGTCATAACACTGAAGTGATTTGCGAAAAGTCCAAAACATGATAAAACTTACCCAACAGTGCAAAACTGACTGAAACTCTGCTGTAAATCCCGTTTTTTGACAGTAAATGGCTTCGAATGTGGACCATTCGGAGTCCAAACAAGCTAAAATCGCAAATAAGAGATCCTTAAGGCATGGGTAATCCAAAACTGAAGTCGATTAAGCATGGGTGAGAGACAAACCTCATCAAACAAGAAGGAATTCGAGTGAGTCTGCTGTAAATCCCGTTTTTGACAGTAAACTACTGCAATTGTGGGTTGTTTTGAGTCCAAACAAGATAAAATTACAAATCAAAGGTACTTAGGGTATGGGTAATCCAAAAATAACGTCGATTGGGCATGGATATGCAACATACCTCGTCGAAACGAAGAAGAACGGGTGGGTTTCGAGTTGCCGGCGTCTAGATGCGGGCCTTTCGCACTGCCATCGTCCGGGGTACTGGGCTGCTGTACTTTGTCGTTGGAAGGGCTGCCGGAGAAGGGATTTCACTAGGGAGGGGCGGTTGGTTGAGGTTTCACAAAAAGGAGATGGGGGAGAGGTTGTTGACGTTAAGGAGGAGGAAGAAGAAGATAATTTTGGGCTAGGGTTTACTTTACCCTTTTTTTTTGTCTAGTTTCTCTAATTCTCTAAATAAATAAAATCCCTAAACAAAAAGAGGAGAGGAAAATTTTCTAATCTCCTAATTTCCAAAATTCTACTATTTACCAAAAAAAAAACTCCAAAGAAAGAACCTAAAAGATTTGGGTTGAAATCTACTCAATAGAGGATTTGGGTTCCTTTTGAACTTGAAAATAAGATCTAAAATTAAATTCTCGAACCTTGGAATTAAAGATTTAATTAAAAAATCTCTTTCTCCAAAATTATGGAAACTTAATTTATCGAACATAGAGATTAACTTCAAATTCTAATTTTTCAAATTAGAATTGTAACTAACGACTAAGCCTAATCACTTCTAAAATAGGCTAATTTATAACGCGGGGCATTACAATAAGATTGCTCCAAGTCAAGCACACTTAACTTTGGAGTTCTTATGATTGAGCCACTAAAAGGAATGTGCACCTTGTTGGCGTATAGGTACTAACTATCAATTCTTTTAAGTATTTTTAACCATGTTTTGCATGGCCTCAGGATCCCCTTTCATTTGGATGTGGTGTTGGTTCATTCATGTACTCCTACTATGCTCGAGCGTTACATAACCATGAGTTAGTACAGTTTCTTAGGATGAGTTAACTGTCCACACCAACTAAAAAGAAACAGCTTTTGACAGATAAAAGATGTAGGTCCCACAAGTTTAAGTATTAAAATATATATTTTTAACATATTTGAATCTCATTCAAATCTCCTACGATATATATTTACCTATTTGAATCTCTCATTCAAATTTCATATATATATTTTTCTTTAATGTATCTAATACATTATTTCCTTTAATATTTAATGTATCAAATATAATAAATATACTTTCCTATAATATATCAATTATATTAAATATTAATTTGAACATTTCAAATTTTTCTTTCACCTAAATTAATTCTTTAGGGGCGTTTAGCCCATGGTTTTGGGTTGGGATGGTTTTGGATTTCATACCCAAAACTATGTTTGGCACAAGGTGTTCAAAACCTTTGGTTTTGATACACAACCATATGGGTTTGTGCCATGTTTTCCTCTTCCATTTGTCGTTTTCCATTTCTGGCGAATACTTCGACAACAACTTCGGTGAAAATTCTAGCAACCACCCGACGACCACTGACAATGACAACTCCGATGATCACACCGACGACTCGACCACCACTGACGACTACCTACGGCGACCACTGCGATAAAAACTCTAGAGACTAGTCTGATAACCACCTCTGCGACCCGACCACCCCAACAACTCGACACCCTGATAACCCAACCCCCCGACAACCCTACTTGTTCGAACCACTGCCAACGACCATTTGACGACCATCCCGACGACCAAACATAACCACCTGGCAACCATCATTGATGTCCACCCCAAAAACCCGACCACCTAGCAACCACTGCCGACGACCACCTAGTGACCACTCCGATGACCTAACCACCCCAGGAACTCACCCCGACGACCTGAAAATCCAACCACCCAAAACCACCGTTGACGACCACTCTACTGACCACCCTCGTGACTCGACCACCCAGCAACCCGACCACCCTAATGACAACTCCGGCAACGACTCCAACAACCCGACCACCGGACAACCACTGTCGTAACCACCCAACGACAACCACTGTCGTAATCACCTTGATGACCACTCCGGTTGCCACTCTAGTGACCCGACCACCTGAAAACTACTGTAAAAAACTACTGCTGCAACTATCCAACGAATATTTTGACAATCTGACCACCGTGCAACTACCACCAGCAACCACCTCGGCAAACCAACCACCCCATCAACCCAACGACCACTCCAGCCATCATCCCAGCAACCCGACCACCAAGTCAATTTTTTGAAACGTTAAAATAAAACTAAAAATGGGTACTAAATAAAAAATTTTAACCTATTGTATTTAAAATAGGTTTCAAAATACTGTGCAAAATAGAGTTTCTAATATTTTGATTTCTAAAATAGAATTCAAATTTTATAACTCATTTATCCTTGAAATAGATTTCAAAATACAATGCAAATTTTTATTTAAATTCCATAATTTCTTAAATAAACCTCCAATATTTTAATTTTTAAAATAGAGTTCTAAAAATAGGTTTATGAATACTTTGTAAAATAGAGTTTTAAATTCCCTAATTTCTTAGATAGACTTCCAATTTTTTAATTTCTAAAATGGAGTTCCAAAAATAGGTTTCTGAATACTTTGTGAAATAGAGTTTTAGATTCTCTAATTTATTAAATAGACTTCCAATTTTTTAATTTCTGAAATAGAGTTCTCAAAATAGTTTTTCGAATACTTTGTGAAATAGAGTTTTAAATTCCCTAATTTCTTAAATAAACGTCTAATTTTTTTTAATTTTTAAAACAAAGTATGATAACTCTTCAATATAAGAGTTATTCATGTTTAAAAATCTATTATTAAACTTGTTTGTTTGAGTGCTTTTGGTGATTTTTTATTGTTAAAGCCCCAAGTTCTGTATGTATTTGCTGTTAAGAGTGAAATCTTTTAAGATGTGAAGATGATCTGCTTTCGGCTAAGACATGGGCTTAATTTATTGAATTTTGCTCAAATAAAGAGCTTTGAAAACAATGTTATGATATTATGAACTTCGGACTTTCATTTCCATTATGGATTTCCTTTACTCCAGCAACATCATTCTTCTTTCCCACGTATTCATTATTTAAAATATATGTTCTTGCTAATGTTATTTAATTTTACATCATCATGAATGAAGTGAATGAGATATTAATATACTTGTACAAACTACACATTCATATTTAACTATGCTCGAAACAATTGATCCACATAAATATTGATATGCAATTCAACAAACAAATATCAAATAAAAAAATGGATATGAAAAAGAAAACAGCCTAAAAATTTGTTTAAAAAAACAGCTTAAACAAACTCAGTCCAACCCAACCCTGCATCCCAAACACAGGTTTCAGCAAACTGGCCAATCCAACCTTGCACCCCAAACACAGTAATTAGGAACCTTAGGGTTTCTGATTCTAGCCAAGGATTCCTAGGATTTCTGATTCTAAACCAGCGCGCCAAACAGCCCCTTAGTGTTTTGATGAGCTAACAAGTGAATCTTATGGACCTACATATTATAAGCTCATATGATACAAAATTAATTAATTAAACTTTTTAATCAATTAACTTTAATTCATTAACTCTAGGTCACTCCACTATAAACCTCGAGTTGCACTGTAGGACAAGTTGTGTCCATGGATATAATCATTACATGTAAGTTAATCGTTCACAAGTTGTTCATAATTACAGCTAGGTTAAAAGTTCGTTTTACCCTTGTAATTACATCTTATACCTTAAGTCTCACCGATCCTCTAATGAACAATATATTCATAATCCAATTATAAACTAAGTCTCTCTCGGGCAAGTGAGAAGATAGGGCCTCATTGTTCAAGTACCGAAATCAACAATTAAAGAAACTACTCATCTACTTTCCCTATGTGGGAATGAGTAAATTCCATATTGTGAAAGTTCCCAACTCCCTATTTGGTCAAGTCCCCAAAATGGTAGGCTTATTGAATCGGTTATAAAAGTCACTCTCACCCATGCAAATCAGAGGACAAATCCTCACAAGCAAAAATTCATAACTCACTCAAGATTAAGATCGAGTCACATATAATCATCTGTTGAAATATTAATCTTCTCAATTAACGGATTTATAAATAGACATTAAATATTTTGTGGTCTAGTCTTATACAAACTCATTGTATATGATACATCTACTCACATGTCTCCATGTGAACAGTTTGGATCAAATCATTTGTAACTATTACAAAATGTGGGTCATATCAATGGTGTTACCAGGATAAAGCACCTAACATTACCCAGATACTTGATAGCACACAATATGTATTATCTTTGGGCCCTATTTTAGGCTAGTTTTGAGACTTAAATATATGTTTTCACGTTCATAATTGTTTATTTTGTAGAAATTGAGCATTTGGAACAAAACAAAGAGTTTAGAAGAAATATGGTGAAAAATAAGCTAATTGGACAAGAAATTAAGCAACCAATTTTGGGGATAATTTTTGGAGAAAAAAAATATTCCTAATTTGATTAGATTTTGGATTACTAATTTGATTAGATTATGGATTTCTAATTTGATTAGATTTTGGATTCCTAATTTAATTCAATCATGAATTCCTAATTAGATTAGGATATGGATTGACTCATTATAAATACGCACATTCTTTTCATTCAAGACATTCAACTTTGGATAGCACAACTCTAAAATTCTACAAACAAGAGTGAGAAGCGACTGGAAAGAAATATTCAAGGTCAAGTTCGTGAAGATCATACAGAGACGAAAAATCGATACATCAACATTGTTTTTCTTCTTTCTTTTTATTTAGTATTTAGATGTTGTTTAAGAGTTTAGATTTGTGATAGTGCACATGAGTGACTAAACTCTTTTTTTATTCTAGGGATTGATAGAGCCATTAGACCTTATGTTTGAATTATTTAAATTCCATGATTGATTGTCATTAATTTCATTTATGCTTTTATATTCTTAATGTGTTTAATCTTTTGATCATTGATTAAATGTTATGTTGGTCTAAATTCACGCTTGAGAAAGTTAATTTAGATTAGATCATAATTGTATAACTAAAGGTAGTTCTAACTTGATAATGATTAGGGCTCTTTTCGAAGTTGTTAATGAAGGAACTTAATGTTATGCATAATGTTAAAAATCATTAGAGATGCAGGTTTTGCCTTATTGCATAAGACTTGTTTATCCTCGAGAGAATCGTTCATGATGAAAGGCTTCTAAACTTATGAAATATTTGTTTGATCAGTCTTTGATGTTTAAGTAATTTAATTATTTTAGTATGATAAGTGAAATCAACTCCCTAGGATATATTCTCTCCTTTGATTGTTTCAATTTTTATTAAAATTGTTTTATTTAAATCTTGCATCCATCATTCAATTATATTCTCTAAATAAAATTGAGTGATAATATTCATAGTACTTAAGTGAATTACAAAAAAACCAATTTTGAGGACGATATTCGGACACTCTTTCACTATATTAAAACTTGACCCATTAGGTTATTTCTTGAACATGATCCTCCTATATGTCAACCACATACTGTTGAAGATTACACTAATAACCTTTGATTTTTATGTAATAGATAATATAAATTGAAAATAAAAATTATCAAATAATAATAAACACATTAATTACAAGGATTTAGAGCATAAATCCAACAACCATGTCACAAGGGAATGTTGGGGCCATCAGGTGTCGAATCTAGATTTCAAATCATGGGTTTAGGACGTTTGCATATGGTATCAAAGCATAACCTCTCTCAGTAAAATGTGGTTCGGGACAAACCAAAGGGGAAGTTAATAGGTATGTAAAGCCCGAGTAGAGGAGGGGTACGTGAATGAACCAAGACCATATCCGAATGAGAGTGATCTTGAGGCTATGCAATGCATTGTTAAAAAAGATTTAAAAAAGGTTATAGTTACTAATCGAGTGGAACTTGTGGGTTAAAAATAAAGAAAAAATGTTCAGCCCAGTGGAAGTACAATTTTTAAATTCAAAACTTAAACTATTTTATCTTTGAATTAAATTATCTTTATTTATGGAAGACCTAATCTTATTAACAAATTAAAAGATCTCATCTTATTTTGAAATTAAAAGATCTAATCTTATTTTAAAATAATTTAATCTTATTAGGAAACAAATAAAGATGAATTAAATTCAATTTTTAAATTATGGATAATTTTGAAATTCTACCATTTTAAACCCTTTAAAACTAAATTAAAAGATTGTCCTAAATTCTAATCTTATTGGAAACAAATAAAGATATATTCAATTCAAATTTTAAAATATTTAAAGCATGAATTAGAAATATCTTTGTTTTAAGGAAATCCTAATCTCATTAGGATATATCCTAATCCTATTAGGAAAACATGGATTTCATTTATGAAAGAAAATATCGTAATTTAATTTTCCAAATATAACAAGTTCAAGTCCCGAAAATATCCTAATCCTATTGGGCACCATTGTTCAAGTCCCAAAATCAACACTTAAGGGAATTACTCATCTACTTACCCTATGTGGGAATGAGTGAATTCCATTTTGTGAGATTATGTTCCTAGCTCCCTATTTGGTCAAGTCCCCAAAATGGTAGGCATATTGAATCGACTACAAAAACCACTCTCACCCATGCAAATCAAATGACAAACTCTCACAAGCAGGAGTTCATAACTCACTCAGGATTAAGATTGAGTCGCATATGATCATCCTGATGAAATATTAATCTTCTCAATTAATGGATTTATGAAGAGAGATTAAATATTTCGTGACCCAGTCTCACACAAACTCTTTGAATAAGATATCCCCACATGACCGATTTGGATCAAATCATTTGTAACTATTACAAAGTGGGTCATATCAATAGTGTTACCAGGATAAAGCACCCAACCTTATCCATATACTACGACCTTATAGGTTATTTCTTGAACTTGATCCTTTCGTATGTCAACCACATACTGTTCAAGATTACACTAATAACCTTGGATTTTTCATTTAATGGATAATATTATATTGCAAATAAAATAATCAAAATTATTATTAATTATTAAATAAATTATTAATTACGAGGCTTTATGGCATAAATCCCAATAGTGACTTGTCATTTTAAATTGCAATTGCAATCCTAACCTACACAAGCAATTGTAAACCAAAACTGCTACTCCTATTCACCTTGCAATTAGACCCTTTGGAGACTAAGTGAGTGACTTAGATTTCTATAGCCACTCTAACTTAGATCAATTAGCTTATGCAATTTTGTATAGTTTTGGAGTCTTTGACCCTATGTCTAGGGTAAAGAATGGCTTATTTCTAAGCTCTTGTCTCCATTGCTCATGTGAAATCCGCTCTTCACTAACTCTTTTGGTATTAGATCCAAGTTTAGTTTGCAACCCTAGTTGATCAATCTAGAATCACAAAAACAATTAATTCAACACAAGCAAATAATTGAAGTGTAGGCTTGGTTGTTTTTATAATTTAAGCTCAATTCATTCCTCAGGGAATTCACATCACTGAACCCCTAAAGATGATTTAGCTTATAATTAACTTAAAATAACCTAAGCAAAACCTGTAATTATTCTCCATGCTAAAAAGATCATTTCTGACAGCAGCTTAAAACCAAAATTAAAGGATAAATTTACTCTCTTGAGCTAAATCTAGCCTAACATGCAAAACCATGACCAAATGTTTAAATAATAATAACGAGATACATAAAAGATGTAAAAACATGTATTTAATTACAAATCAACAAAAGTCTAAAACATACAACCATTACTTGTCTAAATAGAGAGATAAACAACAATTGAGAATAATAAACCTATAACAATCAGGAACGAACTTTATTTTAGAAATTTCTTTCAAGTCCGTTATCTGCTGATGATTTAATATATTAATAATCTTAGATCACAAATTATACTACCCAACTCATTAACTTGTTAAATATATAACAGCTTAGTATTTTTCATCCTTTAAAATTGAACACAATCCCTCCAATAAAATGCATAACGTTATACTAACGTGACATGTTCATTACATAAATTGTGGTCTAGTTTACTTAACATAACATTCAATCAAATGGATTAATCGACATGTAATTAACATTTTATAACTGGAACTTTATAAAATTTAAAAACAAAATTAAATACAATACTACTCATTAAACCAGGTTTTAAATTAAGCTAGTTTAATAGTAGTCTCTTTTTATTTTTCATGTTTCTGCAATCTTTCATTGGTATAATTTCACACTACTATTAATTGAGAATCATTCCTCTTCCTATTTCTTCATATGGAGTTAATTTAAAAGTTAAATTATAAATTTGCTCCCTATAATTTAGAAAAAAATTAGAATTTAGTTCCTATAGGAACTAAATTTGTAATTTAACCCAAAAAAAATAAAAGGAAAAGGAAAAAAAATCCTCCTTCACACTACATCGTGCTATAATTGCACGGATGTTTTGGATTTTTAGTAAAGTTAATTTACTAATTAATGCATTGGGATAAAATTAACTTTGTGTTATATCAATTAAAGAACTCCCCTTAATTGATAATATCCCACTTTTTTTCTTTCTGCTATTAAAAAACTTTTTTTAACTTCTAAGTTAATATATATGTATTCTTTTTAAAAAAATTGATAAATAAAAAAACAAAAGTTAATATATATGTATTACCAACATCATTTGAAATTAATTTAATTAAAATTATAAATTAATTTAATAATGCAATGCACGGTACAAACTCATCTACTGGTGCAGTGGTGGAAGTCATACATTTTAAAGAAGGTTTAAATGGTGGTACATTGAGAAAATGCTAAGCGCATAGTTTTAATTAAGCCGACTAATTTGATCATCGCTTTAATTAAGTCGATCAAGTTAAGCATAGTTTAGTAGATAAAGTATTAATATTATCATCTTAAAGATCGATAGTTTGATCTCTATCTTTACAATTGTTGAACTAAAAAAGAATTAAGCCTCAATTATAAAACAAGAGGTTGGAGTCTAAGTTTATAAACAAGTTTATACTTTTTATGTGTTGAGTTAGGTAAAAGAATGAGTAACTAATATATATTTAATTTGTGATGTCATGATTTACAAAATTAGCATGTAATATTAAAGTCCAATTTTCATAAATATGAGCTTATATAAAATGAATTTATGTAGTACTAAGTAGGGATTATGAAACTAAAGCCTAGTCTAGAATACGCAAACTCCTATACCAAATATTTGTTCCATTTCTTGAATTTTTTTTTAGTACAGGAAATGTAAGGTATGGAATTTGAACCTTCGACCTCAAATGAAGACGTTGAGCTATACTCATTTTGGCTCCATTTCTTTAACTTTATATCATACAAACTTCACACACGAAGCATATCCAACCCAATTTTTTTTTTTTTTTTTGAATAATGACCATTTGTAAAGCTCTAGGCCCAAGATTCGAACAAAGATTTGGAATTCAAATTCGACACCTAATAGCTTCACATTCCCTTGCGACTTGACCACACATCATTCTAATCTTGAGTTGTTTTGCTTTGTCCTCACTCACATGCTTCCAGGAAAAATTTTCAGGAGGTCACACATCATTAAGCACGCTTAACTTTAGAGTTCTTATGATTGAGTCACTAGAAAGGAAGGTGCACCTTGTTGGCGTATAAGTAGTAACTATCAATTCTTTTAAGTCTTTCTTAACTATATCGTGCATAGCCTCAAGATCTCCTCTCATTTGGATGTGGTGTCAGTTCATTTATGTACCCCTGCTATGCTCGAGCATTACATGACCACAAGTTAGTACAGTTTCTTGGGATGAGTTAACTGTCCATACCTACTAAAAAGAAAAAGTTTTTGACAGATAAAAGATGTAGGTCCCACATGTTTAAGTATTAAAATATATATTTTTAACATATTTGAATCTCATTCAAATTTCATGTATAATTTGACCAACGCACTTATTAACCATTAAATAACTGTCAAAATTCATGGTTTCAAAAAAAAAAAGGCTCTAATGTCGTTTTTCTCTAAAATTTTATCAATTTTATATCGTACATATATTTTTTAATTCATTAAATGCATAAGACAAAACTTATTTAACGATACTTAGAGCAAGAATTTAATAAATTGTTAAAATTGCAACACTTTTTAAAGTTTGAGGTTAAGATTGTAATACTTATCTAAGTTTGAAATACAATTTGATGAAATTGAAAAAAATGATAAGTTTAAATGTCAAAATTGTTGTAAAATTGAGAGGCGAAACCGGGCACCAAAACTTTACCAAAACATATAATAATAATAATAATAATAATAATAATAATAATAATAATAATACTTTACCAAAACATATAATAATAATAATAATAATAATAATAATAATACAAGTGTTAGAATATAAAGGGAGTATATATATATATATTATAAACAAAAGAAAGTATAGATTTATGGCAAATTAAAAACAAATGAAATTAGAGAAAATGGGAGAGAAAAAAGAAGATTGGAGAGATTTCTTTACCAAATGTCTCAATTTATTTATCCATCAAGAACCACTATATATAGGCAATTAGGAAAGCATGATGTGGTCCATTTGGACACCAATCTATGGTCTTTGTTGGACACATGGAAGACACTTTGGCTATGGATAAAATGCCACTTGGTATGGATATCAAATGGGCATGTGGAATGGGCATTTATATTTACAATACTCCCCCTTAAATGCCCATTTATAAAATATGCCTCGTTAAAAACCTTACTAGGAAAAAAAACCCAATGGGAAGAAAAAAAAAAAACCCTAGTGAAGGAAAAGAGTACATATTTTATATAGTTTACTATAATACATTCACTCCCCCTCATGGAGACATCACTTAAAGTCTTTGAGTCGCCGCATTCCAATGTTATATACTAATTTATCGAAGGTTGCAGTTGGTAATGCCTTCGTAAATAAGTCAGCCAGGTTATCTTTCGAACAAATTTGTTGTACAGTGATATCGCCATTTTCTTCAAGATCATGAGTATAGAAGAGCTTTGGTGAGATATGCTTTGTTCTATCTCCTTTGATATATCCTCCCTTGATTTGAGCTATACATACTGTGTTGTCTTCGTATAACATCCTTGGAAGAGGTTTACTTGAAGACAAGCCACATGTCTGATGAATGTGTTGTGTCATCGATCTTAGCCATACACATTCTCGACTTGCTTCATGAATAGCGAGGATTTCAGCATGATTTGAAGAAGTGGCCGTTATAGTCTGTTTCACTGATCGCCACGATATAGCAGTTCCTCCACATGTGAATAGATAACCTGTCTGAGATCTAGCTTTGTGTGGATCAGATAGATAACCAGAATCTGCATAACCAACTAGATCATACTTTGATTTGTTAGAATAAAATAAACCCATATCAATTGTCCCTCGAAGATATCGGAGTACATGCTTAACTCCGTTCCAATGTCTTTTTGTAGGACATGAACTATATCTAGCTAATAAATTTACTGAAAATGCAATATCTGGTCTTGTGTTATTAGCCAAATACATAAGTGCACCAATTGCACTAAGATATGGTACTTCAGGACCAAGTAGTTCTTCACTGTCATCTCGAGGTCGAAATATATCTTTCTTTACATCCAGTGAACGAACTTCCATTGGAATGTTCAATGGATGTGCTTTATCCATATAGAATCTTTTTAAGATTTTCTCTGTATAAGTTGATTGATGAACAAATATCCCATCTGCTAAATGTTCAATTTGCAAACCAAGACAAAATTTTGTTTTTCCAAGATCTTTCATCTCGAATTCTTTTTTAAGATATTCTATTGCCTTGGATAACTCTTCAGGAGTTCCAATTATATTTAGTCATCAACATATACAGTTATAATAGCAAATCTTGACTGAGATTTCTTTATAAAAACGCACGGACATATTGGATTATTTTGGTATCCTTCTTTCAACAGATATTCACTCAGACGATTATACCACATTCGTCCTGATTGTTTTAATCCATATAATGATCTCTGTAACTTTATTGAATACAATTCCCGAGAACTTGATTCATATGTTTCTGGTATTTTAAATCCTTCCGGGATTTTCATATAAATGTCATTATCCAAAGATCCATATAAATACGCCGTGACTACATCCATTAGATGCATATCAAGCTTTTCATATACAGTCAGACCAATCAAATATCTTAGCGTTATTGCATCCACCACAGGAGAATATGTCTCCTCATAATCAATACCAGGCCTTTGCGAGAATCCTTGTGCAACAAGTCTCGCTTTATATCTTGTGACTTCATTCTTTTCATTTCTTTTCCTTACAAATACCCATTTATATCCTACAGGTTTGACGTTTTCCGGTGTTGGGACTACTGGTCCAAAAACCTCACGTTTTGAAAGTGAGTTTAACTCTGCTTGGATTGCTTCTTTCCACTTCGGCCAATCCTTTCTACGTTGACATTCTACGATAGATTTTGGGTCAAAATCGTCACTTTCATGAATAATATCGTGAGCAACATTATAAGAAAAAATGTTGTCAATAATGATATCATTTCGGTTCCATCTCTTTCCTGTTGTAACATAGTTTATAGAAATTTCATTATTATCCTCAAGCGTTTGATTTTCACCAATACTCTTTTGAGTAGTTGTATTCTGGATTTCTTCTGGAACATCCATACCTTTTATTGAATCATTTTGATTCTCAACTACTTTTCTTTTTCGAGGATTTTTATCTTTAGAACCTTATTGGTCTACCACGCTTCTGGCGTGCTCCAGACTCATTATTGACAACTTGTTCCTTTGGGATATCAACTTTTGATGGAGCATTTGCAGCTGGTATATATGATTTAGTCACACTTTTAGTATCTGTGAATGCATCTGGTAGTTGATTTGCTATATTTTGCAAATGAATTATCTTTTGAACTTCAAGTTCACATTGATTTCTACGAGAATCTAAATGAGATAATAACGATGCATTCCATGTAATTTCTTTTTCCAACTTCTTAATTCCTCCCCCTAATGTTGAAAAAATTGTCTCATTAAAATGACAATCAGCAAATCGTGCAGTAAATACATCACCCGTCAGGGGTTCAAGATATTTAATAATTGATTGGGAATCAAAACCAACATATATTCCTAACCTCCTTTGAGGACCCATCTTAGTACGTTGTGGTGGAGCAATCGGTACATATACTGCACATCCAAAAATTCTTAGATGGGAAATATTTGGCTGCTAGCCATAAGCTAATTGCATTGGGGAGTATTTATTATAAGCTACTGGCCTAATACGTGCCAGTGATGCAGCATGCAAAATAGCATGACCCCATACCGATGTAGGAAGTTTAGCTCTCATAAGCAATGGTCTTGCAATTAGTTGCAGACGTTTTATAAATGATTCTGCTAGACCATTTTGTGTATGAACGTGAGCTACAGGATGTTCAACACTTATCCCAATTGACATACAATAATTATTAAAAGTTTGGGATGTAAATTCACCAGCATTATCAAGTCGAATGGTCTTAATTGTATTATCAGGAAATTGTGCTTTTAACTTAATTATTTGAGCAAGTAATCTTGCAAATGCAAGATTTCGACTTGATAATAAACATACATGTGACCATCTGCTGGATGTGTCAATTAATACCATAAAATATCTAAATGTACCACTTGGTGGGTTAATAGGTCCACAAATATCACCTTGAATTCGCTCTAAAAATGCAGGTGATTCAATCCCCACTTTAGCTGGTGATGGTCTAATAATTAATTTCCCTTGAGAACAAGCATCACATGACAACTCATTGGATTGAAGAATTTTCTGGCTCTTTAAAGGATGTCTATGTGAATTCTCAATAATTTTTCTCATCATTATTGACCCTGGATGACCCAATCGATCATGCCAAACACTGAATATTTCTGGATTCATGAACTTCGGGTTCATTATTGCATAACTTTCAATTACTCGTATATGAGTATAGTATAATCCAGAAGAAAAAGCAGGCAGTGTTTCTAATATACGTTTTTCATGTGAAACAATATATGTTATATAGAGACACTCTATATTATTTTTACAATCAGTTTCAACATGATAATTATTTTCACGTATATCTTTAAAACTTAATAAGTTTCTTTTCGATTTGCTAGAGAACAGAGCATTATTAATTGTAAATTTTGTTCCTCTAGGCAAAATAAAGTTTGCTTTTCCAAAACCTTCAATCAGATTTGCAGAACCTGATATAGTATTGACTTTTGCTTCCAGCATTGTCAATCTAGAAAAATATTTTCTATTTATGAGTATCGTGTGCGTAGTTGCGCAGTCTGCCAGACATAAATCCTCATTGCTCATTTTCGAGTTACTCAACATATTGAAATTGTTCATATTTCTTCATTGAAAAGAAAAGAAAAACGATTACAAAGAGTCTTAAATATATATACAAACAAAACAACAACAAAAACATACTAAACAGTACTTAATTATATATTTTCATACAAATCATCCTCTACTTGTTTGATTGCATCAATTCTCTCTCCAGGAGATTCAAAATAATCAGCTACATCAAGATGCATCATATTGGAGGGGTCAAACACATCATCTTCTTGAATGGCAAGATTTACCTCCACATTCTTTCCTTTTCCTTTTTCCTTCAAGGAAGCTTGATAGAGATCAACAAGGTGTTTTGACGTACGACAGGTACGTGACCAATGCCCAGTCATTCCGCACCGAAAACATTTATGTTCATCACCTTTCGAACTTCTATCTTGTGGAGCCTTTCCTTTATGATCATCACTTCGTGTGGGTTTCTTAAAATTATAATGCCCACCACGAAAATAGGTATTTCTTCCTCTACCGCGGTCCCGACCTCGACCACGACCACGACCTCAACCACGGTTATTAAAATTCACAGCATTCACTTCAGGGAATGGTGTTGCTCCAGTTGGTCGGGATTCGTGATTTTTCATCAATAACTCATTATTTTGTTCAGCAACGAGAAGACATGAGATAAGTTCAGAATATTTTGTAAAACCCTTCTCTCGATATTGCTGCTGCAGGAGCATATTCGAGACATGAAAAGTGGAAAATGTCTTCTCTAACATATCAACATCAGTAATCTTTTCTCCGCATAATTTTAATTTTGAACTAATTCTGAAGAGTGCGGAATTATATTCACTTACTGATTTAAAGTCCTACAACCTCAGGTGCATCCAATCATAACGAGCTTTAGGAAGAATAACTGTTTTTTGATGATCGTACCTTTCTTTCAAACCTTGCCATAGAACGTAGGGATTTTTTATTGTAAGATACTTCATTTTCAATCCCTCGTGAAGATGATGGCGAAGGAAGATCAGGACTTTTGCTTTTTCTTGATTTGATGCATCATTTCCTTCTTTAATTGTTTCTCCAAGATTCATAGAATCTAAATGGATCTCAGCGTCAATGACCCATGACAAGTAGTTATTTCCATTAATATCTAGGGCCGCAAATTCTAGCTTTGTAAGGTTTGCCATAATAACACTATCAAAAATAATAATATATTCATATTAGAAATTTAACATAAACCAAATGCGTAAAAATGGCTTACCTATAAGACTTACCTTTAGAGGGAAAAATGACAGAGTCTCGTGCTGATAACGTGTTGTAAAATTGAGAGGTGAAACCGGGCACCAAAACTTTACCAAAACATATAATAATAATAATAATAATAATAATACTTTACCAAAACATATAATAATAATAATAATAATAATAATAATAATACAAGTGTTAGAATATAAAGGGAGTATATATATATATATTATAAACAAAAGAAAGTGGAGATTTATGGCAAATTAAAAACAAATGAAATTAGAGAAAATGGGAGAGAAAAAAGAAGATTGGAGAGATTTCTTTACCAAATGTCTCAATTTATTTATCCATCAAGAACCACTATATATAGGCAATTAGGAGAGCATGATGTGGTCCATTTGGACACCAATCTATGGTCTTTGTTGGACACATGGAAGACACTTTGGCTATGGATAAAATGCCACTTGGTATGGATATCAAATGGGCATGTGGAATGGGCATTTATATTTACAATAAAAATTGATTTGTTCCCCTAATAATTAATATGATAAAGCATATCACATTCACAACAGTAAAGAGAGAGCTAGAGAGATTATTGTGGGCGGTTAAATTGTTTTCTCCCTAAACCATGTCTAGAATATAGATTATTATATTGAAAATGAAAACTTCTGTGAAAACGGAAATGTTAAATTATAATTACAGGTCTTTTTTTTTTCTTTTTTTGGTGAAAGAAACATAAATATAAAATAAAAATCAACTGAAAACAGAATCAAGATTGAAAAGAATAACAAGCCAATCAGAAAACAAAATTCCAGATATGAGAGCAAGACTGAGTTATCGCCCAATTTGCAAATCATCCTCAACATAGCCCATTAACATGCATATTAGTTTGGGTTAACTACATGAATGGCATATTTGGAACTAAATTTTACACAAATGACACATTTTGTTATTAATATTGACTTTATCACTTTTCAAGCCAAATCTAGAGGAACATTACTCATTTACCCATCTATTTATTGTTCTATATATATATATATATATATATATATATATATATATATATATGGATACTTTCCATAATGTTGAAACCTATATCCTTCCCTCCAATCACCGTTAATTTTGTATAAGAAATAAAATAGATGAAAGATTTTTACGATTTTCCTCCTAAAATCTAGGGATTTTAAAAACTAGACAATCATTTCCATTATCAACGGTTACATTCTTCATACGTAGAGGTATATATATTATATATCTGAGAATATATTAGGGGTATATATAATATATATCTGAGAATATAATAAGAGTATCATGTCATCTCAAACATATAAAATGATTACATGCTGATGTATATATCTTATACCTCAACATATATATTTATGGGTACAATATACAACACAGTATATATATAGGAACCCATTGAACATTATATATTACATACAGTAAATATAAAATGGATAGATCATGTTATGACATTATAACTATATAATGTAAGGTTATCTCAAAATTAATAACATTATCACCAATACAAAACATATAACGATTATTTACCTATGTTTATATAATATATGTGTATGAATATAACTATGCTTATTGCCTATATAGAATATAATAGAATTATATACATATGTATATATAATATACTTCTATGTAAATTTGTTTCTTACAATATACTTAATATTATATATTTGACGTCAAGTATTTTAAAAATCAACCAAAGGAAATTTTCAAATAAAACAAAACATAAATAAATAAAAAAACGTAAATAAAAGTCAATAAACAATAAAGAAAATTTCCATACTGCTAAAGTTGGTATGTAATACAAAATTTAAATTAAAACCCAAAGGAAAAATAAACAAAAAAGAACAAGGAAGAAGAACATTACTCATTTTGGAGAATAAAAGAGAGTTGACGTTAATTGAAAAGTCTACCGGACGGCCACGGAAAAAACAAACTAAAGAGAATAATTAAACATAATTTGTTAACCTAAATGTTATTAATGGTAACAGAAAATTAACGCCTAATTTGAATGGTATAATATTAGAGAATAAAATATTTTTCATTATAAAAAATAGCTTTACGTAATTAATAGTAAATTTATTTATCTAAATTGAATGATTTCATTATGGAAACAATAAATGACAATAATAACATTATTATAAAGAAATGCAAAAATTGTAAGGGTATAAATGGAATAATATAATTTCATAAATATGAGTCATGCTAAAGCTGATATTTTTTTAAAAATGAGTCATTTGTGAAATATATGGTTGAAAACGTGCTCTTTGGCATAATTTTTCTATTAATTTTATTACAAGTCTAATTATATGTACTTATATTTTAAAAAAAAAAAAAAAAGAGATTTGATAGACAGCCTTTTATCTATTTATGATATTTACAAATTTTTGATACCATAATTCAGACTCACATGCTTTGGTGTTTCATGTTTATCCCTTTGGACTTTTCAATTGATTTTTTTTTTTTTAAATAATTTATATTTGTTTTACTCTTTATTTTGTATTTGTCGATTCCTTCAATCAAGGATGGGGGCCCTCCTTTGCTGTCCTTCTGTTGGAGTTTTAATTTTTTTCTCCCACTTTTTCAAAGATAGAATCCAAAACAATAACTGTCTTTAAAGAAGGAAAAAAAAAACAATCCAAATTATTAAAATTTCAGATCGCTTTGTGGTATAGTTTGACAATATTTTCAAATTGCGTTATTGTAATCTAGAAAATACTATTGATGTAGGGTAAGAGGTTTTAAATGTGAGTCTCAATTTTATCAATGAAATGGCGATGTCGATGAATATTTCTAAAAATAATTATAATTATTAGAAATTCATAAATACGTTTAATTTAACAAATAAATATCTCATCATTTCTAAATAAGTTTCAATTTCTTATCGTTAATATTAAGTCTAACATTTGTGATATTTCACTGATATCTTTGTATATTTGCTAATTTTTCTATGATATAATAGAAATATTGATTCACTTTTTATGTCGATATCGAACCTATAAACGTAGAGAAACATCGATAAAAATATCGACATGTTAATGAAAATTTAAAATTTTGAATAAAACAATTTATGATTAAATTAACAAGATGCCAACGTGACAAGTATCAATAAAAATAGAAATATTTTCATTTCACTCAAGTTGGTAGATCTTGTTAAGAGTATGAAGTATGAAGTCTAATGATTATATAATTTCGGTATAAAATATTGTTTAAAGGAAGTTCGGTTAAAAACTCACGAGGAATAATTATTTAGATATAGACAAGCATTAAAGTTGGGTAAAGAAAAGCAAGTGTAAAAGCAAGACCTTCTTTATAATATAAATTTTATATGTATGAACTATAGTGCTAGTTGCATAGGCACACATTACAATGCTGAGATTGTCAAAAAAAAAAATTCCACTGAGGTGGTGATATGATCAGGAATGCACATCCATTCAAGGATATTTTTTTCTCCACCTTCATCTTACTTTCATAGTTAAATTCCTAAACTTTCTAATTGTGTCCTATGAGGTTATGTACTTCAAAAAAAAAATTCAATAGAATTTAGAACTTTCAATGTGATTTTTTATTTTTATCTTGCACTTTGAAAAATCTTAATAGATTACTTACTTTTGAAATACCAGTTGATGGTGTATGCATTAACTAATTAAGCTATATTTAAATTGACTATTAGACATAAAATTAAAAGATCTTAAAGCTATTAGAAACTTATATAGACTAGATAAACAAACCTTTGAAAATTTAGGAAGTTGTTAGAAATTTTTTTGAAATAATTTATTGGTTAAATTATAAATTTGATTCCTATAGTTCGGAGAAAGTTAGAATTTAATCTCTATGATTCTAAAAGTTAAAATTCGTCCTTGTAGAAATTTTTTATAAAGATTTTATCAAACCATTATTTATTAGGTTTTTTAAAATTATAAAGACTAAATATTAATTTTCTCTAAGACCAAATTTGTAATGGAAGGATTCCTAAAAAGTTGAAAGAAACCCAAGTGGTAATTTAACCTACTTTAATTTATTTTGGATCTGAAAAGAAAATCAACAGTAGACCTGACCATGATGGGAATTTTGTCGTCCTCTTCTAGTTAATTCCAAGATTTATAATAATAATAAAATTTTAAAAAAAAAATAGAGAAAGGAATTGGCTAAAACTTTTTTCAGACTGAACCACAATGAGAAGGGGGCTATTACAGATTACAGTTACAGAGAAAAAACCCAAAAACAGAGAAAAGCAATATATCTTACGGTTGCATTTCCCAAATCCAAAACACTCAACTCTCATAATATACATCACATTTCATATAGATTCATCTAATTCTCACCACAATCTCCATCGATTCATCTTCAATTTCTTCACCACAAACGCAGAAGCAGAGCAGAAATTCGAAGAAACATACATCTAACTTTGATTTTCAGCATACTTGTTAATCAGAGCCAACGCATTGCTTATGACTCGAGTAACATCCACAATGCGAGCCCTAATCGAAGACTTAATTCTTCCATTCAGCGCCGCGCCGGCGAATCCATCGGAGCAAGTGTTCTCGTCGGTCATGGCGGCGCTCACCCAAGTCTCCACGTTGCTAATGTGCCACAGGAAGTCCTTCTTCTTCGATCCGCTAACGCGCTTCAGTTCGTCGACCGATTTGCTCAGCCGATCCACGGTGTCACCGACCTCCTCCATGCAGTCCCTCAAGGCGGCGTACTCTCTCGGCTTCAATCCGGTGAACTTCGTCATTTTCCAGACGAAGGATCGGGCGGATTGAGCGCGGGAGAGGCTGACGGCTAGAGCGGTTTGGACTAATTGGCGAGGGTTTTGTTGGATTGTTGAGGCGAAATTTGAGAGGGATTGGACGCACAGGTCAGGGTAAGTTGTGAAGCTGCACCTCGATTTGATGAAATTGGAATCTCCGCCGTTTCCGGCGGCGCTGGTGGTGGCGATGGTGAAAATGGAGAGGAGTAGGAGGAGAAAGGCGGATTTCGCCATTGACAAACCTGAGGGATTTGCAGAAATGGAGAGGGGAAGAAGAAGAGAAGAGGAGTTTGTTTGTGAACTGAAAAGTAGGGGTTGTGATTTTATAGAGGAACGCGACGAGATTTGAACCCAAGGGCAATCCGTGTAAAAATATTTTCTAATCGCGTGTACTTTTTTTTTTTGCTTTTTATGTTCACACGACATTTTGTTTTTGATACTTTTTTTAGGCAAAAAGTTAATTTATACCTCCTAAACTTTGAAGTTGTATTAATAAAAATCTCAAACTAATAATTATTTTAATTATAATTCTGAACTTTTATAAGTATATCAATTTACACTTTCAATCAGATTTTATTTGAAAAATGTTGTAAATTTATAATTATATTAATTAAACTCTGCAACTTTCATAATTGAATCAATTTAAACCATTTGTTTCAAATAATAATCAATTTTCAAATGGAGAATCTAGATTTTAAGAAGCCTACACATATGTGAGAATTGATGCATGAACAATTTTCAAATTGATGGCCTAAATTGATTCAATTATGATAGTTTAAGGGTTAAATGGATAGAATTATAAGTTTCCACATGAGTGAACTGACGTTTTTCAAACGAAATCTAACGGAGGGTATAAATTGATACACTTATGAAAGTTCAAGGTTTTAATTTATTAGTTTAGGATTTTTATTGATATAAACCCCAAAGTTTAAGAGTATATATTGATTTTTGCCCTTTTTTTTCTTTTGTTAAACTAAAAATTTAGTTCCTAGTTCTTCTATTTGTGCTTAATAAGTTTTTATACTTTAAAAAGTATTTAATATATTCTTGAACTTTTGATTTTGTGTCTAATGAGTCCTTCCACTTAAAAATGTCAAATAGGTCTCTAAACTTTCAAGTTTGTGTCTAATAGGTCACTAACATATTCAACATTTTTTTTTAATTAACAGATCTATTAGACAAATTTGAATTTTGTGTCTAATAGTAATTTAAAGTTTCAATTTTATGTCCAATAGATTTGCAAGTTTTAAAAAAAATGTCAAATTGGTCAAAAACCTATTAGACACAAAATTGAAAGCTTATAGACTTATTAGATATAAAATCGAAAGTGTAGGAACTTAATTAGAAATTTTTAAAATTTATGGACTTATTAGATACAAAATTGAAAATGCACCTATCAGATACTTTGTAAACATGAAAGTACAAGGATTAAACTTGTAATTTAACCATCATTTTTACATCATTTTAAAATGTGGTTAGACTCTACATTTCGAGGTGGATCTAGAATTGAAAAGAACAATATTTCCCTCTTCACTAGTTAGTAAGGAGGAAAATTTTGATAGCTATGGACCACATTAAAAATTTGACAACTATTTATTATTATTATTTTTACTATTATTATTATTATTATTATTATTATTATTATCATTATATACGTACGTTGTCTACCTTTCTAGGTTATGTTTTTTTCCACTTGTCAAAAACTAAAAATAGTGATTAGCAAGAGATTTCTGCCAACGAGGTAGGTATTTCCAATTTAAAATGGAAGGGCTTGAATTCAATTAAATATAATTTTAATGGCATTAAATTAATGTGAAATATTGATTTTTTTTATATAATATTAAAATAGAAATGATTTTTTATATTATAAATTTTTAAAAGAAATAAATAATATTAATGAATAATATTTTCTTAAAAAATATTAAAGGGGAAAAAAATGAAGTGGGGGCGGCTAGCCCCCTCGGCCACATTTTTTTTAAATTTTGCAACATGGTTTACAATAAAAAGTAGTTGTATATATGGAGAATTATCCACATTATTATTGTACTACCAAAAAAAAAAAAAAATCGGCAATACATTATATTATACATGTACATGTGCCCCGGATTTATTGATGGATCATTCACGTTTTATACTAATAATGCATCATGGCATGTTACACATTGGGTATTTCCTAAAATGATATTAATGGCTTAAAATATTATATTTTAAATTATGAATTATAAGGGGTATTGTTGGCATTACGAACAAAACATCTGAATGATGAAATTATTTTTTAACTTTAATTTATTTAGTTTCTTTTTGTAATATCTCTTTGAGTTGTTTCAAGATGTGAATAAAATTTGTTCTAAAGAAAAGTGGTGAAGAACATTATTCAATAATTCATAGAAAATAATACATTTTGTTCGTGTTTCTTGTAACTATATATATATATATATATATATATATATAAAGTAAGTATACCAATTTTTAAAATATTTTTGAATTGTATAGTCTCATACTACTTGATACAATGTCACAATCCCAATTTAAATGCAAAGCATTAATTTATATAGTTCACCGCTTAATTAGCTTGTTAAGAGTCACTTTTCTTGATTGTGTTTTTTCTGTGCACCAACACTAGTAATTATTCTCGAGTCTCGTTGGCCTTAAGCGTGGTACGTGTTTGTCTTTCTTCATTCAATTGAAGTAAAATATTAAAAATTAAATCATGTCAAAACTTAAAATATTAGTCACTATCATACCAATACCAATTCGAGTTTATATAGTTCAAAATAATTTAGCTAAATATGAGCATAACTTAACTAGTTAAGACATTATAACTTCTCATTAAAGATTCAAAGTTCAAGGTTCAAATCTCAACCCTCACCTATTATTTAATTAAAAAAAATAAAAAAATCATTTAGGCCTCATTTGATAACCATTTGGTTTTTGAAAATTATGAGTTTCATTTTTTTTTTTTTTAAAAAAAATTGAATTCTTAGCCAAATTTCAAAAACAAAAACAAGTTTTTGAAAATTACTTTTTATAGTTTTTAAAACTTGGGTTGATTTTTGAAAATACAAGTAAAAAGTAGATAACAAATCAAGGAAACTGTAAATAGAAGTAGTATTTATAAGTGTAATTTTTAAAAATCAAATGGTTATCAAACACAACATAGTAAAAAGAATTTTAAACCATTAAAGATGAACTTATAATAACATCTTTAAAGATCAAATTGTATTAACAGAGATAGAGACATATTCATCTATTCCGTTAAGCGACAAAATTGTCGAAATCCACCATTTTGGTATAAATTAAAAATCATTAAAAGGAGAATCTTTTGATGTGTCAAGCTAATTCTAGTATCATCTCTAACAAAATTAAAAATTAAAAATTTCATAAATATAAGAGAACCTTCTACGTATATTATATTTATATCAGACGTGTCACTTAAATATTGTTTCATCTTTTCTCTCTCTATCTCTCTACTTTTTTATAAAGAGATGATAATCGAAAACTAGAGGTTATTAAAAAGAAGCAAAAACAAAAGGGAAATAAATTTGAATTATAAGGTTTTTGAATAAAATTCAAAAAATAGAAAATAAAAGGTGATTAGGAGTAAAGTCAAGGTAAAATAAATGGGCAGATGAGAATAATGATTTTCTGCCCAATTTTTTTCAAAGTATAAATATTTAAAAATACCCAAAGGACCAATTTTTTCCTACCGACATTACTCAGACCAGCCCAGTTGTATGCAAAATCTTGTGAGCCAATCCAATTCTTTTAATAATTGAAGGCCCGCACCTTCATCCTTTTGTCGGCTTTTACGTTATTTTTTATTTTATTTTGTTTTATTTATTTATGTATATTATTATATTCAAACTGTAGTGATATAAAAGATTTTGAATTCTACGTGATTGATAACTTGAAAAAGCTTTATAAAAATTGTCTTTAAGAAATAAAAAAGAGTGAGGGAGGTTGACGTAGAAAACCCTAATCAAGTTTTTCTTTTTCTTAATTATTCCCCCATCACCGGCTATAATTAGGAGATACGTCAATTTATCAAATACTATTAATCATTGTTTTTCTATGGAAAAAATAAATAAATTTAGGTACTGCAGACAAGAGTTAATAATTAAATATTATTTTCTATTCTTGAGTATCACGATCCATATTTTTAAATTTAAAATAAAATCATAATAAATTTTTCAGATCTTATTTAATAGAATATAAAAATAAATGAAAATATGATCAATATAGTATAGCTTAAACTTAAACATATAATTCAACTAGTGAGGGTATTATATTTTCGACCAAAAAGTTAGATGTTTGAATCTTCACCCCGCATGTTGTTCAACTAAAAAAATGAGTACAACATTACTAAAGCAATACTTTCCTTTCTTGGAAGAATAAATTATCACGCTTGCATTTAGTACAAATATAAAAATAAAAATAAAAATAAGTAGTTTAACTTTGTTTGATAATGACTAAATTTTCCATATACCCAATTTATCTTTTACTTTTACATTTCTTTTTTAGCACTTAATCAAATTTAATTTCAATAACCATAAAGCATACTTTTTGAAGCTACATCTTTTTTTTTTTTTTTTTTTATTGAGTTAAGATTTCAAATGCATTCTAAGTAGAAAGTAAAGTTATTGAATAAGTTGTTTTTCCAATAAAAAGATCAAGCAATTAGTTATTGAAAGTAATTGACAAATTTTGAAATAAAAGATATGTTAAATGACCAAAATTCTTTTTGACTTCCCAATTTACTTTGGGGTTTGAAAATCTAGAAGCAAAGACTCAAATGGCAGTGGTGGGGCAAGGCAAAGAAAAAGTGTAACAACAACTAATTAAAGTTAGATAGGTTCTTTAAAATATTATTTAAACACATTTTTGTATTGTATATATTTAGAATGACCATGGAAAACTTGAAAATCTTTTTAATTTATTAATAAATTATTGGTTAAAATGAGAAATTTTTGTGCGAAAAAAGATCGAAACTTCTTTCCAATGTTATTGATTCTTTATGATTTGCATTTCTTAAAATTTTTTTGGTCATGTTTTTCATAATTTTTCTTATTCTTCATTTTTTAAAGAAAACAAAAATTACATTTAATGCTTTCACATTTAAAGAATTTCCTTTTTATATTTCTAGGAGGGAAAAAGTTTAACGGTATCAATGTTTGTATATCTACCTATAAACATAGTGTAAAATGTCGAACGACATGTCGAAATGTCGCTCGACATTTCGACATGTCGACAGACTCGAAATGTCGTAGAGTGGGGAATTTCGTTTTTCCCTCATTTTTGACAACAACCTCAAAATTTCGGGATTTCGACGATATTTCGTTAAATTTCGTTTGCCTTTGCCCTTTGTTTTTCTTAATAGCACTGAGAGCGTCATAGTCAAAGTGTATTGTTGGGCTTGTTACAAGCCACCCAATATTTGATATTATTTTGTATAGTCAATTAGAAATGACTAATTATGCTTTGATTAAGTCATCATAATTAAATTCTCATTTAATAATTCAAACCATTTTCATTAATATCCACAAATTTTTTTAAATTTTTACAAACATCAACATGTCCATCAATATTTTAATATAAATATTATAGATATGATGGTTAAAAACAAACAATTCTAGCACAATTAAAGTCTCATAAAATAATTCAAATAATTTCAATCAATTTTCATATTTTTCTTTAAAATTTCTGCTCATATCGACATTTCAATTGACATTTATATCTAAATATTGTCTTATTTTTTAGATATGATGTTTAAAAATGATCAATTATAGTCTAATTAAGCCACAATCAAAATTTTATTGACTAATTCAAATAATTTCTATCAATTTCCACGATTTCTGTAAATTTTCGCAAAATTTCGATCAACATTTTCATTTCTATCGACATTTCCGTAAAATTTGGATCTCGACATTTCCAACCTTGTCTATAAATACAGTTGGACCAAACATTGATTACGTCTTCAATCTTTTGGGACATTGTGATAATTTGATTCACGTGTCCTTTTTTTTTGTAGTTTCTTGTCTAATTAAAACAATGAAGTTTTTAATAATTGTAATGAGGTCAGTTTTTTTTTTTTTTCATTTTTGTTTACATGTAACCTAAATTGCTATAAAATTAATTTCCATTTATTTATTATTTCCCAAGGTTTTAATCTTTTTTTTGTGTTTTTAGGGAATCGGCGTGGGATTTTTGTTTTTTCCCCCACATATAATAATAAAGCATAGTAAATCAGCGGTAGTTATTTTTAAAAATATTAAAAGAAATGTTAGAAATCCTATTAACTCATTCTATAATTTATTTGTATAAAAATTTCCTTAAAAATTGTAATATGAGAAGAGAATTAAACCTATAATTACTTATACATATACATAAACCAAAGTACTACTAGCTGAGTATTTATGTTCATGTACACAAAGTTCTTTTTTTTTTTTTTTTTTTGAGAAAAAAGTTCATATTAAATGATAGAGAGCTAAATAATTTAGATAAAATGAATCTTCCAAGGTGGCTCAAGTGGTCCAAGGTCCCAATTAATAAATGAAAATTGTCTTGAATGAAAACTCTCCATGTGCCCACTCCCAATTAGGTTTTTCACACTCTTTGAAATATTATACAGATTTTGCTTCAAAAATTAATTGGGTGGGTCATTAAGATATTTGGATGCCTTAAAAAAAAACTATAAGAATTTCAATCTTTTGGACAAAGAAACCTCTTTCTCTTACCCTCATGGTTTGCAAATTGTACCAACTATAGCCTATGTACTAAAATGGATGATATATTTAGGTTTCTGAATTTATTATTTCTTTTAGTACAATAAATGTAGAGTATGGAGATTTAAACCTTTGACTTTAAGAGAAATAGTAGATATCAATGTCTAAGCTATGCGCATGTTAGCTAGGTTTCTGAATTTATAAACCATATCATTTAGTCATAATCAATTACACTAAAGTCAATGATAAAATTTAATACAATGATATGAATTCTAGATTTAAAATAAATCAACTGTATAACTGTGATTTATAGTTATTTCAAGATATTTTGAATATTTGTCGTATCTTTGTCATAATAAATTTTATTGTTGAAATTTGTACAGTTAAATAAATATCTTCATTTTTATTTCGTATTAGAATAAAGAGAAAAATTATTAAAATATCAAGAGTTTCGAATTAAAACAAAATTCAAAAGTAGAAAATAACACTGATGACTTAAATTTCTTGATAAGAAGAAAGTAAACAGGTTTTTTGAAAGTAGAACACAAGTATTAGTTATAAAAGAATAATAACATGAGGTGGGTGTAGGAAGAGAGGCGAATATTTGAAGGAAAAAATTAACGAGAAGATGAGAAAGTAGAAAAAAAAATAATTGAGATTTTTTTTTAGTTCAACAATAAATATAGAGAGAAGATTCAAACTTCTATCCTTTTTATTGAGGTTATAATACCTAATTGACATTAAAAAGAAATATTTAGAATCAGAAATTAATTAAAAAAAATAAATGTATTGAGCAAAAATATAAGAAAAAATACGTTTAAAGATTACATAATTATGTTTGGAATTTTTTTAGAGAAATGTTTAAAGTATTTTTTTTTTTAGAAAATAAAAAAAGATGGAAGTAGAGAATTTGTTAGGTCAGTAAAGTCTATAATAAATGTTCCTACACTGAAAATTGAGAGAAAATGTAAAAAGTAGTTAGAGTTTCATTCAGTAGAATTTTTTTTTTAGTCATACAACTTAGGGTCCATTTAGATTATCTTCTAATTTAAACATTTTTGCAAACGAATATTTTCAATAAAATGTTATTAAATCTTACATTTTTTTCAAAATTATTTTAAATAGCAAATTTGTTTGGTTGCACTATATTCAAAAGTAATTCTATTAATTATATATTTTTTTTAATTTTTTATTACATATTTTAAGGATTTTCAATTAATCATCAGTAATATATTTTCATCCACTTGTAAAGTGAACTGATTCTATCCTGTTAGGGACAATGGCCCTCCACATTGGATATTGTCCACTTTGTACATAAGCCCTCATGACTTTATTTTTTGTTTCACCTAAAACGTCGCATACCAATGAAGTTGTTATTCACTTATAAATCCATGATCTTTCCCTTTTCTAGCCAATGTGGGACTTTGGTGGCACTCTCAACATACCCAAATAAGGGATACTTTTCTAAAAATAATATAAAAAATGAATAAATGTGGGAGTGGAATTCAAGTCTTCAACCTTCAAAAAAAGATAAAGTTCTTTATTCAATAAATTATGCTTGAATGGCTCTAATGAGCTATACTCAATTAAGCCAAAAAACAAAAAGGTAATGTTACCAAAACATTATATCGCTAACATAAGAACAAAATTTTTATTTGAAAAAAGAAAATAAATTTTCAATAACTTTAAATAATTAAAATAATTTTTTTAAAAAAAAAAGTAATATGAAAGTAGCTTTTCTAAAGGACACAACTATAGATAAGTTGCATTCGTAATGACCATCTGACCCTCCTATTGAATTATTGGTGCGTATAAATAGAAAATCTTGTGACGTGTCCTTCAACATTATTAAAACAATTAATTTTGTACACATAAAATTAGGTTTTTAAAAATTTAGAAAAGTACACAAGTTTATTGACAAGAAACCTCTTTACTTTACTAAAACTATTTTGTTCACATAACAAAATTAGTCCTTTGATGTTGCATCTATCTAACCCATAAACTTTTAGAAAAATCAATTGTCTTGTTGCACCTTAAATTTAGATTTTCATAATCATTATTGTTGACACGACTACTCAAATTAATTTGGCATATTCATTAGACTTGATTTGACATGTGGTATAAGAGAGTATGCCAACTAAATTACTGGCCAAAGAATTTGATGAGATGATTAGGTGAAATCTATTTCAAATGAATATTTTTCGAACATATTTTCATTTTATCTAGTTAACTTATTTCTATATGTTACACCATATCAAATCATCACTTGTTAATTCAACCACGTGTCATTTTTAAATATTCAAATAACAGTGGTTCTTTTGTTCAGTTCAACAATTGTGGAGTGTAGAAATTGAACCATCAATCTTTATAATGGTAATTAATCTCTTATCCATTGAGCTATGCTCGAATTGACAAATAACAATTAACAAATAACAATGTTAATAACAAAGACGTATTAGAATCAAAATATTAAAAAAAACACATAAAAATGGTTGAAAACTTTTTAAATTTAATGACAAATAAGTATAATTGTCAAAATTCGAAGATTAACTTGTAATTCAACCTAATATTTTAATGTAATGAAAGTTTATACTTTAAGTTAAAGAAAAAAATAAAATTTGAAACGGCTAAGTGTCGAGTGGACCGTCCCACCAAATAAGATAGTGGGGGAAGTTGAATGCCTTTGCCTTTCAGTTAAAATCTCCTACTTTCGTGGTACTGTCGGCAGCCGTCAAGCCTACATTCACCGTTCTTAAGGTCGGTTCCTCTTTTTTTTTTTTTTTTTTTGAAAGAAGAATAATTCAAAATAATAATAATAAT
Source organism: Trichosanthes truncata (assembly GCA_033996785.1). Lineage (NCBI taxonomy): Eukaryota > Viridiplantae > Streptophyta > Magnoliopsida > Cucurbitales > Cucurbitaceae > Trichosanthes > Trichosanthes truncata. The sequence goes on from JAWPNB010000003.1 coordinate 89,233,396, forward strand.
AATAATTGACGTCAAATTTGGGATTAAATTTTTCTTTCCAAGGTTCTGATTGATGTGGTGGCACTGGCATTTGATTCCCATATTATAAATTTGTAGTTGAAGCTAAGGCTTAGATCCCTTTAAATTTTTATACTTCATTTCGAATCTTTATGCATCAAATGTTCGACTATCCTAATTGTTTTTTTTTATTATTATTATTATTAATTATCTAAAATTATTTTATATACAAAATTTATAGACTAAAATAAAATATTTATAAATTTAGGGACAGAAACTCCCAAAAAAAAAAAGAGTCAAACCTTCCACACATGTATTTCAAATGTGGGTTGGATCTAGACAAATTTTCACACTGATCGACTAATTTCATACAACATCTGTCTAAGACTGTAATATAGAGAGTCGCTATAGAATTTGAACCCATTTTTCAAAGTCCATAGAACTTTTTTCCTTTATTTTTCTAACTTCCCCTAACTACAGTTAGGCAACAAACTAGGTAAATCTGACAGTAACTTGACCAAAGAAAGTAGTTTGGGTTGTGAATCCTAACTTAGATTAGCTACTTACTATTTTCAAAATCCACCCAGTAGCTTATAAAGAGCCAAGAAAAAATTGACAAATAAGAATGAAAACAGAACCCACCTGAAATTGATTGCTTTCCTGCCAACTTGAGCAAGGTTAACTGGTTAAAACATATACTCTCAAGTCTCAACTAAAAGGTCAGAAGTTCATATCTCCACCCTATATATTGTTGAACTCAAAAAAAATAATAATAATAATAGATTGCTTTACTCTCTGTTAACACCTTGAATCCATTCCCAACTATTTGTAAATTCTCAAATTAACTTTGGACTGCAACAGTTATCCAGATGAATTCATCCATGTACATTAATAGATTTCACATATCATCAACACACTACGAATCCAATCCTCGTTCCACCATCATTAATCTCACTCTCTTCTCATCTTCCGACCTCCCAGCATTGCCATAAATCTTCATCAGAAGCTCGAAATTGAGCTCGTTATCTGGCTCCAATTCGAAAAGTCTTTCAGCAGCAATCTTGGCAATATCTACATTGCCGTGAAGATAGCAGGCATACAACAGCGCCCCCCATACGGTCGGACCCGCCTTGATCTCCATTCGTTCTGTTACGATTCTATAAGCTTCTTCAATCAGCCCTGCCCTCCCATAAAGATTCACCATACAAGCGTAATGTTCCATGGTTGGTCTTATTCCATACTTCCCTTTCATCAGAGAATATAACTTTCCCCCTTCCTTCACCAAGCCCAGATGAGCACAAGTTGACAGTAATGACACAAATGTTACACTGTCTGGCAAAACACCAAAGCTTTCCATCACTTCAAAATATGTCAAAGCTTCTGAGGTATTGAAATGAGCAGAGATTATGGAGTTCCATGAGACTATGTCTCTTTGAGGCATCTGTTGGAACAGCCATTTTGCTCTGTCAATCTTACCACAGTTGGCATACATAACAATCAAGGAGTTAGCAATGGATAAATCCCATTCGACTCCGTGTCTAATCACCCATCCATGGATGTGTAACTTGAATTTCAACGACGAAACATTAGAAAGAATGGTGGACAAAGAAACCGAGTCGGGCCTGTAACCTTCTCGAATCATTTGATCAAAGATATTCAATGCCTCCAAGAGAAGCCCATGGCGTGTGTAACCAGTGAGCATTGAGTTCCAGGAAACTGTATCCTTACAAACAATCTGATCAAAAACTTTCCTAGCCCTCACAATGTCACCACATTTGGAATACATATCAACTAGAGCATTGAGGACAAAGACATCGCCAGCAAAGCCCGAACGAACGATATGCCGGTGCACCGCCTCCCCAATTCGAATCGACCCAATGCCGCCACAGGCCTTGAGTACGCGAGGAAAAGTGAAGTGGTCAGGTTCAACACCTTCTTCCTCCATTTGAAAGTAGAGAGCCAGAGCATCTTCATACAGACCAAGTTCAGTATAGCCAGAAATAAGAGAATTCCAAGCAAATGCAGAGAGATTTCGTTTACCCATTTCATCAAACACCTGGTGTGCATTCTCCATGTATCCAAAAGAAGCATACAGACGAAGAAGCTTGGAAGAAACACCCACATTTCTCCGTAAAAGATTGGTGGGTATAAGGCGATGAATCCGAATACCATGGCCAATGGCTCTCAGTTGGTAACAAGTTTCCAAAAGGGAAGAGAAAATTTCAGCATCAATAGGGACGCCATTGTCGACGGAAGCTTCGAGGTCATTGACAACAGCATCAAGGGCTTGAATTTTAGTTTGGGAGAAGGGTTTGTGGTGGATTAAGAGTGGGGTTGATGAGGATTTAGGGAAAGAGAGATCAGTGGCCTCTTTTGCTTTGCTTATGCGAATCAGTTTTTCCTGAAGAAGTTTCCTTCTTTCTTTCTTGGATTTCTTGGGTTTGGAAGAACAGAAGAGAAGAAGCGAATTTATGGGTGAAATTGACAGTTGCAAAGAGATCAGCATTGGGGAAAGAAACCGTTGGAAAAGAAGGACATTGGCGGTTCGAAAGCGGTCATTTGGTGTTCATAGATTATCGCAGGCCACAGAGCATCGTAATTTTATGCGAAGAAAATTTGTTTTTGAAATAATTTTTCAAAACAAAAAACAAATATTTTTAATAGGTTAAATTATAAGTTTAGTGCCTCTAATAAGTTCTCAAATTTTTAATTTCGTGTTTAATAAATCCTTTACAAATTCAAAATTTTAAAAAATTGATCTATTAGATATAAATTTGAATTTTATGTTTAATAGAATTTTCAATTTTCAATTTTGTATCTAATAGATCAATGAATTTTAAATCATGATTGGAAATAATATATCCAAAATTCAAAATTTACATATATGTGTCATATGAGTATAACTCAACTGACATAAAATATGCAATATTAATTAAGAGGTTAAAGATTTGAATCTCCCACCTACATTCGATTAAACTCAAAAAAAAATTAGTCATACACATCATTCTAAAATTGAATCATCGTTTAGTTTTTTCTCTTTCTGTTTTCATTAATCGGTCAACAGCAAGGGTTTTTCATCAAGATTGTATCTTGAATTATATTATAAACTTAGTTTTACATTTTAAGATTAAGACTTAGAGATTTTTGTTTCAAAAGAAAAAACTATCGTAGTAGTTATGACTTAATACAGACACATGTTTTGTTATTTACCTAATTAGTAGATATCTACACAATTTGTACGGTAAAGTTTAAGATTTAAAATAAAACAGGTAAAGTTAAAGATAACAAACCAAATGATTTTCGAACAAGACCCTTTCACTTCTAATGAGTTATTCTTGTTATTTCTTTCCCTCACTTCTAATAAACAAACCATGTCTCAGCTCCTTTACCTTTTAGCCAATACTTTTTACCAGCAATACCATTCATTTTCATATCAACATTTTATCAATTTTTGAATGTGACCATTAATATCAACCATAGATGTACGTGTACATTCCCAAACATATTTATAAGTTGTGTGTGTATAGAGTTCCCTCCATCTTAAGTTGGGGAACATATGTGCGCCACCTGCTGAGGTCAAGAATATGTAGCCAACAGGTTTTTCTCTCTCTTTAAAAAAGTAATGAGATCACTTGTTGGACCTATAAGAAATTCCCTAGGCTGTACTTGATGTTCAGTTATATTACATTCTTGAAAAACCTGTAATCAGGGAAATGAACTCACAATGATCTTCTGCTGAAATGAAGAGTCGCTCCAAGCACGAACCGGGAGCTTTCCATGCTCCATGTTATCCATTAGGAGATTAATCAACACTTCCATGCTCTTACCTGCTGCTGAACAAAATTGATTCTCGTCATAAAACTTGGAGCCTTTATTGGCTTACAAGTGATTAAACAATATTTGGGAGCTGATCAACAATTGACTACAGCACTGAGTCGATATCAACGGAAAGCATGGATGACGGTTGGGAGGAAACAGGATTCGGTAAGGTTCGAGTTTAAAAAGTTTTTACTGCTAAAATACGAAAGCCAATCATACAGCAAAGACTTGTGTGGAAAACAGAAGAGCTGAAGGTGGAATCAGAGACCAAATACCTCAAAATTAAATGGTGCAAAAACTGGATAAACTTGTTTGTATATTTCATCCACTGTTCCAACTGCATTTATCTGCAACATTTTTTTTGGTTAATGAATTAATATATTTGGATACGATAAGCTCAAATAACAAGTTTACATAGAAAGAAAGAAGAATTTAAAAACATGGTCAAGGCAAGTGAATGATAGCATCTATGTAATAGCAGCAAGGCTCCAACACTAGAAGGATTTGAGTTCAAAACTCAACCAATCAATACCTTGTAAAGCTTTCCTTTCTCCAGATAATATTTGACTACAGGAAGATTTAATGCCGAAAAAACTTTCAGCCTTTTCTTGATTGTGTCAATGTTGTCATCAATTCTTCCCTGCAAATTGGTCATTTTGAGATACTAATGATGATGGCGATTTGGAAGCAGAAAAGATTGAACACATGTCAGCCACCTGATTACGACTGAGCACCCGCTTCACCATCTCATCTTCTGGACAGTCGAAGAAGAGTACAATGTCTGGTTCTGCCCCAATCTGCATCATGAATGACGGAATTGTATTATACACCAAGCAGGTCTTTGAAGCATAAACGTTAAATTGCAAAAATGTGGAATTTGTTATTTTCCCTCGTTGACCTTAGTGTTGATTTTGTTTCATAAAGTTCTTGAAAGAAAAACTTTTTCACCGCAGGAAAGAAAGAACTGAATGGAAAAAGTATAGAAGAAACTCACAATTTGTTCGAATGCAACCCGGTTATCCTCGCTCCGTGGGAACCCATCAATGAGAAATTTATAATTGTCACTTGATTCCATTTCCTTTTGAATAAGTTTGACCGTCAATTCTGAAGGAACTATTTTTCCTTCCTTAATTGCGTTGAGAATCATTGTACTGAAAATAGAAACTCACAATCAATAATCATCAAAGCCTAGATGGATATGGAAGTTTTCTCAATAAGGCAAACGAGGCATAATTACCCATCTGCACTATTAGAAGCTATTTCCCTCCTTAATAGATCTCCAGCACTCAAATGTGTAAATCCAAAGTTCTCAACTATCTTCATACATTGTGTACCTTTACCACTTCCAGGACCACCTGAAAACATTGCCACTTTTAGCATATGCAGGCCTATATATAAGCATCTAGGTCATATCATTGAAAATTGAAGCCTTTTTTCCTTTTATTTTTCCTTACTAGAACCATATATTCAAGGAAATCCATATACAAGCTCAAGATAGAGAAGGTGAAGAAATATGAAACCTGGAAGCATTATTGTTGCATTACTTTATGACACTAGTTTATATTCACATACATGTTAACTGGCATTCCCATTTTGCTTAATCATACAATATAGACAGCATTGTGAGCATGAGAATTTGTTATTTACAGTATGTTTGAATATTTGATCTATTTTTCTAATATAATAAGAAAAAAAAATTTCTCATTAGTAGGTGTTTTGTAATGAATACTAAATTTATCAGCATCGACTAAACATTCTCTCGAATATAGGTTCAGAACTATATGTAAGTAATTAACTTCTTCAAACTATTAGCCATTATAAACTATGAATTTTTATTTTTTAAAACCTTGGTTTACATCATACAAATATTCATTAACCTCTCAAAAAATATTAAAAGTTCCACCAATAATAATATCAAATTTTTAACTAACAACTTAAGTAATAAAAGATGGACTAAACTTTTTTTCTTTCTTTTTCGCACCATTTTTCCAACTAGGAGCTGCTGTGACAACGAATTAAGAAACTCTTAAGACACCTATTACACCCCCATTTCTTTCAGTTCCTTATCCAGCTTCATACTAAGACAAAGATCAATACATGTACTTGGAATATTGAACAACCCCACTGAGAAGCAAACATGGAGATTTGAGTTTGAACTTGACTAAGCAAGGTTCATATGTCATTAATAGAGCCATGAACCTTTTATTTTTGGATACTTTTGAGGCATAAACCTTTGAGGAAAAGAACTTCAATATAGATGAATTTATGTTCTTCCTTGGCTTCATAGTCACCTTCTAAATTATGAATAAACTATGTATTGACCACAAATATAAATACAGCTTCCTTCATTGTCACCAAAAAAGAAAAGGAAAAAGCAGTGAACATTACCTAATACAAAAGTTATGAATGGTGTTTTATCTCTTTGAAAGGTACCTTTTTCCTGCACTCAAATTAAAAACAATCTAAACATTTACTCCAAATATATTAGGCAGAACAACATAAATAAACAACACACGTGCATATAAACCTTGCATGTAGGAGCAGTTGCTTCAACGTGTGAGCACTAATTTTCAGTTCTTCACATTATAGAGATGAAAAAATATAACTGAAACACAGTTCCACATGATTAAGAGAGAAACTCCGGCAAGATACAAAGATTCCAGAGACAATAATGAGGCTAAGCAAAACTCATATTGCACCTTGCTTGTCTACGCATCTCAGGACTCAGGTAACTGATAGGTTTTGAATGTTCATTTCCACAGAAAATGAAAAATACAGAACTAGATGGTGCATGCTTTAGAGTTGAACCGAAATTAAAACAATCATAAAGAAACTACAAATATATGAGCAGTTAAATAGCAGTTAAACATCTACAAGGTTAAGTCAAGGAGATATAAAATGCATATATTACCTTTCTGGGTATTTCAGTGCTAAATGCTTCCCAAAACTTGAACTTACACACATCCTGCATTGGTATCAGCAATAAAAGATGTGAAATTGGTTATAAGATTTGAGAGACGAAAAAATGAACACAGTTTTTATACAGAACAATATAACAGCACAAGCTTCAGTGAGACATATTTCATGAAACTAGAGAATGGAGCATGGTGAACAATAGAATCCTAAAAATTCATAAACTTTCAGAATATGGAGGAAACGAGGAATATGACAAGGGTTTCAAGGTTGCTAATGCCCTGTTTGTTCCTAAGTCAGTCAGACAAGCCTTAATTCCAGAACATGATATCAAGAGATTTCGCTTCTGCAGCATGCCGAGTCTTGTTGACATGACTTCTAGTGCTTTGTCCACACCTTCTCTAAGAATTCCCTATTTCATCTAAATTAACATTTTACTTTATGATCAATCCTAACCCAGTCATTTATAAATCTGATCATTCTGAACTGTGCAATGTCAAGTCCTGCACAAACATTACCTGCCATAATTTGTTCAACCAGACTCCTCACATGAATATCCATTCTCCTGGTATTGCTGAGATCCATCTCATATCGTTACTCCAACTTTCTTTATTGCCAACTATTTGGGCCCACAGGTAGATATGACCTCAGAGAAGTCAATATTTTTTAGGCTTCAGCCCCAAAATACAAGGAAAGATTTTCAATATCCTGGTGTAATCAAGACAAGAGAAGCATGTCTCTTTTCGGTTCTCAATTGCAACTCCATGTAGAGAGGCTCCTTTAGCCATAAGGCAATAAAATTTATGTCACGAAAGAACAGAAAAGAACGAGAGGTTATAAAATCCAAACTGAAAGCTAGCAAGGTTACAAAAAAAGACTTCCTAGTCAGCTAAGATGGAAAGAGAATGATTGCAAAAGCTCTTAACAAGAAAGAAGAATGCGTATGATTGTAAGAGATAACCAGTTTCAAAGTCCGGACTATGCATCATTCTTTTAATCAAAACCCAAAAACGAAAAACAAATTCAATAAAACAACAAGTAGTTCCCGGAAGAAAGTCAGAGGGTTGTTAGAACGTTTCTAGCCTCTCAAAACATATGTTCTATAACGTAGAGAGCAATGAACAAATTAGCAGCAGCCGCCCATTACTGGTACGACAAAAATAAAAAAAAAATAAAAAAAAATAAAAAAAAATAAGCACCTGGGTCGGAATCATTTCAAGAGATCAGAGTTGCTGTAATTACCTTATTGACAATGGACTTATGGGCAAACGTCAAATGCGAGACTGAAGTAACTCGTCTCCACATCTTCTCTCTCGCTTTCTTCCAGAAGTTGTATTCTAGTTGATACGATTTTGATCGTTCATGGGATTCAATGTTTTGACACGAGACTAGACATTTCGTCGAACACCTGTGGTGTGTTGTTGAGTTGGGCTCAAAACCGATGGCCCACGTAGCTGCAGCCTGCTGTCAAGGTCTCCTTTGGGGGTTGATCATAAATGGACCTGACGGGGACGCCGCATACAGTGGGATCCACGTTGAGATCTCGCGCATGGGACGGATCAGATTCAGAAGGGACTTCGATTTTACCTATTGAAGTTCGGAATTAGGTCATTTTTCATTTGCTCGCAGTACGTTTTCGAGTAAGATTTTTGTTTTAATCACACTGCTAATTATAGGGCATGGATAGATTTATAGATCATCGACGAAGATACCAGCAACTTTCCGAAAAGGAAAAATTTTAATTTCAAGTTGTCAAATTATTCTCTAGAATAAGAGATGACAATGGGGCGGGGTCAGGATGCACTTCCCGTCTCTACGTCATTCTCCGTTTTTAAGAATTTGGATTGAAGTTTAGGAATCTTCATTTAGAATCGGGTCCTCACAGAAAAAAAAAAAAAAGTTAAATTATCAAAAATACTCTTGAACTATGGAGTTGGTTTCAATTATTCCCTCAAACTTTGAAAATTTTCATTTTAATCCTTGAACTTCGAAGTTTGTTTCAAAACAACTCTTAAAGATTTTTTCCGTTAAATTTATGGACGAGAAATAACGTATTTGCATATGTTTTGATTTTTTTTTTTCAACGATATGTTCAAATATGTTCACATAAGCAACAATACAAATGCAAAAATATCATTTTCCGACCAATAATTTAATGGAAAAAAGCCTTTAAGGGTATTTTTGAAACAAATATCAAAGTTTAAGGGTTAAAATGAAACTTTTCAAAGTTTTGGGGTATAATTGAAACCAATCTCATAGTTCAAGAGTATTTTTGATAATTTAACCAAAAAAAAATTCATATATTTTATTTTTTATTTTTGGTTAAAAATTGATAAATATATTAAAGTTATATATACTTTTGTGTTAAATTGAGTATTGTTATTGCTTTATTTATTTAAATAATTAATTTTTAAAATTATTTAACATTTTTATTATAATTTTAATGTAAAAAGTTATTATATTAATATATTAAATATAATAAACGCATACAAGTTAATGAAATTAAATATAAAAAGAGCATAAATAGTTTAACGATTTAAAAAATATTATTATCCCGACTATGGACTCAAAAAAGATATTTGATCTGACTCTCATACCTAATCAAATTGAGAATTTTTCAGTATGATCGAGTTGAGGACCTGCAAGTATTTTTGTCATCCCTATTGAATATCACATCCGTGTGAGATTTCATTTGTATGTTGACATGTCAGCTAATTTGGAACTTAGACGTGTCGACACTTTACTTCGTCCAGAATCATGCATCAATAATTTAATGTGCAAACAAACATTAACTTATTCGGTACAACATAACAAATAGGTGGTAGAAGAAGATAAATAAACAAGATAAAATAAAGTGGCACAGTTGCTATTATACAATTTATACTCAACTCCACTTGCCATTATTCAAGTTATCTTATTTTACTGACCCTCAGCCACCTATTTATCATGTCGCAATGAGTCATCAAATTTTGTTCAATAAAAATGCAATGTCACCCTTTAGTAACGAGGTTGATTACTTTCAAAAAAACAAAAAACAAAAAAAACAATAGCAAGGTTGATGATATTGATAATATAGGATTGAATTGATGGCATGGTTAAAATTTTTAAATGTTAGGAATTAAGTAAATATAGCTCTCATAAATTTATATAGTTCGTTTAAATTTCATTTTGACCCTATAACTTTCGATTTTGTTTCATTTTAATATATGAACTTTCATGTTTGTTTCATTTTAGTTATTTGAACTTTTTAAATGTCTATTTCAATCACTTAAATTAAAAGGGAGAAAAAATCATTTTAGTCCTTGCTATAGTATCTTTTCATTACTCAATAATTACCTCGAATATAGGAGATTTAAATACATAAATTCATTACAGATGTTATGCATACACTTAGAAGATGTGACAAGAATAGTTGGTCGCCTTTTGATCGCTTTGACTGGTTTTGAGTGCACGGGGGCAGTGGAGAATGATGAGACCATTCACGTGTTGTTGTGGCATTTATTCAGATATTGCAACCATCTCATTTTCATAGAAATTGTGGCTCCTCTGTTGGTGGTGAAGGAGTCGATCCAAAATTCAATCTAGGAGTTCTAGTATGGATCCTCAATCGTCATGAGGATAATTTTCATTCTTCCATTTATAAAATCAGTATCAAGTGAGATCTTTCGACTTGCAGCTTAAATTATGCTTCACTCGTTCAGGCACATTCTTCACTCTCAAAATGAGATAGCATATGGGATAGTAAATTGGGCGATGGCTGAGTCCATATCATAAAGTTGGGAGTTTTCTTTCCTTCATTAATAGTCTTTGCTTGTCGCAAGAGATAAGCCCTTTTTATGATTTTTCTTAGTCTTTTTGTTTTGTTCTTCTAAAAAAAATGGTTAAAAGTAAAAGTCAACCTCAGCATAGTTTGACTAGTTAAGGCTTAAACTCTTGACGAATGAGTTAAAAGTTAAAATCTCAACCCTCAACTTTAAATACATCTAGTATTGCAAATTTATCAGATTTTGATGAAAATATTAGTCCTTTTGTGGTGATGGATTGTACCTCTCTTTTACGTTCTTAATATAGATGTGATTTTCTTAAAGAAAAAAATCGTTATCGTAAGATATGGGTAAAACACAAAAATAGTTATCATTAAAAATTTAAAGATTAAAATAGAAAGTTTAAAAGTTTAATAATCTTCAATTTTTGGTTTGGGAAAAGAATTTAAATATTTATAATTTAACCAAAACTTTAAGAAGAAATTAACATTTAAACCAAATTATTAGTCATGGGACTTACGTTTATGAAGTTCATGGGCCAAACTTTTTCTTTTGCTTTTTGGCTTGGCCGAGCGCCCGCGACTGACGTGCGTTGCGACTGGCGTTAGGCAATGGTTGCCATTGCCTATCGCACTTGCTGAAAATGGAGGATCTCGGCCGCTTCGTCGTTGCAATTCCGAGCATTTTCCATAATCGGTAACAATTTTCGAACTCGTTCGACCCCTATGATTTCAAAGAAGAACAACATTGAAGACGAATAGTTGAGAAATTGGTGGGAAAGAAAACCGAGTTTCGCGTTCAAATTAATCTTCACAACACTATGGAAGTCCAGGCCAGAGCTCCCGGAAAAATCATACTCTCCGGTGAACATGCCGTGGTACATGGATCGACGGCCGTCGCTGCCTCCATCAGTCTCTATACTTCCGTTTCCCTTGCATTCCCCAGTCATTCCGGTATTCTCTCGCTCTCTCTCTCTCTCTCCTGGGGCTTTTAACTTTGTCGAATTGTAGGATCTGAAGGAGCTGAAAATCCGGAGATTGAATTACTCGGATGTGATGATCCGATTGCTTGGCATCCTTTAAATGCTTTCACGACAATTATTTTGATTTTACAATCTTCCTGTCGATGTTTTACAATTCTGGTGTTCTGAGTGCATCTTTTCATGATCGGAAGTCGACTCTAAGCAACGATATGTTGTGATGTGACTGTGAGAATCGAGGATGAGATATACGATATGTAGACTTGTAGAGTATGTGACGTGGAATTGTTGATTAGATGCCCGTTAGACAGAAAATTAAGTGTTTGACAAGATTATGACGAACAATCATAATTTACTCTTCCGTAATTAGTTTTAAATTCTACATTATGATAATCTCAATACTCGATAGTTTAATCTTTCGTTGATTTACTGTCGAGTTTTCAAATTGCAGATAATAACAAAGAAAATCAAGGATATTATTGATAAGTTAATGGGGTCGGAAACACTGAGAAAACTTCCGCACCTAAGCACCTTTTTTTTCCTCTGCAGTTTTCTGGTCATTACATGTTATGAATGGTATCTTGATGTAGAATGTGTTCTGTTGTCTAATGTCTTGTTGCTTCGTCAATCAAAATAATTCACTTTAAATTTTTGGGTTTTCCTGGCCAGTTGGTAGAATTAAAGAAGCTCTGGCTGAATTTAGTACCGCCATTTCCTCATCATCACCAACATCTTGCCCAGCTGAGTGCTTGAGATCAATTGGTGCTCTAGTTGAAGAACAAAATATTCCTGAAGCAAAGATTGGTCTTGCATCGGGGGTATCAGCATTTCTCTGGCTATACTCCTGCATCCAAGGGTATGTATTTGCATGGTATAATTGACTTGTGTTCTGTGAAATTTTTGTCTCTGTTTCTTCCTATGGTTTTTTAGCCATTTTTCATTCTACGTGTTTCAGATTTAAGCCTGCTACAGTGGTTGTCACATCTGAGCTTCCTCTTGGATCTGGCCTGGGATCATCTGTTGCTTTTTGTGTTGCGCTTTCAGCTGCTCTACTTGCTTTATCTGATTGTGTAAGCTTGGACATGGCGCTCCAAGGATGGTCAAGTTTTGGGGAAAAAGAACTTGATTTGTTGAACAAATGGGCCTTTCAAGGTGAAAAGATAATTCATGGAAAGCCATCTGGAATTGACAACACGGTAAGCACATATGGTATGTTATTAATTTACCAAATATAATACTGTTACAATTTTGTGATTATTTAGCACTTGAGATGAAAGTGGAACATCAGTCCGAACTGAATCAATCTGGATCTAAATATCGTTACGATGCCAAAGGCCTAAAACATATGAAGAAAACTCTAGACTGATCTAAATAACTAGCTCAAGAGAGAAAGTTTACTCATTATGAAAATTTCCTTTCTGTGATTAGTGGGAATGTGCCATCATTTCCCAATGATAAGGAAGAAACAATATAAAAGCTAGAGACATTTAAAGATGTTCGAGGAATTTGTTTAGACAACAAAAATGGAATTGAATGGAAATCACAGTTTTCACCAATTTATATGTTATGCAACATATAAGTTTGTTAAAATTCATCATGCATGAGGATTTGTATCTCTTCCTAATTAGAGAATCTTGGGTCAGGCAACATGGTCAAATTCAAGTCGGGTAGCATAACCCTCATCAAATCCAACCTACCATTGAAAATGCTTATAACCAACACAAAAGAAGGAAGAAACACAAAAGCTTTAGTTGCTGGTGTATCAGAAAGGACAATAAGACATCATGATGCATTGAACTTCATATTCAATGTTGTTGATGTTGGGTTTTATGTCCTAAAACTCGTGGTTTTGTAAACTGAATGTATATTCTATTTTACTATAAAGATGTTATTGAGGTTTATTCAGTAAATGTGTTATTGAATAAAGTGAATTGTGTATTCTATAACCCAAATCCAATGAACTAAGTACCCTTGGCTATAGTATGTATACTTGAACTTTATGGAGACATGAAAGTGGGGGCGTCCTATGCAATGAGTTTGCATAAGACTGGACCGCGAAATAGTCACTTAGACTTTATAACTCCGTTTACTGTCTTAACTGACTATATTCATACGATGACCTAGGTAACTCGATCTTAATCCTGAGCGTGTTATGAACTCCTGTTTATTCGGGATTATCCTTAGATTTGCATGGGTGAGAGTGGCCCGAGATCGCCGACTAATAAGCCTCCCATTTTGGGGATAAGACCAGGTAGATAGTTGGGAACATAGTCATGCGAGATGGAATTCACTCCTACCCGCTTTAGGGTTTAGTAGAGAGGTTGTTCCCTTAAGTACTGACTCCGGGTCTTGAACAATGGGTCCACCCTCTCGTTGGCCCGAGAGGGATACGGTTTGTTGGTTGGACCACAAACCAAATTGTTCATTAGAGGATCAGTGGGACTTAAGAAACAAGAAGTAATTACAGGGGTAAAACGGTTTATTTGACCCAGCTGTAATTACGAACGACTTGTGAATGATCGACTTACTAATCATAGTTATATCGAGTGGACAGAAATATATCTACAGTGAGGAGAGTGCAGCCACTAGGCTTTAGTGGAGTGTCCCGATGGTTAACGAATGTTGATTAGCTAGGCTAAAGAGTTTGGCCGGTTAATCTCGTATTCGTTGGAGCTCATGATCTGTAGGTCCATTAGGTTCTCCTTACTAGCTCGGACTAAGCCTTGTAACAATTTGAGAGAAAAGAATTTGAATTGTTCAAATTCGAATTTGGGAGAAAAAGTTAATTATATGCGATATACTTAACGTTTCATAGCTTAATTATGAATTAAACTATGATTAAGAAGAATTGGAAATATTTAAATATAATTTAAATATTGGTTCGGTTTAAAACATAAATAGGGATTCATGTTCGAACGTTCGTTTTGAGAAATTGGGATTGGTCCAATTATTTAATTTGATATTTGATATTAAAATAAATATTTATTTAAAATTAATTAAATTGTTTAATTAATTATAAATTGATTTTAATTTAAAATTAATTTTATATTAATTTTGAATTAAAATTAAAAGAGAATTCAAATTCATTTGGAAATGAAATATAGACCAAATTCATTACTTAATGAACAAGCTTCTTGTTTAAGCTTATCTTCTATGTGTTGGCTTCTTCACTAAGTAAAAATAGAAGCTTGTGATTTTCTATATATAGAGAAGTAAGACAATGGGTAAGAAGAGATTTTTTTTTTGAAGAAAATTCTCTAGCTCTTGGTTTTAAACCTTTACTCATTCTTCTCCCAAATTCTCTCAATCAAAGATCCCACAATCTGTTCCAAGGCCTGAGGATAGTAGGGAATACTCTAGAGGAGGTCCACAACTGGTTTGTGTTCAAAGAAAGCCCACGGTTTAAGAGAATTTTGAGCTACAAAGGTTTGTGTTCTTATTCTCTATTTTTCCAGTTTTGAGCATGTTTTTTGTTTGATAAAATTGATCAAATTAGAGTGCTTAAGATCCAAAATTGCTTCCGCATTCTTAATATTAACTCTTTCAGTTGATTCCATTAGCAATGAGTTATCAGCCATTATTGAATCGCCGGTTTCTGGTGAACGATCCATAACTGAGAAGGAAGAGAACATAGCAGAGCTGATGGAAATGAATCAAGGATTGCTCCAGAGCATGGGGGTAAGCCATGCTTCAATAGAAACTGTTCTAAGGACTACATTGAAATACAAGTTAGCATCCAAATTAACTGGAGCTGGAGGTGGTGGTTGTGTTCTGACGCTCTTGCCAACCCATATCCTCTCTTATTTTGCTCACTCTTTTACACATTACACATTAAGGACTTGTTTGGAATGACATTTCAAGTATTTAAAAAAGTGTTTTTAAACTCTTAAAAAGTCATTCCAAACTGCTTTTCAAGAACTCTTGGAATCAGTAAGTCTATTTTCATGTACATTCATACGTTTCCTTGATTATATTGGAAAACAGTGCTTTCAGGAACCATTGTTGATATGGTAATTTCAGAGCTAGAGTCGTGCAGTTTCCAGTGTCTAATTGCGGAAATTGGAGGAAGCGGAGTGAAAATATCTTTTGATGACTCATCATAAGTTCTAGAGCATTGATATGAACCAAAATTTGTAAGCTTTCCTGATTGGAAGAATATATAAAATAAAACTTTTGCTCTTACATTTTGACTTGTGTTCAGGGGCGGAGGCACGTTAGGCCCGGGGGGGCTTGAGCCCCCCCTCAACTATGAATAAACTATTAGACATCACAATGAATCTTTTTGTTGTTACCATGGCCTGATGGTCTAAGCCCCCCTTAGATCCTACAGTTCTTTAGTTCGAGCCCCATTACGCGTTTTCTTCCCAATTTCTACTCTTTTTTTCCTTTTTTTCTTTTTTTCCTTTTTGTGTTTTTTTCTCCATTGCACGCGTTTTCTTCCCAATTTCTACTCTTTTTTTCTGTTTTTGTGTTTTTTTCTCCAGCTTTTTTTTGCTCGTTTTCGTTTTTTCTTTCCGTTTCTTTTCCATTTCCGTTCCCTTTTTTTCCTTTCCTTTTTTTTTTGCAAGAGTAATATTTGATTTCTTCTTATATTTTTAAAATAATTTAAATTTATTTCTATAACAAATATATAATATTATAATTATTTTTTTCAATTTTTGATTTTTCTGGAGTCAAATAAGGATGGAGCATTAAACACTTCAAAAAGAAAAAGATGAGCATTAAAAATATGTTTGAATGTAGTAAATTATTGTTTAAAATTAAGGTTAAAATATCATCTTGGTCTATATACTTTGGTTTCATTCCATTTTAGTCTCTGTACTTTCAATGTTCAATTTTAGTTCACGTACTTTCAATAAAGCTTAAAATTAGTCCATATCGTTAGTTTGAAGTTAATTTTTATCGAAATTAATTAAATAATAATAATAATTTTTATATAAGAAAAGACACAATGTGAACATATTTCTAACATTTATAGAAAAAAGGCTAATAAAGACTAAGTTGTTTTAGAAAAGTTAGCAATAAACCAAAAATAGGGACCAATTTTAAGCTTTATTGAAAGTACATGGACTAAGACTAGACATTTGAAAAGTACAAAGACTAAAATGGAATAAAACTCAAAATACATGGACCAAAATAATATTTTAACCTACAAATAATTACATAAAAAGAATTTATAATTCTTATGAAAGAGAAAAAAAATCTAATTTTTATTTAAAGATTTTTTTAATATATATTTATAAGTTTGATATGTTGTAATAGACTTTTGAATTAAAAAAGTATGCAATTGGTCTTTAAATTTTCAATTTTGTATCTAATATGTTCCTGCGTTTTTAATTTTATATTTTGTAACCTAATAGGTTTTTTTAAAAAATTCAAGGATCTATTAGATACAAAATTGAAAATTCAGAGACCTTTTAGATAAATAATTGAAAGTTTAGTGACTTAATAGAAATTTTTTAAACTCAAGGACTTATTAAACACAATTTTAAAAATTTAAAGACCAAATTTATAATTTAGCCAATTTAATATCAAAATATACGAACCGATATCAATACATATCAATATATCCATGTTCTATACAACCCCCTTATTTCTATACAGCCCCCCCGACATAAAGTTCTGGATCCGCCACTGCTTGTGTCCCCTTTGTTTCCTTCACTGTCTCGGAAAGCTTTTGCAATTTGGCTCGTGGGGTCTCGTAAGCTTAAGTAAACTTTTAGTTCATGGACCTGAATTTGTTGAAACTTTTTAAGTCCCAAAACTTGAATTTGTGTGTATTTGTATTTTTGGTAGTCTCTGGACCATTTAAACTCAAATCCTAAAACCTGAATTTATTTCTATAATATCAGATAGTTGATGAGCAAATTAATTCTCATATCTACTCTTAATTCCAAATTACACAGTACAACCCTATTCTTGTAGTAGACTGCACTGCCATTAGACATGAACACTTGCAATAGAAATTTATAATTTATGTTGGCGTAAATTACCTATTAATGTAAATAATTTTTAACATTTTCTCAATTTTATTCACAATTTTTTAAAAGAAGAAATATGGATATAAAATAGTCCAATTACAAACCACTTTTCCCTCAAGCTTTTAAAAGATATTTATGTCTAAAAGAACATTACAAGTATATAAAATTAAGACCTTCAAAATCCCCTCAACATCACCACCTTTTTTCTGTTTTGATAGGAAAAACTTTATTTTAAAGGTTGGATATTTTACATTATTTCATTTCCTTCCACAGTCCATTGCTAAAATTCCATACAACTACATTAGTTGTCCTTCTCCAGATAAAAAAATTCCTCCATGGGAACCCACATAACTCTAGCATAAGCACTTTTAACAGATCTCCTCAAGCATTCACAACAGTCCCACCTGAAAAATAAATCACAAATTCCAAAAAACATATATAACTAAAAATAAATCAAAAAATAAAACCATTCTTGATCTTTTTTTAAGAAAGAAAAGCTTACCATTAGGGTGGGAGGACTTGACCAATAATGAGAGGAATCAACATTAGAGGCAAGGAAGACATAGGAGGGAGCCACAATAATGGGTTGACTGGCTTGCTTCATGGGTACCTAAAATCGATAAAATCGATATATATATATATATATATTCTTGTGGTGTTGAAGTGGACTGCACCCAAGTTTTTTCCGACCCAAAATTGGTCGTATCTTCTTCATCGAAAGACGCTGGAATCAATGGCGTCCATATCGGCCCCGGTGCCACGCCATTGACGCTTATCCCTTTGGTCACCAATTGCAGCGCTGCTGCGCTAGCCCTCTAGTGGATGCCACGATGGCCCCTTTTCCGGCAATGTAATCAAGCAGCTTGACGTTCCCTTTGAAGTTGGGATTTTATCGGGTTCTAAGTTTAAAAATCTAGTGGTTTTAGTCTCCAATTTTTAGAAAATAGTTCTACATGGTCCCTGAGAATAAATTTTTGTTAGTGTATTTAACAAACCAACATAGATCATTTCAAGATGTTTTTGGTCTTCACTCACATACTTCTTAAAAGGTCATCCAACATAAGATTGTTCTAAACGAAACATGTTTTAACTATGAAATTTCTACAATTGAGCCATCGAAAAGAAATGTGCACTTTGTTGGTATATATAGGTATAATAAATATCAATTTTCTTTAAGCCTTTCTCAACCATACTTGCATATCCTCAAGATCTTTTTCATTCGGATGTGGTATCGATTCATTCATGTACCCCTCATCTACTTAGGCATCACATGCCCAACTTTTGCCTTAATTCATCGTCAAACAACATTGTATCTAACGTTCAAATAGAGAAGGGGATACATGAACGAATCGACACCATGCATATTCGAATGTGAGATGCTTAAAATAATAGATATAATTGAAATCAAACCTAGAGGCATTCTATAAAATTTAGCCATATTTTTATTATAATTCCTAATGTTTGGTTAATTATTCTCAAACTTTCCAATATATCAATAATTTTCTTTACCCATAGTAATGAAAGACAATGAGCTCATGTGTCAATATAAGATGGGAGTGAAAATTAAATTAGGTGACTATTTTCTATTTTAAAAATTGAGTTGGGTAAAACATATATATAATTGAATGGGTTTCTAGAAAAATAGAGTATAGATTATATACAAAAATAGGTAAGTTTTAGAGTGATTATAGTTTCTGAAGATGTGCGGCATAGCTCTTTTCAAACAGTCTATTATGTCTTTACTTGAACACCTACTCAAGTTAACATGAACATAGTTCAACGATAATTGACATATACTCATTCTCTTAAAGTCATAGGTTAAAATGCGTTTTTTTGTATAGATGACCTAAAAAATAGTGTGGAAATGAAATTTAACCCGGTTTCTCAAAATAAAGTTATATAACCTTTTGCTGGCATCATCAAACTTTTTTTTTAATTATTTTTTCTTTTGGCTCTAAGCTCTCGCTCTGAACTCCCAATTTTTCTTCTCACTCTCGTTTCCACTTCATTTCCCTCTCAGCTCTCACTTTCATTTCCTTTCCCTCTCAGCTCTCACCTCCATTTCCTTTCCCTCTCGCTTTGATTTTCTTTTTCCCTCGGCTCTCACTTCCATTTCCTTTCCCTCTTGCTTCGATTTCCTTCCTTCTCAGCTCTCGCTTCCACTTCCTTTCCCTCTCGACTCTCACTTCCATTTCCTTTCCCTCTCACACTGGATTCATATTTTCTCTCTTGCTCTTGCTTTGTCTTCCCATTTTCTTTCTCACTCTGGAATCATGGACTGCCATTAGAGGAAAAATGAGAAGAAGGAGAAAGGAAATCGAATTTGGTAATTAACAAGAGAGAAGAGAAAGGTAGGAGAGAGAAAGAGGAAAAGTGATAGAGAGAGGGAAATGAGAGGGTGATGGAAAAGGAGAGATGAAAGAAAAATAATATTAAAAAAATATATGTGATGACATGAGCAAAAATGTTATATAACTTTATTTTAAAAAACTAGGTTAAATTTCATTTCCCCACCATTTTCATCTATAACAAAAACTCAGTTAAAACCCCATAATCCCGTATTTATTGTACTAAAAAAAACACATTCTCAGTTTTAATCTTCATATCCCATATTTGTTGTCCTAAAAAAATAACTTCTCAATTATATTTATATATATATATATATATATTATTTTTCACTCAAACTTAAATACATTCAATCATACTAGTTTTTTTGTACAAAAATCTAATGAAACAATAAAGCTTAAGGTCCCTATTGTTAGTTTATTGTTGACTTTTATATACAAAAAATAGTCTCTATTATAGTCTTTTCTCTATAAATTTTGAAATCATGCTCACATCGTATCTTTTCTTTTATGAAAATTATTATTATGGTTAACCAATTTCAATAAAAATTAACTTCAACTATCAATAAGGGCAATTATAAGATTTATTGAAAGTCCACAAATAAATTTGGACATTTGAAAGATAGAGATAAAAATGAAATAAAAACCAAAGTACAAGAACCAAAATGGTAATTTAACTGCAAACATGAGTATAACTCAACTGATATAAAGTTTGTATCATCGACCAAGAGTTTAGTGGTTCGAATCTTACATCTCACATATGGTAAAAAATGTTAATTTAACCTCCTAATACCATTTATTTGACATTTTTCACTTCAATATTAAACATTTATGTAAAAATTCGAATATTTTAATTTCAATCCGGGGATTGAATAGCTTTGTGGACCAACCCAAAAGCCCGCGTCCAACCCCCACTCGGACCTCGAAGCTATTGCGTCGACTTCTCTCCGCCGCCGCCGCCGTATGTCGAGCCTGATCCGCAAAACTACCCGGAAGCTCAGTTCGGGAGCAGTTCTAAAATCATGCTACTGGAATTGCCTTAGGTCCCGTTCGATCCACGCCTCAGCCTCAGCTCCGCAGAAAGGTGCTGCAACTGGTCTTTATGGCTTTGACCACCTGAAGTCGCCTAAAGGTTTTCGACGTTTCGTCGACGAAGCCATTGAGAGGTAAGAACATTATTGCTCGAAGTTGAAAGTTTTCAATGCTTGAGAGACGAGACTCAGTTTGGAAGCCTAAGTGAAGAAACTGAAAGTATTACTGATATTACATACATTAACAACATTAATCCTGTCAGTGTTGCTTGATCAACGAGATGATGTATGGAAAATGTGATAACGATTTTTTCTGACAAATTTGATTGTTCTGTTCTTCCGTATCATCAGTTAGCTTAACACTAAAAACAATTGAGGTTAATTATGTATCTCGCCAAGTGGAGGTGTTCCAACTTGTTTCCATGTCAATGATTATGAGCTTAACTTAACTACTTCTTTGTTCTTGGAGGAAAAAAAATCTTGGTTGCTGTTATAATGGTTATGGGAATAAGAAAGTACTTATTGTCTTAATTCTTGGAGGTTCTTTTGCAAGATACATTGGCCTTTTTGATAAATTAGATCCAAAGCTATGTGCCTTACCTTCTTTATATTAATATTTCATTCTATGTAAATTTAAGGCAGTTTGAAAACTGGGCTTTTATCTATGGGTTTCTTTTGATTTTGTAGAGTACAGAGAAGTGCAAGATACAAAGGATTTTGAAACAAAAACCATCTAGTCTTATATGCTATCATATGGGAAGTCATGTGTTCCGGGTTTGGGAGCCACTTTCTTGTGATGTTAAAATAAGCCATGCATTTTCTAAAATGTCAGCTGACTTGAACACATGGATACTCTAAAAAGAGCTCATCAATATTTTACGTCAAATCTCTAAATTCATTGATAGCTTGAGGATTCTTGAAACCTTTATCTAATTCTAACACCAAGAAAAAAAAATTACTTTCTTCTTTTTGAAAAATAATTTCTCTGATTTTTAGGTCTGGCGAGCTTGTTACTTTCATTTCTAGCATGCCTCCTTCAGCAGAAGTTATCCGAGCAATGGATGAAATTTCCAACAGAGTACGTTTAGAATTTAGGATTTACTTTAAGTTGTTATTTTGAACCATCTGTCAGATATATTTCCACTTCCACATAAGAGTTCTTTGTTTAATTGTGGAATTTATTGATTAGGTGTGCTCTGTTTTTGATTCTGCAGAACTTTGTAGGCAAACTCATCCAGACAGGTTTTTACTTTTCAGATTTTTTTACACCTTGATTACGTTATTGTCTTTCATGGCTTTTGCAGTCAGTCCAGCTGCTACAATTTTTTTTTTCATGTAACAGGGAATTTGTGGAGGAGGCAAACAATGCAGCTATGAGAATGAATGAATATTTTCATGTGAGGAGCCCAGTAAACCATATCTTGAATGTTTCTTTTTTTTTTTTTTACTTTCTTTGTCAGTTGTCATTATTGCTGGTTTGCTAACTAATTCATTGTCACTGTCATGTCTGACTTTATCTTCAGTGAAAAGCAAACATGTTTTCCGGAATTGTGTATTCTTCTCTAGTTCTGCACTCTAGTGCTAAAATATATTGAAATCTTAAGAAATAATAATTTGCTGAAGCGAGAAAATGTGTTATATTAGCAGAACTGAATTGCCTCTTTTATTATATAAACCTTCTTTGGGGAGTAATTTGGAGACCTTTGTGAAGGAGAAAAAATAACTCTTGTGGACAGTGAACTTAACAGACTCAACAAATTGCCTAGTTTATAGGCTTCACCTTAAATGTTCTCTCTCATAATTACCATTAAAATATGGAAAATTTAGAAGTTAATACTTGGTTAGTTATTAGTAATCCTTTCTTTCTCTCTAGTCTCTCCAACATCCTTTGAACCTGCAATGCATGGGTTAAGTTTTACCCTTGAAGCCAACAAGCTACAAAAAGAGTTAATATTACTTGATTAATTATGAGATAGCAAGTTTTAAATTTTTTACTTGATTTTCATCTGTTATTTTTGTAAATAACTTGAACCTACTGAAACTGAAAAATACTTAGCGTAAGTAACATGAACCTACTGAATTGAAAAGTATATAGCGCTTTAGAAAGATTGCAGGGCGTTGAGGCTTGACTAAGAATCTCGAAAGGGCCTTAAGTCATGTTTAACTGACATTAATGATATATTATTACTTTCTGAATTCGGCTCGTCCATGCCCAATTCCAATGGACAAACCTTCGATCCGATCTGCCCCTAGCTCTATAATCCACCCATTTGAATTTGAACAAAAAAGGATAAGAACTTATAGCTGTAATTATATTGAAAACAAATGTGGAAAAAGCTTTGTATTTGTATCTAAAAGGAAAATATTGAAATGATTTATGTACGTGTATTTATCAGTTTTATGGACCTTCTGTAGTTTTACATGATATACAGATACGGAAGGAAAAGCAAAATGATCACTAAAATTCCTTTACTTTTCTATTTTGCACGAGAAATTGTTATTGGTAAGTTTCTTGCTTTTTGAAAACTGTGTCCAAAAATTGATTCATGTTATCTTTCTGTTTATAGTTTCTCAATACAAATCATACTTTGTATAATGCTGTTAAAAAGGCTAAGCATGAGGCTCATCTACTTACACGTGAAGGTCATATGGCTGCTCATTTCCTCCTTGTTGACTTTGAAAGGGCTGGAATTCATCTTTCTGCTGGTACTTTCTGTTTATAATTCACTCCGCTGCTTCCTACTCATGCTTCTGCATTTAAAAATTAACACCTTAATTATGCTTATGCAGAGAGATTGGATCGAGTAAATCAGCTGAGTATGGAAATTTCTCAGCTCTGTCAGGAGTAAGTTGCATGTAATAGTCACTAAATTAAGTTTGCTTGCTATTCACATCATTTTCATGCTCATTCCAATAATGTTTTCTGCATATCAATAAATAGATTAGATCATACTCTTAACATTCAGAGCTATTGTAAGTGTTTGATGAATGCTCTTCTTTATCACTATTGAGAAACCTCACTATATTTATACTGATATATGCAAGTATTTCTTGCAACCCAGACCCGTATTTCTTACATATAGGAGGGTAAGAAGAGAAAAAGAAATATGTTCCATGCATGTTTGTTAATTTTGTTGAATATGTTTCATTTGGTCAGGTACAAAGAAAATACCGTCATTGACCCAGGCTATGTGGATATATTTCCACCATTGCGTGTGCCAAACAACTTGCACCATCTTGTTAAGCCCGTCTATCGTTCTAGTGAATCATTTGGATCAAGAAGTAGCATGAAAGAAAAGGGATTTCGATTAGAGACTGATGCAGATTCTCTATCTTCTGTTCTGCAATACGCATCAGATGATGAGGTGAATAACTCTGTTAGTTGCATGATGATACATAGGATGTGTTTTCATTGGCTTGGGGTAATTTGAAGGATGTGGAGGTTTCCATAAATTCTTGTAGGTTGAAGTCATATGATGCATTTTTTTAAAGTCAAACGGATTTAGATATCTGAGGAAGGAAATCTTATAAGATGATGAGACTTTTCACAAATTATGGTTTGCTGAGGCATCAAATTTTTCATCATTGGGCTTGATCCTTTTTCTGATCAACAATTATTTTTTTCTTTGCACTCGAACATATTCTCAGGTTAGGAAAATGGCATATGTCATGGGAAACTCAAGTCCTCATGCTAACCTTGATGTTCTTGATAAGATTATTGCCACTCGTCACGAGCTAGCTCAGGTTATTCATTTTTATATCCAATCTCTGAAATTTGTAAAGAAGAATGCATTATCTAATATTTCTTCCCTAAGTTTTCCATTTGTTTAATACTGAATTCTTAAAATAATGTCTATCCTTGGAATGAATCATTCTAATCTTGTGGTGCGAATTTTTTCTTCATTCTTTTATGAGGCCATGTGAACTTCAGTCTCACTTAATCTTCGGTCTTATTTTAGAATTGTTTCCTGCGGAGGATTTCTATTCCATCATTCATGGCAACAATTTGTACAATCTTCTAATAGGGCTAGGGAATAAAAGTAGACTTGTATCAAATCAGTGGGGAAGGGTCTACAACACTCCCAGACTTTCAAGAGGTCTATTTCCCTCAAAAAGAAAGCTTGAACTCTCTAGATCCTGAATTTACAGAATTTATATGGAAAGACTTATACACCCTTCTCTCATGATGACTTCTCAACTCATTTATTTCCGCTTGGCTTGAGGACCTTCGCAACTTTCCTCAGGCATGCTTGGCCCAAATAGGCTTCTTGCTATTTCTATCAATACTGCTCGCTTGATGTTTCGCCTTGCCCTCAAGATGGAAGTTAGGAAATTTCTCTGCCACTCACCCAAAGGCCTCCCATGTAGCTTCATCTTCTTGCAAACCTTCCCACTGGACCAGTATCTCCAATTTTCTTGTGGAATTAAATAGAGGGCAGATTCTTAAGACGACAGCTTGTTGGAGTTGATTTCTAAATCAGAATTCAGCTGTGGAGGAAGATGACTGGGATTCATATTTTCCATTTTTACAGTTTTGACTAGGATACATGGAATGTTGGGTCTATCCTTACAGACAGAGGTAGCTGCAACTTGTATGCCACCTTTCCAATCTTCTCGATGACAGGGAATGGTCTATAAAACATAGGACCAGCTTCTCAAAATGTCTAGCTGAAAAGATTCGTTGTTACATCACTGTCCTTTACTCCTTATTTTCCTGCATCATTCTACCTCCCACTATGGCTTGGTTCATCAGTTGCCTCCTACAATATCCTTTTGCACCGTTTATTTGGTGATGTTACTTTTAGATTCTTGGTGATGCCTAACTCCCTCGGCAAGCAATGCAATGCTTCTCTCTAATGTCGAAATCTTTGGACCACTTTCATCAAAGTTCCTAATTGAGATTCAACTAATTCCCTACAATTGTCCATCTTCTTCCCTCTTTGGCATTCCCGTGGTATAGCTCTGATACCAATGATAGAGCTAGGGAAGAAAAGTAGGATCTCATATTGAATTAAGTTTGGAAAGGTTGCAAAACTCTCAGACCCATGAGAGGTATGGTTCTCTCCAAAAGAAAGCTAGAATTTCCTAGCTCCTGACTAACTTTCTCTTGCCACAACTTTTCTGCTTACTGCCCTACCCTCGCAGCTCATCCCTATCAACAGTATTAACAGAATTTAAATGAAAAGACTCCTAAACTCTTCCCTCATGAATCCATGATGGCATCTCAGCTCATTTATTTCCTGTATGGCTTGGAGGGCCCTCTCAACCTGCTAAAGACATATGTGAACCGAACACAACAGGCAGCTTGCTATTTCTGTCATCTTCACAATTGCAATGAAACTTTGGGAAATTAAATTTGGAAATGTATCCGATTAATAGAACAGAATTGTATTATAAATCTACCAAATGTCTTGAGATGAAATTTCTGTTTAGTCCAATTTGTGAAAAAGGTTAGAGACAGATAGTTTCCTATATAAGGAAAAATGACAGTGCATTACCACCAATGTTTTAATCTTTTGCTTAATGTTGATTATGCAGATATTAGGGTATAGATCGTATGCAGAATTTGCAGTAACGCCTAACATGGCTTCATCTCCAGCTGTGGTAGTGTCATTTTTGCAAGAGTTGAGCAATTTGGTCCGTCCCAGTGCTGATGAGGTACTACAATTTTTGTTTTGAGATGTTGCAATTTGCAAGGCATGGAAGAGTTGTTTCTCTGCCATCATAACTTGTTGAAATTGTGGTTTCTTATTTTAATGATAAGTTATAACCACCACCAGGAGTTCAATCAAATCAGGGAATTTAAGTTAAAGAAGCGTGTTAATAAGTTTGAAGATTTAGAACCATGGGATGAGGCTTACTATACAGCAATGATGAAATCTACTGCATATAACCTTGATTCATCGGCAAGTTACATCTTCTATTTCTTTCTTATTTATCTCTTTTTTTTCAAAAGAAAATTGTGTCAAGTTCCTTATTCACATTGCTAAAGTGGCGTTCTTTGACACTTTTTTTCTTTTTGCCTACTTGGATTCTCTCATGGTATCCTTTTCCTCCTCCTAACTGCTAGTATTCAGTATTCTTATGGTACACTTTCCTTTTTATAGGTCATAGCATCATACTTCCCTTTATCACAATGTATTGAAGGTTTGAAAACTCTCGTGAAGTCATTATTTGGCGCATCGTTTAATAATATTCCCCTAGCACCAGGTGAATCATGGCATCCCAACGTGCTTAAATTGTCTCTTCATCATCCTGACGAGGTACATACTAGATAAGTTAACTATAGATTTATCTTCATTAGTTATAAATTGTAATGGAATTGGACTATTTGTGCACTGAACCTTTGACTAATAAGTTTTCTGACTTCCATTTTATACTGACTACTGAGCTCCAAGACTTCTAATGGTTACTAGTAATAATTCACTCCATAATGTTTATTTAATGTAAGCATTTTCTTGTGAGCGAAAAAAGGTGCATGGTACTTGAACTTTTCAGGAATGTGTAGAAAATGGTAATCAAGATGATCTTTGTAGTTACAGTTGTAGGAAGCCAATATGATTTCTGGATGGAGGAGTACCATTAAGTCTTTTTCTAATTTTCTGGAGCAACACTAGTTCCCCTGATACAAAGTGGAGACTGTGGTGATAATCTTTTGTGATTCATATATTCATAGATAAATTTTTGTGATTGAGATTAAAGATTTAATCACACATCTATAATTTGGGAATGAGAAACTATTAGATCAAACCCTGAAAAGATGTACATGACCAAGTGTCTCTTGAGATCAAATCCTTAGGGCTCAATTTATATAATATGTGAATTATGGTGCTCGGTTCCATATATTCTGCAGAGTTTTTTCAACTTAATTTCTACTTCAAAGTTTACATTAATGCACATACTTAAACTCTCCCCCCCCCCTTCTGCAAACTTCAAATTACTCCCAATAAACTCATAGTGCCACCATATTTCTGTTTCAGGGTGACTTGGGATATTTATACCTAGATTTGTACTCAAGAAAAGGAAAATATCCAGGTTGTGCTCATTTTGCAATTAAGGGAGGCTGCAGGGTTTCTGAAATGGAATACCAACTTCCTGTATGTATTAGCATAGCACTTCGTACGTGTTAGCAACTTTTGATTCTATAATACTACAGCTAAATATCTGTATCTGTATCTGATCAAACATTTTTGTGATGCTTCAATTCTTGTTTCTGCAAAATTGGATAGCATGGAATCGTCATATAGCTATCATTAATTGTGCTGTAATCAAGAGACATGTGAAAATCTACTTTTGCTTATGCTTCTAGGGTGAGATAGAAAGTGGATTGCAATGATGAAGGGACTAATATTCTTATTATTACGATGGTGTGTGCCTTGGATGAAAATGTGCTTATGATTTTCGTTTGCTAATGTCAGGCTAATTAGATGATCTTGCATATTCTCTTTCAACTTGTAACCAAAAGGTTGATTATTTAATGCGAATAATATATCCATCTGAGAAGGGTCATGAGGAAAAGGTTTTTAGAAATGTAAAGCAGTAGACCGATTTAGTGACCTCCCAAATCCAAAGTTTATGTTGGTTATGTGCAGGTTGTAGCTCTTGTTTGCAATTTTTCTGGTTCACATGAACGATCGAATGTGAGGCTTAATCATTCGGAAGTTGAAACTCTTTTCCATGAGTTTGGACATGCTCTTCATTCGCTGCTTTCAAGAACGGTATGTGCTGATTCTGTACTCTTGATCAGACAATTCTTTTGTTTCTTTTGTTATATATATAGCTCAACAATTCTCTACTACTGCAGGAATATCAACATTTTTCAGGTACAAGAGTGGTTCTAGATCTGGCAGAGATACCTTCAAACCTATTTGAGTGAGTAAAAGTGTCCGGTTTATTACTTGCCTTTTGGTTTGCGAAGATCATATAAAGCTTTTGAACCACCTCTATGGTTAAATTATTCTTCTTCTAATTAAGCTATATAGTGTTTACTGTGGCTTCTATAAGAAAGACATCCATTAATCTATATCATATATGAACATTAAATAACGGATAAAAAATGCCCAAAATGCCGTTGTCTAAATTTTTAGTAAGAGATTGATCAACAAATTTATATAATTATTCTCTTGTAAATATAGCGATAGTGTGTAATCTTATACGTATAACTTGATGAAACCCTTCTCTTAGAGAATGTTTCTATATCAGCTGTGCATGTTGCTTAATAATAGCCATCACCGGTATTTGATGACTAGGTACTATGCGTCAGATTATCGTGTTTTGAGAACATTTGCTAAGCACTATTCAACTGGTGATATAATTCCTGAAAAGCTTGTAAAGTCAATGCAGGGTGCCAAAAAGATGTTTGCAGCCACTGAACTGCAGCATCAGGTGACATGTCGATGGTGCTGTTAACTGCGATACATCTTATATTTTCATCTGATCCAACCAATTTTTACTTGCTTCTTTGATTACCAGATTCTTTATGCTTTAATTGATCAAACACTGTTTGGAGAAAGGTTAACTTCAGAGAGAGATACTAGTTCTATTGTTGCTGAGCTAAAAAGACAATATACCAGTTGGAAGCATGTGGATGGCACTCATTGGCAGACCCGATTTTCTCACCTCCTGACTTATGGTGCAGGTTGCAAAAGTTGATCTATTTTTGTGTTTGAATGTGATATACTTTTGCTCCTCAATTTGATATGAATCTTTAAGCTTTGAGTGACTGATCTGATCTCTTTTCCACCAGCCGGATCAAGGAACAAAGAGCCTCGATTTATTTGGCTTCATTATTATTTATAAGTACTAATTTCTCAAGTCATTGAAGCATATGCTAATACTTGCATAATAGTAATTGTAGTTTGGAATTCAAAATAACGAAAATACCCATCTAAAATATTTCCTGGACTAACTTGAATTGCTTCCTTTCTTTGCTAGATTTCACAAAAACTTAAACAGCATGCAATTGAGTTATCCATATAATTTCCTTATCTCTCTTTTCTCATAAAATAATCCATTCCAAGAAATGGAAAATCCAAATTCTAGGCCTGCCTAGGCGATTTCTACTTTAGTCGAATAAAATGGAAGATATACCTACGCCATATAATGCATACCGTCGTGGATATCTCCTTCTACATTACTCGAATCAACTTTATTCATAGTATTTGATATATCCATCTTCTTCATTTCCTTCTGGTGTGAGATATTCACAGGTTTGTTTTTACAGGTTACTACAGCTACCTGTATGCCAAATGTTTCGCTGCAACCATATGGGAGAAGCTTTGTCAGGAAGATCCTCTTTCAAGAAACACAGGAACTGCCCTGAGAACAAAGTTTTTACAACATGGCGGCTCCAAAGAACCAGTTGATTTATTAACTGATCTCGTGGGAGATGGGATCGTAAGGTATTGTGAAGGAGGAGTAATTCCTGATATAACGAGTCTTTGCAAGGAAATGAATCTTAGTGGAAACTTGTAGCATAAGGCCTTTTTGCCATCTTTTTTTTCCTTGATTATTCTTCTTCCAATTTTTGTCCTCTGTGTATCATTGGAAGCGCAGAATTTATGGCATATCATTCATTGTTAAGAACACACTGAAGTTTTAACTTAATGATTCTTTTCACCCCCTCTGTTGTAGAAATTCATAATCTTCAGATTGCAAGCATTCTTTGATATGTCAATTTGTAGTATTTCCATTAAAAAATGCGAACGTTTCTTGGTTATTGTGATTTTTATGGAGCGAATTTCTTATATTGCAATGTTTTTTAAGATTTATTGGTGCCTAGTAAGTGAGATATTTTTATAATTTTATTTTCTTTTTCTTGGTTTAAACAAAGTTTTGATAGGTGGACAAGACATTAGTAATGGTTATTAAAAGTTGGAATTTTATGAGCATAATTTAATTAAAAAGTCAATACTTACCTCTTTAAATGTTGAAGTTTCAAATTCTCTTACCTTTGGTTGAATTTTAAAAAAAAAAAAAAAATTACCTCCTTTTGCTAATGAACTAAAACCAAAATGGATTCTAAACATGATGAGAAAATTTAGCCTTCTAAACATTTTCTGGTCTCTAATTTTAATATGATATCACTTTGATTGTATTTACAATTTAGCCGTCTTTTTTAACTTATGATTATTATAAAACTATATTTCCTCTAAAGGATAAGGAATCTTCTTTCAAATAAAAATATTAAAAAAAATTATATATTTAGTCTCTAAACTTTTAAGGTTATGTCTAATAGATCTTTAAACTTTAAAAGTGTATAATAAATTTTTAAATTTTTAATTTTGTATCTAATAGTTTATTGATCTATTTAACATTTTTTAAAATTCACAATAGACATAAAATTAATTTTTGTATCTAATAGTATGAACCTTTTAATTTTATGTTTAATAGATTCGTGAATTTTAAAAAATATTTAATAAGCTATTAGACATAAAATTGAAACTTCATAAACTTCATATTTTTAAATTTTAGAAACTAAACTTTAATTAACCAATTATCAAATATCTGCCACACAAAGGCATCATCTACAATTGTTGAAATAAAAAACGGTTAAATTTTTGAAAGAATAGAGGGAGAGAAATATTAATTTTTTTAAAAATAAAAATAAAAAAAAAAAAAGAATCAAACCCTTCCTTTTTCTGTAGGGGAGGGCGTGGGAGAATTTTGGAACTTGAGGGGAGACAATGCAATTATGGAAACTTTCTACTGAAGAGAAAAATAGATTTCATAATTCTAAACTGAACCAGACCTTAACCAAATAAACTGAAAATGGCGCTACAAATAATCCACCATCCTCCTTCTTTCACCAGAAAACCCTATCATCTTCCCAACACACCTCTCCATTTCCCCTCAAAACGCCAATTCATCATCAAATCGCAGAACCCATCGGAATCGGAGAAGCCCATTTCGAAAATTGTCGACGATGCTCCAGTTGCGACCTCATCCAAGGCATCGAGCTCATCTGCTCAAGGTTTCGGCTCTTCATCGTCTCAATCCACGACAACGAGCAAATCAAGTCCAAAGGCTGCACCCTCGAAGGGAAAGCAGAAGGGTAAGCGGCAGAGAGCATCGATTATTCGGCGCTCGCCGGTGGAGAAACCGGTGTTTGTTGGAGAAGTAGATGAAGAAGCAACTAAGGAGCAGAGCAGGAATGAGAGCTATTTTCTTCTTACTTGGTTGGGTCTTGGAGCTGTGATTCTCGTCGAGGGGATTGTGCTTGCAGCATCCGGTATGAGTTCTTTTTCATAATTTAATTCATTGGAACCTGAACTTCGGAATTGTATATTTTGTCAAAGTTGATTTTTCGGTTTCCATTTTCGATGGTGGCATTTTCTTTCTCTTGCCTGGGTTTCGAGTAATTGGGTTGTTGGTCTGAAACGTGATAATGGTCAAAATCTGATTCGAATAGGATTTTTTTTTTTAAACGTGGATGTAGAAGTTTGAAACCAAATTCTGAACAATTGGCGAACTGTGAAGGGAATTACTATTTTGGTAAGATGGTGGGTTGAAATTTTCGTGAGGTTATCTGTTGAAAAAGATTGAAAATGAGAAATAGTTGACTTATGAAATGAAGAATCCTATAATCTAGGCCCCCTTCATTTCGTGTTGTGAATAGCAGTGGCTGTTCTTAAATCACCATTCTCAGTCTCGAAGTGCATATTTGGAGTGTTGATATAAGGCAACATTTCATAACCATTTATGACTAAGCTAATGTTATGCATAGAGTTCTCCTAAGCTAAGGATGTGAAATGAGTGTGGATGTATAGTGATGTATGTTCTCATTGTATAGGTGTTTAGTGGGGTAAGACACGGGCCTCTTACTTTCTATTGGTGGGAATATTTTCTTTCAATGATATCTCTTCAGTCATTGTATATTCTTTAGTGAAAGAAAGTTGATCTTTAATAGTGGATTAGATTCTCTTTGTCCTCCTCTCACCTGGCATGTATACGCATGTGCTAGGGTAGCATCAATTTGTTGGTTGATTTGGCTTTCCAATACCAACCACTTATTGCAGGCTCTAGATTTTTCCTCTAGCAAATATATTGCATAAATATCTTACAATGCTTATTTATAAGAAATTGTAGTTAATGTGTAAAAAACATAGCCTTCCTTTTAGTGTAGGATTTTCCAATAAAAATAAGATGCTTGTGTTTTTGCTGGTCTTGTGATGATTAATTTCATCTGGAAAACCCTCAATTAACTACTCTCGTTTAGAAGCATGTTTGCTATGCTTTGTAACTTGACTTCATAAATGAATTTGATTAAGTTACTGATAATTTATAATTTATATTTTTTAGTGTTCCATTGAAATGGGAATCCACTTATTGAACTTAACGCACAGTTATTCAAATCCTCTGTTCTACTTCTCTCTTTAGGACTAGGAATGTTCACCTTTTCAGATTTTAGAAAGGTCCTCAGTTAGATTGTCATCCATTTCAAATTGTTCCTCCAATTAATGCTTCTGCAGAATATTGTCTCGACATTGACATCTATTTGATATCCTTAAATCTAATGTAGCTGAAATGCTGGATAAGATCAGGAAATGTCCATTATATTATCTAAAAGGTTCTGATTGTTCAAAGCCCGTTCTTTAACTCTCAAGTTAAAGCTATGGTTTTTACAAAAACCGTTATTTTGAAACTTTCTTGATTAAAATCTGTTGTTTAGAGTTCAATGGTTTGACACTTCAGGCTTATATTTGCAATTGCAAAACGTATGACATACTTCATTTCTGGTTAATTATACCATCAGACTAATAGAAAGTGATAGCTCTTTTATGTTTTAAGTACCTTCCGTAGTTTCATGTGGACAATATGTAGTGAACTCTTTCTACTTTTATATCATTGAATTATTTAATGGTTCTAAATATGGGAAACATTTTCTTGCTTTTATTTGACTAGTACTAATATGCACTTGGTTTGACTGACTTTTCAGCCTATTTTCAGTTTAAAATATTTGATGTCTAATTCCTTTGATCAATACAATATCCACAGTTCATGTTTTCATTTCACTTCCACCACCACAACTAATTGGTTGATGTGCACCTGCAGGTTTCTTACCAGAAGAATGGGATAAGTTCTTCGTCAAATATTTGTATCCATCCTTTACACCAACCGTCTCTCTGTTTGTTGCTGGAACTGTTGCATACGGAGTTTCGAAGTATCTTCAGAATGAGAAAATTAAAGGTGATAAATCATAATTAATGTTTTGATTGATGTTCTGCATTTGGTGTGAAGACCTGAAAAATCTCAAGTGCCTATTGATTGTGTTTATACTAAGTATGTCATTTGAGTGAAAAACCGAGGATGGACATTTTTTTAGCTCAGAAGTAAATGAGATGTTATTGTGGGATCCTAGGAAACACCTTGCCATCAATTTATTAGTTGCTTTGAGCTTTACGCCTAATTAAGTAATTATGTTTCATGTTCAGTGACAATAATCTTCTGAAAGATCCTTCTGTTATTATCTGAGGAATGAGAATATCCTATTGTATAGATCCTTTAAGAAATTCAAGGTGCTATCATCGCCTCAGAAGCGAACTTCCATGGTGTTCCCTTCTAATCTGGGTTCTCTTCTTTCTTTCTTTTTATGGCGTTCCCTTCTATTATGGTTTTTTCTTAAAAAAGGGTTTGGCATCTCCTTTCTCCTTCCAAAAAATCAGAGAGGGGAAGTTACAAAAGCGGAAGGCTCTCATGTAAATTGATATTTAAAGTAGAAAGTTAGTAATACATTTGTGTAACTCTGAATAAAGAGAAACAAAATGTTGTACAAACTCTAAATCTCTCTTAAATTTCTATGAGTGTCCTTGAAGATTCTATTGTTACTTTCTAACCAAATCAACTAGAAAATAGCTTTCGTGGCATTCTTTCAAAGCAGTACATCCTTTCCTTTCAGCCACCATCTAGAAATAACTTCAGGAAACAAGTGTAATGAGGAACCAGCATCAACATTGTCTGCTTTGTCAATGAATAATGCTCAGAGAGCTCTCTAAATAAGTGTGCAAACTGATACATCCACTGAATTTTCAAACCACCACTGCCCCCATAGATTTAGGCACTTGTGACCCTCGTTGTCCCAAATTAAGTGTCCCAAAAGGATCTGATAAAGAAGGTTCTTTGTTGCTGACACTGGACCAACCAAAGGTCTGTTTGTTCTTATAAAATCTGCCCCAATCCATCACTGAAAAGCAATGTTGTTTCTGACCTCAGGTCCCCCCCCTCCCTCCCCAAATCTGAGTTTTTTGGTTTGTTAATCTTGTCCCCCTTGATCCTTCTCTTCATTTACTATGAAGCCATAGACTTCCATCTTTAACAATTTATCATCCTCCCTAGTTTGTGTGTTTCCTTCCCCCAAGATTTTAACTGAGTTCAACAAATGGTATTAAGATATAAAGTGAAATCTTTTGTTTGTCATCTTTATAATCAAAAAGGATTTTGCAGTCTGAAAGTAGTATCACATTTTAGAAAATCCAATATAAAATGGTGGATTTCTAGAATAGGAAGTGCCTTTGTAAATACACCAAAACTGCCCCCATCCATTAATTGGGTCCTCAAAATGAAATGATGAGCTGTGTTCAAGAAGATGACTTGAATGAAAGTTTGAGATTTTTGGAAGGTGGATTTGATGTTTGTTTAATTCGAGGCAAAAAGGAAGCCAAGTAGATGCCAAACAAATACGAGCCCATCCCTCCGTCCAATTGCTTTACAAAAATTAGGCCTACTAGGAGTCTAGGGCAGGACAATAATATTGCTTCCACTATTGCCAAATAATTATTATGTTATATAATAATTCTAAGGGGAATATTTGAGTGCAGCTCAGGCTGCACCCATCTCTATGTAGCCTAGTTGCAATACACAACAATAATTTTTTTATTTTGCTGTATAGAAAAAGTGGGCTGCATGGAGATGGGTACAGCTCGGGCTGCACCTAAGTATTTTTCGATCAATAACATGTAATTTATGTTAAATTACAAGTTTAGCTCTTTAACTTTCAGATTTGTATCTATGTGGTCCTTGAATTTTTAATTTTGTGTCCAAATAGATCCCTGAATTTTCAATTTTGTGTCTAGTAGGTTCTTCACCTATTCAACACTTTTTAAAATTCACAAATTTATTAGACACAAAATTAAAAGTTTAGGATCTCATTAGACATTAAATTTTAATTTTATATTTAGTAGATCAATTAATTTTAAAATTCTTTAATATGTCAATGACCTATTAGACACAAATTGAAAGTTTAGAGACTCATTAAACATTTTTAAAGTCCAAGAGCCTATTAGACACGAAATTGAAAGTTTAGAGATTTATCAAATATTTTTTAAATTTTAAAGACCAAATAGACACAAACTGTTATAATTTAAATCTCTTTCTTTATGTTTTGTTTTGTTTTTTTGTTTTGTTTTTTTTTTATCCTAAACTTTCAAATGTCCTATTAATAAAGTATAGGATATAAATTTATTGTTAAATGTATCCAAAAAGAAAAAAAAAATACATAGGCATACGAGGTGGGGATGTACATAAGTCAAAGATTAAGATCCATGCGCCGCTTTGCTTTTTGGCTGTAGACCAATGAAATGAAACCTCATTATTAATATCATCATTTTATTTTTTATTTTTATTACAAAAGAAAAATTGTGTTTCATTAAAATATAAAGAGGTGGGGTTCCCTTGTAGAGGGGGTTTGCTTGTTTTCAAAGACTACCTACTCCCTCACTGTGACCCTTAAATAATTTTCTTTTTTCTTTTTTCTTTTTGCTTTTGGCCTTTTGGTCTTATTTATACCCTATAAAGCAAACTATTTACTATAAACACTCTAATTAAAATGCTTTTATTTCTCCCATTAATCGGAACCTACGACCTCTTAGAACAAGTAGGAATGTTGAATATGCTCAAGTAAATTTCATTATAATTTATCTTTAATATTTTTGTTTGGTTATTTATGATTTCTCAAAATCAACTTTCAAAAGACTAACATATACACAGCTCAATTGGTTAAGTCACTAAAGTCTCATTTGATAACTATTTTGTTTTTTGTTTTTTTTTTTGAAATTAAACTTATAAATACTACTTCTACTTATAGTTTTCTTGCTTTATTACCTACTTTTTAAAAACGTTTTCAAAAATCAAGCTAAACTTTGAAAACTAAACAAAAAAAAAAAAGTACATTTAAAAACTTAGATTTTGTTTTTGAAATTTGACTTAGAATTCAAATGTGTTTTTAAGAAAGATGGAAGGTGAAAAGCTTACATAAAACTTGGGAGGAAACAAGGATAATTTTTAAAAACAAAATAATGATCAAACAAAACCTAAGTAATTTCTCAAAAGATTAGAGATTCAAATCATTAGTCTACCTAAGTTTTCAAAATGTGGGTATGTTTGTTTAGTTATACCTTTCAGAAAAAAGTTATATTTTAAAATTTGGAGAATCTTAATATTGTGATTATGTTAATAATAACTAAAATAATAAAAACAAATTGGGCAAATGTGGATCGTTGATATTATATGTTATGGCGGCTTGATTTGATTTTAACTTTTGAAAATTTTACATTGGATGTTTATAGTCTGCAAAAAGCTTGTGTGTCATCTCATCTCCCACTTTTTCAAGCATTCTTTAACACAGTTTGACTAATTTCTTTGGCCTTAACTTTTTCTTTTCTGTTTGTTTCTCAGAATTTCAAACTTATTTGACATTTAATCTTTTGCCCTTCTTCTTCTGCTCTGCTAAGTTTAATATCTCTGCGTATGCGAGACAAAAACACTGTCTCCATTCATATTTTGTCTCTCAAATAATTCCCGTCAACATCCTTGCAGAAAAAAAAAATTTTATTATTTTCAATTAAATACATATTACATCTAATTTCATTTTGAAAAAAGGCTAAAAAAACAGTTCCAAGTAACAAATTAGCCTTTGTAGCTTAAATTTTGTGGCCATCCTCCCAAACGTAACTCAACTAGTTATGGTCCCATTTGATAACTATTTGGTTTTTAGTTTTTGAAAATTATGCTTGTTTTCTCACAATTTCTCTACAATAGTTTTCATCTTCTCTACAATGGTTTCTATCTTTCTTAAGGAAACATTTGAGTTTCTAGCCAAATTCTAAAAAAAAAAAACAAGTTTTTGAAAACTACTTTTTTTTTTTTTTCAAAACTTTGCTTGGTTTTTGAAAACATACGGAAAAAGTAGATAAGAAAACATGGAAACTCATAAGTAGAATTAGTATTTATAGGCTTGATTTTCAAAAACTAAAAACCAAATGGTTATCAAACGAGACCTAAGAAATTATAATTTTGACCAGGTGTTAGAAATTCAATTCTTTCACTCCCACATATATTTAGTTTTTACTGTGAAAATTTTTGTTCTTTAAGTGTAATGTGGGTTTGGTGGTAGTCACTTGGATTTCATCGACCCACATCAATCGCCTATTACACTTGAATAGAATCATTCACAACATGGAGTAAATTGTAACACATTATAAATTACATGGACGAAAAATTATTACATACTAAAATTCATAAACTAAATTGAAAGAACGTATTTGTTCTTAAAATTAAGTAACTAAGGCCACATTTGGTAAGCATTTGGTTTTTGAAAATTAAACCTACAAGTACTACCTACCTCCTATGGATTTCCTTATTTTGTTATATACTTTTTACATATGTTTTCAAAAACCAAGCCAAATTTTGAAAACTAAACAAAATAGTTTTCAAAGACTTATTTTTGTTTTTGGAATTTGGTTAAGAATTCAAATATTTTCTTCAAAAAGATGAAACCTATTAAAGATAAAATGATGAGAAAATAAGCACAATTTTCAAAAACAAAAAATCAAATAGTTATCAAACGGAGCCTAAATTGTTGGTTTGACAAGAGTACAAGGACCAAAACTAATTTTAAACCTTGCAAGATTGTGATGATAGAAAAGCAAAGGAATGGAAATTTGATTTGGAGCAAGGTATTAAATTTCCGTCGATATTTCCATCCATATTTTCATATATTCATGGGTTCAACATCGACATAAAGAATGAACCGATATTTTTATTGTACCATAAAAAATCAACAAAACATTAAAACAAAAAGCAATAAATGAGCATAATATATATAATAAACATTCAAACTCACTTAAAAAGTATAAAATATTTATTTATTAATTTAAATCAACTTATGAAACATTTCATCGATATTTTGATGGACAATTTTCATAAAATTGAGAGTCCTTTGAACACTTTTGTCCGTTCACAAGCTTGATTTGGAGAAATTGGGAAAAGAAGGGTGAGAGGTCATTTTCTTGTATAATTATTTGAATGTGTATTTTAGGGTAAAAATATGGAAACAAAAACATCACATTACCCAAAACGAAATAAAAAGGAAGGGGGGTGGGGGGGCTCAAATCCCAATAAACAAAAAAGAAACTCAAAGAAAATGACTTTGAAATATGTAAAAAGTAGAGAAACTGAGTGGCTGATGCCTGGCCCTTTCACTCTCTCTTGTTGTCTGATTGTGACCTTTGTCTCTTTTTTTACTCACACTGTATAATTCCTCTCATCATTGAACACCTCTACTCTCTTTTTTTACTTTTAACCTTTAGATATTTTACCCTTTCTTTTTAGATATTTTTCTCTCAAACTTGCTTTAATTGTTCACCCCTCTTTTTTTAAATTTAAATATATTTCATATTTATATTTGGTTTAAATTCTATTTAGCAGAGGTGGACTGAAGATGAAAGCAGGTTGCCCTTTCTTACCTTGTCTTAGGTTTTAAAAAAAAAAAAGTGTATTAAAAAGACAAAGATTTTTATATCGTTTTTTTTTGTCCCCTCCAAATTTTTAAAATTGAAATATTATACGTAATAAAAAGTTCAAAATTAAAATTTTGTCACTTCAACTGTAAACTTCTGGCTCTTGATCCCATACTAAACGTTCTTGCTTTTTTTATTCTTTACTTGTGCTCTTAATTTTTTTTTTAGCTCATTGTATTTGAATTTTAATAGACCAAATTATAAATTTTGATTTTGAATTTGTAAGTGATGTGTTTGTTTATGACCCGTTTGATAATGATTTAGGTCCCGTTTTTATAACCAATTAGTTTTCAATTTTTTTTATTTTTTTGTTTTTCAAAAATAAATTTATTTGATAATCAATTGAGTTTTTTGTTTATGTATTTTTTAAAACATTTTCAAAATTGTTAAAGAATTTCAAAAACGAAAAAAAAATCGTTTTAAAAAACGCAATTTCGTTTTTTCAAAAGCCCTGGTTTGTGGGCCACCATTTTTCATTTTCGAAAATGTTTTTGTTTTTTTTTTTGAGAAACACAAAATCATTATTTAAAGTTTTTTTCTTTTCATTTATTTCTTCAATAGTTTTTTTTTTCACTTCCATTTCTTACTTTAAATATTAATATCATCATTGTTTTTTTCTAGAAAAATTACACAAACCACCCCGAACTATGAGATTTGTAACAATTACACTCCTAAACTTTTAATTTGATCAACTGTCCTCTTAAAGTTTGATAAGTGTTGCAATCAACTCCTTAAGTTAAATTTGAGACATGTAGAGGAAGGGCAAATTTGTCATTTGAAAAAAAAGTTTTGTCTTCTTCTTCAACCTCCATTTCTCTCCAACAGGAAATTAAAAGTTCAAAAACTCACTGTCCGATCATCATGACAGTGACCATAGGATTGGCTCCAGGCGAGTTAGAGAAAGTGGAGCCGTCGACTACACGAAGATTTTTTTATTCCGACCACGTTTCCGACCAAACATCCTCCATGGAAATGCCAAAACGTGGCACCGTTCTCCGACAAAACTCTCCAACGGAAGGCCCAAAAATTGAAGTGTTTTCTTACCCTCCAAATCTGGCGTCTTAATATTTTCTATTGTTTGGGTATTTAGCATATCTGGTGTCTGAAATCTTGATTTGGGGTTCATTTTTTTTCCTCCAGAAAACAAGTTAAGCATCAAAATTTCCCATCCAAGTGGGAATAAACAAAAATTTGTATTTCCAATTGCATAAACAAGTCATTTTTATGGGTTGATTACCGAATTCCTCTTGGAGAGAAATGGAGGTTGAAGAAGACAAAACTTTTTTGTCAAAGGACAATTTTGCCCTTCCCCTACATGTCTCAAATTTAACCTAAGGAGTTGATTGCAACACTTATCAAACTTTAGGAGGGCAATTGATCAAGTTAAAAGTTTAGGGGTGTAATTGTTACAAACCTCATAGTTGAGGGGTGGTTTTTGCAATTTTTTCTTTTTTTTCTTTAAAAAAAACCATATCATATTATTAATGTGTTTTTAGAAAGTTAAATTAGAAAAATACAAACTTAAAACAAAAATTAAAACATACATTTAACCATGGAATAATTTTGTAAAAACTCACAATTTTTAACAAAAATTTAGCTCTAATGTGATTTTTCTTTGAAATCTTTTCAATTTTGTATCATATATATGTTTTATAATTCATTGAAAGCAAAAAAGAATAGTTTTTTAACGAATTTTCAAACGAAAACATATCAAATGTTAAAAATTGCAACAATTTTTCAAGTTTAAGGCTAAGATTGCAACACTTAATCTAAGTTTGGGTTGCAATTCGATAAAATTGAATGTTTAAGGCAAAAATTGATACAACTTGACAAATTAAGGGGTAAAAATTATTTTTTTCTTTTGATTTTTTAAAAAACAAAAACAAAAAGTAATTATCAAATATGTGTTTTGGTTTTTTGTTTTTAAAAAATAAAAAACCAAAAATAGTTACCAAACATGTATAATTTCTGTGTTTTGAAAACAAAAAACAGAAGACCAAAAACCAAAAACTAAAAATTTAAATAGTTATCAAACAGGGTCTCAGTTTTTGAAAATTAAGCTTATATTCCATCTATGAGTGCCTTTATTTTGTTATCTACTTTTTACTCATGTTTTAAAAAATCAAGTCAAGTTTTGAAAACTAAAAAAAAATAGTTTGCTAAGATAATTTAAATATTTTGTTAAGAAAGATGAAACACATTGTAGAGAATTGATGAGAAACAAGTACAATTTTCAAAAATTAAAAACAAAAAACCAAATGCTTATTAAATTTTTTTAATTTACTAAACTTAGTATATTTCTTTTTAATCTCTGTGGTTAATGTTATTAACGAAATGATGTTGAGTTCACATTCTATAAAAACCTATTGTGTTTTTTTAATTTAAGAAAAAAAAATGTTTTCAAAATAGGTTTTGGGTTTTCAAAATCTCACTTTTTTTCTCGATACTTTTGCTTTCTTTCTTTAACATATTCTCTCCTTCAACATATTCTCTATAAAACTCTCCCTATCTCCAATTTACCTTTTTTTGTCTCTCCATAACTTTTTCGTTACTCTCAAGAAAGCTTTTCTTTGCATTTCTATCTTTAATTTTGTAATACTTCCTCGTTATCTACGTAGCAAGAATTTCCTACCATTCCTTAAATTTTTCTATTGGTGTTTATTTCTTTTTCGTTACCTAGTTAGCATGAAACTTTTTTCTCTCTCTCCACCTTTTTTAAAAACTTCATAGGTTATCGAATTGATTTTTTTTTTTTGTTACCTTGTTA
This sequence comes from Trichosanthes truncata, assembly GCA_033996785.1. Taxonomy (NCBI): domain Eukaryota; kingdom Viridiplantae; phylum Streptophyta; class Magnoliopsida; order Cucurbitales; family Cucurbitaceae; genus Trichosanthes; species Trichosanthes truncata. The sequence continues at coordinate 89,275,786 of JAWPNB010000003.1, forward strand.
ACTTTTCTCTCTCTTTTTTTTTTTTTTTTTTTTTTTTTTTTTTTAATATATTTCTTGAAAAAAGAATTAAAAACATGTTTAAGTAGACCGAGTTGATTTAAAATAGTCGATTTTTACTTATGCCACTCTATGGGTATATTTAGAGTAGATTGCTACGTTTGACTCATTTCAAACAAATATATAAATGACGAGAAATGAAATTGAACATCCAACATGCACCTATAATATTTATTTCATCAAAAGAGTTATTTACAATATGTGGAGTGAAGGATTCGAATCTCTATCATCTTAGTCGAAAGTATATATTTTATGTTATGTTAGTTGGGTCATGCTCATGTTAGCAATTTCATTATCTATCTACAACAACTAAAATTAACATAACATTTATTTGAAAAATTCTCACCTAATTTTACAATAAATGAATAAAAAAATAATGCCCAATGTCACATAAATGCATATAACAAATTCCATTAAATATATTGACAACAATAATTTAATGCAAACAAAAAAAAAACAAAGAGAGTAGTTCAATTTCTATTTGAGCGGCTCAATCAAAACGAGTTAATATTTTTAAATAAATAATAATATATCTTTCAAATCAATTTGAATAAAAAAACCATGTACTTCATAGTCCTTTTGGTAGTTTTCTCGAGGTCCAAGGTGCGTACAAATTGACGACTATTGATATGAATGACTCGTGAATGGTCCGTACATGGAGCGTGTGGTACACTTTCAAAGTCCGGCGCGTGGTGGAAGAAGTAACAAATTAGTATGGGGAAATCTTTTTAATTTTTATTAACACGTGATTAACTACCGTTTAACTAGTAAGTTACTAATTAACAGCCAGCCCTCACAAGGCCCACGAGGCCCAAAAGCCCAACAGTCCACTCCAAAAATATAGCCCCATCCTCCCAAATTAAAAATAAAGATAAAAAAAGAGAGGAAAAATAAAACAAGAGAAATATTCCTCTACTACTGGTCCAGTGCATTAGGGCCAGTACAGTAATTTACCACATGATTCCAAACCCACTGGACCAAATACCTACGTCTGATCCCATTCATGTTGTACGTGGCCCCATCGTGACCGTCCATCAACTGCCCCGTGTAGGACCCACCTCCTCCGGTCCCGTAAATCCCTTCACAGAGATCGGCGATCTCCACCGGCGCAATCGGGTCCTGGCCGGCGTACCAAGCGTTCACCAGCGGGTTCGACGCCAACTCCGCCACTTCATGAGCTATCACACTGATCATTCCGTCCACTCCAACATCGCCGTTCGGCGATTTCATCGCCTTCAGCCCCGGAATGTAACTCGGCACCGCGAACGGATACGCACAAACGCCGGGACACAGCTTCTCCGAGTTCCCAACCCAAGCGTAGGGCAGCGTATACCCTACAATTGAAGGGAACGTGAAGTAATGAAACCCACAAACCTGCCCACAGAAATTCTCAACATAAACATCCTGGGAGGTCAGTAAAAGGTACAGTCCATTCCGAGCATTAATCGGCAACGGCCGGGATTTCGCCGTCACGGCGCTCTTAATCACCGTCTGAATCGACAACCGAGTCAGCGATTTACCGTGCGAGTAAAACCGGTCGTTCTTCTCCTCGCCGAGCCGGACCGTGCGGGAAATGTTGTTACCGGTCTGGTCAGTGTAGAGTTGAACGGTTTTCCACCAGCCGGAGATGGACGGGGATTTGGAATCGACGGCGGAGATGGAGTTGATGAACTCGCGGATGATCTTCTTCTGATTCCGCTGCCACGTGCCGTACCAGATAATGTGGACGGTTATATTAGCGGTGAGAACAGGGCCCATGTGGTACTTCAAGTGGACGAACTCCGACGAACCCTCGTATTTTTTGGAGTCGCCGACGAGGGGGTCATTGGAGGCGTTGGACTTAGCAAGGTGAGGCCATGGACGCCAGGCGGCGGCTGGAGTGAGGAAAACAAGGAGGAGAGAAAGGGCAAGGGCGGAGAAGACGGTGGCCGGAAGCACTGGAGGTTCCATTTGGGGGTTGAGGAAGGCTACAAAATGACAAGTGAGTGAGCTCCACATGTATTTATAAGAGAAAGAGGGAAAAATAGTAGTGTTGTAATTTTTGTTATGTTATGTTATTCTTATTAAGGGAATATATTTTCAAAATTTTGAAATTTTTATGGGTTTTGTTATTATTGTTTAAAAAAGAAAAAAAAAAAAAGAAGGAAAAATAGGTCATTGATCGGCGGGGTAATGGAGGACAGTTAGATTCTTTAAAGTGACGATGAGAAGGGAATAGGGGAAAATGGTGGGGCCTACGCCTCTGGAATTGGTATGATGATGATCTTCATCATGGTTATCTGATTTCATCAGACGGCTCTCGTTGCGAGCGGGAAAATGGATCCTTATTCGGAGGGTATTTTCGACATTTTCTTTTATAATTTTGCTCTTTTCTATACTCCCTCGTTACAGTTTTCAAAATAGTTCCAACCACGACAAAGGGTTATACTTTAGAACTTTCAAATTTGTTTTCATTTGATCTCTCTCTTCAAAACTTTTATGGAGTTTTTGAATTTCCATTTTCAATTTTATAAATCATTGTTATTATTATTTTTTTTAGTTCAATGGTGTGGAAGTGAGAATTTGAACTTTTGATCTTTTTTATTAAATATATAATATTTTAACCAGTTCATTTATATTTAGTTCGTTAAGCACTAATTTTTTTTTTAAATTAACATTTAAATAGCATGATATACTATAACTGCATTATTTAAAGAGTGTGTAACGTGTTGATTTACAAGTAATTTCAAGTGTTTGGTAGTGTAATTATAAGCACTTTGACAATAGTGACTTGCAAGTACAAAATTCAAACTTCAAACAATCATTAAAAAAAATAAATAAATTATAGGTACCAAATAGATAACATTGAAAATTCATGAATATAGTATATTAACACGTTTTAGAGTACATAAACTAAATAGACAAAAATTTCAAAATTTTATCTTGTAATTTAACCTTAGTTTAGGTTTAAAAAAAATACATATTATTTCTTTCCTTTCACTAACTTGAGTTGAATCTACCTTCAATATATTTCTAAAATTTTAATGCTCTTTTTGCTTAAAGACAATATTGAAAAAATTGACTAAAGAAACGGTGATGGAACATTTACGTATTATTTTTCTACAAATTTGCATTATTGTAGTGTTGAATATTAAACTCATACTTACATTGTTTTATGCCAGATAAAATGCCATCCAGTATTTCTTTAAGTAAAATGCACAGTAATGTATTAAATAAATAAATTTAGGCTGAATTATAGAAAATATCTCTACACTATAGATTTTGTTTCAATAATATCTCTAAATTTTAAAAAGTTTCAAAAATACTCTTAATCTTTCAAAAATACTTTTACTATTAAGTTTTTGAACGGAAAACATAAAAGTTTTGTTTCAATAATACCATTGAACTTTAAAAAGTTTAAAAAAAACTTCTGTTTTTTCAAACACGTTCAAAAATATTCTTACCGTTAAGTTTTAGATGGAAAATATTAAAGTTTTGTTTCAATAATACCTTTGAACTTTAAAAATTTTCAAAAATACTCCAGACCTTTCAAAAACATTAAAAAATACATTTACCGTTAAGTTTTAGATGGAAAACGTTAAAGCTTCATTAATAACCTTGACATTTAATTGTGCTCGTAAGAGGTAGTTTTTACCTTTGTCTTTCTAATTTGTAGATTATTTGCATCTCAATTTTGGTTGTTTAATTAATTGAATTGTTAATCCGATTTGTGAAATCAACTCTCTAAGATATTTCTCTCCTGATTGTTATACATCTTTAATTTTATGTTTTTTATTTTTTTTATCCTATTTATCTTTTTATTTCTTTCTCTAAATAAAATTGAGTGATTGTATTTATGGTAATTAAGTGAACTAGAACACCATTCTTGTAGATGATAATATGACATTCTTATACTATATTAAAAACTGACTCGTACACTTGTGGTATTGCATTGAATAATTCTATGCAACACCAGTGTAGAGAAAGCCATTGGGCGCTAGCCTAGCTAGCTAGAATTTTTCAATTGGTTGTTCTATTAGTTGTAGCGCATCTTAAATTTTTAAGTTTATTGCTACATTAACGATTGCTAAAGAGAAACCCAGAAGTTTAAAGCAAAAACAGAGTCACAAAATGAACTTCAAATTTGAGTGTTAATCTTGATGTAATGAAAAACAACAAACCTGGAGATGGAAGCGGTATGTGGGTCATTGAAAAAAAAAATTCATCTTCACAATTTGTTGTCAAATTCAAGCATCTAGGATAGTCGAATTTTAAACGAATTCAAGCTAGAAATTGATCCCACAAAGCAAGAGGACAACAAATTATCCTTCAACTTTGAAGAATTTAACAAATCCCTACCTGAATCCACCCATTTAAGTTTCTAAATCCATCCCAATAACAATTTAACCTTCTTTTTTTTTTTTTTTTTGTCTTTAGAGACTTACGATGGAGGGTTATGGTTATGGGTTTTAGGTTTAATTTGGGAGCTTACTTGGTCAAATGGTTACTACGATCTTCCAAACGCTAATAATCTGTTCATTCTCATTAATTTTCATGGAGGAAAAATCTGCAAAGAGGGAAAGAAGAAGAAACATTTTCCAGTAAGAGTATTTAAATTTTCCAGTAAGAGTATTTTTTAAATTTTTTGAAAGGTCAATGGTATTATTGAAGTGAAACTTTAACATTTTTTATCCAAAACTAAATGGTAAAAGTATTTTTGAACGTTTTTGAAAGGTCGGTGGTATTTTTTTGAACTCTTGAAAGTTCAAGGGTATCATTAAAATGAAACTTTAACGTTTTTCATCCAAAACTTAACGGTAAGGGTATTTTTGAAAGTTTTTGAAAAATCAAGAGTATTTTTTAAAAATTTTTAAAGTTTAAGGTTATTATTGAAACAAACTCCATAGTTTAGGGGTATGTTCTATCATTTAACCGTAAATTTACTTACAAATTTACGCAAGCAATAAAATTGATGTGATGCTGGGGATGTGACACATCAATTGTTTCATATGTACAAGGGGATTTGAAAAATAGGAATAATCTTCATATTTACCTTGCTCGGTATTAAGAGTAATCGCCCATTTCTCATATTGCATTCTAATTGAAGAGATGCTCATTGTAAGAGTCGTATTTGAGATGGACCAATTTTTTCCTTCTATATGGAAAATATCGTTTATCAACATGTATTTTTCCTTCTATTAATTGAACTATTTTATATTATAGTTGTTTTTTTTTTGTTTAATTATCATAATTTATTTGTCAACATAAACATGACTCAACTGACATAAAATATGTACAATCGACCAAGAGGTCAGAAGTTCAATCCCCCAACTCACATAAATTATCATAATTTGTTAATAATAAATCTTTAGACATTTTAGTAATTTATAGTTTAAATTACAAGTTTAGTTCCTAAACTTTCATGTTTTTGTATATTTGGTCCATGAACTTTAAATAATGTCTAATAGGCTCTTAAACTTCCAATTTTATGTTCAATAGGTCTCTAAATTTTCACTTTTGTGTCTAATAGGTCATTGACGTATTTGAAGTTTTTTAAAATTATTCACGATACTACTAGACACAAATATAAAGTTTAGGATCCTGTTAGACATAAAGTTCAATTTTATATGTAATAGATCAGTTAATTTTTAAAAAATTTCAACATGTCAGAGACCTATTAAACTCAAAATTAAAAGTTTCAATAACTTAACTATTATACATTTTTAAAGTTCATAGATTTATTAAACACAAAATAAAAAATTCATAAATTTATTAGATATTTTTTAAAAATTAATGAACAAATAAACACAAACCTAAAAATTTAGATACTAAACTTGTAATTTAACCTAATTTATACCATAGTTAACATAAAATGAAATTTCAATTACCTCTTTTGCCAAATGTTGGGACCTTGGAAAAGTTCGTACCTATGAGATAAGCTACTATGTGGCCCAACGCACGAACCACAAAATAAATTCTGTCTCGAGATGCTGCCACATAATTTGACATGATCTTTTCAAATCCATTCTGGTTTGCCTTTCATAGGTCCATGTCCAAATGTATATTAAAAAAAAAAGTACTTTCTAAATATTCAAAAAATTCACAACTTTAAAGTTAAATGTCGATTTTATATTGTCAAAGTATTGACATTATACTCGTTCTTTTGAAGTTAAAAGTTCAAATCCTCATATTCCACTATTAGATTACATGGGGTTTCATCTCAAAATCAATTGGCAAAGAGAGGAGTAGCCCATGTATCTTATAAATTGTGAGGTCTCTCTACATTTTTCCAATGTGGGATCCTCAATATGCCCCCTCAAGATGGTGCCACTTTGGGTTCACCATTCTTAGATCGGATTCCAATTTTAATTTTTTGGACCGAATACCCATTTGGGTTTAATGGGCTCTGATACCATATTAGATTACATGGGGTTCCATCTCAAAACCAATTGGCAAAGAGAGGAGTAGCCCATGTATCTTATAAATTGTGAGGTCTCTCTACATTTTTCCAATGTGTGATCCTCAATATCCACATTTGTTATACTAAAAAAACGTACATTTTTTTTATTTGTATTTCAACTCGTATTAGTTTTCTTCTTGTTGATTTAGTTTTTTTTTTTTTTAAATAAAACCATTGTGTGCTCCATATAAATTTTTTTTTTTTTTTTTTATTTCAACAACATGTGGGATGAAAAGATTCGAACATCTAACTTCTTAGTTAAAGACATATACCTTGACCTAGTTAAGTTATGCTATCCATAAAAAAAAATATATCATTGTGATAATTGAATCAGTTATTTACTTTTGCATTTAACGAGATTAATTGGTTTTGTTCAATCATTCATAGTTCACAAACACACATAATTCTCATATCAAATTTTTAGTAACATTTATAATTGTCACATTTTCAAAAACGCAATATCTAAATTATTACAAACAAAAATTTATTGCAAAAGTACTAATGTATGGTAATTACATCAACTGATAGATTAATCATATAGAGATAGTATAGTAATTATTAACAATAATTTGATAGGTACGAAATTATTTGATCAGTGATCTATGTTCGATGCTAATAAATTGTAGTTAATGATTGATCCAATTCAATCTAGACATGCTACTGCGTATTTCTAATATTTATTACATAATTTGTTAAAGTTGTTTTTTAAAACTGCCATATCTACGAATGTCCTTTTAGTATTTGCACTTTAATTTAACTAATTTTAGCATATTAATTATGATACTGATAACAATTATTTAGATTATGTAAAATTAATAATGAAAATATCATTAAATTCGAACAACTTCAATAAATACTTTGTAGGATTCGGAATTTAAAAGTTGTTTTTTGCAGTTGAGAATTAGTTGGAATTTCAGTGCTACGGTTTTTCTACGGCAAATAAAAAATTGACAGTAAAAAATATATTAATGATTGAATAATGACGTGAAAATAATATGTTATCTACGCATGACATGTCTGCAATAATGATTGAATCAGATCAATAATTCTTCAAACATGAATTTAGAATACATAATAAATGAGGGTTAAAACATGTTTTTTTTTTATACAGGTTAAACATATTTTTCTAGTTTTTTTTTTTTTAAGGGTACTTTTTAGTGTTTGTATTTTGAGTATTATAACATTTTGATACCCTATTTTACACCCCAACAATTACTTTATACTGTCACAAATGCAATGATATATGAATCTTCACCAAAAATCTCATTATCCAACAACAATTTATGCATGAGATGGAATCAAAGTGAATGTAGTAGATGGATTTTTTACAAATATAAACTTTTAACACAATTCCAATATATATATTTATTTATGTGGATTTAATCATTACCGTACATTTTTTAACAAACAGAGACTAATAAAAAAAAGTGCATGGACACACAAATATTAGCAGTTCCAAAGTGTAGACTTTTTTTTTTCTTCAGTTCAATAATTGCGAAATGGAAAATGAACTATTAACCTTTGAGTTGGAATTGGTGCCTTATTCAATGACTATGCTAATTCAATTTATTAGGGTAAATTCAATTGTTTCAATGTATTCTCAACAACATATTACATATTAAGTTAATTGAATGTTGTCATCTAAACCGTATTAATGTCATTTTTTTAGAATATAACGTATTACGTTAATTCAATACTGATGCACCAAGTACTTTGTGTACATCCTCAGGAAGATAGAGAAAAAAAAGTCCTCTTTATACTTTGCTAAGACCTTGATTTTTTTTCCCCCACAAAGAAGCTTTATTTATTTTTGAGAAACGGCTATTGAATATTTTACTTGCCATACTTGAATATGTTATTGAATAGAAATGAATGGTTATTAAATATAATTTAATGATTATTAAATGTTGTATTTGATACCGGCTATTTTTGCCATTGTAAGTTTGTAACATTGAAGTCCACTATAAATTTTGGAAAAAATACGATAAAATAAATGAAAAAATGGGAGCGCTCAGATCAGAACACGAAGTGGGTGACAAGGGCTGCGGGACCGCCTCGGTGTCCTAAATTCCGGTGGCAGTCCTTAAAACGAGGGCATTCTTGAGCCTGCAATATTTAAACAACTTTTTTATTAAAAAAAAAAAGAAAAAAAGCAAAACGGCTGACGTGGAAAATGGGACAGAGGGGTTGCTCACAAACGGACATTCGTACTGTTAGGTCCATCAAAGTTGAAGCTGTTTCATCTTATCCGAAATCTGGACCCTCCGTTTCACCTCTGGCCCCACCGAGAATATTCTAACGGAGCCAGTCTTCTAAACCTGTTGGACTATTCCTCAATGTATTCGATTTTCTTTTTTTAAATATTAATTTAAAGTGGATATTATTGCTTAATTTTTTATATGTTGCATTTCCACATTTGACCTTACATGAGTTTTATATTACCAATATATTTTTGGTGATTCTCCAGGTACTGTTAAGAATTATTTGAAGTATTGAGTAAGTTATGATAGTCTGCAAATTATAATAATCTGTAAAGTTATATAATATGTATTTAAGATGCAAAATTATTTAGTCTGAATTATAATAACATGTGTTTGGAGTGCATAGTGTCACACTGTACTAAGAAGAAAGTAGGTTGTGACCCCCACAAAGAAGACAAGGCTATGATGCGACCGAGGAGGACGGTGCATCATCTAACACACCAAGAATAGTGGGCTTAAATGCCATGTTGAGATGCAAGCAAAACTAGGGGTGTTCAAAAAACCCGATGACCCGAAAAACCCGATCAACCCAACCCAATTCAACGGTTTGGGTTGGGTTATCAACTTGTTTGGGTTGGGTTGGGTTCAAACAAATGGAAACTTTATGGGTTGGGTTGGTTCGTGGGTTCACCAAAAAGGAGTTTGGGTTGAACCGAACCAACCCGAACTTCTTATTAATTAAAAAAAATAATTTTTTTTACTTATATTACAACTATATGTACACATATTTATTTTAATTTTATAATTATTTTTAGATTATTTATTATTCAACAACTTTTTAAAATAAGTTTTTGAGTCTTTAAAAGGTAAAAATTCATGATATAAATTGAAATTGAATTGCTAATCTTAATTCAATATTTAAAAATAAATAAATATATATTTTATATATAAATACCTAACTTTTTCTTAAAATAAAATTTTGATTTTATAACCCGACCAACCCGAACCAACCCAACCCAAATATTTCATGGTTGGGTTGGGTTGGATTCATTATTTAATAAGGGTTGTTTGGGTTGAAGAAATTTGCAACCCGAATAATTGTGTTGGGTCTAAAACGTACCTCAACCCGACCCAACCCAACCCACGAACACCCCTAAGCAAAACAGAAGATAACTATGTCGTCAGGGGTGTCAGTGACAGGCTTAATGGGGGTCAAATGGGGCCCCGGGCCATAGCCTCGAAAGTCGGGGTTTCGTCATGAGTTTTGACGGGCAGCTCTGGAGTTAAGTCCGTATATGGGCAAGATGTAAGTTCGCCAGATTTCATGTCGATCAGAGTCTAGACGAGCGCTCCACGCTGGCGTATGATCCCTCGCCAAATTGACGTGCATGGGTGGCAGAAGCTAAAATCTCAATTACACCTTAGGGGGAGGCATGGTGTTGGCTCTCCACCACCCCTGGGCCTTAGGGCCTAAGCGAGATACCTCATGGCACATGAGTGTGTCATGGTGTGGGCGAGCGTCTGCAAGACGAGTGTCTTGGGCGTCTTCTTATGGAATGAGTTTTCCTAAGACAGTGTCGGGCGGCACGGGTGTGTCGACATTGCGCCCTTTCCCATGGGCTAGAGGTTTAACCATAGGACCCAGTAGCGGCCAACGACGCGAGAATGACTCGACATGGACACGGAAGGGTCCATGCCTCGATATGACTCGGATGGATGGATGTTCGAGAGGCCCCGATTATAAAGGCGACCCATGGGAAGGATTTTGATAACATGTCCGATCGAGCGGCTAAGTCAGGTGACCTCCCAAGGCTCAGGATGGGATCACTATTCATCAGTGGGACCCGATAGTTTCCGATTTGGATGGTACTTGTCCGATATGTCCCGGTTTGTATTATAATGTCCCGAAAAGCTCCAGTTTGCATCGGTTTCACCCGATAAGCATTATAATCACCCAGTAAGTCCCGATAAGTGCCGAAATCACCCGATAAGTTCCGGTTGAGCGTTTTAAGGCCCTTTTGGCCCAACAAAGGGTCCGAATGAGTCCCGGTGAAGTTTTAGACTGATGTAAAGACATTAGGGACATGTCTAAGAGTTGAGAGATGATGTTCTAAGAAGCGAAGTTGCGTTCTAATTACCTTGGCCTAGTGTAGAGGCAAGGTTGAGCCTTCGGACTTGGCCTAGAGTAGAGGCAAGTCGGCTAGAGTCGCGTTTGAGAGGAAATACACGTACGGGCGACGTGTATGACCAAGTATACTTCCGCTGCATGATAAACGAAGCTTGGTTAAGTCGAATAACCTCGCCTAAGGTCCGACTAAGCCGCAAAGCTGGGCGAAAAATGTATTGGGGCTTGAGTTCCCCTTAAGGCTGGCCATGATTAGGCGAAAAATCATGGTGCGCAGTTGAAGGTCTACGACCGTGACACATAGTACTCCACATACTATTATAACCCACACCCCAAACAAATCCTTAAAGGTTACAAAGGTTTCGTGTGAAGGCTAAAAATGGAAAGCCATGAACCGTCGGTTGTGTTTCTGTTTTTTTTTTTTGTTTTCTATGTTTATATATTTTAAAAAAAAAGGTGTATTTGATAGTTTTTTGGGCAAAATACCTTTTTGGTCCCTCAGTTTTGCATTTAGATCCCTTTTGGTCCCTGAGTTTTTAAATTGAACAAATTTACCCCTGAGTTTTGTATTTCATATAAGTTTTAGTCCTTCCGTCAGATTTAAACCAAATTTTTTTTTTAACTTGAAACGGAGGGATTTAAATAATAAGTTGAAACTAATAAGTTTTGGTTTAAATAATTTTTTTTAAAACAAAGGAAATAATTAGTTGAAACGAAATCCTTTCCCCTTCATTTTAAATGAATTTTTTTTTAAAGAATAGAAAGGAGAGGAATGAAAAGATGACAAGAATAAATATTGGAGAGAAGAATGAAAACGAAAAAATTAAAAAAAATTGGCAAAATACCTTTTTAAATGGGCAAATGTAACAAATGAATTTTGCTTTTTAAAAAAAAAAGGAAAGGAAGGGAAAGAGAACAACAAGAAAGATGAGAGAAAAAAAAAGAAGAAGGAAACGAGGAAAAAAAAAGGCCATGCGGCCGGAGCACGACGACAGGAGGCGGAGGGAGGCAGCAGCTGACGACTGGAGAGCAACAGGCGGCGGCGGTTGGCGATGAAGGAGAGAAAGAAGAGAATATATATATATTAAGTCTAATAATTAAAAAATTCAAAAAAAATATATTTTTTAATAATATTTAATTGTCATGTCAGCTTTCTGTTAAAAATTAACAGAAAATCTGTCCGAAGCACTAAAACTGATACGAAATACAAAACTCAGGGGTAAATTTGTTCAATTTGAAAACTCATGGACCAAAAGGGAACTAAATGCAAAACTGAGAGACCAAAAATGTATTTTGCCCAAGTTTTTTTTCCTGTTAACTATTCTCCCTTATTGGTTAGACAAATATAAATGTATTGGATTTTTTTTAAAAAAATTGAATGATTAATTAATAAAAAAAAATTACTTACTTTAGAAAGAATATCGTTAATCACCATATTTATTTAATTCTGAGATTTTTTCTTCTTTTTCATTGGTAGATTAATTTCTCCCTAATAGAATCCGACTCTATCAAGTAGGGGTGATATCGATTCGGTTTTCATCGGTTTTAGGCCAAACCGAGAACCAAACCGATGCAATCGGTTTTAGCAAAAGAGGAACCAAACCAATGTCCAATAAAGGACAAAACCATAGGTTCGGTTTCTCTTCGGTTCGTTCTCGGTTTTTTTTATCCTTTTTTTTTACAATTTTTTTTTGCTATTTTACTTCTTAGTTCGAGCCCTTATTTAGTATTTTTTGCCCTAAAATTTCCCAACATCTCAATAAGTTCATAGAGTTAACAATCTCATTTTGTTACTTTAAAATTAATTGAAAGAAAACGGATGAAATGATACAAGAATGGAGTGGGATTCGATTTATGGCTTTTTTGAGGTATATAAACTTTGGTTCGGTTTTTAATGATTTTTCTGGACAAAAATCGAACCGAACTAATATTTTTCGATTTTGCCAAAACAAAAACCAAGATGTCCAATTTTCTTCTAAAAAATCGAAGCAAACCATTGGATCAGTTTGGTTCTGTTTGATTTGGTCGATTTTCGGTTAAGACTATCACCCTTACTATCAAGTTCAGGCAAGCAGGTTAAATAATGGATTTACCACGAGGTTAGAGGTTTAAATTCCTATACCCATTTGTTGTACTAGAAAAAGTAAGCATCATGTCTATCTAGTCTCAACTTATTTTATTACTAAAATCTAAAAAAATATTGTAAAAAATTAATTTAACCTAGTTTTGTTTGGCATATGTTATTAACACGATTAACCAATGATGATGCATGTACCATATCTTATTGTGTGTGTACCATATATGTATTAGTTGTTTTAGAACGTAGTTGTAAAAGGAAGTAAAGAAATTTGATATAATATAGTGGCAAACATACTAGTGTAACGACTTGCTTACACTCTTAAGTTGTTCCACTTTATTTTATCCAACTAGTTCATCACTTATTTCTATCATATTATGTCAAACCAACATACATTTGTTTGATAAGCACATCATGTCATTATTTAGTTAGTAGTGCTATAGTGTATAGTTTTTTTTTTTTTTTTTGTAAGTACAACAAATGTGAGGGGTGGAGATATGAACCTCCAACCTCAAGTGAAGGGGAATAGTAGATATTCAAACCGCTCAACTATGCTCATGTTGGCAGTAATGAAGGTTTAAATCCTACTTTAATTCCTAATTTATTTCAATTTGCAACCCCTTAATTTTAAACAAACAACCATTTTGATTTTCAAACCTTAAAAATGTCTACTTTTATCCTTAAATTATAAAAACAAAATCTACACTTTTTCCATTACTATTATTTTTAATTGACAAGTCATACTGATCATGTTGGTAGCTCTAAATAACATATGTTTATATCAACACGTTAATACATATATTTGAAATCATGTTGTCAATTTTCATCTTAATTTTTGTAAAGTTAAAGGAAATAATCACTTAGAGGATGAAAGTAAAGTAATGTAGGGAAAAGGAAATATTAAATGTAAGATAGGAATTAAGAGAAGATAGTGGAATAGTGAGAAAGGGAGAAAGAGGGGGAGCGGTGTGAATTGAAACAATCAGAGGAGTAAATTGCGCGGCTTACTAATGATGATGAATGTCAAATATGTGAATGAGAGAGAGAAAGCAAAGAAAATGGCGTTGGCATTGTACAGCTCAGATTGATTGCGACGTGTTTTGGTGGGGCCCAATTGTAATGACCCTAAACACGAACATACTGTGAAAGACCAAGTGGGCCCTACCTGCTCAAGCTAACGTGACTCACACGCGTCATCACAAAACTGGTTCCCCACTCTTTCCAATTCCATTTCTCACACGCGCCTCTTTCTCTTTCTCTTCTTAAAATTTTCCCTAAATATAATATGTTTTCTTAGACCCAACATTTCATATTTTCGTTAAGAATATAATGTCTGGATCGATTGAATTCAGTTAGAAGTGTTCTAGATATTTGATTTTCTTTAATATATATAAAATGATTGTTATGTTCAATAATTTGTGATTATGAATGGTAATATTTATTTTTAAGATTTTATTGTTTAATAACTTCAATGTGTGCTTTTGAATTGTAAATCTATTGTTAGTAAATTTTAACATTCATAGATGGAAGGGACTAAATTAAAAAAATACTAAAACATTAGAGACTAAAACATATATTTAGTCAAATTTTTGTAGTATAGAGTAGTGTATAAATACCGATAAAAAATAAAATAAAAAATCAATTAACCACTAATACGAAGGGTTTATAACATATATGCTGCTAAATCCTTCTATGTTTTTTTTTTTTTTTTTTTTATCATGAGCTTGAATTAGTTTTGAGCATCTCTACTTCTTCTAAGAAGTTGCATGTTTGAATTCTTTCATGTAATATGTAATACAATATTCTTTAAAAGAAAATAGTTTATAAGAATATGCTCTCGAGGTTCGAATCTCTTCTCTCTCCGTTATCATTGAACTAAAAAACAACGCATAAGAAGAATTGAATATTGTCAATGTAAAATTGATATCTTCGTGTCTCTGGGATATTTTAATTATTGTTCAATGTTCACTCTCTTTGCTGTTAGGTCAGGGTAATGTTGCGCAATCTTTGGGCTTACGTGGGCCTCTGTGGGTTTAATGGGCTACAGCTTTCAGAACCCATGGAATATTCTACTTTCATCTTGGCGCGTGCCATCCAATCGCTTTCTTCTATCATTTTGGGGTTAGGTCAGTTATTTTTATGGTTGAATTTAGACATTTTTGTGACTGATTTTTTGTATTTTAGTGGTTAATTAATTATGTCTGATCTATTCTTAATTCATAAGTAATTTTATAATTTACTACTGAGGACGTGCTAATTTCATCTTTTATTAAGTTAAGATACATGTAATATCTACCATGGGCTTTTTGGTATTTATTATTATTATTATTATAACAATTTAGTTTATATCTTTTTTAAAAGAATACAATTATTGAACTAAACAATGATTAACTCTTTAGAGAATGTTTTGGCTCACTCATTTTACAAGTTTGAGTTTGTGCAAAAAGAAATTGAAGTTATAGTTTATGTAACTTGTGTTTTAAATTACATAGAGTTTGATTTGTGGGTTTGTGACTTGTAAAATCAAATGCATAGTCTGAGCCATAAATTTATATAGCTTATGAGATCAATAAAATTATAGTATGAGATAAACAAAATTAAACATCAAATATCAAGTTCTATTTTGCAATTACAAGCTATGCAAATTCAACTAGTGAGGCAAACAATCTCTTGAAGTTGGAATATGAAAAGTAATCCAAGAAACTTTTATTTAAGGGACTCATTTAAGCATTTCACGAATTGTTACTAGCTATTAATCATTAAAATAATTAAGAGTATATTGATTTATTAATAGTATTTTTGAACGTCAAGACTTAATCGTTGCATTTTAAAAGTATATGCATACAAAGAGTCAAACTAAAAAAAAAAAAGTGAAAATCAATAATGACAAAATTTTTTATCATTTTTTTTTCTTTTTACAAAATCGTACACTAACATTGTAAAAAAACTCGATTTTTTAAGAACTAAATTTACCCTCTAGCTCAAATATGACATATCTGATATCTTAAAGATTTTTAGCAACAATATAATGATTGCATTTTCCATCATCTTTTTACAAATGCTTTAAAAATAAAAAAATAAAATAAAAAAAAAGTGCACAAAAAACTCTGTTTGTTTTTGACATGAAAAATGATGATACTACTTTTACAACAAAGTTAAGATATTCACAAAAATTGTATACATAAAGATATACCCAACCAAATCATCAATATTACCAAAAGCTTGTATTATTGAGAGAGGGACTTTTTGGGTCAAAGATTTTGGCTTTGGGATTGTGACCTACAACTACAAGTTGAGATGATATCGACATTTTACACAAAATAATAATAATATTCAAATTATATTCGTAGTCTCTTATACTTTAACTTTAGATTTAATATAGTCTTTCTACTTACAAAATTTTAAAAAATTTAAACCAATAGCCTACAAAAGTAGGTCATAATATTTAATCACAATCATAATATTTAATCATGTCATGTGAATCAATATGAGAATAGTTAAGGTCTCGTTTGATAATCATTAAGACCTTGTTTAATAACCATTTGATTTTTAGTTTTTGAAAATTGTGATTGTTATCTCACAATTTCTCTACAATGTTTTTCATCTTCTCTACAATGATTTCCAACTTTCTTAAGGAAACATTTGAATTTCTAGCCAAATTCTAAAAACAAAAACAAATTTTTGAAAACTACTTTTTTAGTTTTCAAAACTTGGCTTGGTTTTTGAAAATATATGTAAAAAGTAAATAAGAAAACATGGAAACCCATAGATAGAAGTAGTATTTATAAGCTTAATTTTCAAAAATCAAATGGTTATCAAATGGGGCCTTAGTTTTCGGTTTTTTATTTTTTAAAATTAGGCTTATAAACACTACTTTCACCTCCGAGTTTCTTTGTTTTGTTATCTACTTTTTACTTATGTTTCTAAAAACCAAGCTAAGTTCTGAAAAAAAAATAAATAAATAAAAACTTGTTTTTGTTTTTGAAATTTGGCTAAGAATTCAAATGTTTTCTTAAAAAATATGAAAATTATTGTAGAGAAATAGTGAGAAAACAAACACAATTTTCAAAACCAAAACCAAAACCAAAAATTAAATTACCATCAAACAGGACCTAAGTATTTGAACATCTCTGCTTCTCTTAAATGGTCGTAAGTTTGAATTCTCACTATGTATTTGTAATATAATATTCCAAAAAAAAAATATCTAATTCAACATTCACAAATCCTTTTAATTAGTGCCTAAATGAGGGACATATAGTGAATGACACAATTCCGATTAGAGTTCTTTTTATACCTAGCATGTCTCAAGTAAAATTTTATTTGTTATTAATAAGCATGTAATATATATCTAGGGTTAAGATTATTTTATTGGACATATTACATATTGATTTTCATGGACTATTGTAAGTGAACTATTACTACCACAAGCACACAAAGGATATAAATACTGTTGACTTGTTACAAATATTTAAATCTACATTCTCTTGTAATGATTATTTATATTTTCATTGCTAAAGTGAGCATAACTTAACAGTGCATGTACTTTCAATCAAGAGGTCAGATTTAAATCTTTCCACCCCACAATGTCGTTGAACTAAAAAAAAAAATATTTATATTTTCATTATACAACACAAAAAATTAATGTCCATTACATTTTTTTCTACCTTAATGAAAATGATAGATACCAATATCTTTCTTGTGTGATTCTTTTTTTTTTTTTTTTTTGGTTAAGGAAGGATATTGATAAGAAGCATTAGTAAGAGAAATTCTTAAGAGGCAAAATTTACTTTTTATTAAACTTTCTTAAAAGTACAATACAGCTGTGAATAATTATCTTCTTCTTCTTCTTATTGTTCTACTCTTGAAATAAAGTTGATTGGAATCTACGAAAAATATGTTAAAAAAAAAAAAGGTAAAGAGGGTTCTTTATTGGAAATCACGTAGTGATTAAGATTAAGAGAAGAAAAAGATGATTAGGAGCAAGAGAAAGGAGGTGAGATTTCATTGATCGTTTGGCAAATTGGAAAAGGCACCGAAAGAACTTTAGCCAATTTAGAAATGATTTTATTGATAAAGACTAATCCCACATTTATAAATTAAAAGGTTAAATTATTTTTAAAAAAACTACCCTTAAACTTTGGATCTCATTTAAAAAATACTCATATTTTTTCAAAAGTTACAATATTGCTCTTGATATTTCATAAATATTTCAAAACTATTATTGGAGTAGAAAAGTAGTTAAACTGTTGAACGAAAAATCGACATATATCATAATGCAGTTCTTTTAGACTTAATTCAAATAAACATCTTAGTTAACGCTACATTATTTCAGATCATCACCATGTCGATTTTCTATCAAACATTTCTACTTTAAGGATAATTTTAAAACGTTTATGAAAAATCAAGAATAACGTTGCAACTTTTGAAAAAAATAAGAATATTTTTAAAATAGAAGCAATGATCAAAGTACCTTTTATAATATAGTCTAAATTAAATAATGTCTTCTAAGTTCTAACATCAAAAACTTATTTCTGATAATGCTTTAAAAATATATATTTCTGAAAATTATGTGATTGGACTGGATATATTATTTACTTCAGAAAACAAAATTACCTTTTTTTTTTTTAATTTTTCTTTCTCAGGTTTGATTGGACCTTTTCAATCAACCTTTGTCCCTCTAATTATTTAGGGGGTGTTTGGAGCAATGAGTTGAGTTGGGTTATTTTGGAATCCAAACTCAAACCCTTACTTGGGCCACTGTGTTCAAAACCCAATGGTTTTGAAACACAACCCCATGGTTTTGCATAGTGAAATAGGAGGGGTTTGATTTCCAACACACCGGTTTGCTCCTCATTTGGCACATGTTTTATTATCACGTTTTCTTATCTCTCTCCCGTCTCTTCCATTGTTTTTTTTTTAAATTGGTATCTCACATCTTTTTTGTAACAAACAATAAATTATTACAAATATTTGTTTTATACATGTCATAACATAACCAAATTTCGTATTTGACAAAGTAATTATTTTTCATTAGAAACTCACATTTTTTTTTTGAAAAACAATAAATTATTACAAATGTTTTATTTTTTTATACTTGTCATAAACCTAACCAAATTTGATATTTGACAAAGTAATTATTTTTCATTGGAAACTCACATTTTTTTTTTGTTAAAAACAATAAATTATTACAAATATTTTTTTTATACTTGTCATAAACCTAACCAAATTTGATATTTGACAAAGTAATTATTTTTCATTGGAAACTCACATTTTTTTTTTGTAAAAAACAATAAACTATTATAAATGTTTTTTTCTATACTTGTCATAAACCTAACCAAATTTGATATTTGACAAAGTATGTTGATTTTTCATTGGAAACTCACATTTTTTTTTTGTAAAAAACAATAAACTATTATAAATGTTTTTTTCTATACTTGTCATAAACCTAACCAAATTTGATATTTGACAAAGTATGTTGATTTTTCATTGGAAACTCACATTTTTTTTTGGTAAAAAACAATAAATTATTACAAATATTTTTTTTTATACTTGTCATAAACCTAACCAAATTTGATATTTGACAAAGTATGTTGATTTTTCATTGGAAACTCACATTTTTTTGGCAAAAAATAATAAAATATTACAAATATATTTTTTTAATACTTGTCATAAACCTAACCAAAATTGATATTTGACAAAGTAATTATCTTTCATTGGAAACTCACATTTTTTTTTTGTAAAAAATAATAAATTATTACAACTATTTTTTTTATACATGTCATAAACCTAACCAAATTTCGTATTTTACGAAGTAATTATTTGCATTTTCAGTAACAAATTTCTCATTCTTATACTAATTAAAAGGTCCGTTCAAAAGTACTAAAAAAATTACCCAACTTACACAAATGATTCTACAACTAACCAAACATTGCCACTAGAATATAAAGAAATGAAAAAAAAAAAGAGACCAAAGTAGCAAAGGAAAAAAGGAAAAACAAAAATTGTACAACCTTAGGGTTCAGAACATAGCACTCCAAACACTGTTTCTTGATTCCCAGGGTTCAGAACACTGCACCCCAAACACTGTTTTCTAATTCCCAGGGTTCAGAACACTGCACCCCAAACACTGTTTTCTTATTCCCAGGCTTTCAAACCCCCTAGAACAAACCCCCCAGGGTTTCGATTCCAAGGGTTCTGATTCCGAAACAGTGCTCCAAACGCCTCCTTAAAGATAGAGAGAGGACTTTGTTTGTTGGGGTTTGGACAATTTCTCGAAACCAATTTGACTCTTGGTTCTTATTTCAATCATCAGCCTCACTTATCATTTTTGCAAGTCTGAATTTATAGAATTTAAAGATGGAAAATTGGTAAATATTAGTGTGTAGTATAAAATTTGGATTTCTTGTTCTGTTTTTGTTTCATAAGTCCAAGCTTACGTAGGCAAACTCTTTAAAACCATTTGGTGATGTTTTAATTTCTTGTTTTTCTTTTTTTAATAAAGAAAACATAATTGTGTTTGATCGATGTTTCTTGTTTTTTATCGTGAAAAAAGAAAGAAAGAAAAATAAGAAATGTGTTTGATAAACATTCTTCGTTCATGTTCCCTCAAATTTTATATTAAAAAAACAAAATTTTTACATGAAAATTAATTTGATTTAAATAAATACTCAAAATTTTATGTTATATATATATATTTTTAATATTCATAATGCATTAATTTTTTTTTAAAAAAATCATAATGCATTATACAAGAAAAAGTTGATAAAATAATGTATTTTTTATGTTTCAAAAAAATTGAAAACGAAAAAAAAAATATTTTCCAAAATTTGTACACAACATTAGAAACGATTTATTAAAAATGAGAAATCAAAAACATAAACGATTAATAAACATTTATGTTTCTCAAAAACTAAACAAAAATATTACCAAACAACCTTTAGATGTCATCTATTGAAAAAACATCTTTTAAACAAATTACTCTATAAATAAGATATAATTTGTCTTAAACTTTAAATTATTTTCATACAAACTTATAGTAAGAAAACCTCCCTTTCTGCCCAAGTATAATTATTGCAACAAATGTAAACAAATTTTAATTTGCAAAACAATAAATTATGCAACTAATAGAGAGGAGGGACTTCCACCCAAATAATACTTTTTATGCCAACTTGAGTATAGTTCAACTGGTTAAAACATATATCATCGTCAAAAAGTCAAATTTTCAAATCTCACACTCCACATGTTGAACTAAAAAAAAAAAAAAAAATACTTTTTTTATGGTCTATGATCAATTTATTGTCTTGAACAGTGCCAACTTTCATAATTGAGAGCTACAGTTGACTATCATTAATAAAACTAGTCAAAAAAAGAGACTATTTTTTCAATTTAGAGTTGAATTAAATTGTGTATCATTTAATATAAAGTATTCTAAGCTAGGCTAGCATTGGAGTAAATGAGTTATGGTGACCGAAAGCAAATTAAATTTGAATGTAATTAAACCCACAGCATGGTTGGGTCAGAAATTGAAATGAAAACCTATCTTCCCAAGTTTTCTAAGACAATTTATTGTACTATTTAACCAACTAAAATACTTGTTCTCCTTTTACTCCTCATTCTTTTACACTCCATGTCTTTAATATTTCTTTATGGACAATAACAACCTAGGTTTAAATCAAGTGGTAATGATGGTAGGACCCCATGGTTGAAACTTGAAAGTATATAACTTATATAGCCCTAGCCCTAGTGTGAATTTGCATTCACCATTTTAGTACAAACATTAGCTTCATAACTTGTGAAAATAGGGATGATTATTATACTTTAGTTTAGCAAGTTTATATCATTTTTTAATTCCGTCCCTTTTAAAGATGTTAAAAAAAAAACTATCAAGTTCTATTTGATAATACCATTGAAATTAAAGAATTAATTGGAGATTTAACATTTTAATAAACTTTGTACGAAGATATTGTTTCAAATGTTAAAAATTCAACTCACCTTGCAAAATAAAGAAGATCCACAAGAGCCAATAACTAAATGAATAGGAATAAAGGTTACAAGTGTATTTGGAGAAAGTATATATTCATCAAAATTGTTAAAAGTATAAAAGAGGGAGAGTTCCAAAGAAAGTGTGAATAACGTGCATATTCAATGCAGTCGTTGAAAACCTAAAAGAAGTGTTTTTTTTTTCTCAAATAGATGAGATAAGATAAGAAGCATTCATATGATACAATGATAGTAACTTATCTAATCAGTTTTAATTATGATTTTTTTTTTCAAACAAGGAAAAATTAGTATTTTTTTTAATTGGGTAGAATGAAAATTACTTGCTTATTCAGCAATATTTCTAAATATTACCTTATCATTATAATGTTAATTTTAATTGTATCATTTGATAGAAATCTAGTTGACAAATTTTGATACTCTAAATGTAAAACGGAAACATTAAGGCCATTAAAAAAAGTGTACACTTCAAGGGCAATATTATATAATTATCTAGTAAACTTAACTTAGGCTATAAATTCAATTTAGAGTAAAAAAAAAAAAAAAACTTTAATTAGTACAGTCTAGATTTTTTTGAGAAAATATAGTCGAACTTTTTAAACCATATTGCATTATAAAAAATAAAATAAAATAAAAAAAGAATAAATTTAAGCCTACAATCTATTGAAAACGTGGGGATACCTCTCTTTCCACCAAAACAATTAAAGCGGCCACATGCACTTTTTGGTCATTAACTTTCACCTCTTTACCTCTGCAATTCACCTTTAGTGAAAATTTTTAATGTACAGCAGTAAAAAGGCCAAGTTGCCCGCAATCAGCTAAAAGTTACCCAAAAGAAAAAGGAAGATAAAAGAAAAAGAGAGAGAGAGGGAAACAAGACATAAAAAATTATGATTTTGATGTAACCAAAAGATAAAGAAGATTTGGGCAATGTTTGTGATGTGAATGATTACAAATTGTAATCTCTCTTAGGGATTAATTATACAGTTTAATCATTAATGATTTCATTTGATTTGATTCTCTGATTTCTTCATTCTAATGGGTTTCAAATCCAAAGATATTTCTGGCTGTTTAGATTCCAAAAGGCCAATTACCAACTAATTTTAAGGATTATAAATTGAGGTTTATATTTTTTAGCATAGTCAGAATTTATAAAAGTTCTAATTTTATTTTTGAAATTTGAATTATATTTCAATTCAGTCTGAATGGTACCTAGTGTTATATTATTAATAGAATAATATTAACCTTAAATTCGTAAAGATAGAATCCAAAACATAGGAGAATGGAAATTAGATTTATGTTTATTTATTATTATTTTTGAGTTCATCAATTGTAGGGTGAAGGAATTGAACTATCGACTTCTAAGATAGTAATTTGTGCTTTATCTACTGAGTTAATACTCGGATTGACATTTTATATTTATTTTAACACTTTAAATTTTTATAATATAAATATTTAAATTTAAGCTAAATTTGTATAGATCCCACATCAGAAAACTGATGGCTAGACACCAAGGCAATTTCACGGCAGAGTAGCGGGCCAGGGCCCAAATTGTGCGTTTGGCCGATATTCAAGCCCATTGGGAACTTGAGAGGCCCACCCATTATGTATAATAACTTTTTATAAAAGAAAAAAATAGATTAAAATACCATTTTAGTCCATGTACTTTAGATCTTGTTTCATTTTTGTCCATGTACTTTCCAATGTCCAAATTTAGTTATTTACTTTCAATATATCTTAAAATTAGTCATCATCGTTAGTTTGAAGTTTTTATTCGATTTGACAAAAGAATAATAATAATTTTCATTCAAGAAAAGACAAAAGGAAAAATATGTTTACCAAATTTTTAGGCAAAAGAGTTATAGAAAATAAATATTTTTAGTAAAATTTAACCATAAATGAACCGTGGAGACTAAGTTTGAGATATATTAAAAGTTTAGTGACTAAATTTGGACATTTGAAAGTACAAGAACTAAAATGGAACAAATCCCAAAGTAGAGGTGATAGTCTTAATCGAAAACGATCAAACCAAACCGATCCAATGGTTTAGTTCGATTTTTTAGAAAAAAATTGGACATCTCAATTTCTATTTTGGCAAAACCGAAAAATATTGGTTCAGTTCGGTTTTTGTCCAAAAAAACCATTAAAAAATCAAACCGAACCGAGGTATATATATATACACCTCAAAAAGCCCTAAATTGAATCCCAATCCATTCTTGCATCGTTTCATTCGTTTTCTTTCAATTAATTTTAAAGTTACAAAATGAAATTGTTAGCTCTATGAATTCTTATTGAGGTGTTGAGAAATTTTGGGGCAAAAAACACTAAAATAGGGGCTGAAACCAAGAAGTAAAATAACAAAAAATTTGTAAAAAAAAAAACAAAAAAACAAAAACCGAGAACCGAACCGAAGAGGAACCGAACCAATGGACAACTGAACCAATAGTTTTGGCCTTTATTGGACATTGGTTCTGTTCCTCTCTTGCTAAAACCGATTGGATCGGTTCGATTCTCGATTTGGCCTAAAATCGATGAAAATCGAACTGATATCACTCATATCCCAAAGTACTAGGATCAAAATGATATTTTAACCAAAATAATAATAATAATAACTTTCAATATTAATAATTTTTTATAAAAAATATTCACTAATAATTCTATATTTACTGAATTCTACATTATTCGAATAATTATCAAAACGTTGTGATTAAATACATGCCAAATAATTAACACGGCAGATTTCTAATACATTTTATCAGTAATATTCTAAAAAAACACTAATAGATCTTTGAGGGTTTTTTTCTTTTTCTTTTGAGAAGCAGCCAATAGATCTTTGAGATTTTGATCTTGTTTGAAGTACTATTTTGAAAATGGGATTTATATTTATATTTATAGATTTTTTTTATAAAGAGTAACCTATAAAGATTAAGCTCATGTGCCATAAGCATTATAATTCATGTTCATGAGCCAATTTGAGCATAGCTCAACGGTTAAGTTATATACCTTTAATTAAGATGTTGAAGGTTTGAATTCCTCACTCCCACATGGTGTTGAACTCAAAAAAAAAAAGGGCAAAATACACTTGGTTTCAAGGGTGAGTTTAATGTCTATTTGACCCCTAAGGTTTTAAAAAAACACATTAGTCCCTAAAGTTTTGAAAATGATTCAAAATAGTTCCTAAGTTAAAGTTATGGTTAGTTGACTGACGAAAAATGATATGGCATTGCTAATGTGGAAATTTTTAAGAATTTTATATAATTTAATTATACATAAGTTGAAATATGAAAAAGGCTTGTGAAAACATAAAATTTATCATCTATGCTACCAACTTATTATTATTTTTTAAATGAAATTTACTCAATTTAAAGAAAACATAAATGAACATAAAACTAAAAATAATTATAATAAATAAGTGAAAAAAAGAAATGAGCAAAATGGGAAGATTAAAAAAAAATACATCAAGGGCTGCTTCTATATGACTTTAAAAAAATAAAAAAGGAACTCATGTTTTGTTTTCTAAGTTGGTTAAGATTTTAAAGTAACTTTTAAAACAAAATTGAAAATCTATATCAAATAGAAATTCTAGAATTTAAATACATAAACTAAAATATGTGTTCATCTCCTCTTATTTTGTCAATTTGACCAAAACACAACAATTATGTTCAATTATGTTAAATAATTGTTCTCATACATTCTTTTCACTTAGTATATAACATTAACATTTAAATAACTATGTTAATAACATAAATTTATTATAATCAAATTAAAACTTGTTGAAGGTAAAAGAAACAAAATTGAAACTTTTAAAAAAACTAAATTGACACAATCATAAAATTTTAAACTCATAAATCTAATTTATTCAGATATTCGTTAGTTAATCACAATCTAGTGAAGATTGGAGATATGGATAGAGATTTTAAAACTTTTATAATATTTTTTAAAATATAATAAATGAATAAATAAAATTTTAAATTAAAAAGAGCAAAATGAGAAATTTTAAATTAAGAAAGGACGAAAGAAAAATCAAAGGTTTCTCCACATACGCACCTTTTATATAGTATATAGATATAGATATAGATTTTCAAAACCTTGTGAAAGAATAATGTTCACAACCCAAACTTTAGGCTATATTATCATTTATGTAAATCTCTCAAAACATTTGTACTTGCATATGGAGGGATGAAAAAGGAAAAAGAAAACCATTTTTTCCCAAAAAGAAATCCTAAATGGTCTTATTAAATCAAATTCAAAATGGTTAAGATTTAGTTTTTGTAACAAGATCAAACTTTCATAAACAAAACAAAACAATTAAACTCAAACTATATTATTAAAAAAAAAAAAACACTTCCCTTCTCTCCAAATCTTATAAAATAGATACATTTAAATTTAAAGAAAAAAAAAAGAAGTAAATAAAATCCTAGTTTAGTCTATTCATGGCTTCTTCTTCTTCGTTGGGGACGAAAAGGGAACAGCATCCATCCTACAATGGACAAACCTCCATATCTTCACCGTTCCCGTTTCCTCTCCAGAACTAAACTTCTCGCTTTTTGGACTCTCATTTTTCTCGCTCTCTTACTTTTTCTTTTCCCTAGATCATCCCCTGATCCCACCCGCCGGCTTCTCCGAGCGGGTCCCGTTTGGGAGAACCGGATCCGCCACTCCGCCCGCTCTCAATCCCATTCTGCCCGAGTTTTGGTCACCGGCGCCGCTGGCTTCGTCGGCCTTCACGTCTCACTCGCACTCAAGCACCGCGGTGATGGAGTCGTCGGCATTGACAATTTCAATTCCTATTACGAAACCTCTCTCAAACGCTCACGTGCCGCCCTACTCGACCGCGCCGGCGTCTTCGTCGTCGAGGGCGACGTCAGCGACGGCGCTCTGCTGAAGAAGCTTTTCGAATTGGCTAAATTCACTCACGTAATGCACCTCGCGGCTCAGGCGGGGGTTCGATATGCGATGAAGAACCCCAGTTCGTATGTGCAAAGCAATATTGCGGGATTGGTGAGTGTTCTCGAGGTTTGTAAATCGGCTAATCCGCAGCCGGCCATTGTTTGGGCGTCTTCTAGTTCGGTTTATGGGCTCAATTCTCGAGTACCCTTTTCGGAGAAGGATCGTACGGATCAACCCGCTAGCTTATATGCTGCAACTAAGAAGGCTGGTGAGGAAATTGCACATACTTATAATCACATTTATGGACTTTCAATTACTGGGTTGAGATTCTTTACGGTTTATGGACCTTGGGGACGGCCGGATATGGCGTATTTCTTTTTCACTAAGGATATTCTGAAGGGGAAGACGATTAATGTTTTTGAAGGGGTGGATCAGAAATCTGTGGCGAGGGATTTTACTTACATTGAAGATATTGTGAAGGGTTGTTTGGGGGCGTTGGATACGGCGGAGATGAGCACTGGGAGCGGCGGAAAGAAGAAGAGGAAGGCTCAATTGCGGGTGTTCAATCTTGGGAATACTTCGCCGGTGACTGTCAATGAACTTGTGAACATTTTGGAGAAGTTGCTGGGCAAGAAGGCTAAGAGAATACTGTTGCCAATGCCGAGAAATGGCGATGTTCCTTTCACTCATGCCAACATCACTCTGGCTCAGAAGGAGCTCGGTTACAAGCCCACCACGGATTTGGAGACAGGTTTGAAGGAATTTGTGGATTGGTATCGTTTTTATTATTCAAAATCTGGGAAGCAGATTGTTTTGTAGCCGACTTATTTTTAGAATTGTTCTTCAGTTCTAACTAAATTGTTGTTTTCTCACATTTTTCTACTGATCAAAATCGATGGGTTGGAAAGTGAGGGAGTTCTAGGACAATTGTGTATTGATTTGATGTCTGGTTTGAGCTTTTTGGGGACAACAATTTCACTAGAAAATTAGGATTTTAACCTTTTTGAGGTTTCTTTTCATTCTCTTCTCTGTTGATTTAGTTTAAGAGATGTACATTCTTCTCAGGATCAAGACATACATTCTTCTCAGGATCAAGACATTTTTAATTGATTATTTATTTATTTGATGGCTTCTTTGCAGCTTTATACTTTGCTCTAGCCGTTTGCTAGTCTTCATCTTCATGAATTCTCATCATGAGAAGAGACTTCTTTTTTCTTTGATATAATGGCATTTTGAGCTTATATTTCATTCTTGAACTCATCTCTGTGATGCTTACTGCAAAAAAGACTTAGATTACTAAAATAACATTCTTCTAAAAGGGATCTTAATAATCCTTGAAGAGGTTGCATTTTCTAAACCAGATGCAGAGATTGATAGCATGTTTAAATAGTTTAATGACATTAAGAGCATATTTAGTTAGCTTTGGACTTTCTGGTAAATGAAATCAAGGCCTTTGATCAAAGTTTCTAGAGAAAGATGATTATAACACATTTATGAGCCCTTTTTCGAGACTCTGTTCTAGTTGAATATTGAAGAGTGTTTGCTTACTGTCTTTCAGTAGAGAACATAGCAAGAAACTGCTCGAGTTCTAACGGGAGCCGCCCTTACTTGAGTTTTGTGAAATCAGAAGCTTAGTTTTGTGAAAATATGTTCAGATAACTGTTTTCCAAAAGTTGTTTTTCCATGCTTTGTGCTCATGGAGACATTATTATTAGAGATTGAAATTTTTCTTCTTTTGACAACAGAGTTTTATGTCTTGAAAAGAATTCAGGTCAGTTTTGAAAAACTGTTTCCATTTTCCTCCCAGCATTCCCTCTAAATTCTTGGTGAGTATTTGGATTTCTCTATTGTGATGGTAGTCTTTTGAGGGTGTAACTTAAGTGAACCGATGCATTGAATGGAAGTTTTGAGGTAAAAAGAATCGAAATTCTATAAGATTTATTAATGTTTAGATTTGAGGTTTTTTTTAGTTCAATAATTGTTGGATGAGAGATCAACCATTGACCTTTGAAATGGTAATCAGTGTTATATTCATTAAACTATGCTCGAAGTGTTATATTCATTAAACTATGCTCGAATTGGTTTAAGAGATTTATAAAATAAGCAGATAGACAAGCTTATTGGTTAGCGTGCCAATACCCTAATTCTTGACTAGAGGAGACATGGCATAGTTTCGGTCCATAGATTGAAAGGGAGAACAAACAACGCCGCAAAGATTATTTAGATAGGTTAAGTTTGACGAGATAATTATTTAGTATTATAAGATGTTGGATTTAAGTTCAATAATTTATGTTTAGTGTTATGTGATTGACACAATTGAGAGTTTAGAGGCGCTGATTGAAAATAGGTGCTCAACCCTGTTTTATCCCATTTTAAAGTTTGACTTTTCATTAAAAAAAATCAGCTAAAAAGGGCTTGTAAAAAGCCTTGAAATTTTATGATGACAAGTATGTCTAATAGGTAGATAATATATTTATATTCATTTAAAAAAAAAAAGGGTTTGAGGTAAAATGATTGCGAGATTAAAAAAAAAACAGAGAAAATAGAACATTGATTTCTGCCCCAATCAATTAAAACTTCAAACTTTAATGATTTATAGATTATCATGGGAAAATTTTTAGTACTAGTACCATACTCTCTTTGTTCAAGATAGTTTTTTAATGTTGGAGACCTCACATGATTTTCAAAAGGATGTTGACCTAGCAAACAAGAAGTGAGAGTAGTATAGAAAATTTTTCATACTAAAATAGTACTAGAATTTTTTCTGATTTTCATAGATCTTCACATATTTTCACTTGATTTAAAATCAACTCAAATTCATCGAAATAAAATTATTTAAGTCCCAAAATCTTGACAAAAAAATTATTTTAAAAAAGAATCTTAACAAAAGGTTTGTATCCGATTTTTCTCAATAAATGTATTATATCCAAGGTTTTCATAAATGTCGATGGATATTTTTGAAAAAAAATTAAAAACAAAAAATTCAAAAAATATATTTAAATTCAAAAAAATTCAAAAAATATATTTAAATTAAAAAATAAAAAATACTTGTTATAATATTATACATTTTATTGCTATTTTTTAAAAAAGATTTCATCAATTTTATATTGTATAATGAAAATATTTCATTTTGGTACTATTTTTTAAAATATTCTATAGAAATTTAATAGGAAAAAGATCATAAACTTAGTAGGTTGTATCAATTTTAACCCTAAACTTTTAATTTCATCAATTTAAACCTCAAATCTGAATGGAAGTATTTCATTAAGGAAAAATATGGTACAAATAAACTCTATTTCTACTAAAAACCAAAGGATCGAATAAAATCTTACCCTAAAATTGAAAATTTCTCAATTAATAAAATGAAAAAAACAAACTCTCCATTAATGAAAAATGAAAAAAAAAAATCAGAGATAAGAAGTGAAAAAAAAAATAAAGCAGCAGACTCAGGAAGTGAAAAAATCATGCTCTAAAATCCCCGTGGCTTTAGAAATGTGTGGAAAAGTATTCAGTTAAAATTGATACAACCAAAAGTTAAAAATTAAAATTGATCAATCTACCAAATTTAAGGACAAAAATTATTTTTTTTTCAAATTTAATACCTTCAATATAACAAACAATTTTTGAACTATAGGAAAAAATATTAAACAATTTTATAACTTTGGATTGGGCAGAGGCCGCGCGGACGCAGGCCCCCACTACCACAAATTATGACGTAGGCTCTGCTACTTTGAGCAGACCTTGGGCGGGCACCCCTCCCAAATGTGCAATGGAGGTCACCAACCCAGGCCATGGGCCTCATTGATCGCCCATTTACCCCGTCCAGGTAAGTATGTTATCCGTTGCCCACTCCGCTTCCTTTTATACAACCGTCTGCGCATCTCATCTTGCATCCTGATCGATGTGGGACAAACATCCACTCTTCTAAACAGCCTCTCTCTTTCTAGACTTACGACTGACGAGCATCTTCCTCTCTCCAAATGTTTTTTTTTTAAAGAATTTACATTAAACTATGCTTTATTCCTGATTTCTTAATTTTAAAACAGTTTGCTTTTTGAAGTATTTAGGAAATAGAGTAGTCATCTTGTATTTTCTACTCTCCCATCCCTTGTTTGTTGTCTTTATCCAAGAAAAGTGAAATGTATTGTCTTCCCCTTTTTTTTTTTTTTTTTTTGTTTTGGATATGACTTTCATTAAATCAAGTTAATCAACTGTAAGCCACACGGGCTACATGCGGGTTGAGCTCCTTATCAGAGAGACCTGAAAGCCAACAACAAATGAGGGGAATTGCACGAGCAGCCAAAGCATTCACTAGCTCATTTCCTACTCTTCCAAAGAAAAAATGGAAATTAGAAATCTACGGTTTGCTTATTTTTCGTGTCCTCCATCTTTTGTTCCCGTGAGGGCACGTAGCACTAATCACCACCTAACCTTACTCTATTTTGATTGCTAGTAAGTAGCCACATAAGTCCAATGCTCAACTATAGTTTCTTTCCAACATTGTACTCTGAACAAAAATTTGTCAACATGAACACACTTCAATAGTTAAGATACACACTTCAATAGTTAAGATACTACTTCCAAAGGGTCGTAGGTTCAAATCCATCCACTCATGTGCAACATAATATTCCATTCCAAGGGAAACTTTAGTTTGCGTATTCTGAAAATCATAATCCTATATCATATCAAAATCACTGGTACAACCTGTGTTTAAAATTATTTTAAAACCATAGAGAATGATTTTAAAGTTTAAAAAACTTTAGTTGGCATTATTTGTGACCATTATACTTGTACCTTTGAAACATTTCTTTTCCAATATAAGTTCTTGCTTATTTACTGGTTGTCGTAAAAACTTCTAAGCTCTCCTTTGCCCTAAACATGCACAGGTAATTGCAATTAAAAGAATCATGGTGTCTGGAATTTTTTTTTTTTTTTTGAACCTGTAAATTCAACAGCCAAGATCATATACAACCATCCTCATTAATCAAAGACACCCAACCGGGGTAGTTATCAACCCAAAAATCGGACTGAACCTCCGTAAGGGAGGAAGCCTCCCCCCCTCCTCTCCTACCCAGCACTGTTCGAGCCAGAAAATGAGCAACACGATTACAATTCCTTGGGCAGGAAACAAAGGAGATGACCCCCAAACAGGATGCTACTTCTTTCACCTCGTCTACTATATTTTTCAATTCGGAAAGGTCACTTTGCGGCTCATGCAAGGCGTTGATTAATTCGACGCAATCTGATTCAACCACAATGGGGAAGAGAGGGTAATTCGAAAGCCGACCCAGCGATTTCAGCCCAACCAGAACTGCCTGACCTTCTAAGGCTTTTATCGACCAGTTACTTCGCCATTGTTGGAAACCGGCGCAGATGGGCAGTCCCCGAGAATCGCGAACAACCCAGCCCAGACCTCCATCTTTCTTTTCATCACTCCACGAAGCATCGGTGTTGATCTTCCAGCAGCCTTCTGAAGGGGGAGACCACATGCTCTGAGTCACGCAGTTTTCTGGTCTCGCCGGTGCCAGGTATCGATCTCTACCTCCCTCCAGTTCTGCTAAATGTCTATCAATTAGTTGGAGAATCATCTTTAGGTCTGGGGGACGATTAGCCTTTGTGGATTGGCAATGCGAATTCCTGAAATTCCATATACACCATAGAATTGTTGTAGCTTTTGCGAGTTCCTCTTCATCCATCTTGCCCTTCATCCAGTCCCAAAAGTCTAGCGGCTTCCATACATCCCTGCACACCAAAAACAACTCATTAAGGAAAGAAAAATAATGAAGCCAAACCTTTTTAGAAAAACTACAAGTCCACAAAATATGGCTTGTATACTCTTCTTTACGGCTGCAAATAGGGCAGAATCTAGGTATGTCAATTCCTCTTTTAGATACATTCACCCTTGTTGGTATGGCATCATGAAGTGCTTTCCAAGTTAGTAATTTAGCCCTTGGAATGGCCTTAATCTTCCAAAAGCTCTTCCACTTGTAGCTCAACTGCTCAGAGGGTGTTGCTTGACCAGTATCAGAGTTTGAAGTAGCTAAATGATAGGCGCTTTTGACGGAAAAGGTTCCTTTTTTATCCAAACCCCATATAATGTCATCCCTATCAATACTCCTCCCACATGGCATTCTGAGGATATCTTCTGCATCAAGGGCTATAAAATTTTCTTTTATAAGAGATTCATGCCATTTTCCTTGGTTGTCTATTAGCGTTTTAACCCGTTTGTTTTGGAGGTTCTCTTTGATCCAAAGAGGCGTTCTACAACCAACTCTATCTATCCACGGGTCTCTGCCAATCATTATATGATGGCCATTGCCAACCTTCCACCTATACCCCTGACTAAAGATCTCCCTCCCCCAAATTATGCTTCCCCATGTTAGGGAGGGATTCCTTCCAAGATTGGCCTTAAGGAAGTCTCCGTCTTTGAAGTACCTGCCCCTCAGTAACCGGGACAGGAGACTTTCCGGGTTCCTTAAGATCCGCCAACTATGTTTTGCCAACATTGCTTGATTGAAACTTGACAGCTCTCTGAACCCAAGGTCGCCCGCCTCTTTGCTCAGACATAGGGTCCTCCAGCTCACCCAATGGGCTTTCTTTGTATCCTTCGAAGACCCCCACCAGAACTAAGCGCAACACTTATTTATCTCAGCACAAATACTTCGAGGCAACCGAAAACAACTCATAGTATAGTTTGGAATTGCATGAGCGATGGACTTGATCAAGATTTCTTTGCCACTTTGAGAAAACAACCTTTCTTTCCACAACTGAAGGCTTTCCAAACTCTTTCTTTGACTCTGTGGAAGATTTTGTTCTTATCTCGATTGTTTTGGGGTGGCATCCCAAGGTAGTAACCTAGAGACTCGGTCCGCTTAACCCCAAGGATATGACTAAACTCTGTCACTTTAATGTTAACTACATTCTTGCTTGTCATAAAAGACGATTTCTCATAATTGATCATTTGGCCCGACGCCCGTTCATACACATCCAACACTTCCTTAATCTTCCTGCAGTCTTCCGCCTTGGCTCTGAAGAAAAGTAAACTGTCATCTGCAAAAAGAAGGTGATTAATTAAAGGACAATGTCTATTTATGCGAAAACCTTTAAAGTTAGATAGCGATTCCTCCCTGTTTAAGATTGCTGACAGACCCTCAGCACAAATGAGAAATAGATATGGAGACAGAGGGTCGCTCTGTCGATTAATTAAAGGACAATGTCTATTTATGCGAAAACCTTTAAAGTTAGATAGCGATTCCTCCCTGTTTAAGATTGCTGACAGACCCTCAACACAAATGAGAAATAGATATGGAGACAGAGGGTCGCCCTGTCTCAATCCTCTTTTTGGCATGAACTCACTCTGAGGTACCCCATTAATGAGAACCGAGTAAGAGACCGACTCCACACAATTCATTACCATATCGATCCATCTTCCAGCAAAGCCCATTTTTTCCATCATCTTCCGAAGGAAAATCCATTCAACTCTGTCTTAAGCTTTGCTCATATCCAGTTTCATCGCAAGAAAACCTTCCTTCCCTGTCCTCTTAGAATTTAAGGCATGAATGCACTCAAATCCAATCATTACATTATCCGAGATGAGTCTTCCAGGAACAAAAGCCGATTGAGTAGGGGAGATCACTGCATCCAATGTATTCTTCAACCTGATCGCCAAAGCCTTTGAGATAATCTTATATATCACATTGCATAAACTAATTGGCCGATAGTCCATCATTTGAGTTGCCTTTTTAATCTTTGGGATTAGCGTGAGCAGAGTTCTATTGAGCGGTTCGACATTTTCATCATCATTAAGAACTTTTAAGCAAACCCCACTTATATATCACATTGCATAAACTAATCTGGATTTAAAGCACAGCGTATTTAAACCTCAATTAGGGCAGAAAATTGACACATTACTGTAGATACAAAATTTGCATAAGATAATGAAATTAACATAGTTCTAACGCAAGAAAATTGCCAGGAATAGAAAACTCTCTGAATGTCGTTAATTTCAACATGTAATGGGAACAACTATTGCCTTTAAACCCCACAGGCCTGACAGGTATGTTCCAAACCCAAAAAGTAGGTCTAATGAGACTAAAAATAGGCAAAAACATGAAAAGATTGCATTCATTGATCGGCAATGGTGACCTCAACCTCCACACCAGGTTCAATGGTGATGGAGGTAATCTGCTTCACTACATCTGCAGAGCTGAATAGGTCAATAACTCGCTTGTGAACACGAAGCTCAAATCTGTCCCATGTGTTGGTACCTGCACAATCAGAAACCAAATGAATGAATGATTTCAATAAGAATTGGGATGCATTCAAAGTTGTAATCTCCAACACGCACGGATTTAATCTTTCAATGATTTTTAAAATGGATATGTCACATCGGATTCATTCATATAAAAAAGAGGAAATCAAAAGGTCCCCCACAAAAATTGTTAAAAGAATACTAAAATTACTTCATAAGCAATGATTTCCAAATGAGGTGGATTGCCTTGAATGAATAAATATATTAGTTAAATTTATTGTTCCAAAAATAAAACATTGGTCAATCCATATCCGTCCCCCCCAAACATAGGAACGAAAGAGTAACATTACAGAACCAAGCCCAAGGGTTAGAAAATCATAGTTAACTGGTAACGTACCTTCACCACATGGAGATTTTCTGGTTGTAATGTGAAGAACCTTAGTAGGCATTCTTACTGGTCCCTTGACCCTCAACCTCTTGTCCTTGGCACCACGAACCAAGTCGGTGCAAACTATGGATTTAAAAAGATATCAAACTAATTGCCAAAAACGCCTTAAATGAGACAACTCAGAAAAATAAAATTCAACTACGTGAAAAGCCAAATATGCACTTAAAGCCAACAAAGTGAGGATTTAACAACACCATAACCATCAAGAGCTACAGACTACAATCCTAAGAAGTTATTTGATAATTCCCGAACTATAATTCATCAGTATATGCATAATGGGGATTCCACATCCCTTTTATCCAATAATAGTATCTTTCTACAATTTGTTCACGTGTTAATAAGCTTAGAACTTATTCATAATCAGAGCATTGCAAGAAAATTACCATGCAATCATCCGACTCACTTCCTATGAAAGTTATCAAATAACTAGAGATACGAAGATGCAATCTCATTGGAATGCCATATTCACTAAATTACAAAAGAAGAAAAAAGTAACAACAATAATAATGCAGCATACAAAAATAAAAAAGATACCTTTCTCGAGGTTCTTAACATTTTTGGAGGAGAGAGTAATCCTAATCTTATGGATTTGCTCCTGCGTATCTTCTAAGCCTGGCTTAGTTGGTTTCATTGCTGCGTACGCCATACTTTCGGTTATCCTGAATCTCCAAAACGAATCTGTCGAACGAACCCAATAATGTTTTCATGGCCAAAAGAACTCAACCACATGGGTCGAATAATTAGAGATGAAAAGTAGATAAACAAGTTCAATAACTTTTACACATTCAGAAATCTCATCATAATGAAGCACAAATTACGGTCTTAGAAACTCTCCAATACAAGAAACAATGACCAGACGTAGATAAGAATAAAAACAGCAAAATTCAAGAGAGAAACCTGGGATGGCGGATGGGTGAGAAGGAGATCTCTACGATTGAGTATCCAGTTCCAGCTGCCTCTCTCTGAAAGAAGGAAAACGATAGTCAACAATGCTACAATTTATATGATTCTGTGGCGATGATGTTTACGATTAGGGTTTTTGGTAGATCTGAAAGTGGGCTGGGCTTGTCGGGTTGATCATTCGGCATTCGAGGCCCACCAAACTCGGGCCCAAAAGGTTTTTTTTTCTTGAGATGCAGCCCAAATGCTATCGGCTCAATGTAAGTCCAGTTTTTTCTCCCCCAGAATTTACCACGAGTCTTTCATCAAATGTAATTTACAATGTTGTTCTACAACAATTGATTATTTTACATTTAGCTTTTTTTTTTTTTTTTTTTTTGAGTTCAACCACTGTGAAGTGAAGGATCGAACCATCAACCTTTGAGATGGTAATTGATAATTGATGCCTTGAGTTATGTTAATTTTGTATATATTTTAATCTTTTAATGGTATTGTGAATATGTTCTAAATATAGTTAACTTATAAATAATTTATATATTACGAAATACTTGAGTTGACTCTATAATATTATGATTTTGGGTCAAAGTAATTTGTAGTAAAAATAAATGGTCAATATATAGCTTTAGCTGATTAAGACTTCAATGAGCTTATTCGATTGTTATTAAGTTGAAGTCCCTATTAAAAATTTTAAATTGTAATTTTTTTTAAAATGCAATCAAAACAATTTGAGTTGGTTCAAAATTACTTGGTTTTAATTAATAAGTTTAAACTAATTAATTCAACACAAAACTAGCTAGCTTTTAAAATATTCAAAGCTAACTTATAGTCCACGTGAATTTAAGTCATCCGAAACCAAATCCATCCAAGCAACCACATAACAACTTTGTCCAATCCAACTCAAAAATTGGGTTGATTTGATTAGATTTTGTTGTAATTAAGAGTGATTAACCTAAGTGTTAATATGTTTAAATTGTGTTCAATTCATTTCAACTTACGAGGCCATTTAAGGTCAATTTTAACACAACTTAATTGGTTAAAAACATTAAACATTTGTCAGAAGTGTTCGAATTTATGACACATGTACGTCGATTGTTTGAATAAAAAAAAAAAAAAAAAAACTTTGGGATAGGATATAGGAT
Source organism: Trichosanthes truncata (assembly GCA_033996785.1). Classification (NCBI taxonomy): domain Eukaryota; kingdom Viridiplantae; phylum Streptophyta; class Magnoliopsida; order Cucurbitales; family Cucurbitaceae; genus Trichosanthes; species Trichosanthes truncata. The sequence goes on from JAWPNB010000003.1 coordinate 89,313,310, forward strand.
ATGTCATTTGAATATCTATATTATTAAATACTGGGGTAGATATATAGGATAAGTCATTTTTCATCCATAATTCAAACTCAATAATTTTCTACTTTGAAGAAATATCTCCATGACACATCAACTTCATGGATGCAGTTTTTTCTCTCTGTGGAAATATCACTGCATTGATGTCTTCACAAGTAGAAACACCCCCTGTACTGCATTATATAGATGTCTTGTCTGTTAGTTTTTTGGGTGATTCAAAAGGATTTATATATATATATATATATATAAAGAATTAAACAATCTATTATTTTTAAATGGCTTAAGTGGTCTTGATAAAAAAGAGTAACACAAACACTCCAATGAGGAAGAACAAAAAAACTTCCAGTAGTAATAGCTTCTTTAGGAATATATTGAGTCATAAAATTTGAGGCATTCGTATTATTTTAACAGAAATAGCATCTAACTTTTGAATAAATAAAAGCAGAGAGAGTCCTAAAAATAAAGGGTCAGTAGAGTAGAGTAAGGGTTCTAAAAAATTGTGAAGTTTGTAAATATGACTTAGAAAAGTAAAAGGGTGAAATACACTTTTGGAAATGATTCTAAAAGGTTCCTTGGTCATTTGTTCCTAATTTTTTGGAAATGGTTCTAAAAGATTGTGACCATTAGTTTGATTAACCAACAGATGATTTGGCCTTGATTTTTTTAGTTTATGTTGATATCGAAAATTAGATTGTCAAGATCAACAGTAAATTTGTATTATCGGAAACGTAAGTGTGCTTGCAAATTAAGAGGAATAACACTGGTGTGGTTCTAAGCCACTCACAATTTGATGTTTAAGTCAGTAATCGAGTTTGCAAGAAAATTTAAAGAGTAGAAAGTATGATGATTGTTTTCGTTCGTTGTATTTTACAATTGTATAATTGTAATATATACTTGAGTATCCTGATACTTTTCGAGAATCTCGTCGGGATGTCGGGATATCATTATTATGGAATGGTTAGTACTTAACCTCTTTCATTCGAACCTAACAAGACCCATTGAGTGTCAAGGATTGGTTTTTCTCTCTCCCTTTAAGGTTCATTTCGTTCTAGACTTGTGAAAGGCCTCTTAGCCATTCCATCGAAGGTTTGGTCAAACTAACTGGCCGACTCCTCAAGGGTTGGCCCACTAGGTTATTTGGCCATGGTCTGGCTTTATTGTAAATCAACCTCCGACCCTGTTCTCAGGGTCTACGTGTACTTTTGGGCCTTGACATCTCTTCTGCCCTTGGACTTTAACTCTATATGGTTTAATTTTCACCAATAACAGTTTATGTGGTCATTCTCTCTCGTTATTCTCCTATCTTTCTTTCTCTTTTATTTCCCTGTATATATGGAGAGCTTCTTCTAGTGAAAATGAAAAAACGAATTCTCCTCTCTCTCTTCTCTCTTTCTCTCTCTAAAATTTCATATTCTGTGTATTGACCTTTTCTTACTCTATAAAACATCCCTTTTGATTATCTGTCTCTCTTTAGTTGTATCCAGTATTCTTGAGGTTGAAGATCAACCAGTTTTGTACCTAAAATGAAGACATATATGTTAGGCTTTAATTTAGTGAACAAAAGTTTGCAGAACAAAAAACCAAAAAAAAAGAAAAAGAAAAAATAAGAATGGAAGTGGGAGAAGGCAAAGCTCACATCCTGGTTGTTCCTTTTTCCCAGATGGACAAGGGCACATAAACTCCATGCTCCAGTTCTCCTAACGCCTGGCTTTCAAAGGAATTCGGTTTTTATTCTAGAGAGGTAAAGGAGCCATTTCCTAAAGGCCATGAACTAAACCAAATCAAATCATTTTTCTGCTAGTTAACTAATGATCAAGCGACTTTTTAGAACCATTTCCTAAATGTGATGGACGACTAAACTGTTAGTTTTTTTTTTTTTTTTTTTTTTAAGGAACTAAAAAGAAACTTATCCTCAAACTCAATGATCAAAAATGTATTTTATCCAAAATAAAAATCATAAAAATAATAGTGTTGAATGTTTTGCATTCTTAGGTTGAAGTATCTTAAAAAACTATTTTGTTCAAGTGAGATGGAGAATCAATGGGATAACTATATAAGAATGAATAATGGGGGCTACACAATAGTTAAACCATACCGACATCGGGTGGAACCTCATAAAATTGTGCATGTGATTCCTTAAATCTCAATAATGCTTCTCCGCGTGTCCTAGTTTTACAGCTTGAGTTGGTACCTTATTCTTTCAAAATCTAAAGTGTATTCGAAATAGATTATGATTCCTCATACAGACTTATGGTATGTTTAGGGTACTGAGTGAGTTATAATAATATGAGTTATAATAGTCTGTAGAGTGAAATAACTTTGCACTCCAAACGTAGACTATTATAACTCAAATTAAACAACTTTATATCTTAAATACATATTATATAACTCTACGGACTATTATAACTCACAGACTATTATAACTCAAACTATTATAACCGTCAGCGATTCAGCGCCCCAATCAATCCCTTAAACTCTTTCAACTTTCACATGCAATGAGTACAAATATCATTTATAATGATTAAGTATAGTTTAATTTTTTTAAAAAAAATACAAATTACATATAATATATATTAGCAATATATAAGAAAATAATAAGTTTACAAATAGTTTAAATCACTTATATTTAATCAATGTACTAATTAAATGTTAAGAAATTTTCTCAATTAACCTTAAGTTTTTTTTTTTATTATTATTATTAGTGCAATAACTAGAAAACGAGTAATGCTTTGCTCTTTGACCGGTAGGGATCCAATCATGATTTTTTTTTTAAGGTTAAATTTCAAGTTTAATTAGTCCTTGAACTTTGAGATTTTCTGTCTATTTGATTCCTGAACTTTCAAAAGTGTCTAATAGGTCTTTAAACTTTCAATTTTATGTCTAATAGATTTCTGACAAATTCAAAACTTTTGAAAATTAACTGATCCATTAGATATAAATTTGAATTTTATGTCTAATGAAATCCTAAAATTTCAATTTTGTATGTTTAGTAGATATGTGAATTGGAGAGAAAAATGTTTATTATATTTTTTATTATTATTATTTTAAAAAAGCTGCTAAATCTTTAGTGGTAGTTAGCAAGAATCTTCCTACTACTAGTTAGAGGAAAGTATTATTCTAGTTAAATCTAATGTCCTTTGATGTAATTATCTATAGTTTATATACAAGTATCTTATGAAGTTGTATTTGAAAAAAAGGACTTTATTTTCCTTTCTAGTTAAAGAATAATTATTAAAAAAAAATTAGTCTTAACAAATTTCTAACATCATTTACAACACAAACATTTATATCTACCATAAATAATTCTTAATTAACATCTATAATTTTGAAAACAAACAATCTATCATTCATATATTCTTTTTTAAAAAATAACCATGAATTTTAGATGGTTATCTTTATTTCACTTTTAACAAAGGAATAATATTGCTTTGAGTACAAGTACTAACGAGCACACTTAGACATGTAGAAACCAGATAGGTGATTGAGAGACGAGTATTGGATAGGCAAATATAGATAAACAAAAATAGTTATATATTTTAAAAGTTTAGAGACTAAAATTATTATTTTTTTTTAAAAGTCACTTAATAACCTACAAATTCTACAGAAATATTAAACAACCTAAACATTTTTCCAGAATACAAGTATATAAAACTTAACTTCTAATATGATTTCTCCTAATTACTATTTACATTTGAAGGACTTTACTACTGATCTCCATAAACCCTAAGCTTCTAAAATACTTCCAAAAAAAAAAAAACTCCTTTCTCCATCTCCAATCTCCATGGCTATGGCAGAAGGAGAGAGAAAATTCCTTGATCTTCCCAACAGAGAAAAAAAAACAAAACAAAAAAAAACTCAAGCTTGAATGACTTTTCCCTGTGGAAGCCTAACCCTAAAAACATGTTCTTCTCCAGTGCATTTATCCACCTTCACAACCCACTGGCTCCTCCTCCCAGATCTCATCATCCCATCGCCGCCGGATTTTGATATCTCCGCCGCCACTTTCGTCACCACCACCCCTTTTCCGATCGGCAAAAGATGCGTTGTCGATCCGCAGGACCACCCTGCAGATCTTTTGCTCATCGCGTTAAAACCCACCACCACGGTGGCGCGTTGGTTGTTCCTTCTCGATCTAACGACCTCGAGGACCGCCACGTGGCCGTCCAAGTTGCAGTCGATCAGAACAAAATCGGCTTCTCTGTAATGGGTTTTGAGAAGCTTCTCGGCTTCTCCGACGACGAACTCGATCCGGTGATGTGATCCGAGTCCGAGAATTGCCTGTGAGAGATGAAGGTCTTCTTGCCGTGGAATTATGCAGACGACTCGGCCGCCGGTTTGGCCGGCTGCGGCGGCAAGGGCTAGAATCTTGTGGTCGGCGGATCTTTCGTAAGCTACTACCATTAGCTGCGCGTTGTTTCCAGCTGCCATGGCTGATATGAACTCCGCTACGTCAGGTTCGTTCGCTTTTTGGCCCTGAAAGATATTGAGATTGTTAAAAATCGCTACTAAACTCAAAAAATTTCTTTTATTTGTATTCTATAGTTCAAACAAAAGATGGATCACAGGTGAGAGAAATTGGAAACTCTAATGTTAAGAAGAAGCTACTGATGAGTTGATATGTGTTCAGGTTGACACAGAACACAGACTCAAAAACTCATATGTAAGTTATACGAATATTTCATTGTTGTTCTCAACAACTGTCAATATTAATTGGGGAAGAAATAAAATTTATTATAGGAATTTGAACATAAGATGTTCCAATACATGTTATGTAATTATATTTATAATATGAGATGAAGAAAGAATATTTAGAGGTTAAAATTTGAAGAGAACAAATTTGATTTTCATGAGGAAAAAAGTTGGAAAGAGAAGAAAAGTATTGGGTTTTTAGATTTGTTTGTTCTTACTTACCATTTTGAGGGTGTTGAGGAAGGCTTCAGTGGCATTCTCAGCAGACCAGCTAGCCATTGGTATACTTTCTCTCTCTACTGTATTTTCTCTGTCTTCCTGAAATTGAACTCTTGGGAAATGAAGAGAGAAAGCTAAATAATAATGCTTTGTGGGTTTGTTTTGTGGAAATATTCTGTGTTTTGAGGAGTTGTGTGAAGGTTTGTTTATATAGGGAGAGGAATCCAAGAAGATTGGTACTCAAGCCACTGTTTGCCAGACCCATCTCTGGTAGTGCTTATAATAATAATACTCATTATCATTCATCTATATTTTTTTAACTTCTTTAATTTCCAAATAATTTGTGGCCCCCCATCTTCTTTTTTTCTTACTAAATTATAGATCCATTGTACAAAGTATGTTAAATATATATTTTTGTACACATTGAATGATATATGCAATTTCATGGTTATTTGCGTGGGAATAGCGTGGTCATCTTTAGAAAGATTTTGGAAAATGCTAGAATTTTGAAAATATATATATTTCAAAAATTATGAATACATTGGAAATTATTTGTTCAACCAACCATTTCCTATGCCATTAAGACCCTAGGTGATACTTTAATAAACTTAGATTTGTAAAGTCTAAAGGAATTGAGAAATTGATATATATATAAAAAAAAACTTAAACTTGGTTGTAAGTTGGACTGCAACCATTTATGCAACTTAGACACGTGGTTGTTGAGTTTATGATTTATAAAAGTTAGTATATGATGTATAAAATATGGGTTTCATGAATATATATTTTATATAATTTAACTTTGTTTAGCTTGTGGGATTAAGTAAATCTAGCTAAAGTATGGAGATAAGCACATATCAGACATAGGTTAACCATCGTTAGTCCTAAAATGAAACAATATTTTTTTAAGCATACTAACATGGGGATCTTACCTAGAAATATGATAGTTTAAGGTAGGAGGTTTCCTTGCAACAACTTGAGAAGTTATTCACCAAAAAAGAAAAGGAATAATTTCTTGGTAATCTTTAAGACAAACACTATGTCCCAAAAATTGATAAGTTACCTGTAAATGTCTTGTTTTTTAGGGACAAAAGGAGCTTTCATTTCAGACTGAAATAAAGTATTATGCTAGAAATGTGATACTAAGTTCTTTTGTCAATAATTTTTGGGGGCAAAATCAGTCCCACCCCATGTTAGCTGGGGCAGCAGGGAAGCCCAAATTGTCATTTTTCAAAATGTAAAACCTCGAGGATAAAAGTTTTGAAGTTTTTAATGTTAAATAATGCAAAACTTTGTCCTAATATTTATTGATTTGATGTCCTCTTTTGTACGGGTTGCCATGACATTAGTACATATTTGCACATGATCATGATAATTGAATAATGTTCGTATCGATGCGCGTTTATATTAATGGGTTGGTTTAGTTTTATTTACAAAGCTTCGTATAGTTGATAAATATCAATATCGATCCAAAGATACATAATTGGTTAATAATGTTACATAATGTATCTATCCTCTGAATAATTTTAAATTATTCTAATAGTAACTTAGGTCCTTTGAAATGACAGCCATGGAAATATGTGACGAGTTTGAGGATCATATATTTTGTTTGTTTCTATTTTTTTGAGAGTGATTCATTAAATAATAACTAAAATTTTTAAATATAAATAGTCCTTTTAGATTTATTTCTTTTTTTAAAAAAAAAGTAATTTTCAGTTTTTGGAACATGACTTATGACTAAGGCTTTGAGTTTTTTTTTCAAAGAAATAGTTATGAAACAAGACATTAAAATGACATGTGTATCCTAATTGTTTTAAAGAAACTATATAAAAGAATAATTGTTTTATTTATAACCTATCTATGAAGTCCTAAGGGGTTGGGTTCCGTACACAATCCCAACATTTTTCTGCATCTCTTACAACTTGACCACATCACTTTGTTTGTCTTGAGGGGTTTGTGAGAGTGAATCAACACGAGTCATTCAACACGCTTAGCTTTAAAGTTTATATAATTAGACCATTGAAAAGGAATGTATAATTTGTTGGTATAAGTAGTAACTATCAATTTTTTAAAATCTTTTTTAACCATATACTGGCATAACCTCAAAATTCTTCTCATTTAGATGTGATTTCGGTTTATTTCATATACTCCTCTCCTCTACTCGAACGTCGCACTATCAACTTAAATTTTAAGTTTTAGTGTTCGTTTAGTATGATGTTCAAAGAAGTTACACATATTAGATTACATGGATTGTTGGTTGAAGATTTTACCAAAGAATTCATTGACTTTACCAATGGCACTGGCAATATCAGCTGTGCATTAATTGTCTTACAGAGAGAGAAAGAAAATGAAATATATACATACATACATATATATATATATATATATATATATATATATATATATATATATATATATATATATATATATATAGAAATGAAACAACCTGTAGCTGTAAGGAATTGAAATGGTACATTTGGAGCTGTCAAAAAACAAAAAAATAAATACATAAAAAGAAAAGGGTAATTTGAAATTAATTAAGGAATTGAGGTTTGTGTCCCCATGAAAGGCATGCAATAGATCTAGATCAGATCAATATGTTTCCCTTACAAAGGACACTGTCCAAACAAAGCAAGCCCATAATATAAACACTTTCCAGTCTTCTTGTCTCTCTCTCTCTCTCTACAGTGTCTTAAGTTTTCTCTCTCTTCAATTAAAAGATGCCCCCATATTTGATATTATGGCCAGTGGTTGCTTGGAAGATGGTGCATATGGCAGCAGCCATGGAGGAAAAAGAAAACAGTCCAAAAACAATTGGATAATTTTTTCTTTTTGAGTTCTGATATATGATGATATTTTGTTTGGATTCCTTGAATTTGTGAAAGAAAATGGGATTGGAAAGTGATGGGAAATGGGAGAGTACATGGGTTAGAGATGAACAAGTTGTGGGTCTTTCAAGATTGTTCTGTTCCTGGATAATGAATTCACTCATATCAGAAAGACATGCCTCTATCTAATAACGCCATACATTTGGAATTCAATGCAACTTTCCCTTCTTATCCGTAAAAATAAGTTTTTTTTTCTTTTTCTTTTTGGTTAGATCTAAACAAAAATTAAATTGGAAGATTCGAAGATTCGAACCTACAACTTTAAAAGCAAAATTGTCTTCCAATTAGTTGGCCAAAGGGCTAAGATGGTGAGAGAGAGGTTTTTGATCTCCTTTACTTCTTTATTTGGTTGATTTTCTCTTCCTCATTTTGGTTCCTTCGTTTGTTTGAATTGTATTTTGCCAAATAAAACCATTCTACTAAATTTTTTTTTTATGGTATAAAATAATATATGGGGTTACGTATGAACAAATATGCCCCTACGTGGTGTTAATATATGGTAGGATGATAAGAAGTAAGTAAAGATAGATATGTCTTCGATGAATATGAGACCTTAAATTTTAAAGTATGAAGATTTTGTGATACCATATGAGCTTAAACAATTTTCTTTTTGAACATTGCAACATAAACTAAGAGATAAAAGTTTGAACACCCTATAACCTTTAAAAAGAGATGTATATGTTTTAACTAGTTAGCTATCCTTCAAGTTATCATGTAAAATGTTAATTTAAGCATAGCTCAATAATAAGATAACTATTTACTATTTCAAATGTCTTCGATCCCCATCCTACGATAGTTATTGAACTAAAAGATATAGCACCTAAGTGTGGAAATAGCATACAATAATTATGAAGATATAAAGCTATCTATCCTCTTACGTGGAAGTAATAAAACAAACATTAAATTATAAATTTAGTCCTTGAACTTTGAGGTTTGTATTTATTTGGTTATTGAACTTTCAAAATTACAAATTTAGTTCTTGAACTTTCAAATTTTTTAAAATTCATGGATCTACTAAATACAAAATTGAAATTTTAGGGTTCCATTAAACATAAAATTCAAATTTATATCTAATAGATTAATTACTTTTTAAAAAATTTGAATTTGTCATGTACGTGTTAGACACAAAATTGGAAGTTTAGAGATCTATTAGACCCAAAATTGAAAATTTAGGAACCTATTATACACTTTTGAAAGTTCAGAGACTAAATAGATACAAATCTCACCGTCCAAAGACCAAACTAGCTTGTAATTTAACCTAAAACAAACTAGGTCAAAAGTTCAATACTTGATTAAAAAAACACTATTTTCAAAAACTATATCTTTGTAGGATGTACTAACCTCTGTCTCGTTCATGACATTAGTTATTCAACTAATTAGTCGTAACAAAAAGGCACACATGGTATGATATTGCTAGGTGTTGTGTCAGCTTCCTGTTACTATATGGCTAAATAATTGGTGTGAATAATTACATTTATAAGACGTATATATACACATTTAGATATATAAACAAAACATTACCAAATTGCAAAGCACTGTGATAAAAACTATAGTTTAACCAACAATATTCTATTTGAAAATAATATGCTAAATTATAGAAAATACCCCTGAACTTTGTACTTTGTTTCAAAAATACTTTTGAAATTTTAAAAGTTTTATTAATAACAGTAAACTTTCAAAAAAAATTTAAAAATACCCTTACCGTTAGTTTTGGATGGAAATCATTAGTACTTTGTTTTAAAAATATTTCTGAACTTTCAAAAGTTTCATTAAGACCCGAAAACTTAAAAAAAAAATTCAAAAATACCATTGCCGTTAATATATTGATAGAAATTATTAGTACCTCGTTTTAAAAATACTTCTGAACTTTCAAAAGTGGTATTAATATCCTTAACCTTAAAAAAAAAAAAAAGAGTTAAAAAATGCCCTTACTATTAGTATATGGATGAAAATCATTTTTCTACACCCCATTACATATGGCTTAACACTTCTCTATTTTTCCTTTTTTCTTCCTTTTTTTTTTCAATACCCTCTTACTCTATTCTTCCATTTTTTAATCTCTAAAACTTCTCTCATTTCTATTATCTTCTTAAATATTAAAACTTTAAATAAATAGGAGGATCTCTCTCTCTCATTGCTAAGCATGCCCAAACATAAATATAAGAAATTTCAACACCCAAATAGTCAATGTCTTTGAAGTTATCTTGAGTTGAAGAAGAACCAATTTGAAAACAACTCATATAGATGCCCTCATTTTTTTTCATATTGATACTCTCATTTTTCCTCCATTTGTCTAATTCTCAATCAATGGGAACATTCTTAACTGACTACAACAAATAGACTAATTTGAACAGTAAAAATGATTAATAAAATCTTCATCCGTTACAAATTTGGTAATGCATATGTTTTATTTCTTTTCCCTCCTACTAGATGTCCTCAAAATTATGACCCAAATTCTCAACATGTCTCTTTTTTTGTGTATTAAACTCAAACATACAAACTCAAATTGCTAACGTACAACTTGTTAAAGCATTTAAGTCCCTAAAGCCTCCGGTGGTTTCATTATTCTCCTTTCTTCTCGCTATAGTCTATGTACCTTGATTGAAGGGGGTAGTTTTAGAGATTGGAACATGGAAGAAGAGAGTAAAGAGGGTATTGAAAAAGAAAGGAAAAAAAATAAGAGGAAAAGTAGATAAGTATTAGGCCATAGATTGAAACAAATCAAAAGGGAGAAGAAATGGAAGAAAAATGAGGTAATGAGATATAGATAAATATTTTTTGTCCATATACTAACGGTAAAGACATTTTTCTTAACTTTTTTTTAAAGGTTAAAGGTATTAATACAACTTTTGAAAGTTCAGAGGTATTTTAAAACGATGTACTAACGATTTTTGTCCATATACTAACAGTAAAGGTATTTTTGAACTTTTTTTGAAAGTTTAAGAGTATTAATGAAAATTTTGAAAGTTCAATGATATTTTTGAAACAAAGTACTAACGATTTTCATCCAAAACTAACGGTAACAATATTTTAAAACTTTTTTTTGAAAGTTTAAGGGTATTAATGAAAGTTTTAAAAGCTTAGAGGTATTTTTGAAATATAGTACAAAGTTCAAGGATATTTTCTATAATTTAGTCAAAAAAATATATAGACCAAAAAGTATTCCCATAGACACACTAGAATATAATGCTTCATATTGATTAGATCAGTTATTTTTATGTATCATTGTCTTATCAATTATTTTCATTTGTTTGAATGAATTGTAAGAAATTTAAAAATTATTAAAATATTTGTTAAAATCAAACGAATCGTCTCAAGCGGCTGAATCATAAGGGAAGAAATCTAATTCAACGCCCACGTGCAAGGCAGCACAGCAGCGCAGGAACTGGAAATAGCCACGAAAATGAAAGTTTTATAATAACATTTTAATATTATGCGACAATAACTATTAACTATGAAAAGACAAATAATCAAGTGTGCCAATAAAATAAGAAATAGGTTAATCTATAAATTGTTATTTAAAAAGGATTAATTTATACAATTTTAATGTTACAAATTTTAAAGTTTTGTTTATGCATTTTAAATTACAATTGCTGACATAATCTAATTGTCTATCATATCATGTACTTAACTCAACAAAATATATATAGAGAGAGAGGTTTAATCACTTATTATTCTAAAGGTTTGAGTCAAAATTGAATAGGAGTTGAATTCAGTTTACAAGATTTTCTTGTGTTAAGCTACAATTGTAATTGCAATAGAGTTGCAATCTTTTTAAGAGGCATGATCAACTTAAATCCCTACTTTATTTCCATTGATTTTTCACTTTATGTTTTTAGTAAATTATCTTCTTAATATTTTCAAAAATCTTGGTTACCTCAATTGCATTTTAAACACATCTTGCATTTCTTGAACTTAGTTAAAATCCTGTTCTCTTGGGACACGATATCTGGAATACGTTCCACATACTACTTGTTTCGACAGTGTGCACTTGCATTGGGCTGAAATTAATTTTAACCCGCAAGTTTCACCCGATCAGAAGTCTATCACTATCATTGGGATAAATGTCTATCAGTGATAGACTTCAATCACAACACATGAGTTGTAATTGAAGTCTATAAGTGATAGACTTCTATCAGTGAGGAAGTTTATCACTATTATCATTGGGACGGACATCTATCAGTGGTAAATTACTATTAGTGTGATTGAAGTCTATTAATGATAGACTTATATCAGCTTCTATCAGTGACTATTACCGATAGACTTCAATATAGATAGAAGTCTATTAGTGACTATCATTGATAGAATTTTATATGTATTGAAGTCTATCAGTGATAGTCACTGATAGACTTCGATACAGATAGAAGTTTATCAGTGACTATAGAATTCTATCAGTGATAGTCACTGATAGACTTCAATACAGATAGAATTCTATCAGTGACTTCCATCAATAGTATCTAATTACATATTAACGCTTTAAGTTTTTCTATTAATCGAAGATTGCATCTGTTATGGTGAAATAGAGCAGGATCAATGTGACTATTTGTGCTATTTAATTAAACTTTCAATTCACTTTTGGTGCCTGAAGATTTAGAGCTTTGAAATCTCTAGATTTTTGTTTAGTGAATTTGATATGTAGGCTAGTATCTTTTTAGTATGATTGATGGGTTTAAAGAAGTTATGACTTATCCTGTGAGAATGTGAAAACTTGTAGTGCTAGGACATGCGTTTTTCGTTACTGTTTGATTCTAAAACAACCCAATCAGAGAAGGAGCAAAATCAACTGAATCAAAGAAGAAGAAGAACGCGATAGAAGAAGCAAAACGCAAAAACAATAAGGAAGAAGAAGAACGGGCGCAAAGCAATTTCTTGTTTAAATAAGGGCAAAAAAGGAATAATGAAATATTATTTTGAAGTTTTACCATATTTGCAAATTCTTTTAAAATTTGCTATATTTGCATATAAGAATCCACAATTAGCTACCCATTACAATTACCCATTTTTTAACGGATGCTTAAGTGTCAAATTTTAATATTAAAATAATAATGTTTTCAAATAAAATAATAAAAATAAAAATATTTTTTTAAAAAAAGAAAACACTCTTCTCTCTCCCCTTCCCCTCCGTTGTGCTCCCCCTTCCATTTTCCCCTTCACCTAACTTCGACACCGATAGTGGTGTCAGCGTCCTTATCTTATTCTTCTTATTATTCCTCTCTCTTCTTCAAACCCTCTTTTCTTCTCCCATTATCTCTTCTCCTTTATTCTTCTTCAAAAAACCCACCTCACCCCGTCTAAAAACAAAGAAATCCATATATGCCTTTCCCTGTCCTTCTTGTCCTTCCTCTTCTTCATCTATAAATGTTAGCCATTTCAATGGCGGCGGAAAAATGTTCAAATCCATTTTACCATAAATTGTCTTCGAAATTTTTTCTATCAAAAAACGCATTATTTGCTCTCTCTCTTTTTCTATCATCCCTAAATTCGTATTTGATCAATTTCAATGATCTCCAGCGATGGCGATGAATTGAAGAGGCGACTGATTAGCAGGAGAAGGATGGTCCAGCAGCGACCGAGTGGCTGAGGTGGAGATCCACGTTGCCAAAGGTGTTCATGCAGCTGGTCTTCTCATCCTCGCTTATAAACTCATTGATGTTGACGGTGGGTTTTGAAGAGAGAGAAGAAGAAAGAAGGGGTTAGGGGCAGGTTTTGAAAAGAATAAGAACAAAGGGTGGGGAAAAAGAAAAGAAGTGGCGGCACCGATGATGGTGCCGGCACTGGCGTCAATGTCGGCGTAGGAAGGGCTGAAGAAGGGAAAGGGGAAGGAGAAAGAGAATGAGTGGGTGGAAAGGAGAAGGAGAAGGGTGGAGAGGAGATGAGAAGGAAATTTTTTAAAGGGCACAACTTGGGTGCTGCCCACCTTACAACCACATGATTTAAAAAAAAAAAAAAACCAAAAATTGAAAATCCTATGGTTGTAAGGTCGGCAACACCACACTTAGGTGCTACTCAGGCAGCACCCAAGTTTTTTCCAAATACAAATATTTTTATTTTTATTTTTAAAATTTTTATTTTATTTTTAAAAACATCAACGTCAGCCATCCATTAACATTTGTTAAATAATTAACTGCCTAGGGACCTAATAGAACTATTTAATTAAATTCAGAGACTTGATTGTCCGATTTTGAAATACATGAACTAAATAGACACAAACTTAAAACATAAGGGACCTGAAAGATACTTTACCATTTTTCAATTCAGTACTCCTAATAACTAAATATGAATTTTTAAATGGTGTTTTTTTAGGAGTTTGCCCACCATTAACATACCAATATTTTAACGTGTCAATTTTCTATAACAACGATCAATTTCAAGTCTAGAAAGTTACTAGATAACGAGTTATATAAAATGAGTAAATTTTAATTTTCTTGGGTGAATAACACGTTTAATATTTCATCAAATTAAAATATATAATGATTTTAACTAAATTAATAAAAATATATGTTCACATTACATCATCAAATTTTAACGTTGGGTGAAAATAAATATTTAACTGAAATATTAAATATATTATAAATTAAATTAAATTTTTTAAAAGATTAAAGACCCAATTGAAAAACAATCAAATAGTAAAAACTATAACATATATATTTTGAAAATAAAATAAGGTTTTGCTCTTATGGAGTAAATCAATATCAGATCTATCTTTTCTTATTCAACATCAATTCAATCATTCTAACTTTATCAAACTAAGGTTGAATAAATATTAAATCAATACTTTTATAACAAACTAATGTGCCGTTTGATAATTATTTAAGCTCTGTTCGATAATCATTTAGTTTTAGTTTTTTCATTTTTAAAAACTAAGCTTACAAACATCATTTCCACATATGAATTTATTTGTTTAGTTATATACTTTTCAAATATGTTTTCAAAATTCAACACAAATTTTGAAAAATTAAAAAAAAATAGTTTTTAAAACTTGTTTTTATTTTTAAAATTTGGCTAAGAATTCAAATACTTTTTTGAGAAAGATGAAAACCATTGTAAGGAAATTGTGAGAAAACAAAAACAATTTTCCAAACAAAAAATATAAAAAAACATAAAATCAAATGGTTATCAATTGAGGCTTTAGTTTTTAGTTTTTATATTTTAAAATTGTGTTTGTTTTCTCACTATTTCTTTACAATGATTTTCATCTTTCTTAAGGAAACATTTGAATCTTTATCCAATTTCTAAAAACAAAAACAAGTTTTTAAAAACTATTTTTTTTAGTTTTCAAAATCGGGCTTAAATTTTAAAAACATTTGTAAAAAGTATATAACAAAGTAAAAAAACTCACAGGTAGAAGTAGTTATTACAAGCTTAATCTTCAACCACCAAAAATAAAAAACCAAATAGTTATAAAAAAGATGTAAATTGTGAATTATTAAAAACCAATTAATAAGTTGATAGATAAAGTACTCAAGACACGCCATCACAAAATTGTAAAAACTCAAATTTTTTTTAGTACAATAAATATGGAGTGAATATTTGAATCTCTGATCTATTCAACCAACGTGCAAGCTTATAATTAAAATAATGGTTATCAAAAGATATAATTGAAAGTTTATAATTAAAATAATGGTTATCAAAAGATTATAATTGAAAGTTTATAATTAAAATAATGGCTATCAAAAGATTATAATTCAATTAATAAAATGTACAATCTCCATCATTTGTGCAAGTTTAGAATTAAAATAATGGTCTTGAGATCAAATTTGACTATTCAACCAACGTGCCCCCCCATTTGATGAAACCCGAGTTCATTGTTTTATCATAAACTATATTTTATTTTATATATGTTTTATTTCTTAATATTTGAGTAGTTTTTCAATTTAATCTTAACTGTTAAAAAGTTCCAATTTAATTATTTATACTTTAACATTTTTTTAATTTAATTATTTATTGCGGGTTAATACTAAAAGTGATTGATGTTAAACTTACTAACATAATAAATTGTGAGTTGGTGAAAAATTAAAGAAGAAAAAAGTCATCTCAAAGGAAAAAAAAACTAGAAATTACTATAAATTTCATTCTAAGAGAAAAAAGCTCAAAATTATTACAATTTTCATTTATAGAAATTTGGAGAAATTAGAAATTTTTATTTTTTTTAGATGACATTTTTTCTTCTTTTAATTTTCGTCAATTTACTAAGCATTATGAAGTAAGTATATAATCAAAGTTTTAATATTCACCAACGATGAGCGACTAAAATAAAAAATGTTAAAATACAATAAACTAAATTGAAAATTTTTAAATAAAAGGTACTAAATTGAAAAACACCTAAATATTGGGATAGTAGCCTTTATTTTATTTGATATTTTTAGAGAGAGAAAACTCGTTGTTTGGCACTCAACATTTCAAAATGATTTGTATATTTCAAGTGCTCAAAAAATTCCAAAAAAAATACTTATCAAACCATCTTAAATAAGAACATTTTGACCAGGTCATGCCACGTCGGATTGACAGACAAGCATTCCACGTCAAAACTGTATGCCATGTCGGTGATTAGCGGCAATAGCGTGGAAAAAAAAATACTGGTTATTATTCTTTGTCTTTCTTGAACCCAAATTTCGTTTGAAGTTTGAACGATCGTAATCTATCGTGCAGCTGAGTTACCGGGTTTGCAAGTCTACCGGAGTCGTCGGCGGCGGTTTTACAGAGAAGGCCTGGAGAGAGATTCCGATGGGGAATGCGTATTGTGTATTGTTTGGGTGCGTGGAGCAAGCGAGTGTGGGGGTGGTTGAGAGATGGGGAAGGTTTGAAAAATTGGCTCAGCCTGGTTTCCATTTCTTTAATCCTTTCGCCGGCGAGTGCCTCGCCGGAATCCTCTCCACTAGGATTTCTTCCCTTGATGTTCGCATTGAGACCAAGACCAAGGTATTTCTCCCTTTGTCTCTCAATTTTTTCCTCTGGTGGTCGTAATTTCAAGTTTTATAGCCACGGAATTCTGGGGTTTTATTTAATTATCTAATGATCTTTCTTCTGCGATCCTTCTGCTTTCTGTCATCTTCGTTATGTGTGAATTTGTAGTTGACTAGTTGTCTGTTCTAATTTACTTTGAATTTAGAGTTCCTTTTACTGGAATTAAAGTTTACACGAAACGGCTCGCAAGAATCAAGATCATTCAGATGACACTGGGTGGATTAAGGTTATCCTTCATAATTACTACTTCTGGATTGTTGCTTAGCTCTTACGTATTTAGATGACCTGACCTAGGGTGGAAATTGGAATCGATTCTGTGGCGTATCGTGTTGTAGCTTGGCGGTACTATAGATGGGGTTTACGTAATAGAATAAATAAGAAAGAAAGGAGATAGGCCATACAGCTAAAATTCAATCTCTAAATGAAAACTGAGGTTTGGATGATATTATTCGAGGAGAAGATGATGTGTTTCTGAACGTGGATGAAGTTGCCTATTTGAATAATCTGGTTCATGACCACGAACTCTGATCTTTTTCCTGCAGGATAATGTCTTTGTGCAATTGCTGTGTTCAATTCAGTACCGAGTCATCAAAGAAAATGCTGATGATGCATTTTATGAGTTGCAAAATCCTCAAGAACAGATTCAGGCTTATGTGTTTGATGGTATACGCTCTGGTCTCACAGTCACTATTTAGCTCTATAATTCATTTTCTATGTGACTATGTATTTTCTTGGTTTGGGTATTACTAACTAATGCATTTTGGTTATTGATTGAAGTGGTTCGTGCCCTTGTCCCAAGAATGAGTTTGGATGAACTCTTTGAACAAAAGGGTGAAGTTGCTAAAGCTGTATCAGAGGAACTTGAGAAGGTGACTTGACCTTTTACTAGATTGCTTCTCACTTGAATTTCCCCCTCCAAAAAAGAAAGACATTTTGGACATCTTTTAGCTTTTGGATGTCATGCTATTTTGTTTAACATGCTTATGAATTATTTCCATTTCTTCGCTCCAAATCATGTGAATATTTGTAAGGGCTGTTTATATTGTACAGTGAAATGAATTATAGAAATATGAGATTATGTAGCCTATATTTCCCTGGTAGATTTGGGATTTGTAAAACTAAAAGTGTAACTTGAGAAGTATGCTTCAAAAGCCTAGGTATATGGTAGCATGGATTTGCATAGTCCGTGCAAACTCATAACCTGAGGATGAACAAACACCGTACCAAATAGTCCATGAATCAAATGCCTCCACAGGGTTTCTTATCCATGATTTTGGACAACCATTGCCTTCTTAACGTTTTGCACATTATTTTTTTAGTTATAAAAAAGAAAAAGAAAAAGAAAAATGTAAACACTTCAGGACGTGCTTCTGTGAGGTGCCTAACGCAGTAGCATGAAGCATCTAGGTGCAAATTTTAAATCTCCACCACTGATTTTTTAGATAGATATGCCCTTTTATGGTATTATTATTAGAACATGTACAAAATTATCGATGCCGGTAATTTTTTTATTGCTTTCTTTCCTTTGGGAGGAGGGGAAGGTTACTCTGGAGAGAATGGTATCTGATTTTATTACTTACTGCTGGTGAGTGGTGAGTGTGAATGCTCTGAGAGTGGTTTGGTTTTACTTTTTGTTGGTTTCTGGACAGCCAATGTTTAAGCATGGAATATTAAAAGAAAAAAAAAAGTATGAGTACACAGTCTGGATCTCAGTGTCAGCATTTTAAAAATATGTAGTATTCTTATGTACTGTGCGTTATATCTGTTTCAATAACATGGAGTCTGGAAAATGCTTCTCATTATTTTCGTCGTGATTAGCCTATAAATATTTGGTGCATCTTAGATATAGAATTTGGTTGGGACATCCTAAAATGACCGACATAAGGATTTCAACACATATTCACCTTTTGAATCAGGTGATGGGAGATTATGGATACAGTATAGAGCACATTTTAATGGTCGACATAATACCGGATGCTTCTGTGCGCAGGGCAATGAATGAAATTAATGCAGGTAATAATCTTGGTCATTTTGCTTGTCATATCATTTAGGAAGGGCCCTCTGTCCCTCTTCCTCTCCTCTATTATGTAGTTTGGTGTAACTGTTTTTTCTTGATTCCATCATTAAACAGTCAGCATGCCATGTCCATTAATTCCAGGTGGAGCAAACAGACCATGCTCTCCTTCTGAATGGACATTGCATGGACTATTCATATAATTCCCATTTTTCAAATTTTCAATTTCCTTCATATTTTGGCTGCCTCTCTCCATTATGAGATCCTCAGCTTGACAGTACTTCATTTTCTTCTACAGCTCAAAGGCTTCAACTTGCTAGTGTATACAAAGGCGAAGCGGAGAAGGTGCTCCTAGTCAAAAAGGCAGAAGCTGAAGCTGAAGCAAAATACCTAGGTGGTGTCGGAGTGGCAAGGCAGAGACAGGCAATCACAGATGGTCTGAGAGAGAATATCTTGAACTTCTCCCATAAGGTGGAAGGTACCTCAGCCAAAGAGGTCATGGATCTGATCTTGATCACTCAATATTTTGACACCATCAAGGACCTAGGAAATTCGTCAAAGAACACAACTGTATTCATACCTCATGGTCCAGGCCATGTTAGAGATATCAGTGACCAAATACGCAGCGGGATGATGGAGGCTGCGAGCGCCCAGGCAGGGCTCACGAATGATGAGGTGAACATCAATTTACTCCAATGATTCATCAAGTACAAGTACCATGTGTATGTATCTTGTCTTTCTCCTCAACTTTGAAAAAATGTTCTTTACATCTGAAGAGCGTGTATAACAATTAACAATATAACGGCTTGCAGAGTCGATACTTGTTTTGGTTTGATGTATAGAAAGGGTCAAGGGTTGATATTCAATAAGCTGGAAAATGTTTCTTCTTAGAACTCAAGGACACAGCTGTACAACCTATAGAATAGATCCTGTTCAAGTAAGGTCGTGGAAAATGTTTCTTCTGATGTAGAGATTTTATAATTGCTTGATAATTCCTGTCTACATTAACAAAATGTTCTGTAATTGTATTGGATTTCTTCATCATGCCTTATGCTGTGACAAGGTGGGTGAGATATGCTCTCAACCTCCATGGCCATGGATAAGCCACTCTATGACACTTGCATCTTTTCCATACTAATTTGGCAATTCGGTAATTTGATTGATTGATTTATTATTATTATTATTATTTTGTTTTTGTTTTTGTTATTTGTTTCTTTTCTCTTGCTACCAACTCCTTTTACCACAAGCACAGTGGTTGGGTTTGTAGATTAAGGGATGATTATTCTTCTTGAGAAAGAGTAGAAACTAATTATATTTATGAAAGGAAATGTAAGTGATGGTCTTAAATTATTGTATTTAATATTGCTCAAGAAAATTATTGTATTTAATAAAAAAAATGATGGTCAAATAATTGAGAACATTTCCTATCTACCAATGGCAAATGTCCTCAAAGCAACTTTGACTCGAAGAGGTAGAGAATTCGGATAAGTTGGATAAGTAATTCAAACAGGTTATATTCCATGCTATAAAAAAGTCCATTTGAATATAGCTAAAATGATTTGGATTACCATACTCTCTAACATGAGCTAATAGATTCAAATTTTCCCTTCTATATTTATTTTTAACACATTATTTTAAAAAACTAAAACAAAATGACTTGTAAAAGTTAAGGTTAAATTATAAATTGTCTCTTAATTTTTTATCTTTCGTCATTGAACTTTAAAAAGTGTATGACACTCATTGAATTTTCAATTTTGTGTCTAATAGGCTCTTGAACTTTAAAAGTGTCTAATAGATTTTTGAATTTTCAATTTTGTGTCTAATGAGTCTCAACATGTTCGACATTTTTTAAATTAATGGATCTTTTAGACATAATGTTAAACTTTATGTCTAATAGGACTATAAATTTTCAACTGTGTCTAAAAGAAAATCTCATGTTTCTATTTATTCTTGATCCATCCACCCAAAGCTTTTTAGGCTTGCTTCATTCTCTTACCCATAAATCCAATGCACTAGGCTCATTTCATGGAGGGAACAGCAAAATTTGAGTTGTAGCCTTGTTGCTCGCCGCTTACATGAATTACCTTCTCTTCTGACATCGTCCCACATAGAAAAAAAGAGTGCATAGCCTCGACTTGACATTTGGTGCGCTAATGCGAGGAGTTGAGCCTAAACTAGTGAACCAAAGTCACTTCTAGAACGCACAATGCAACAAAACATGAGCTGCTATACCATATCCCTTATCTTTATTGGCATTGGGGGCCAAGTGGTAAGCCCATGATCTACAAGAGGATGAATCAATCATTCTTACATTAGGGATAGGTGCACGATTTACAGTTCCAAACGTCATAATGACTTACTTGACACAAAATTGAAAGTTCAATGACCAGTTAAACATAGATTTAAAAGTTTATGAACTAAACTTATAACTTAACTACAAAATAATTATTATTTGTAAAATTATGCTAACCTGAGTCAAGGCTAACTAATCAAGTGATACATCAACCAAAAGATTATAAGTTCGAATTTCTACTATCATATGTTGTTGAACTAAAAAAAATTGATATAAGTATAGCCAACTTTTTTTTTAAAACTAAATATTTCAAACTTAAACATAATGCATTTTCAAAAAAAAAAAAAAAAAAAAAAAAAAAAAACTTCAACCTAACACAATACACAATCAGTTAAAACATTACATATTTGTCCATGAAAAAATGATAATACACATATGTATTAGTAACATTTTAAAAAGATTTTGAGTTTAAATTATCAAGTTCTAAATTATAATATTAAAAAAAGCAAAAAACTCTCACTTTTTTAAAAGCAAATAACTAGTTTGAATACATATTTAAAAACAGGTTAAATTATAAAAAATACCCTTAAACTATGTTTCAAAACTACCCTTAGAGAAGAAATTCGTTAGAATGTTGGACAAAAAATCAACGTGACGATGACTTAGAACGACATAACGGTGACTAGAACACTTGTATGGATTAAGTCTAAAAGAATAATATTGAGACACGTTGATTTTTCATCCAACATTTTAACGATTTTTTTATAAACTAATTTTGAAATATTTATGGAAGATCAAAAGTAATATTATAAATTTTGAAGAATAGAGATATTTTTAAAACAAGGCAAAGTTGAGGAGGGTTATTTTATATATATATATAAAATTTAGCCATCAAAATAACAATCCGGTATAAAATGTATCCGACAGAGGAGAACTTTCGTTGACAAAGTGAAGAACGGCGCCCAGCAGCAGCAATAAACGCGGCTGCTCAGGGTTTAAGAAAGCAGAGCGGTCGTCATCTAGGGTTTTAGAGAAAGCTTTGTTCTATCAATATTCTGCCGTCTGATAAATGGGGTTTTGGGGTATGTTCCCAATACAATTCCATCTTCATTATCTCATTTACTTGTGGTTCTGCATCTTCTCTGCCGTGCATCGTTTTCAAATGTGTAACTTAAGTTGAATGCATCCCTTTGTCGACTACCGCGACGAATTGTTTGTTCGTCGCGTATTTCTTTGCTATTTCTTGGGCTACTTTATTATTTGTAGTGCTGGGATAGATTTCACTTCTTCAAAGGGGAATCGTGAATTGGGAATATGCATAATGTGAAATTTTCATTTGTACTCTTTCTTATTTTGTGTGTGCATGTGTGTATTTTCGGTTTTTCTTTCAGTACTAACGCATATCTGTATCTTCTATTGTTTTTGCTTGTCCTAGGCATTGAAGTGAAACCAGGCAAACCGTACCCTTACCATTCTGATAATGTGCCGGGAAGGCTCCGGATAACTCAGGTCTGTTGGCTCCTGACGCCACTTTGAAGATGTAAAATTATCGGGGTGGCTTGATATTTTCAGTTTGCATTATGATTTTGGATCTTTTAATCTGATCCTACCATTGTGGTGTTATGCTGTGAGCCAATTAATTATATTGATTTTAATTTTCATTGCTTAGTAATGTGAAGATGTATAGTTTGTTTGACGGAATTTTCTTTCTCTGCTACTTTTTAGATGACTTAATCTTTTTTTTGTTATTTTTGTAATCATCCAGGCAACTTTGGGCCCTGGCTCATCGAAAGAGAGAAGCATCATTCAGTGTTCTGTTGGTCATAAGAGTCCAATTTTTTTGTGCTCTTTGATACCGAATAAGATTGAATCATGCCCCTTGAATCTTGAATTTGAGGAAGATGTTTTGGTAGCCTTCTCAGTTATTGGCCCACAAAGCATCCATCTTTCTGGTTATTTTGTAGCCAACGAGGGAAATTTCATCAGGGATGACTATGAGTCGTATCCTTTTTATAATGTGTTTGATTAACATTTTGTTTTTGTTTACTACTGCTATAAATCTCTTATTCCTTGAGGAGAAGTAGTATTTTCAATAAGAAATTGAGGACATATGTGGTCGATTTTCTTTGGCATGATTCTTTTGTCATTTTCTTACTACAATGCAAAGTGATTCTTTTGGGGAGGATATCGCAGAAACAGATACAGAGGATTCATCAGAATATGACACTGGAGATGAATATGATGATGAATTCATTGACGACGAGGACGACGACTATCCTGGAATGTACCCAACTTCGCCAGTTCCCAAAAGTGGAGGTAATTTGAAAATTTTGTGAACTTTCTATTATACAAATTGCTTGGCGTTTTATCCATGTTTTTTAAGTGGTTTATTTAGTGTTGTAAAGTTGTTTCATTCGGTGCTTGTCATTTTTCAAGATAATAGGCTGTTTTAGTAGATGTTTCTGTTACAAGCGTGAAAGACCACATCACAATTCACAACTTGGTAATTTGATTTGAAATCTGGCCTGAGAAGATTAATTTTAATTTCTCCACATGGTCTAAGATTCTAAAGAGGTTCAATACCCATGAGAGAATAAAAAAAATTGAGCCTGATCTTTATTATCATTCCCAAACCTGTGACTTGTGAACTTTGAAGGATCAGTACTGGATGGTGACTACCTTTTTTGAGGAACAGGGATGTGGGACGAGGAACACGATCTTCACATGGTTGCCGCAAGGTGACCCGTGTGGGATCTACAACCAGTCTTCAGGACTTGGGCCTCCATGGACCCGCTGGTTCCTTGATAGTGACTACCTTTTAATCCACTGGAATTCTGGTAGGACAATTTGGGAAGCCTGTGTATTCGTTTTGCTAGTCTTGGGCCATGCTGATGTTAGGATTTTGTGGTCTTCCTTGGTTCTAGCTGCTTAATGGGAGTTTTGGCACGAAAAAGAGGAATAGGAGAATTATTAAAGATAGGAGAGAGGTCAGCAAGGTCTGGAAATAGGTGCAGTTTGATTTATTTAGTTGGTTGTCTCTTTCCATTTTTCGAAGTTTTCTTCTAACTATTTTTTAACTTTGCGACTTCTGTCCTATCAGCTTTTGTTTGGTATGTTTGCATAAAATTTAAAGTTTACGGTGTGGGTGTAGATTTATTTGGACATATGTTGGATGCAAATTGTATGATTTCATTTAAAACAAATAAGGTACAGTAAATAATTTACAAAGTATTAGATTTCACATTTCTTAAATGCATTCAAATGTTTGGTCCTAATATTATTTGTACAACTTTCTTGTTATGGTTTTAGTATATTGTTGCTGCTATATCTTTTTGGGTGCAGCCATGTTGAACTTTACTGTTTTTCCTTATCCTAAGTTCATTTTTAGACTCTTTGTCATTTTGACCTTGAACTATATTAGTGTTTAACTAAAGTGTTTGTTTTCTTTCCCATGTTTGCTAGTTGTAATTGAGGAGATAGTGGATGATGAAAAATCAAATGATGCCAATGGTCAAGCCAAAAAAGTGAAGAAAAATAAGTCTAGTGACTCCGAAGACATTAGGAACTCTCAGCGTCAAATTGTGTTGAAAAGAAATGTGGAAAATGCTGTTTCAGAAAGTGAAGATGAAGATGGATTTCCAATTCCTACCAAAAGCAAGAGCAAAGTGAATATTCAGAAATTAGAACCAGAACAAGAACAAAAAGATCCAAGTACTGGGGATGTGAAGGAGGCAAAAGCAAAAGATGGCAATGATGCTTCTAGCTTAAAAAGAAAAGTTGAAAATGATGAGCAAGTTGATCATATGGAAAGGTGAGATGATTTAAGTACTCAGTTTGTATAGCTTAATCTCTTTGGTTGGGCTTGAGGGAAGCTTTAGGGTGTTAACAGGGCAAGATTGCGATGGTTTTTTTTTCCCCCGCACTAATGCATTATTACCCATAGTTGCTAAATTTCCTGTTTAGTTCAGTAAACGTGGGGATAGAATTTCCATCAGCAGGTTACTCTAGTTAAATTTTGGGTAGGGTAAGGACAGTAAATATATTTTTATCCCTGAACTTTAACCACATTTCTATTTAACAAAAAAATTTTGATTATATTTCCCATACTTTTAATTCAGCCACCTGGAAAGCCTGTAATCTTTTAATATATTTTCTTATGTTGGAAATTTGATAATGATGTCAGGAAAAAGAAAAAGAAGCAGAAAAAAAAGGTAAAACAAGAAAAAGCTCAGGAAACTGGTAAAGAGGGTAATATGGGGAATGAAAAGCCGCCAGAGGATGTGAAGAGTAAAGGTGTTAATCAGATTTCTGATGGAGATGAGAATGATAAAAAGCTATCTAAACAGAGGTGAATGTTTCAATCTCGTTCTATTGTTCTTGATACTATATGTGAAGAAGATTACGTATCTTTTCTGCATTAGTTCTGTTCTGATTTCTTCCAAGTTTGGAAGTATTGCTGCCCAGTTTGATCTATTTAAAAGGATAAAAAACCAACTTTCAATAGTCAGGACTATATTAAAAGATAACTTCAGAAGGGAGTCAAATTTACAAAGCGAGGGTTCAATTGGGAAGATTCAACATCAATCAGTAATTACGTGTTTTTTTGGGACACCCCGAGAAAGGCATTTAAATGCGCCAGACTTCATGTCTTTGACTCCTCCCTAGAACCTTCCATGCCTTTGAAAACCATCTATTCTTTTCCAACCAAATACAATATAAAGTTGCAAAGAGAGTGGCTTGCCAGAAAACTTTCTAATGGGCGCAACGTCGCCTACTTCATCCTGGAACAACTGCTATTAGGAGCCAGGCTAATACCCAACAATGTTCCAAGGTCATAAGTAGAACTTCAAAATGAGGTGGAGTCATCACCATAAAACCCTCCAAAAACTTAGTAAAGAAAAGGGATTGAGAAGGAGAGGGAGGAACCAAGCGAGAGAAAAAGGAATTTTTTTTGATGAACTTAGGTTCTAGATATGCCTATCGCTGTAGTCTAGATGCAAACAAGAACCATCTAAGAGGGACTGGATGAAACTGTGCATTTGTTAAGTTGGGGAGAAGGGCATGACGTTGACAATTCCATTGTTTCCTTTTTCTCAGCAAGCTTTTCTGCATTATGAACTTACGTTTATGTTATAATAATTTTGGATAAAGCTGAAACTTCACAATTATTTCATGCTACAGCTTGCTTTTATTCCTCAGCGTTTCCCTCTCATTGTTACTAGGTAACTGAAACTTTTGCTGGCTATATGAATAGGGATGCCTCGACTCACATGGACATTGTTGATGGTGAAAATCATACGGAAGATAAGCAAAAAAAGAAGAAAAAGAAGAAGGAGAAGAAGAGCAAGGAGACTGAAGTTGGATCAAAATCCGACGAACCAACTAAAACGGCAGGAGATCAGAGTAAATCAACTTTGGAATCAAAAGAGAAGGAAAACGAATCCAAATCATCTCGAGTGAGAACCTTTGCTAATGGGTTGGTTATTGAGGAGGTAGCCATGGGTAAACCAGATGGTAAAAGAGCTTCACCCGGAAACCAGGTACTGTTAAAGTCTATTTACTTTTATGTATGAATTTTTCGCCCAGCACTAATTGGAGAACGTTACATTTGTAATCCCATTTCTAGGCATAGATTTTTTCATCTTGAATCTTAGCCTAGCATGGGGTCTGCCTGGAGATTAGCTGACAAGCCATGCAGTACTATATACTAAAATTGAACTTCGCTTTAGAATTTAGATGTGAATGGTAGGATTTGGTTGAAATCAGCTGATAAACTGTCTCTTCATTCAATATCACTATAAGATGCAAACCAGCATATTAAATGTTTGACCATTATATTAAATGTTTGACCATCATAATATGAATATACTATGAGTTTCCTTGACAACCATACGCGGTTGTCCTTAGAGACTTGTCAAGGTGTGTGCAAGTTGGTTCGGACACTCATGGATATTAAAAAAATGTTTGACAATTGAGTGGATAGATTGCGATGTGATGTCATTTCCTCGTATTTCAACGAACAAAGATGATGTCTCTGATTTCAGGTTAGTGTTCACTACATTGGCAAGCTAAAGAACGGCAAAATATTTGATAGTAATGTTGGAAGGGCACCATTCAAATTCCGCTTAGGTAATTTTGGGTTTATGTGATGTATCTTTTCATTTATTGATGAGAAGTTGTTTCTTTGTTAAAAAAAAAAAAACAAGTTTTTGGGTTTGTGACAGAACATTTAAATTATAACTTACGTACGTGGTCTTGTTGCAGGTGTGGGACAGGTTATAAAGGGATGGGATGTCGGGGTTAATGGTAATCATTTGAATGGCCAAGAAAAGATAAATCAAACTTAACTTCGATTTTGGTCACTTAACTCTTTCAAGTTCTAAACTTTGATTTTGATTGAATCCTCTCAGGTATGCGAATTGGGGATAAAAGGAGATTGACAATTCCTCCATCAATGGGGTATGTAAATGCCACGAGCTTTTTAATTCTATATATTTTTAGAAATGGTTATTTAATTAAAAATTACATTTTGTAAAAAAAAATAAAAAAAGTGTTGGTGGATGCAGTTATGGAGCTGCAGGTGCAGGTGGGAAGATTCCGCCGAATTCGTGGCTTATTTTCGACGTTGAATTGGTTGCTGTACGCTGAATTCGATCGCCTTCTTGCCCTATAAAAATTAGGATAGTCTTTCCGTTCTCAAAGAAAATTTTGTTTCTATTTTCACACTTAGCTACCATCAATCTCAATTTTGTATGTTATTTAATATCTCAGCACCCATCAATGAGCTGAACCTATAAACTTACATATATATGAAATTATTTATCATTTTTGCTTATTTATTTATTTATTCTGATCCGAGAAACAGCTTGCTTGATCAGAAAAATATCACGGAACTGCTATTCTGTAATTACTTTCTTTATTATTTTATAATTTTTCTTCGAAAAGAGAAAAAAAAAAAATGTGTTTGGTAAGTGATAATCTATGCAATTCAGCTTTTAAATAGTAAAAATGTTTTTGAAAAATTTTGTTTCTTGTTTTTTTTTTAATTAAAGAAAATATAACTGCATTTGCTTCTTTTTTTTTTCTTTTTTTTCTTCAATTGATAAACATGTCCTTTTTTGTTTTATGAAATTTTACATGAAAATTTATGTATTTTTTAAGTAAAAATGATAAAATAATACTTTTATGGATAAATTATAAATTTGATCGCTGTGGTTTTAAAAAAATTAGAATTTAATTCTTATGGTTTCTCTATGGTGTAATAAAATCTTCATAAATAATTCGGAGAATATTTATGAGAATTTTATCAAATCATAGAGACTATATATGAGATTTTATCACATCATAAAGACAAAATTCTAGGAATCAAATTTGTAATTTAACCTACTTTTTTATATGTTTGAAAAAAACTGGAAAAACAAAAACCTCATTTAGAAAGGTAATGTTTGTAAAACTTTTATTTCCCACGCTCAAAATTTGTCCTCCCCTTTCTAATTTATTATTATCTCTATAATAATTATATCTATCTATTATCTCAATATATATATATATATATATATATATATATATATATCCATCTATAACTTATCTTTCACTAGCCAAAGTGATGTATCCTATCCTACCAAGAGGGATTTACTCTAACTAATTACTTTCTTTCTAATTTTCTCACAGTTACCCTTCACCTCACTTTCCACCAACCTCTTTCATTCCTTCTTCTCTCTCGATCTATGTAATATGTATATATAACTTTTTTCCCCCTAACTACTTTTTATAAAATTTCGATCGCAGTTTTATAAAATTATAAATTTTAAAGGTAGTCTTTTGTTTTTAGATTATAAGTTAAAATCATATAAGAAATGAAATAAAAACGAGGACACGTACTTTAAGGAAGTGATAGTAATCCTGAAAAGCATCAGGTTATAGACTTCACATTTTCTCTTCATCTTGTTTTCCAAAATGGAAAATTCTTGCCCTTTTTAATTCACGTTGATTCTTCATCGTGTTCCCATTTTCTCTTCTTCACGAAACTACCTGGTTGTGGTTGTAACCCAGAAATTGCATTTTCAAACTCGTTTGAAGATAACAAATTACTTAAATTATACTACTCTAGGAGGGTAGTCACTCAGAGTAGGAACAAAACAACACCATTTTCTTCATTAAGGATTACTATATTAAGCATTTGAAATTCAAACAAATCATTAATAACATATCTGAAAATGAAATGACATGTTTCAAGGATGAATGATGGATAGAAAAGAAGAGTGCAAATAAAGAAAGTCAAAAGGTGCACCTGTGTGAAGCAAAATCTGGAGCTTTCGTTTTGAACCAATGGATGGAAATCTCGCGAAATATACTCATATTCCCATCTGTCCACTCCAAGCATCTCATTTCCTGTAAAACAAAAAAAAAAGGGAGAAAAGTAATAAAGGGGAAAAGAAACAAACAAAGATTTTGCAATTACATTCCTCCACTATCAACAGATAAGAAAACAGAGCATCTTGGAAATGTCTGAAAGTAAAAACTCAAAGTCAAGCATGAAACCCATGACGATAAAGATCATTGAAGGCAAATGAAAAATAAGACTAAGAAAGTAGTTTTCTCTCGCATTTTCCAACATATTGTTTCCCTTATCAACTTCAACACAAATTTAGATGAAAATGACAATGAATCGGAATGGAATGGGTTTCAAAATGCTATCTTGTATGGGTTTATGCAAAGTTTTTTTCATTTTTGTTGCCTTACTTTTTAGATGAATGTAGTCTACTCACCTTGTTTTTTTCTAGAGAATTTGAAATACCCTTCTCAATAAAATCTGGTTTCCACGCTTGTTTTGCAGGCACTTCTCGGTACGGGCCAAATGCTTGGCTTGGCATCCGCCTAAGAACACAGGTACTTAAAAAGAAGAATGGCGGGAATGTGATAATAACAATTTTGCCATTTTCTTCTCTTCTTTTTAGCTAGAAATCTGTAATCCTTATTAATATCACTGTTAAAAACTTCTGGGCTGTCTAAATTTAAACCATCTACTTTTATAGGGGCATCGAGCAACAAATTCCTGCGAACAAATTGCCCTTCCTAAGGACGATCAGGAATAGAGAGAGCTACTTTGAGTTTAACAGTTAGTTTGGTTGGACTCAGGCTCAATTTCTCATTTTCTTGATTTCCTGCACACCCCTACGGTGAGTTCAATTCACTAGAACCAGGTTAGGTTAATACACCTCCATTCCAAGTGATTTCTTCCAAAAAGAAAAAGATAACAAGAAAGAAGACAGAAAGAAGCAGCTAGAAGATCATGCTTATTTGCGTTTCTAGTAAAAAGAGATGAACGAGAATAAATCTAGTCTTAGATAACATGCTTAAAGCGCCATCACATCACTCCCTCCTACCAGAAAATGTTCCTTTCATATGTTCCATACAAAATCATCGACTTAGTGAACTGGCTGCTTTCTCATCATTAAAATCTCAATAAGGCTCCACTGGTGATCTAAATTTTGATCCAGCATAAATTGCAGCTGGTCCGAGCTCTTCTTCTATCCTAAGGAGCTGCAGGTGTAAAAAGAAATCAGGTGAGCGTGTTTGCAAGCAGCCAAATTCGAACTGTATGGATGTTGAAAAAGCAAAAGATCACAGTAGAAGATTAAAAAAAAGGACAATGGATGGTCGAATTATCATTGAAATCTTATTCAGTTGCAGGTCGTGTTATTGTACAAATAAATGATTAAAGAAATTTAGGTGGCCTTGCTTTGGTTAAAATACTATTTTGATCCCCATACTTTAAAACTTGTTCTATTTTAGTTCTTATACTTTCAAATGTCCAAATTTAATCTCCGCACTTTCAATAAATCTTAAAATTAGTCCCCACTATTAGTTTATTGTTGCCATTTTTTTGGTAAAAAAAGTCTATTAGACTTCCATCTAAATTTGGACATTTGAAATTACATAGACTAAAATGGGATGAGACCCAAAGTACAAGGACCAAAATGATATTTTAACCTATGATTATTATCAAGCTAATCTTTCATTTGCAAGAGGAAAAAACTTAAAACTGATCATATTCACCTGGTTATATTTGGCTAGGCGCTCCGATCTACAAGGTGCACCGGTCTTAATCTGACCCTGTTTTGCAATTTGGGAAAACATTTTATCAAATGACAATCAAGGAATTGAAGATAATCTAAAGAACTCAATATGCACACACATAAACAAAGGTCTACAATCAATTCTTTATAAATGTTCGTACCATTGATTAGTACCGTGGGAAACAAAGCATAAATTATTGGTATAGAACGTATTGTGATACGACTATTTAGAGAATGGTAAAACCATAAATTATAAATGATCAAGTAGTTACTTTCTAAGGCCCATGCAGGGACCGGGGCATGCTTATACGGTAATAATAATTCTACGAACAAATTATTGGTAAAACTACAAAGTATCATTCACAAAATGGGGGGATTGTTAGCACTTACTGTTGCCAGGCCAACTGAAAGGTCTGCAATGAACGTATCCTCAGTTTCCCCACTAAATTGCACAAAAATGAGAAATATA
Organism: Trichosanthes truncata; assembly: GCA_033996785.1. Taxonomy (NCBI): domain Eukaryota; kingdom Viridiplantae; phylum Streptophyta; class Magnoliopsida; order Cucurbitales; family Cucurbitaceae; genus Trichosanthes; species Trichosanthes truncata. The sequence continues at coordinate 89,344,946 of JAWPNB010000003.1, forward strand.
ATTAGTACATGGAGGCTGGGGGAAAGAGATTATAACATGCAGTTACAGAAAAAGAAATAAGGGGAGATGGCTATGCAATGAAACGTCGCATACCTTCTATGGCTTGCCATAACACCCCAACCGGCGTGCTTAGACATCTTGACTGCTTCAATACTTTCAGTCACAGAACCAATTTGATTTACCTGATAAAAAAATCATAAGAATCTCAAATATTATAAATCTACTGCAAATTACTTGAGCACTATGACATGGTAACAAGCAGATAGCTGCCAAAAGAAAGTTCAACAAATAAGAGGAAAAATGGATACTTGTGAGGAAGAAAAGGTGGAGTGATTACCTTCAAGAGAAAGGAATTACATGTCTTCTCCTTGATAGCTTTCTCTACACGCTGCAATTGTCACAAGATGCAAGATAATATCAGAAGGCTGATTCAAAAAATCAAAATGTACTTTGATGATTAAAACATTAAGACCTTTGGGTTGGTAACCAAGAGGTCGTCTCCAACTATCTGGACTTGCTGGCCAATTTCTCTAGTCAGCTTTGCATAATTCTCCCAGTCATCCTGATCGAATGGATCTTCAATGGACACAATACGATAATCTGTCACAAATGATTTGTAGACATTCTTCAAGCTGTCTCCAGAAATTTTTTCGGATCCATCATTGTTCTGCAGCAAAATTTCTCATCAGGCCAATGTGTAACAAGAAAAACACATTAATCAAGAGCTGCTAAGAGTCAAATACCTCTTCCTTAAAATTCAGGTCATAGGTCTTGTCCTTGTTATCATAAAATTCTGAAGCAGCAACATCCATTCCAATTACAACCTAGAAGTGGTGAAAGAGTATAATCAAGACAATAGACTCGGACCTAGGTACTATCAGAAAAGACAATATTCAAAGTAAAAAAAAGAGGGACAAAAGGAGAGCACCTTTCCAGTGTATCCAGCTTTCGCTATAGCTATCTTCAAGAGTTCAAGGCCCTCCTTGTTCTCCTGAAATTTTTTTAAAACCATATAACCACTATGTAGGGTGTATGGTGAAATGAAGAAACACCAACCATAATTCATAACTGAACAAGAATGGTGGAGAAGGAAACTATCTGGCATTAGAATCTGCGATCTTATCCAATCACAAACCTCTCTCTCTGACCATAATGGAAAAGAGGAATGGGCCAAAGAAAGAAGAGAAAAACATCAACAGCCACACTCATTGACAATTCTACCAACTTCGAAATTAAGAATATGCAGTAGGCTAGTGTTTCCAAGACCTGAATATTAGGGGCAAAACCACCTTCATCGCCAACATTAGTAGCATCTTGTCCATATTTCTTTTTTATTACAGCCTGAAAAGCAAACAGACAGAAATATATTGATGCAACGGCCGCTTTGTATTACTAAATTTAGAAGACCGGGGGAGGAGGGGATTGCAAACAACCTTGAGGTGATGGTAGACTTCCACACCCATTTTCATTGCTTCCTTGAAAGAAGATGCTCCAACAGGGAGAATCATAAATTCCTACATACCAGGAAAATACATAAACTTCCAGAGTAAAGCACCTAATCTATCAAAAAGAAAAAATATATCAAAATCATATTACTTGCATGGCTAGTTTATTGCCTGCATGGGAACCTCCATTAATGACATTGAATGCAGGCACTGGCAGAACCAACTTCTTATTCCCAGCAAGTTTGGCAATGTGCTAGAAATTAAAAGAAAGACAAGTGAAAATATAAGATTAAAAAAAATCAATTGAATACCCTCTTCTAAAACCACGTAGGACTAGAAATACCTTATAGAGGGGGATCTTGTTCACTGCAGCACCTGCTTTACAAATAGCAAGTGAAACTGCCAGTATAGCATTTGCTCCAAGCTGCAAGAATAAAGAGGGAAATTTAGCATAACATTGGAGACATCTACCTTTCTATGAATAAATATAGGTGGAAAAAAAAAGTTCAACATACCCTTTGTTTGCACCAACCCCATTCATTAACGGTCCCATCAAGTTGCTGCACCATAAAATTGTCCAGTTGCGTCTGCTCTCTTGGGTCCTATGAAATGCCACGAAAAATTGAATGAACTGCATAGAAACCTCACTTATATTTACTGACAGTAGAAAAAGACGATAAATGAAATTAATGTTTTTACCTTGCCAATTAAAGCAGGTCCAATGATTGAATTTACATTTTCCACAGCCTAAATCATAGAATGATTTTATCAGGAAAAAAAAAATCATAGAATGATTAGCATCTTGGATTTCAAGTCATACAATCACATTAGACAACTTTAAAACACACACACACACACCGCACCAAATAGTCTTGTATGCAAAAGAGAGGGAAAAAAAAAAGCTGCAGAGTTTTTCTTCCTCGAACCATAGCAAAATGTCTTGTATGAAAGAGAGAAAAAGTATATATTTTTGGGAAAATGTTGTTCCCTAACAACCAATATTGGGGAAAAGTTTTTCTCAAATATCCGATTTTACCATACAAACCTTAAGTACTCCCTTTCCAAGGTAGTCGGACCCACCATCTCTCAGCTCAAGAGCTTCATAGATACCTTCAGTCAATAAAATATGGGTAGTTAAAAAATATGAAGTATAAACGTACTGTTTGTACCTTTTTTACACTTGCACAGGATATTCATACAACTATATATATGGGTACATGGGATAATCATGAAGTCTAACAAGTACAGGTGACAAGATATATATAATACATACGTGCAGAGATGAAATGATATCCTGTCTTCCTTCATTGTATTTTTTAATCACCTTGAATGTGCAGGCAGACCAAATTTCAACTAATCTCATTGGACCACTGTTTGACTTTGGGACATTCATTGTGGAAAAACTTGAAGGTATATGGTTACCACTATTCGAAGTTGAACTCATGACCTCAAAGATATCTATATTTACAGCTTGCCGCATTGATTTCCGTATTTTTTTTAAAATAATACTTGAAAATGTTTAATATGTTTCCAAGACAGATGAAATAGTTGCCCCTCAAAATTTTAACATAAGGCAAGTAAATTTAAATAAATTTCGTAGCCTCTACTTTTAGTAGATAAACAAACACTATCCACCTACCGGTTGAAACTTCGCCTACCATACATTCGTCATTTATATCCAGAAAAAAGTTAAACCGTGAATGATTACTTTCAATCAAGTAGATAAACAAACACTATCGATTTACCGGTTGAAGCACCGCTCGGAACAGCAGCCCTGGCCAGTGTTCCATCAGTAAGAGTTACATCAACCTGAATTTGAAACCAAATTCACATCAATAAAACAACAAAAAACCAAACAATCGTTTGCAATCGCGATCACATTAACTTCCACGTTCAAATTTTCCCAAACTCTGTAAAACACTCACGCCAAGGAATCTACATGTACACGGCCAGTTACAGTATTCGATAACAGCAATAGGTTCACTATCTCTTTCTATTCCAAGATTTCTCAGAAAACAAACAGAACACAACCAATGTTAGGCTAGAAACCAAGAAGCTGATTGTATCCCGGTAAGACATTTTCGATGCATAGGATTGGTTCAGAGGAAGTTAAAACTCACTTCAACAGTAGGATTTCCACGACTATCGAAGATTTGACGGGCATTGACGATCTTGATTGTGGCCATTCTGAGTTCAAACTTGCACTTTCGTTTTCCGTTTCTTTCTTTCTCCACAAATTTCCCGAGAAAATTACGACAATGGCGCGCAATGAAAGGATACAAATGGAATCGTGCGTGGCGACAAATGCTATCGTAAAGCATATTAGGACCGTTGATTAGGGAAAAGTAGGGGTGATGTGAACGGTCAAGATTTCTTTTACGAAGTGAGGCAAGGCTTGCCACGTCCACGTGTCCAGCCCGTAGAGGAAGATTGGAGCGCACTCATCATCCAATGGCCATTTTTTTAAACACCAACGGTAAGTCCCAATTACATTGTAACCATCTCATCGAATATTTTCTCATGTTTAGTAATTTTTTAGCTTTTATTTTTAAAAATTGAGTTTAAAAATATAACTTTTTTCACGAATTTTTTTGTTTTTTGTTTTTTTTATTGTCAACCTTTTAAACATGTTTTCAAAATCTAAGCTAATAATAAACATGTTTTCAAACTATCGAGATACGTCGTCAAAAGGGAGAAAAAAATCAAATTCCTTCTTCCAACAAGTCGACCGATATTTAACGTTTAATTGATACAACATTCAAAGTTTAGGGATAAATTGATTTTTTTCTAAATTTTCTAAATTTGATTGGATAGTATTCAAAGGTAAAGTTATCTAGAAAAACTATTTTTTAAATTTTAATAAAATTTATCCACCATTAAGTGAGAATAAATTTAAATTACCTTTATCTCCATGCACTTGCGTTTCTATAATTTCTTCACGTCTAATTTTTTTTTTCATGTCTATAAATACGACAAAGCTTTCCTTAACAAGGAATCCCTATTTGATGGTAAAAAGAAAAATTAAAGATCTGCTTGATAACCATTTAGTTTTTAGTTTTTGAAAATTAAGCTTATTTTCTCCCAATTTCTCTACAATTATTTTCATCTCATTTAAAAAAACATTTGAACTCTTAGCCAAATTCTAAAAACAAAAACAAGTTTTTGAAAACTAATTTTTTTAGTTTTCAAAACATGACTTAGTTTTTGAAAATATAGGTAAAAAGTAGATAACAAAACAAGTATATCCATAGATGAGAATAGAATTTATAGGCTTAATTTCAAAAACTAAATGGTTATCAAACGTGACCTAAAGTACCTAAAAAAGTGCTAATGAAGTTGATATTGAAATAATCTTCACTCAAATACAACAATGTTCTGATACAGAAAGCACATGGGAATGAAAGTGGTAAACAATGTTTCTCAAATCTTTTACAAATCTAGAAGTTGTCCCTACTAAAGTCGAGATAGAAGTCTCTAAAGCTGCTATAATCCAGACTCTCATTCACATCATCTATCTTCGAGACTATTACGTTACTCGACCTATTAGCTAGTGAGTGGCAACAGTGGAAATTCATTTGTTAAAGCCTGTAAAAAGACACTTGATAGCAAGAATCATGAAGAAGCCTAATGGACACTATGGCACCTATTACCTAATAGACAAGAGCACAAGACTACGTTAAACCAACACAAGTGAGGACCCAAATAATTCGTTGAACCACAGCCTTAGAGCTTATATCGGTGTAGAAAACGGGTTGAGCTGAGTTAGGCACTATGAAATCTATGGAGAAGAATGATGAAAACTACTTCAAAGCGAAACGATCAACAAGAAACCTCACAGTTTGATTGACTTTGTGTTTTGGGTTCTTGTTCAGATAGAGGTAAGTTGTCAGTGGATGAGATTTTGAAGCCTGTCACCGGGCTTGGCGATGGTGGATTATGTTCTTGATAGGACGGTGTCGTGAGAATAGGCTTGATACCACCAGTGTACATTGCCTTCATTTCTTCACCAGTGATGGTGTTGATGGGAGGAAAGAAAATAGTTGTGGACTCATTTCTAGGCTTCTTTGGCTTCTGTTCTTGCTGGTGACCCGGAAGAAAACTACCGACCACAACCTGGTAAAAAGTCCAGCAATTATATCATTTATCATAACAAAGTCATTAAACACAATCAACTGTTACAACCAAAATCCAATGATCTGGAAAACATGCTGAGAGAAAGAGAGAGAGAGAGAGTTGTCCTACTTGCACAGGACCAGCAGCTACCAACAAACCAGCAAGTCCACCGCCAATGACTCGTCCATCTTGACCCGCTAGCGAGACGCTCATCCCACCACATCTGCTCTTTGTAGCTCCATTCTGTGTGGGCATAAACGATCCTGTCAATGCGAGTATTTCAAAACGACCCTGCCAAGACAAGTTGAAAAGCCAGATCAGTAGATAATTGTCAATAATTCGATGACCCTGCCAAAAGGACTGACAACATGGGCATGTAATAAAAGAGATCTTCTTGTAACTGCCTCCTTTTCATGTCAACAGTAAAAACCTAATCCAAAACTCTCAGAAAAAGATTAGCAACAATCTGACTTTGGAAGAGTTCCACCTAAACAATCTTTCAGACGGAACCAGGACAGAAATTCTGTTGCATTCAGTATTCATTCAGATGGAACCAAACCAGAAAAAGAAAAGAAAAAGGCCTTGTGTATATGGACTCGGTAATCATGTTTGGAAACATCAGCAACCGATATTTGAACTTCAATGACCAATAAGAACCTCAAAGATGCAAGCCCAAGAGTCCAAGACCAATAATGTTGCAGGTCAGATTTACAGGTATACATAAATGTCTTCACAAGAACATGGTCCTACCTCATACGTTAAGGTACCTCCGGAAGAAGTGGCCTGTCGAAGTGTAACATTTGAAATTGTGCCATTCGCAGAAAGAATGCAAATAGCTCGGGATTCTTGCTGAGAGAAAGACATAACCTTCATCGTAATGTCCTAATACAAAAGGATAAAAAATGCAGTGATCAGCTTAGTCACGGGTGCAAGAAATTTGTGTACGAAGGATCATATTGGAATTCCAATTTTCTTATGCAGGTAATTGGAGAGCTTTTTGCAACTCCTCGGCTTGCACTATTTTGCGACATTTTATGTATTTATTTCATCAATGAAATTTGTTTCTTCTAAAAGGATAACAGTAGTTCCAACTTCCAAGTAATGAAATTTGTTTTCTTTTACTTGCTTAATATAGAAAATTTTTGGATACATAGAGAGGTTGTTGAAGAATTAGGGGACCAAGCTTCTAATCAAGGTTTGCTCTATAAATTTTCAATTAATACCATTTTCATAGCAGCAATAGATTCCCCCCCCCCCCCCCCCCCCCTTTTTTTGTGTTCAACAACATGGGGAATGACACGATTCAAACCTCTGACCTCTTGGTCGAAGGTATATGACTTAACCAATTGAACTATGCTCGGCTTGGCCATAACGGCAATAGTTAATTTTACCGAATTTGTTATTTGTTATTATACCATCCCAAAACCATGTGCAAATGAATCACAATGGTGTCCAAGGTCTGATGTTCTAACAGCTAACTACATAACAAAAAGAGAGACTGAAACCTATTCGAAGTGTATTATTGTATTGCCCCACAAGAAAAGTAGAAAAGGTTTGCTTTACAAATTGCAGAGGCATACCTCTCCAGGATTGACAGTGATCACATGGGGAGTAAAATTTGCACCAACAGAGTATGCAAGTCTCTGACCTGCAAAAAAGATTCCAGAAAGCTGAATTTCATTAAATAAGAAAAACAATGGTATTTTGACATTAAACAAAAAAAGTCCCTAATCTCACCTAGATATTGCAGTCTAATTTTCGGCCGAATTTTTTAAATGCTAACCTAGTAACTGTATCACATAATAAATGCAATTGAATATACATAAAATTATGTCACATGGACCTACAAGTTCCTGGCCAAACCTATCATGCTGAAGAGGCATTAAATTTTGTAAGGACCATAGTGTACTCGCTTTTAATACCCATCTCTAAGTACATCAAGAAAGAACCATTAAATGGTTTACCAAAAGACACACAAGTTTGCCTTTTGGTCTTTCCTTGTAGGGTTTAAAAGAAATAACTACCAAGTGGAAAAAACATCAGAAGTTTTGAATAAGCAGTTAGTTAGCAGAATGAAATGAAAGCAGCTTCCATAACCAAAAATAGTTCAGGATTTTGAAGTTTTGTATAGATAAAGAAACTCTATACTTATATTTTAAAAAGTCTAATGAAACAAAGAAGATGCACCGAGTACACATCAATCACGTTTTAAAAGAAGCTTCACAAAGTTAATTTAGATTTTCTTTTTTCTTTTTTAGTTCAACAACATTAGGGGTAGAGGAATTCAGATCTCTAACCTTGTAGTCGAGAATATACGCTTTAACCAGTTGAGCTATGCTCAAGTTAGCGAGTTAGTTTAGATCTTAATTGGACATCCATTTGCTTACTGTACATATTAATTACAAATGTTTCCATGCACTATATTACTATAGTAGTCGGTACACATTCTTTAAAAGTATCAACCATGTACCCTTCTTCTTTCATGAGAAAATAAAGACCACTGCCAAATTTCATACCGTACCTTTGGAAGGGGCAGTGGGGCACCGAACAGGTACAGTTCCACATTTGACTTAGTTAAACATCATACACAAAAATCTCAAATTTATGTAAAAAGAATTACATCAGCCATATTATTACTGCCTACTATAAGAAAGCAAACATCTCAGAATGTAAATAGTTCTCTTTTTCTTTTTTTTTTTTTTTTTTTGGAAGGAGGGTGATAAGAAGCTAGCTACAAGCTTTCTCCAATCTCACTGTATTTTCCTCCATAATTTCTGTCATCTTCCCTTGAAAACAACTTATTGTTCTAATGGTTCACACTACAAAAATAGTTGTCTGTTCTACAGTAACTTTAATTGAACCTCCTTTGCCTAGCAAGTACAAAAGAAAACCAGTTTTGAGGACAAAGGGTCCACTACCGCACACACACCAAAAACTGACAAACAACCCCTTGAGTCAATGTCCACTGTGAAATCCAACGACTGCCTTACAAGTTGCAATATAACACTCCCCCACCCTCCACTTCACCCCTTTTCCTTTGTACTTCACTGACATCACAATCAGCTCAAATTATTTTTCCTTAAGTTTTCAACACATTCAGCAGCCATGGCAACAGATCTGAGCTCAGAGTTGTACAATAGAAAAGTTATAAAAGAGGCCTGAGAAGAAACTTACCGGGATTCTCGAACTCGAATCTCTGTGGCTTCTTGATTATCGCTAGCGACATGTCGTTATCTCGTTTCCAGTTCGGAAACTCTCCGGTCAGTGGAATTGACGACGATATCGGCATAGGAGACAACGCCAGTGTCAGTGACCGCTTCCCGTCCGGCCCATACTTTCTCGGCCTCCCTCTCTTCTTCTTTGTTTCCGTACCGGAAACCGCCGCGCTTGCCGGTGGTTTATCAGCCGCCGCAGCGAACCCGGGTGGTGCACCAGCCGCGACGCTCGCGGGTGTTGTAGTAGCCGCCGGGAGCTCCGTCGCTTTAGGATCATCGGTTGGTTTTAGGGTTTCTGTTCTTGGAGCTGACTGGAAGCTCTCTAGGACTTCATTGTTAGTAACCGTAAACCTAGAAACTCCGGTTTCTTTCTCCTCCATGGCTACAGCTCGCAGAAACAAGTGAACTACTACTCAGAAGCTTAAAACCCTATAATTTAAGACTTTTGAACTTTTTATTCAAAAATTTCCTAAAAAGGATGATGGGCTTCGAGGTGGGAGCTGGTAGAACCGCAAAGATAAAGTAGAAATTTCAAGAAAATTTGGAGCAGAAATGGCGGTCTCAATTTCTAAAAACAAAACCCAGAAATTCAACACTCGAGTTTTTGAAGTGCTACAAGATGAACACAAGAAGCTTTGTTTTGCACTGTAGTGAACACAATTCTGAAGCTTGACTTTCCGCCATTGCAGTCACTGCACAGAGCTTCAATGGTGAAGCAGAAATTCCAGAAAAAAAAAATTGCAAGAAATTTGCAATAATTACGGAGAAATAATAAAACAAAATCTTGTGTTTGAATACAGAAATCATGAATTTTTGGGTTGCAGGAAAAGCAAGAGAAATAAATAAACTTAGAAAAAAAAAGGAGGAAAAAAAAGTAAAATGGAAATATAAATTAATTAAATATGGTGAAAATTTAAAAAAATATGCAATTTTTTTATTGTATAACACAAAGAATAAATTTTGGTTAATAAAATGGTTCACGTCCGTCTTGGAAATTTAATAAAGGCAATTTTAATAAATGGCAAAGCAATTAAGCAACCAAAATTGAAGGTTAAAAGAGAATTTAAAAAAAAGTAGTCCAAAACAAAAACCCTTTTTTAATTTAAAAAATTGCATTAAATTTGTTTAAAGAAAAAAATAATAATAATTCAAAGCTGTAAAGCTAACATTGGAGCAATGCCATTTTCCCACCTACTGACAATTTCTCTGTCTTTTTCAGTTTTTTTAAGGTTTGACCAGTGGAAATTTGGAAGTTAATCTTACTAAGTAACCATACAACCATATCAAATTTACTGTTCATGCCACTGTACATGCACATGCCAATTGGTGCATGGTATCTAAGAGGCATAATAATTTTAACCTTTGTAATTTTTTTTTAAGTTAGCCACTAATGTTTGGAAATTCTTTATTATTTTAAAAAAAAAAAAAAATCAAATACCATACCATATTATATAATGCACATACAATATTTCTTATGAAGGCACAAACATATAGTTATGTTTGAATTTTGTTCTGCATCTTGAAAATATTTATATGATAGACAGACAAAGGACATTTCTTTGCAAAGATAATGTTGTCCTGTCTCTTCAACTCCTGGAAACTTGAAATTACACCCCTGTCCTTTTCACACTTGGACAAATATCTCACAAATGAATGGATTTCAACTGAAACTGAAAAGCACAAATTTGAAAATTTAGTGCTCAAATCAACCAACTCTCAGCAGCACAAGTACATTGTGCAAATCTTAACCCTCCAATACTGGGTTTATGTACACAAATCAAGTAAAAGCCAATTACAATTGACTTTGGAAGGAGGAAACAAGAAATTTCAATGCTTTGTAAGAAAAGTGAGGTTGAAGAAATTCATCAAAACTAAACTAGTTTGTGTTGTGGTGTATCAAACTTGTATCATTGACTTGATGTGCAGCGGCTTGGGAAGCACAAAGCCAGCTCTTCTTTCCTCAAATGAATATTCAATGACTTCAGGAATATCTTCATTCATGCGAGCAGTAAGATCAACAGGCCGTGGAGGAGCCGGTGTCACGGCTGTCTGCATCGGAACCGACACGGTAGAAGGTGTGGATGGCACTGAGATAGGCATTATCTTTGGTGACTTGATCTCCTCTTCTGATATAGAAGTTGTCTTTACAGGAGTCTTGGATGACATATTCAGTTTCTGCAACTTCTCACCAAGATCATTCAATGAATTCAACGAATTCGTTGAGTTTGAGAACAGCGCACCAGAAGTAGGAATGGGAGCAAAAGGCTTTCTAATTACCATTGGTGATTCTGCTTCACCAGCATTGGCACCTAATGAGTGCTTCTTGGGGAGACCAGCAACATCCAAGCCTCTCCTACCTTAAAAAGACATGGGAATTTAACCATTCAGAAAAAACAAGATGTTACAGAAATGAAGCTATATTTTTCATCAACGAGGACAGAATTGGCAAGTAGCTTCTCAGCTAGAAAAGATAAGAATCATAAGATGTTACAAAGTCCTTTAATGGAGAAGACAGCAAGCATGAAGTCCAACAGCTACTGCAATTTCACAAGTTATGAGTCATACCAGCTGATAAAGCTTCAACAAATCCCTCATCAAGGTGAAAATTTTGGTTGTTTTGGTGTCCTCTGTCACTTTTTCTAGCTGGTCGAAGGCCTTTATGAGGATCAGGCTTCGGAGTTTGAAGCATTGCTCCTCCAAGGGAAAATCTCCTACTGCCAGCGCCAACACCAGCACCACCAGTTGACATTCTAGGACCTTTTTTCACACTCTGAGGCTTTGATGGGCTAGGTTTTGACCCATAAAGTGCCTCCTGTTCGGCCATTAGTTGCCCCTGGAGTTTCTTCTGGTCCTAAAGTGAAATTGAAATGAACAGCAATCATGAAGGATACATTTTAAACATGGAAGTGTCCAAAAGCTGGTAAATTTGAAAGATCATAGTCAGTACCCGCTGCCTGCGGAGTTCTTGCTCTTTCTCTTGTCTTAAAATTGTGTACTCTTCAAGCATTGAGAGAAGACGAACCTAGACATTTGAGATAATTAATAGCCCTCGTATAAATCAGGAAATGCAGTAAAAACCATTCATTAACAAACCACATGGATATCAAAATGTACTTACGCCATCATAGGTGAATTCAATGCCTCTTTCTTTTTCCCATGACGTGGTTTTTGAAGTCAAAGCAATAACCATTCCTACATATGGAAATTACAGTCAACATACATGAAAAGATATTGGTTGGTTCCATTTATAAAATTAACGGAGTTACACTTACAAAGAAGTACCAGATAATCAATTTATCGACCCCCCAATGACATAGTTATTGATGCAACAAACATTTTGTAAATTGCAAGCATCAGTAGAATAATTCTGATCCTATTGGTTTACAGCTCTTAACCACATAATGTAATTTAGAAACTTTGTAGTCACAAGTTTACTCTTCTGTTACTACTGCTTGAGAAATTTTACCCTTCAACTTTGCCAATAAGGAGAACTCTATAAACAACAGTTTCTATATTTGAGGCCAATAGTATTTACCTGGAAGTTTATTAACCAATGCCCGAGCCTTTTCAGCACGTTTAAGAGTAAGATGAGCTCCTCTTCCCGCATTATACCGGTTTTCATCCTGAACAAGTTAGAAAAAAAATGAAAACTAAGAATGGAAATGTAATTAGCAATATGATGGTGTGAACAAGATATACGTGTGTGTGTGTCTATGCATATACATGTATATGTATGCCTATACAAGGATAAAATTATTAAGGAGTTCAGAGAGTAACCCTGTTATACTCCTCAAGCCAGCACTCCTCTTCACATGCAGCCAACCATCTCTCCACTTTCTCAAGAATTTCTTTCCTGTCAAAAGCTTCTTCTTTGACCTTAAGAATTTGACTTTCAATTTGTTCAAGGACACAAGCAGGGTCCAAAGCTCCTGCATTGAAAAGATAAATGCACGGAATAAGAATGGAATGCAAAAAAAATCATAAAAAAAGGTATCAGAATAGAGTTGATGGTCGTAATATACCACAATCTATTGCATCAATAACATATTCAATAGCAGAATCTTCTGCTGGGACCATATGCAGCTTCCTACACATCTCCTCTAGGTCTAACCTCTTCTTCAGAACTAGTTCTTTCATTCTGCTTGATTTCAACTCTTCCAATCTGGAAACTTCTGCTTCAGCCTGCATGACATATGTTTGCATTTTTCTTCAATCCCAATATAAGCTGTGACCCAATCATGATGAATTGTCCTTTACTACTCTTACAGAAGCCAAAACAGCACTAAACTAATGACCGAAATATTAATTATTCAAAGTCACTCACATATGTAATAACGTCAGTCGAGAGAGCATTAGGTTCAATTATTTCGTGTTCTGAAGCAGCGATGTTGCAGGTTATATTTTGATACATCTGTTGTTCCTCAACTGGAGTATCCATTAGGTTCCACAGGTCTAACATTGTACTTGCAAGATCTTGAAGCTGCATGAACAGAGGGTTACTACAGGTCCAGTGCATTACTAAGATTTTGAGGACAAGAGAAACATTTTACCTTCTGCATTCTTTGTAATTTGATCTCTCGCAGTTTTTCAATCATCGAAGCCAACTGCTCGATGGTATTGATAGTTATATTTGTTGGTCCTTCAAACTCACCCAAAGTTGGATGAACTTCAATGGCTATCTGCTTGGAATCCATGCCCAGCACCAAACAAAGTGAATCCAAAGTATGCATGTGGTTATGAACCAGCTTCAATCGATCACTCTATAATAGAAGAAACAAGTACTTTAATCAGTATGTAGAGAGAGAGAGATTTAAAAAGTCAAAAAATAGAAGCAAATTAATTCGAACAGAAGTAACTAACCTTCTCCTGATGGAGTGCATGAAGCTGTCTGTTCAATTCATCAAGCTTCTTCAATGATAAATCAGTTTCATCCAACACTATCTTTGATGCAGAATGTTCATACCCATTTAACTCATCTGAAATCTTTTGTATCTCCACTAGGACTTCTAGAAATTGGTTGCTTCTCTCGGATTGCCGCTTCCGCATCTCATCAAATTGTGGAAGAATTTGCTTAAGTTCATCTTTCAAGCTAACAGCCTTTTGATCAGACTAGAAGTTGAAATGATAAACCAATAAGTCCAGTGTTTGCAAAAGTGAAATTGAAGTTATTTTTTTTGGGGGGGGGGGGGTTGGACTTTGTTATAATGGTAAGAACTAAGGCAGCTGCTACTCCTCTTACCTGTCTTATATGTACTGGCCGTTCTCCCATTGCAGAACAGATGGCAGCAAGTTGTGCTTCAGAATCAGCAATCGCCTGCCTCAGATGAGCTCTAGAATGGTTAGCTTGATCAACCTTTCTTCTGTAAACCTCTAAACACTCTTGTTCAAGCTCAAGCAACATCCTATCTCTTTCAGCTTCACACTCACCAACTTCATCCCATATTATCTGATATTAAAAAATGTTATGTACAGAATGAGATAAGCATGAAAAAAAAAGATTTACATAAGAACTTCGACTATGTTTTACTAAGGATGAGATTGAATTTGGAAACAGACCTGAAGTTCATAAAGAAGTGAACCACACGTGGTTTCCATTTGCAGAAGTGGATCATTTTGAGTGACAGACATCTTGAACAGATTTCACCCGGAGAAGAAACAGTTTTCTCCCTGTTCTCCTCTAAGTTCTGGTTGGTTTGTTAAGTAACGAAAGCAATCCCAAGCCTAAAATAAACAACGATTAGAGAAACATACTAATGAAGTAATAAAATTTCAAGGACCCCTAATTGTCTACAGCATCTGAACAAGAAAAGTTCTTCAATATCTTCCGCTACTTAAATCGAATGATGCTACCACCATCACAAAAGTCCATTTCCCACGCATCTAACTACAATTAGTTAAAATATTTACTAAGAACGCAAATGGGAACCGTCAAATTTAGCATAACCGACGGCATCCCAGACTAAATTACTGAAGCCAATTATACTTGCACAATTATGATTCATGCACTCACCAAGTATATGGAAATGTTATGTACAAATCAACTCAGTGCGTTCGTCGAACTACTAAAAGAACATCACTGAAGCGAATTAGCCTAGTGGGTCATGCCGGATTATCAAGAAATTAAAAGATTTAGCGAAGAAAATTGAAGATGGGGAGAATGTGGTGGGCGAAGATCTGAAAACGAACCTGAAGTAGAAGCAATCTGCTGAAGGTTTGGGTATGAGAAATTCTTTGAGAGAAGAAGAATGAAGCGTTTGAATTTTCCTGGGAAGTGGTTTTCTCGAAATGCGAACCTTGGAAGAAGGTGGATGCGAAAGGGCAATTTGAAGGGAGAGAGAGACGTTAAAAGGAAAAGGGACCGTTGAAAGAGCGGATCTATAAATGAAGCCATGGACCAACTGGAATTTGAATTCAAACTTTCGTAGAGGGAAGCTTGAAGATAGAGAAAGGATAGGGTTACAAACAAACAACCTTACAAAATACAAATTACAATCGCTTTCTTTTTTCCCTCCTCCCGACAAAATTTCAAAATAAAAATTAAATATGACCTTTTTTTTTTTAAAAAAAAAAGGAGGTTGGAAGTGTATACCTAAATTGAATTAATAGGGGTAAGATTCAAACTTCTAGTTATTTTGGTAGAGGTTTCAACCAATTAAACTATACTTAATTACTTTTTTTTTTTTTAGTACAATAGGGGTTGGGGAGATTCAAACCACAGACCTCGTAGTTATTAACACATTCAATATGTCAGTTGAGCTTTGCTCTCTTTAGCTATACTTAATTACTTATGTCCTAGAATTTTGTTTTATTATTACAACATACAACGTTGTTAAAAAAGATATTGAAAAAAATGGTTTTCCATTTAACGGCTCCAGTAGTTATTTTATTGTAATGAAATGTTTAAGGATTTAACTCAATTAATGGATATCTTTATAAACAACAAATAACTACTATATAAAACACTTATTTTCATCTTAAAGGTAGATTAGATAGTTTCAATCTCTACCTTGTCATTGTTGAATTTACCATTTTTAAAAAAAAAAAAAAAACTCATCACATGATTGGTAGATACATACACCATGTAATTTTGTAAAAGTCATGAACTCATTATAAACAACATTCAAAGTTTGATCTAAAAGTACTATATGAATTACAAATTTGATCCCTAAACTTGAAGTGTCACGTTATTTTATCTCTTAACTTTTAATTTTATTTTTCGGTCGAAGGGTTGGACACAAGTTGCCTTTGGCGACTTGCCAGCATGTAGATCTTAAAATGTTACATAGAATTAAAAAAAAAATCATCCAATTTGATTCATAATGTTAACTCTATCAATTTAATACTTACATGATATGTCAACTATAATAAATAGGAATTATGTAACACAATGTGGCAATTGAAGTATGAAGCATGCTAAATGAACTAATATCAAGTGAGCAAACTTATGAGTTGTTCAATCATTTTTTCCATCATTTATGGATGCTTGATAGTGTTTAGGTCTCTTAAGAGATCCTTTCGACAATAATGTTATTTGTTGAATTACGTTGAGATGTTGAACCGCCTTGTCTTTGTGAACACTAAGGGGGTGTTTGGATTGAGGAGTTGGGGGAGTAAAGTTTGTAGGAGTTAATAACTCCTCCCAACTCCTTGTTTGGCCCAAGGATAATTTTACTCCTATTGTGGACCCCACAGATTTATTAACTCATTCTCCAATTCCCAATTGTGGGCCCCACAAACTTATTAACTCCTTCCCCAACTCCTCATTATGGGTCCCACAACTTTCTTATCTCATTTTTCTTCACCTCACCTCACTCATACCTCTCTCTCTTCTCCCCTCTCCTTTCTCTCTCTATTTTTTTTACATTATTTTTTTTAATTTCTTAATTTGAAAAGTTTTCTTTATTTTTTATATAAATTTTCTCATCATTGTTACTAATTACTAATTAAATATAGATAATTATTTTTTTATTCTATAATTTTAATCAATTTTTTAACAAAAATATTTTTCTTTTATTCTATAATTTTATTTTTTTAAAATATAAATTATATAAGAATGTTTTAAACATGATACTATTATTTAAATTGAAATTTTAATATAAATTATAGTACTACATAACAATTTTTTTAATTGATAAAAATCCTCCTATTTCACTTCCTCCATTTGTCATCTACAATTTTTTTTTAAGTTTCAACTAAAATTACTTATAACAAATAACAATCTCATATTTTTTAAGTTTTTTTTTTATTAATAGCTAAAAAATATATATAATTTTATGATTTGAAGATAAGAAAAACATATTTTAAATTAACCCGTATTACATTTTAGAAAATTAGTATTAAAAAAGATTAACGTATTAAAAAATTTTGATTTTCAAACTAATCATATTCAAAGTAAAAAGATAAACAATTTCTCATTCCAAACTTAATAAAATAAAATTATTACAATAAATAACATAAATATATAGTATTTTGAACAAAAGTATGTATAATATTCATTTTGAATGATTTTAAAAAACATATATATTCATTTTGAACTTAATTATTTTAAAATAGCATAAATATTTGATATTTTATTTTTAACTTAGTTATTTTAAAACTTCAAAGAATATATTATTTTCAAATTAATCAAACTTTAGATAATTTATTACATTGATTATGTAGAAAAATAAAATCTTAAATTATGTAAAAAAATTATTTTATTTAGCTTGAAAAACAAATCTTAAATTAAAATTTTAAAATTGACGAAAACAAGCCTTTAATAAAATTATAAAATATTCATAAAATAATATAATTTAAAATCCGAATTTTAGGATTGACAGAAACAAATCTATATTATTTATATAATTGAAAGAATAAAAACGTAAAAATCTTGAAGTTTATTTGAATCTTTAAATTAATGGATTGAAATATTTCCAAATCACATGTAATATTTTAAAAAGTATTGTAAGACTCTTTTATTTGAAAACTATCCAAGATAAATAAATAATTAATGTGAGATATATTGAAAAAAAGAATGTGGGGTATTTTGTTCAAAATTTTTTTTTTTTACTTTAAAGAAATTTGTAAAATATACATAAATTAATAAAAACAAAAAATCTCAATCTTAGAATTCATGGGAACAAATTCTTAAGAATGAAATTTTGAGAAATTGTAGAAAAAAACTATATAAAATCAACTTAGACTTCAGAACTCCAGGTTTAACAAATCTGCACCCCAAACACAGACTTCAGAACTCCTACTCCCTGCAACTCCTTGCCCCAAACACAGACTTCCTAATTCCAGACTAAACAACTCTGCACCCCAAACACAGACTTCCTAACTCCCCAGACTTTCTAACTCCCCAGACTTCCTAACTCCCCAGACATATTAACTCCTCCCTGCAACTCCTTGCCCCAAACAGCCCCTAAGGGGGCATTTGGTACAAGAGTTTTGAGAATGGAAATGGACAAGGACTTGTGATACCCTTGTTTGGTACAAGGTTTGGAGGATTGACCATGAGAATGAAGGAAATAATCGAATTAAACCAGCAACGAAAGCGTTTCAATCAACTTTGATTTTATTTTAGAATTAAATAAAAAATAATTTAGGTTAAGCAAAACATACATTGACTTAAATATAGAGATATTTCTGGCAGGTCTTTAATCTTCTTGCTCCAACTCCAACAAGGTTGAAATTCTAATTCCATAACACCTACTTGCTATGACTTGAACATATGATCAAGGTTTGTGGGAGCCTCTCGAAAGAAAAAGGAGAGAGAAGAAGTTCAAAGAGAATTCTACAATTCTCTATAAAAGAGATGTTTCTCTTATGAAGAATATACACAATTGCTCACCCCTGGGATCCTATTTATAATGGCTTAGAGAAAATAATTAAATAATATATTTTAATATCTAATATATTAAAATATATTTATCTAACCAATTTGAATCTTATTCAAATATTTTAAAATTCTCGCACGACATCTATTTCCTAATTTGAATCTAATTCAAATCTAATAAATATTTTTTTTTAAATGTATTTTAATACATTCATAATTTCTTTGATATTTAATGTATCATGTTTTCCCTCATTTAATACATCAAATATATTAAATTTTAATTTGAACACTTCAAAATTTTCTCTCAACAAAATTGATCATTATTTGTTCATATGAGCTAGCAAGGGGACCTTATGGACCTACAGATTATAAGCTCCAATGATATAAAATTAATTAATTAACTCTTTAATTAATCAATTTTCATTCATTAACTCTAGGGTCACTCCACTATAGACTTAGAATTTCACTCTTATGTTGGGATTTATGCCCTAAAGTTTTGTAATTACTAATTTATTTAATAATTAATAATAATATTTGCAATATAATATTATCCATTGTATGAAAAATTCAAGGTTATTAGTGTAATCTTGAACAACATGTGGTTAACATATGAGAGAATTATGTTCAAAAAATAACCTAAAGGGTCATAGTATATGGGTAAGGTTGGGTGCCTTATCTTGACAACACTATTGATACGACCCATTTTGTAATAGTTACAAATGATTTGATCCAAATCGTTCATGTGAAGACATGTTAGTGGGGGTATCTTATACAATGAGTTTGTATAAGGCTTGACCACAAAATATTTAATCTATCTTTATAAATTTGTTAATTGAGAAGATTAATATTTCATCAAGATAATTATATGCGACTCGATTTTAATTATGAGTAAGTTATGAACTTCTGTCTGTGAGGGCTTGTCATTTGATTTGCATGGGGTGAGAGTGGATTTTGTAGCTGATTTAATAAACCTACCATTTTGGGGACTTGACCAAATAGGGAGCTGGGAACATAATCTCACAAGATGAAATTCACTCATTCTCATATAGGGTAAGTAGATGAGTAGTTCCCTTAAGTGCTGATTTCGAGACTTGAACAATGGGGTCCTCTCACTGGCCCGAGATGGACTTAGTTTTTGGTTGGATCATAAACAAATTGTTCATTAGAGGATCAGTAGTACTTAAGGTGCAAGATGTAATTACAGAGGTAAAACGGACTTTTGACTCAGCTGTAATTACGAACAACTCGTGAAGGATCGACTTGCATGTAGTGATTATATCCATGGACACAACTTGTCCTACAATGCATAAAAATGCAACTTTAGGTCTATAGTGGAGTGACCCTAGAGTTAATGAATGAAAATTAATTAAAGAGTTTAATTAATTAATTTTGTATCATTAGAGTTTATAATTTGTAGGTCCATAATGTCCCCTTGCTAGCTCATAGTAACACCAAGAGGTCAATTTAGTTGAAAGAAAAATTTGAAATGTTCAAATTAATATTTAATTTGAAGTGTTCAAATTAATATTTAATATATTAGATATATTAAATATAAAAGAGAAAAATATATTTATTGTATTTGATACATTAAATATTAAAATTTGAAATGGTCAAATTAATATTTAATTTGAAATGGTCAAATTAATATTTAATTTGAAGTGTTCAAATTAATATTTAATATATTAGATATATTAAATATAAAAGAGAAAAAATATATTTATTGTATTTGATATATTAAATATTAAAATAATTAATGTATATTATATACATTAAGTGAAAGATATTTTTAAAATTTGAATAAGATTTAAATAAATAAATATCGTATGAGATTTGAATGAGATTCAAATAAGTAAAAGATATATTTTAATATATTAGATATTAAAATATAATATTTTAATTATGACAAAGATTTTTCATTGGTCTCTATAAATTGGACCCTTAGTTTGAGCCATTAGACATAATACACATTTCCTCAATAGAGAATTACAAAATTCTCTTTAAACCTCTTTCTTTTCAATTCCTTGTGGATTTCTTTTCAAGAGGCTTCCACAAGCCTTGATCATGTGTTCGAGTCATTGCCAGGATGACTTTGTGGAGGAGATAAAGACCTGCTAGAAATATCTCCATATTTACTTCAAGTAAGTTTGCTTAATTTTATTTTTTTAAGTTTAATTTTAAATAAAATCAAAGACAATCCAATAGGGGTGTTCAAAAAACCCGATGACCCGAAAAACCCGATCAACCCAACCCAATTCAACGGTTTGGGTTGGGTTATCAACTTGTTTGGGTTGGGTTGGGTTCAAACAAATGAAAACTTTATGGGTTGGGTTGGTTCGTGGGTTCACCAAAAAGGAGTTTGGGTTGAACCGAACCAACCCGAACTTCTTATTAATTTAAAAAAAATAATTTTTTTACTTATATTACAACTGTATGTACATATATTTATTTTAATTTTATAATTATTTTTAGATTATTTATTATTCAACAACTTTTTAAAATAAGTTTTTGAGTCTTTGGAAGGTAAAAATTCATGATATAAATTGAAATTGAATTGCTAATCTTAATTCAATATTTAAAAATAAATAAATATATATTTTACATATCAATACCTAACTTTTTCTTAAAATAAAATTTTAAGTTTATAACCCGACCAACCCGAACCAACCCAACCCAAATATTTCATGGTTGGGTTGGGTTGGGTTCATTATTTAATAAGGGTTGTTTGGGTTGAAGAAATTTACAATCCGAATAATTGGGTTGGGTCTAAAACATACCTCAACCCGACCCAACCCAACCCACGAACACCCCTACAATCCAATGCTTTCGTTGCAGAGTGAAACGTTCATTCCTTTATCTTATACACTGTAGAACAAGTTATGTCTATTTATATAACCACTACATGTAAGTCAATCATTTACGAGTTGTTTGTAATTACAGCTGAGTCAAAAGTTCGTTTTACCCCTATAATTACATATTGCACCTTAAGTACCACTGATCCTCTAATGAGCAATTTGTTTATGATCCAACCATAAACTAAGTCCCTCTCGGGCCAGTGAGAGGGGTGGAGCCCCATTGTTCAAGTCCTGAAATCAGCACTTAAGGGAACTACTCATTTACTTACCCTATTAGGGAATGAGTGAATTCCATCTTGTGAGATTATGTTGTTCCCAACTCCCTATTTGGTCAAGTCTCCAAATGGTAGACATATTGAATCGGCTACAAAAGTCACTCCCACCTATGCAAATCAAAGGACAAGCCCTCACAGACAGGAGTTCATAACTCACTTAAGATTAAAATCGATGATCATCTTGATAAAATGTTAATATTCTCAATTAACAGATTTGTAAAGAGAAATTAAACATTTTGTGATCCAGTCTTATACAAACTCATTGTATAAAATACCCCCACTCATATGTCTCCACGTGAACGATTTGGATCAAATCATTTGTAACTATTACAAAGTGGGTCGTATCAATAGTGTTACTAAGATAGAGCATCTAACCTTATCCGTATACTATGACTCTTTATGTTATTCTTGAACATGATCCTCTCATATGTCAACCACATACTGTTTAAGATTACACTAATACCTTAGATTTTTTATATAATTGATAATATTATATTGCAAATAAAATAAATAAAATAATTATTAATTATTAAATAAATCATTAATTACGAAGCTTTAGGGCCCAACAAAAAATGGGTTATTCCCATGGATTTTATATACCCATGAGTAAAGGTATTTGATACCCTTGCAAAAACATGGGTTTTCTTCATGCTCTTCTATTTCATTCTTATTTTTGTTAATATCCGTCTTTCTTTTGAATATATTTATTTATTCTATTAAAATTAATTTTTATAATCAACCATATTATAAAAAAAATTATTTTATAACAATGTATTGAATCCTAATTAATTATTCAATTGTAATGAATTAGTCATGCATAATTGATTGATTAATCATAAATTAGTCATAGAATTGTAATAAATTATAAAAACATATGTATGGTACAAAATTGATAAGATTTCAAAGAAAAACAATGTTAGAGCTATGTTTTGTTAAAATTTGTGAGTTTTGGTAAAGTTATTCATTAGTTAATTTGTGGATTAATCAAACTTAAAATTTTGAAAATATTGATATTATTGAAATTAGGGAGTTTATGTAGATTTTTACATTGCTTTTGTTAAAATTAGTGAAAATTGAATAAATGGTAGAAATTGCAATATTTAACTAAGTTTAGGGTTTAATTTGATGAAATCAAAAGTTTAGAGTGAAAATTGACATACGGTGACATGTTTACGGGTAAAAATTGAATATTTTCCTTTATAAAAACAAACTAACTTAATGTAATTGTGTATTTATTGAAAATTTTAATCTATTAATATATTTAATTAATTGAAATAATTTAGTATAAAAAATTTAACTTTTTATAATTATTTTTCAATTAAAATTATACATCTATTTGTTGAAGAGTTTATTAATTAATGCATCATAATTATATAAAATCTATAAAATTAATCTCATACAAACAGATAAAAATATCATTTATTATTGTAAAAATTAACATTTTAAAATGTACAACCAAACATAACAACCAAACGATTCTCAAACATCCATTATTCTCAAATATATAAGAAACCTGAAACCAAACGTATGGGAATGTGATAAAAGCTGAACAAAACCCATTATTTTTTCTCCTATCTTACTACTATAATAATTTTAAGTATCTTCTTATACGTGGGCGTAGATGATGGTGCCTAAGGCATTGATGGACTAGCAAGGTGCACTTTTGTGGCTGGTTATACCACTGCCTCCACGAGATATTATCCTATCTCTTTTCACTTGTGTTGGTAGTGCTTGTGTCCTTCTACCTTTAGGCAATGGTCAAGTTAGAAATTTTCTTTGAAAGTAGCAAAATTTTACAAGGCAACTTTTCACATATATAATCTTTCAATTTTGAACGATAAGAGGCATAAAGTAGAAAGCAACTTTGAAAATTTAATATTTTTATATAATTTTATTAACATAAGATGAACTAAGAGGGGGCGATTGCTTCCATCCTCTCTTATTAACTCTACCATTCCATTGGAAGATGTCTATTTTCTCAATTATAACGTACTAGGTTAAGTTGTTATTTAGATCTTGACTGGCAGCACTTCAAAATTACATTAACATCATAGTTTTTTTTTTTTAAAAAAAAAAAATAATTGATATACAATTTTGGTTTAAAAAAACATGAAAACTTAAAAAAAAAAATCTTTAATTTAATGACATGTGGGAGTAGGAGGTTCGTACCTCTAACATTTTAGTTAAAGTAAGTGCTTACTAGTTGAACTAGGTTAAAATAAATAATAAAAAAAATTACAATTTAAATGAAAAAAACGTTAAATTATAAGTTTAATCAAAACTTTAAGATTTGTGTTTATTTGGTCTTTAAACTTTTAAAAGTGTCTGAAAGTCTCTAAATTTTTAATTTTGGGTCTAATAAGTCATTAAACTTTTATAAATTTAAAAAAATTTTAAAGTTCAACGACTATATATATTGTTGGAAACATGAAAACAGCGGTAACATTAGCAGACGGCACCTTTCAATCTCGAGCAAAATTGAGCTTTCATGGCTTCTAATGGCAGCTACTTGCCCGAATTCTCTTTCGCTTCTACAAGTCCCATTTTCCCTCTCAACTCAATCTAATTATCGCACTTCAGAACAGAAGACTCCGTTCCTTCTTATCGAGTTCAAGCTCGCAATTAAGCGTTCTAATGCCACCCATTCGTTCTCGAAGTTCAGTCGCCGCGCCACCATTGCCATTGTATCGTTTAGCCTCCCGACTCTGTAGGATTTTGTTTACCATTCTTGCTTAAGTTACCGTTTCTTTTTCAAGCCTTAAATCTAAAAAGTTTTGTCTGATTTTGTAGGAAATCGGATGGTGCTTCCCCTGAGAAACACCCAAAGTAAGTTCACCAACACATTTTCCCCCATTCAGTTGGTGTTTTTCTGCTGCATGCGTTGAGGTTCGGTGGTGTTAACTGGAGTCATTGTTGGTTGCCCCGTTAATGTCTGACGATATTTTTCTTATTGAACTAATCTGTTTGATATAAAACGAAGGGCGATGATTAATTAGGTTGAACTAACTTTAGTCTTTATTCCGGAAAGAACAAGCTTATGTGGTCTAGATTATACCAGGATATGAAATTTTTTCTTCGTATTTTGGGTTGAAGCTTAAAATAATATTGACTTCTCTGAAGTTATATCTACTCCGTCAAATAAAGTTGGTAATAGGACACGAGATGGATCTCAGCAATAACAGGAGAATGGATATTCATGTGACGAGCCTGGTTGCATGCACTTTGGCAGGTCTTGTTTGTGCAGGATTTGACATTGCGCGGTTGAGAATGAAGCAGACTGTGAATGACTAGGTTCGGATTAGTTAGAAAGTAAACTGCTTATCTATATGCAATGGGGAAATCATGTGAATAAAACCCAGCATATTGCAGAAGTGAAATCACTTTATACCAATTAGAGAAACATGGAGTTCCATCTTAAAACCGATTGGCTATGAGAGGAGTAGCCCATATATTTTTTAAATTATGAGGTCTCTTTTCATCTTTCCGATGTGGGATCCTCAACATGCTCCCTCAAGATGGTGTCTCTTTAGGTTCACCATTCTTGGGTCGAATCTCAATTTTTTTTGGACCGAATATCCGTTTGGGCTTAATGGGCTCTGATATCATATTAGATAAATATGAGGTTTCATTTCAAAACTAATTGGCAATGAGAGAAGTAACGCATGTATCTTATAAATTGTGAGGTTCTCTATTCATCTTTTCGATGTGGGATCCTCAACAATACCTTGTCTGACTTAGGGACAGGGAATTAGCAACTTAAAAAGCTTTGTTATATTTCTTGTTTCCTCAATATTCTTGGAAGTTTGTGTATTTTTAGGATTGTACTTTTCACCATGCTTCATTCTCTAAGTTCTAAGTAATAAGTCTGTCTTACTAAAGAAAAAGCTTCAGTTGATTTGCTCTTAAATTACTTCTTATAGGAACTGTGCTCATTTTTTAGTCTCTTTAATTTTGTAACTGATTTCACCTCTTTTATTACTGATATCAATGCAGGATTTGGGTAATAAGTTGAAGCTATGGGAAATATTTACCTCTGAAATACCCAGAAAGGTGATGCATGCATTTTTTTATCTTCTAATACATGTAGTTTCTTTATGTTATTCCTAATTTGGTATATCAACTCTAACAGCACCCGCCCAAAAAACATTTCCTTTTTTCATTGTTTTCCAAAGAAATGTACTGTTCAAACGTATCATTTACCTGAGATGAGTAGAAGAAGGTGCATTATCAATTGCTTAGCCTCATTATTGTCACTGGAACTTTCATATCATGCCGTAGTTTCTCTCTTAATCACGAGGATCTATGTTTTATTAATGTCACTGGAACTTTTATATCTATTGTGTGAAGAACTGAAAAAACCTGCATCATAAACTCTGAACTTAGACTTGTATTCTCCTTTGGTTTGCTGCTTTCCCTGAATCAGGACATTTAAAAAATACCTTAGAAAACATCTGCTCCCGCATGCAAGATCCATAAGCACGTTTGTTGTTTATGTATCTCATGTCAAAGTTTATTGTAATTTTTTAATCCCATAAATGCCTAAATCCAGCCTCAAAAGTGTCGTAGCCAGACTAGGAAGTCAAACAATTTAAAAAACACACAAATTTAATATTGAAATATCCAAATCCAAAAAATGCAAACACCCAACACACCCACAAAAATAACTCTGCCCAACTACAAGTAATAGTATGCCCATACCTAGCCACAAATTTCTCAGCCAACCAAGGTTTTAGTGGATAAAATAAAATAAAATATTACAAGGCTAAAAAATGAAGGTAAGGCTAGGCACAATATAAGTTTCACAGAAAGACGTGAATGCTTTATAGAGTAACACCTGGAAGAAGAATTAAGAAGGCAGAAAGGTTGAAACTTGGACTTACATTTTTTTTACATTGAAAAGGTAATGTTTAGGATTGGGTCAAACCCACTTGGCCATCAAAGACATGCCACCAACTCCCAATAGCACACCAATGTAGCATTTGATTTGGAGTTTGATACTGCCCTGCAACTTTGGTCCCATGAAATCTGCAGAAAGAAGATCCACCAGAGCCATGTAGATCAGAAGACCAGCCGATGATGCATTTAATAATCCCGCAGTGATCAATGCACTCGGACTGTTCTCTTTGTACGTCTTTGACAACCCTATCCCAAGTGTAATTCCAAATGGGGTTGTCACTGAGAAAAAGAAAGCCATTATTGCCGCCTTCATCCACTTGTATTCAGCCTGCATTTTAAGGGGGGATTGTTGGCCAAGAGTTTAGGGATAACATCTTGTTTACCTCCTTTTATTCAAATTTTATGAATGGTTTCTAAAAATTGTGTGTTTTGTAGAGCAACTTCTGATTACCTGGAGAATGCATCCACCGAGGCCCATGCCTTCAAACATTTGATGGAAACAAAGAGCAGCCACTAAACCTTTGATTGTGCAGGTATCATTCGCTGTCCCAAGTGAAAGTCCAATCACAACAGAATGGACCACAATTCCCAGTTCCAGAACCTAACAACAAATTTTAAACACAATTCAAAAAATATCCTTTTCCTTTTCCCCCCATTTCAAGGAAAAGAATAGAAAGTCTCACCATGGCAATAACACGAGAACGCAACACTTGAGAACCAGCATCAATTTCTTCATCGTTGCGATGATGGCCATGGAAATGGCCTCCACTGGCCACAGGCATCTCTTGATCTCCTTCCTTACAATTTTTTGTTACAGCTACAGCATGGTTTTTGCTATAGATACTAGTAGCCATGGAATCCACCATGAGGGTGACGATTACAGACATCATGGAGACAAAACCCGAAAAGGGAAACTTGTGCCATGGATTCTCTTTCAAACAATTCGACGAAAGCATGCTGAAAGAGCCTGGCAAAACATGCACGAAACCAGTAGCGAGAATAATGCCTGCTGTGAAGGATTTGAGAATGATAAACAAGTTTTTGTCAGGGTGCAATATTGGGATTGATCGGGTGACGAGTGGTGAGCTAACTCCGATCACACTAGCAATGAGGATTGCAAAAATGGCAATGATTTTAAGACGCAAAGCTTTGTCTGTATCAATGCACTTGTTGACTACTGTCTCACATTGTGAAACAACTTGGGCTGTGAAAAAGCAGATAAGGAAGGTGAAGACAACGATGAGCATGAGAAGTGATCGCATCGACTTGTTATTGCTGATCTGATATGTATAGTTTGGCGATGTGTAGCTAGAATAAAAGACTTAGAGGGAATAATTTCAATTCCTATTGGCCACCTATCTAAGATTGAGAACCTAATGTAATAGAGCAAGACGGTTGTTCTGTGAGAACAATTGAAGTGTAAGCTTGCTTGAACAATCACGAACATGTATGTATGAAACTCGTCACAATTAGTGAAGGGCTAAAAGAGATTGAAAAGCAGATGAAATAACTGAATACTCATTAGTTGAAGAACAAGGAAGCATACTCGACTGAAGTCCAGGAGTTCGGGTGTGGAGAAGTTCGTCCACATGAAGAGAGTTGGAAACTCAGTGGCATCGGCAAGGAAGGCAGCTGGTCGTGGAGAATATGAGAACTGGGAAACTTCAGCTGTTTTGTGGCTCTATCTTAGTATATGCTGATTTAGCTTTTGTCTGATTTTGTATCCCAATGTTTATCCCCCCCCCCCCCCCCCCCCCCCCCCCCCCCAAAAAAAAAAAAAAAAAAAGAAAAGAACAAATTCTTGGATTCTGGTTAAGAATATTTTGAATGATTTTTCTACCATCATATCTTCTTGTCGTGGTTCATTTTTATTGTCTTTTCCCCCTTTCTTGAGGAGTGGATATAGGTCATTTTTATTTTCATGTATAAAGTTTGATACCTTCAGTTGTACCATTGAAATAATTATGAAAATTTTATAAAAGAAAAAGGGCAAATTATAAAAATCACCCCTAAAGTATGGTGGTTGTAACAATTGCACTCCTAAACTTTTAAGTGCAAAAAATCAAATCCTCAAACTATCATAAATGTAAAGATTAAACCCTCACACTATCATAAATGTAAAAATTGGATCCATTTCACTACATTTCTCTTTCTCTCACCTCCTTTCACTCTTCTGCTTTCTACTGATTGTATAGCTCAGAAATTTTTGCTGTATATTTTTCATTTGAAACACTTGATTTGATTACTCAACTCTTTTGGGTCGGGTTTGGATCTCACATTTGGATCGTTTTGCTACTTCTTTTAATTTGCTTTTCGGGAAGAACTCATTAATGATTGAATGTATGGTAAACAGAGGCTATGAAAATAACGGTAGGTAGTTTGAATTTGAACTTCTGGGTTTCTCATTTTTCATTAATGCGAGTGGCTGGAAGGTAATTGAGGCTGAGAAATGCAAGAAATAATAATCGGAGAAGACAACAAAATCCATTTCATTGTGATTTGATCTCTCTTTCTCTGCAGTATATCATCACAAGTTTGCACATAAGTAATTCGGAAGCCCAAGAGATGGTTAATAGAATTTAGAGAGAGAGCCACAATCGCCATTTCTGCAAAAAAAAATTGAAACAGTGAACACAACTAATGCTTGAAAGTGAAAGTATCTCTGGACAAGAATGCAGACTCATTGAAGGGAGGGGAAAAGGAGGGAGAGCTAGAAAGTAGGGAGAGTGGGAGGAGGAGAGAGATAAATCGAGTAAAATGGATCTAAATTTGAGAGTTTAATTTTTACATTTATGATAGATATGATAGATTGATGGTTTAATTTATTTGAAAGTTTAGAAGTGCAATTGTTACAACCACCTTACTTTAGAGGTAGTTTTTGTAATTTATCCAAAGAAAAAAGTCACAAAATTTCGAACAAATTATCCTCAATGTGCATGTAAATCCTATTAATACTGATAGTAAAGCTAATTTAAACATAGGTGGAAGGTTCAATCCCTTTTAGTTGGAGGTTCAATCCCTCACCTTCAAATTTTTTGCACTACAAAAAAAAATTAATAATAAAGAATTTTAATATCCCAAGTCTTTCGGTCACTAGAAAAACTCATATGTTTCTTTTTATTTTTCAATCAACTTTTTGTTTTTTATTTTTATTTTATACCATAAATATCGGAGTGAAAATTTGAAATAAGTTCAATTTTAAGTTAATGAAACAATATCTAATAGTTAAAACTCCGTTTGATAATCATTTGATTTTGGTTTTTTGTTTTTGAAAATTTAGCTAAAAACGAAAGGGTTATCCAACTAGGCCTATTTTTTTTTTTTTTGAGTACAATAGGAGTTGGGGGGATTCGAACCACAGACCTCGTGATCGTTAACATATTCAATATGTCAGTTGAGCTATTCTCTCTTTGGCCAACTAGGCCTAAATTATGTGATTCTTTTTCTGTAATATTAAACAAATTACATGAAATGATTTTCTCAAATATTCTTTTAGATAAATGACGTCATAAAATTAAGACTAACATACAAAATGATCTGTAAACTTTTAGGTAGTTTTAATTTGATCTTTAATCCATACTGCATACTCCTCTCTGTTTGTGGTTACAAACTTGGGCAAATGTTGGTCCAAGAAGTTACTTGACTTCTTCTTCTAGCCATGAGATGTTAGGAGTGTGGAAGGCTCTTTGGAATTTGAAAATACTGATTAAGGGAAAGATTTTCATGTGGAGAACATGTTTAAATGCTTTGTCCACTCGTGATAACCTCTCACATAGAGGGATTATAGTTGATCGAGTTTGTCCCACTTTGTCACCACATACTATATGGATGCTCACCATAGTCTTTTCTAATGCTCATAATATGTTTTCTTTTGATTAAGTCGTGTTTCTTTTTGTATTTCTTTATTGGGCTAAAAAATTTAATCTTTAATCTTTTAAAATTCTAAAATTTACCTGGGATATAATAAAAGTTTCCAAGTAACAACAAATTGATTTATCATATAATTATTAAGGTCCATTCGATAATCATTTGGTTTTTGAAAATTAAGCATTCAAATACTACCACCCATGGATTTTCTTATTTTGTTATTTACTTTTTACACATGTTTTCAAAAACCAAGCCAAGTTTTGAAAACTAAAAAAAGTAGTTTTCAAAAACTTGTTTTCGATTTTAGAATTTGGTTAAGAATTCAAATGTTTTCTTAAGAAGGATGAAACTCATTGTAGAAAAATGATGAGAAAACAAGCACAATTTTCAAAAATAAAAAACCAAAAACTAAAAATCAAATGGTTATCAAACGAGGTTTAATTTATTAACATATTTGAACACAACACTCGCATGCTATTTGACACTTGCATGTTGACAAAATTCGACCTGCCCAGTAACGAAATTTATTTCTTCTAAGTAGCATGACCACATATCCAAATGTTAATAAATAATAATTTAATAACATATTAGCTTTAGGTTAACATTTTTTTTTGTCAAAGTGAGCATAACTTAGTAATTAGTATGTACTCATTCCCTTAGGATCAGAGGTTCAAATCCCTTATATCCTACATTTATTGTGCTAAAAAAAAGTACTAGGAGGCCTACATGAGATTTTTTTTCAGTACTTTAAAAATAAGATTTAAATTTTTAAAAGATCAAGTTCTAAATTTAAAATGATGCAAAGGACTAGAGATTATTCCATATAATTCACCCACAATGAACATATTTTTTAAGCATGCTACAGACTATTATTATTATTTTTTTCCATTTTTTTTGGAAAAAATTTATTTTTATCTTTAAATTTGTCAAGTTGTATTAATTTTTGCTCTAAACTTTCAATTTCATTACATTGGACTCTAAACTTAGACAATTGTTGCAATCATTGCCCTCTAGTTAATTTTCCTTAATTCACCCACTAATTTTAACAAAAAGAAATCTAAAAACCCCATAAACTCACTAATTCCAATAAAATCGAGTTTTCCACCAAATCGAGTTTGATCAATACACAAATTAGCAATTAAAATAACTTTGCCAAAATTCACAAATTTCAACAAAAATTTAACTCAAATGTTATTTTTCTCTAAAATTTTATCAATTTTGTATCATATATATGTTTTATAATTTATTAAACACATGTGAGAACATATTTTTTAACGATAATTCAAACGAAAACTTATCAAAATGTTTAAATTGCAACACCTTTTAAATTTTAAATTAAGATTGCAACACTTACGTGAGTTTGAGGTAATATTAGATGAAATTGATATTAGGATAAAAATTGGGGTTTTTGTACGGATGACCCGTTTTCCAGCTCTTTAATGATTGATGACATGCGTTCTGAAAATAATGAAATATGACCCATTTTGACGTGGCATACCGCACAAAATTACACATGAGGGTAGTATGAGGCGATCTTGCTTATTCACGCTCTCATAGGCAGAAGATTTTGCTTGTTCACACTCTCGTAGGCGGAAACGCTACAATCTAGCTCTCTCGCTCAAATGAATGGTTGAAAATATGGAGAAAAAAAATACAAGAAAAAATTACGTCAGAGTAGAGCTAGAGCGAGAACGAGCTAGAGCAAGAGAGAAAACGAGCTAGAGCGAGAACAAGCTAGAGCAAGAGAGAAAACGAGCTAGAGCGAGAGCGAGAATGAACTAGAGCAAGAGCGAGAACGAGCTAGAGCGAGAACAAGCTAGAGCAAGAGAGAAAACGAGCTAGAGTGAGAGCGAGAACTAGAAAGCTAGAGTTAGAACAAGAATGAGAGTACGATGCCCTCACGGTAATTTGAACGGAATGCAGAGTACATAAAGAGTCATATATCATTAATTTCAAAATACGGGTCAAATGACATCGATGCGCTGTACAAATTTTCCATAAAAATTTATGCGTCTCCACAAGTTTAGAGGTAAAACTTGATTCTTTTTCCTTTTTATTATTTATTATTTTCTTAATTCCTTAAATTATCCAACGCTTCAAACAGACCCTAAGGTGCGCCCAAAACGAGAAGACCCAACCAACATCATCTTCCTTCTAAGTAATTTACTCTTTCGGGAGCCTGCTTCCAGTCTCCACCAAAATTGAGCTTTCCTTAGCGTACTAATGGCGGCCACTCGCATGAATTCTCTTTCGCTTTCCCAAGTCCCATTCTCCCTTCCAACTCAATCTAATTGTTACTCTTTAGAACAGAAAACTCTATTCCTTCCCGTCAGCCCCCTAACCGAGCTGAAGCTCGCAATTAAGCGTTCTAATGCCACCCATCCGGTCTCGAAGTTCAGTCGCCGTGCCACCACTGCCACTGTATCGTTTAGCCTCCCGGCTTCGTAGGATTTGATTGCCACTCTTGCTTGAGTTATTGATTCTTTTTCAAGCCCTTAAAACTAATCATTTGTCTGATTTTCCAGGAAACCGGAGGGCGTTTCCCCCGACAAACTCCCGAAGTAAGTTTACCCACAAAATTTCTCCCATTCAATTGTTGTCTTTCTGCTGCATACGTTGAGCTTAAGTGGTGTTAATTGGAGTTTTTGTTGCTTGCCTTCATAGTGTGTGAAGATTATATTCTAATTTAACTAATCTTTTTGAAATTTAATGAGGGCTGATGATTATTTAGGTTGAACTGTAACTTTAGTCCTTATCAGTAAGTTTTAAGGCTTCAATTTTAGTCTTTAAGGGCCTATCTGGGAGGTTTGCAATTAATTTTAAGGGTTTTGGTTGAAACTGAAAGGTTAAAATTTTTGTGCATTTGAAACTATTCGCAGATATGTTGAGCCATAATCTAACGTGGCAGATGTATGACCTCTTACTCGCTGCATATCATAGAATGACTTCTTATCTTTCTCTTTTTGGTTGTATGTCTTTTTTCATCTATCCAAATTGATTTTCCAGCATGTCAGCACATCATAATTGTTGAATCATTTGTTATATGACTTCTCATTTTCAGCATTAGACTGTCAATTAATGCAGAAATGATAGGGGTGTTAATTGGGATGATTGTTTGTTGAATTTGTGATGTATAAGATGGTCAGCAAGAGCAATAAAGTCATTTGCAATGGCAGAATTGGAAGCAAGGAAACTCAAATATCCAAATACAGGCACAGAAGCTTTGCTAATGGGAATTTTAATTGAGGGTAAGTAGCCATTCCAACTCTGAGGTCATTTATTATTTACATCTAAATTTGGCCTTGCGAATTGATTTAGTTTAGTTGAATGCATTTAAATTGCAGAAGTATCTGAATCTTTGACCTTTTTTTTAAATACACTAAAATCAATGTCATCTCCCAAGGAGCTAACATTTGATGATCGAGTCAAAATGTGGCTACTTTTGTCCCACGCCCCTTTCCAGCATCATTTCATGATATCTTCCGTTGTCATCTGATGTCTCTCAGCATCATTTTGGAAGACTTATTTATGTTAAAGAATTCGACATGGAAGCTTATGTTCATGTCAGCTCCTGTCAGCATCAGCTGATGATTATGTGTAACCTATCTTTGACAGTAGCCGTGGGTCACTGGCCACATGCTTTTTGAATGTCCTTATGTTTAATTGCTAACAATATACATGGTGAAGCAAATTGACAATTTTCAACCTTGTTCAGAAAAAAAGGGGATAGGAATAAAAAATAATAAACCATAGGTGCATATTCTTGGTTGCAATCTCGTCTATGCTTCAGTGCTTGATAATTTTCATTTTCCTTAAGATATATTTCTTCTAATTCTTTTCAGGAACAAGTATAGCTGCTAAGTTCTTAAGGGCTAATGGAATTACACTTTTCAAAGTTAGAGAAGAAACTGTCAAGCTGCTTGGAAAATCTGACATGTATTTCTTCAGCCCAGAGCATCCTCCATTGACTGAACCTGCTCAGAGGGCACTTGATTGGGCTGTTGCGGAGAAGTTAAAGTCAGGTGAGATCATACAGCAAATGCGATTCTTATTTAGCCTGAAAGTGAATGATGAAACTTGTGTTTTCTACTTAGACTTCCATGCATGCACTTCTAAGCTCCCATTGTAAGAATGAGATGTTAGAAATGACAAATTTTTTGACTGCTGGTTGAATCAGATGTTTAGTATTTGCCTATTGCTGTGTTCAAAACAAGGGCCTAATTGGCAGAGGAAAACAGATGAAGGGAGGTTATGCATGTTTTTTCCACAGACTCTTTGACAACTTGAGTGGAAAGGAAGTAAATCAGATGGTGAATAAACGATTTCCAGAATATGCTTACGACAATAGAATAGTGAATGAACGCTTTCAGGATTATGCTTGCCACATTTAAATGGCTGCTACTTCTTTCAAATAGTTTTGAAGTTGTGTTGCCTACAGGCGACAAAGACTTAGTTGTAAAGCATTTGTTTTCTCATTTAGCAAGAAGCACCCACTTGCGAAGATTTTTGCTGACCTTTCTGGCTATTTTAGCAAAGAAGGACTTCAGTACATCTTATTATCTAGTTATTCATAAAGCATGTACCAATTTGCACAAGTATGTGTGAACTTCTTAATTGTAGGTTTTGACTAGAATGATTATGACGTATTTGCATTTTAGTATGTACTTTTCTTGTGGCAGTCTTCGTTGATTGAACCTAAGGTCTTGTATGCAGGTCAATCTGGGGAAATAACTACAGGTCATTTGCTTCTTGGTATTTGGTCAGAGGAATCAGCAGGTCGCAAGATCTTGGCCACCCTTGGCTTTGATGATGAGAAAGCGAAAGAGGTCGAAAAAACCGTAAGTTTTAAGTTATTTTCATCTAGCTAGTAGAACCCTCGGGATTTGATGATATACTCCACTAATACATCTTTATTGTTCCCAGGTGGACAAGGATGCAACTTTCAGTTATAAGTAGATGAATCGTGTAGGAAGATGTGATGTGATTTTCATATTTTCGTGGATGAAATCCTCACAAAGGAACCCCCAAATGAGATTCATATGATTTGGATCCTCGTGCATCCATTGGTGATGTAGTGATTTGCCTGTTTAATCAGCACCTGCCGTTCAACATAATCAGCTTCATTTTGAATTGACTATTATTCGAACTTGTGGAGTGCTGGTATGGTACGCTACATTGCTTGCAGGACATAGTTTTCTTACAGTGGCTTTTTTTTGGACAAGCAACCTGAGTTGAAAAGGGAATAATAACCCCTATAATTAACACACAAGATTCTTAATTTAGTCTTTGCAAGACATCCCCGATTACTTTTCAATTTTAGTATTTAAAATTTTATCTTTGTTTCTTTTATGCTTCCTAATTTATGGGGTTCCGCCTGCCAACATTCCTAACATCTTTACGTTTTCATTCCTCTCTCCGTGTTTAAGTTTGTTCTCACAATTTTTGTCTAAGTAAATTCTTTTTGTGAATTTATAGATAATTTTGATTTATGTGGTTCAGGTTCTAGCCATTTACTTAAATACAGAACATGCTCTACTTTTTGACATTTTTTTGGATAATGCTCTTATTGGAACTTCAAAAAGTATTATTTTGGATGTTTGAATTCGATAGCCATATGTGTTTAAGAGAAAATAATATAGCAATATAGATTGAAATTTGACCAGTAATGGGAAATCTTAGCAATTTGTTAAATTTTATTTGATCAACTGCGTGGTAGATATCCATTACAAACAGGCATAACAAATATTCAATATTTTATATTTGAACTATCGTTTGACTTAAGAGATTATTGTTAAGCTGGGCCCTTTAGGATTGTTCTCATAGTTTAGTGCAATATTGAGTTAGTGGATGTAGATGTAATGATAATGAGTGCATCTTAGATATATCTTAATAAACATGATCCCCATTAAGTGTTTCTACACTG
Source organism: Trichosanthes truncata (assembly GCA_033996785.1). Lineage (NCBI taxonomy): Eukaryota > Viridiplantae > Streptophyta > Magnoliopsida > Cucurbitales > Cucurbitaceae > Trichosanthes > Trichosanthes truncata. The sequence continues at coordinate 89,381,349 of JAWPNB010000003.1, forward strand.
CCTATTTCTTTTTGTTCGTTTGTATTTAACAGGTTGAATGAACAGTCTACATAATTTCTCATTTTCTCAGAATCTCTTTATCCCAAATAGAGGTGGAGGATTTGAATTTAAGCAGAGAAATTTCTTGATGTCTATTATTCTGGTGGAATTTGGTATTTGTTGATGTGATATGATTGCCATGGTGAAAGGGACCGACTTTAGTGGACCGACGTAGGAACAGATCCATGTATCAGGAACAACCATTTTTGTCACTTCAAAGTTTCTAAAAGCATTCTGATTCAGCCATTAAACGAATGCATTGTCTCTGGTCACTTTCAAGCCACTAGCCAAGAACTTGAACAGTAACATGTTTGTCTGCTTAAGACTTTGCATCTAGTCCATCTGGATAGAGTTTGCAACATGAAGCAACCTCATCTTTTTGACTTTGCAGGAGTTCTAGTGAAAGTTGAATGAGATTGTTGCCCCCCCTCCTCTGTGAAATTATCTGTCATTTCTTCTTTTGCTCAAATGGGTGTCCTTTTCTTTTTCTTTTTCAACCCCCCCCCCCCCCCCCCCCCCCCCCCCAAAAAAAAAAAAAAAAAATCTTACCTGTTTTTATTAATAAGGAATAATGTTCTGCACCTTAACCATTAATCCAAATAGGGTCAAAATGCATATCACCTTGGATCTGATCTGTGAAGCTTAAACATGTCTGGAACTTGCACGGTTGCTCTAAGGTAACCATCACTGCCCTAAGAATCATATGATTTCCATTTCAGCCGTGTGTATTACCTGCAGTAGTATCATATGTGCAAGTCTAGTTATTTCTGTTCTTTTTTTTTTTTCAGAGATGCCTTGTACTTTATTTTGTTTGTAGCAATTTTTTTCTTGTTTTAGTTGATATGACATAGTTTTATCATATGTAAGAGAAGCACATTTCAACTTTACTTTTGTATATGTACAATAAAGTAAAAGTTCGAGACGATAGGAATGTGAACCAGAAAAAAGAGATCAACGATGGTCGAAAGAAAGGGAAAATGAAAGGAAAAGAAAAGAGGCACATTGATAATTTCTTTTGTCAAAACTAAGGATTAAATGTAGATGAAGTGACAATGAGCTATATCCTCAAGAAGGAAAAATGAAGGTGGAAGGTAGGAACAAGCAAAGTGGGGGACGAATGTGCAAGTTGAGTAGGACCTTAAGCACGTGTAAATGGAAGGGGGAATAATTGTGTGCTTAAAATGATGATGGCACACGTGCGCAATAGGTCACCCTTAGCAATAAGAAACGAAGAAAAAAAAAAGAAAAAGGAAAGGCTAAGCATAATCTCATTGGTTATGTTCTTAAAGTGTTTCTTCTTTGGGGCCATTATCTTTATGGGCATGTCTTGTAAAAGTGAGGCAAAACCTCCTCAATTTATGTTCAATAACGAGTAGCCCCCCCTCTCTTCCTTTCTCCCTCTCCTCTTCTTCCAAAAGTATAATATAGAATTATAGAAATTGTATTTGTAATCTTAGGGTCAAAAGAAGGTGTAGTGGGAATCCTAGCATTGCACACTTAAGGTCACTATCAATGCCAACGAGAGGCAAAATGAATGTTTGGTTTGACAAGGGATCAAAAGAAATAATAGACTTTTTTTTTTTTTTGCTTCACAACTTTGGAAAAACCTTCTATACTTCAATAGTATGAGTATTATTCTAATTTATCGTTAGCGACTCAACCACATCAGTATCAAGAGTATGTACAAGGGAGTACTAGAAAAATTCTCCAAAACTTCCACATTTGAGCCCTTTTCCATGAATGAATGACGAGCCCATGTGGTGCCTTGCCTTGCTTCCTTTATCCAGCCAACTATTTTGGCTCAAGTTGGCTCAATCAGTCAATTATTGTATTTGAGTTGCATACTCCAAAAACTTTACAACAATCAAGAAGTTCAAGGACATTATCAAACACTTTTAAAACCTCAATAACTAAATCGAAAACATATCAATAGTTCATGTATGAAAAGTGTAATGTAGCCAAAAACAAAAATTATAGCCTTTGCAAAACACACCAAATACATAGATTAAAAACACAATTATATCAACCCAATGAATCATGTCTCAATTACATGACCTTTTTTGTTTGTGGCTACACTTAGATGGGTGAAGGATGAAAGATCAGCATTAGATTAGTTAGAAAATAATGGCACATCACCCCCACATAGACATGGATGATTAAGCCATGCACCCATTATTTAAAATTGAAAGCAAGAAGCAAGAGCAGCAGGCTATGAGAAAATTCCTCAATGATCTTGTCGACTGTGTGCGTGCGTGCGGGGCGTGGCTGGCCCTGCCGACGCCCTCACCCCCTCCAACTCCAAGCACCACCACCAGATCATTCCGCATGCCTCCAACCCAATTATTCACATAAAGCTCTTCAATAATAATAAATAAATAAACTTGTCCATGTCCTTATAATACTTCACCGTTTTACCTTGTTAATTCAATCAACTTTTTTTAGTAATCAATATCTAGACATAGTATTTAATTCACTTTTTTAGAAATCTTGGGTTTACTTTTTTTATTTTTTGGGTTGAAAGTTAATTCATAAAGATATATTTGACTAACCATTTTAAGAGTGATGACTAATTTTACGAAAAAAAAATGCAAGACCCTTTAACATACGATTGTTAAGAAACACTGAATTTGAACATTTGCCTATAAAGTACCATGTCTCTTCTTTAAGCTCATTACTATTAGTCAACCCATGATGGTATATAGGGTGACCTATTAATTAGAACATCTTTTTTTTTCCTAGTTTAAAAACACAATTGAAATTATTTAGGCTCGGTTTGATAACCATTTGGTTTTTAAAAATTGTGTTTATTTTCTTAAGAAAATATTTGAATTTTTAGCCAAATTCCAAAAACAAAAATAAATTTTTGAAAACAATTTTTTTTTTAGTTTTCAAAACTTTGCTTGGTTTTTTAAAATACATGTAAAAAGTGGATAACAAATTAAAGAAACCTGTAGGTGGAAATAGTATTTATAGACTTAATTTTCAAAAATAAAAAACCAAATGGTTATCACACAGAGTTTTATTGACTTGAGTATAGATTTGTATTAGTAGCCTTATTTATAGATGATATCCCCTCTTATTAAATTGTAATGCTTAAAAAAAAAGATACATTATCGTGAATAGTGATCTTAAATATACAACACCCTCTACATTGGAGACCAATGCATCATAGTTTTAGAGAAAATATTGCCATACAATTTCATAATTGCTAAAAAAAAAGGGGGTTGAAATATATATACATTATAGTACATTGAATTCGTACAAAAAGACAAGTCAAACCCCATCTTTTGTTCTCAATGTTCTAAAAATGTAATCTAACCAAAGTCCAAGAGCTTAGCAATTTGTTACAAGTCAGTTATTACACACCTCTATGAATTAACTAAACATAAAATGAACCAATAAGGAACACAAAATCTCCCACATTTGGAACTTCAAGAGATTGCTTAAAACAAAGTGTTTTAAAAATAAAAATGATCCATTAAGATTTTGCAACTTAATAATGAACCAATCATAAAATGACAAGTGGCCATTTGGTCCACCTTCAAAGTTTGTAGGTTTTTAACAATTGAAACACATGGGCAAAGCATGGGGGAGGGCTTCCTTTGCCCACAATTCTTCTAAGAATTCTCCACAAATTAATGGAAACAACCTCCCCATTGCTTCACATTCCTCTCTTCCATGTGCACTTCTTGGCTGCAAATCCCATTGTCTCTTGATGCTTCCCAATTAAGATTTTCCTCTTTCTAATTCAAAAATATCATAATTATAAAAAAAAAAAAATCTAAATATTTTCATATTATTAAACTTATGCGCAACATATCATATGCAACATTCACATTATGAATCGTGACACACATATGAGCGTTTCAGAAAGTTTTGAATCTCTCTTATTTACTCCATGTTTAAGTATATGTGCACCACACAAACAAATGAAAAAAAAGAGTTAAATTACAAGTTTAGTTCATGAACTTTCATGTTTGTCTTATAGGTCATTGAACTTTAAAAAACATCTATTAAGTCTTTGAACTGCCAATTCTGTGTTTGATAGATCTCTGAACTTTCAAAATATCGAATAGGTTCATAAACTTTTGATTTTGTGTGTAATAGGTCCTTGACATATTCAACATTTTTTAAAATTAATGAATCTATTAGACATAAAATTGAATTTTTTAAAAGTTCAGAGATCTATTAGACATTTTTTAAGTTCAAAAACCTATTTGACACAAACTTGAGAGTTCACTTCCAATTTAACAAAAAAAAAAAACCATAAAATTCCACCATTCAAACAAACCCAACTGTTTTTTTTTTCTCCATCAAAATTTGAATAATGAAATCATGATTCCAAATAAACACAATATCTCAGTGTCTCTCCCTCAACCACCAAACTACAAATTGAAAGCAAAATTTCCACTTTTGATTTAACATTATTCATTTATTGAATGTAAAAGGACATATCGGTAAAGGAACAAACAAACCCGAAATTGAATAGTCAATTTCATGTGTCTGACAAAGGGTAGAGAGAGAAAAATACAAAGGGTAGAGAGAGAAAGAAGGGCACTTTTACCAAAGCCAAAGGGCACATATGTGGAGAGAGAAATTCCCTGAGGGGGGGGGGGGGGGGGGGGGGGTTAGTTTAACAGAGCTTTGCCTAATCATTTACCGACAACTCAACAAGGATATCTTCCACTGTTGTTCCATTGATAGGCAAAAGCTCAACCACAGATATGAAAAAAATAATACTTTTAATATGAGAAATAGATGATGATCATGATGATGAACAGGCTCATGTAAGCATTTAATTTTTTTTTTTTAAGTTAAATTATAAGTTTAGTTCATGAAACTTTTAGGTTTGTGCCCGTTTGATTCTTAAACTTTAAAAAGTGTCTAACAAGTATTTGAACTTTTAATTTTATGTCTAATAGGTCATGAACTTTAAAAATATTAAATAGATCCTCAAACTTTCAATTTTGTCTTTAATAGGTTTCTGACATATTCAAAATTTTAAAAAATTAATTTATTCATTAGATTAAAATTGAATTTTATGTCTAATGGGATCGTAAACTTTCAATTTTGTGTTTAGTAAATTCATGAATTTTTAAAAATGTCATTGGTGAATGACCTATTAAATACAAAATTGAAAATTCAGAGATCTATTTAACACAAAATTGAAAGTTTAAGGACTTATTAGAGCACAACTCAACAGTAATTGACATGTACCCTCGATCAAGAGATCAGATATTTGAATCTTCCACCTCAAATGCTATTCAACTCGAAAAAAAATGACTTATTAAGACACTTTTTAAAGTTTAATGACCTATTTGACAAAAAATTAAAAGTTAAGGGACGTATTAAACACTTTTTAAAGTTCAGAGATCGAATAGACACAAATCTAAAGACTAAACTTGTAATTTAACAATTTTTAAAAAAGAAATTAAAATTTAAAATTTGTTTTTTTTTAATCTAGAAAGTGCTTCAACCAACCAAGCCAAAAAAACACACTATTTTCCACTAAACCCATGTGAGTATGAATGAAGAAGAAGATGGTGGTGGCCATTTCTTTATTTATTAATTTTTTTGCTTTCTTTCAATCAAAGAGACTAAGCTTTGCTGTAGTACTATACTATATACCTCCTTCACATCCCCATACATCTTCATTTTTAAATTATCACATCCACCAGCTATTCCTTTAATATTAAATTAAAATATCTACATTTTAATAATTCACTTTTGGATATATATGTCAAAAATCTTTAAATTCATCGTCTAATAATCCACACAAAAATGAAATTTTGTTCCTGAACTAATTAACAGTTCTGTTGTATCTATCCAATGATCTTCCATAAAGATATAACAGATCTAGATGGATCATAGGTTGATATAATTTCAATAGGGTTCAAAATGAGTTAATTTTTATGAATCTAGTAGTGGGTTGAAGAGAATTTGTTGAGTTGATGTGTACAGTCAACAAATGTCCCTAATCCATGTTAAGAAGAGTGACTATGATATAATAATAGTTGTATGAGATTTTAAATTAAATGTAGTTATTATGTGGTATGACAAAGACATGTCATGTCCAAGTTAAGATGTTTCAAGATAAACATCATATAAATAATAGAAGCATTTTTTAGAAGAATCTCTTTGTTTGAACCATAGCAACAAATAGCGTATGGTGTTGGATCAATTACAAATAACTATGTCAAGCAAATGGACAAATATTCCCTTACCATATAATTGAATCATATTCATAGTTATTAAAAAAAACCAATTAAATTTTCTCTCATTAAATATCTCTATGAATAATGTTCTAGATGTGATATTATATGAGTTGTATGCAAGGTTCGAAATGTCGATGTCGATGGAAATATCGAGGTCCAAATTTTATGGAAATGTCGATGGAAATGGAAATGTCGATGGAAATTTCGGGGGAATTTACGGAAAATCGTGGAAATTGATAGAAATTGTTTGAATTAGCCAATGAAACTTTGATTGTGGCTTAATTAGACTATAATTGACCATTTCTAAGCATTACATCTAAAAACAAAGATAATATTTAGATATAAATATCAATTGAATATTTGAATTGTCGATGCGAGCAGGAATTTGAGAAAAAAAATATAGATATTGATTAAAATTATTTGAGTATATCATGAAACTTTAATTATGGCTTAATTATAACATATTGATTTATTTTAACATCATATAATATATGTAAATTATATGTAATATTTATATTCAATGATACTTTAATTATGATGATTTAATCAAACTAAGTATAATTAACCATTCATAAATCCTAATTGACTACATAAAATAATATTAAATATTGGTAATTATAGTAAATTATTTAATATAAAATGTACATGTCTAATACCAAAAAGATGATCTTGGAGCATCTAATCCAGAATCTTGATAATTCTGATAAAAATTACAATATTGCTCCCAAGTCATCCTATATTGAAAATGTTGAACATAGTTGCTTACATGAAAACGATATGACTCGTACGGCCAACATATAGACCCTATTCGTGGATACATCTCATCAGTCGATGGTCCTTGATTTTCAGATGGATGGAGTGTGTAAGTGGAGAATGTAGATAACTTTTTCCCTTTTTAAATTTGAATATTAATTTGTTTCATTGTTTATTGTTTATAAAAAAAATAATACATGAAAAACAAAAAAGTAATTTAGTAATCAGTATGCAAATTTGACCATCTTACATTAAAAAAAAAAAAAAAAAAAAAAAAACGAAATTTCGCCGACATGTCGCCGACACCTCGAAATTTCGAGGAAATTTCGACATGTCGGCGAAATTGGGGGGGAAACGACATCCCCCCCTGTACGGCATGTCGAACCGGTCGACATTTCGAAATTTCGGTCGAAATTTCGACATGTCGATCGAAATTTTATACTATGGTTGTATGTAAGGTAATAATTAGGGGAAAAAAGAACTAATAATTAATTTAAAAGAAGTTAAAGAGATAAACCATAATTAAAATGGGTAATACATGAAAATTAACAAAAGAAAGAAGCCAAGCCAATAATGACACGGACCTTGGTTTCATATTAGATTGAAACAGCATCTCAAAAAAAGTTCATCTTGCCGACTTGAAGATAACTATTATTTATTATTTCAATTATAAAAAAAAAAGTATTAAAATTTGTTAAAAACACATCCCAAAAAAAAAAAAAAAAAAGGAAAAAGGAAAAGAAAAAGAGAAAAAAAAAGTGATATTATTGTTCCCCCCACGCTCATTTCAAGCGTGTGTTGGCTTGAATCCACTAGAAGACAAAGTAGCCTTTATTTATAAATTTCCCACGCGCTACCCATGTGACTCTGCTAATTTCTCTCACTCTTAGCCCCTACATTTTACCCATATTTCCTAATTATCCCTAAGTTTTTTAAAATATATATATATAGATATAATTTCATCAAATTAATTTTTAATTTTTAATAAAAGAACACAATTTAGTGTTTTTTTTTTTTAATTCAACAATATTTTGGAGTGGAGGATTCAAACTTCTAACCTTTTGATCGAAGGTATATGTCAATTACTGTTGAGCTAAACTCACTTTAATCGAGGGTACTAACAATTTGTGGAAGTGCAAAAAGTGAAATAAGAAAGATACCAAAAAAGTATTATATGGACGATAGAAGATGGAATATGAAATAATTATCCTAAAATTGATTAGGTATTTTAATTTTAGATAAATATTCTTATTTCGTCAAATTGAATTTAAAATTTAAAACAAGCGGTGAAATTAATACTATTTAAAAATAAAAATTGAAAATGGTTAAAAAACCAGGCAGTAAGTCTCTCAAAAGTACATTAAAAAAAAAAAAAGTCTCTCAAAACTAAGCAAACATAACATCCAAAATCTAACAAAAATTTAGCTACAAAAACATTCCATCACAATTATAAATGTCAAACCTAACCCACTTTAAAAATATCAAACCAACTGATCCAAGATAATAATTTGATTAAATTGAAATTTTAAAGTTAAATTTCACTCACCTATACTCAATAATAATAACGATAATAAACTTTCCTAGAGATCATCTATCATGCCACTATTTTTTTTTTCTTTTTGAGTCAACTACATGTAGAATGAAAATTCAAACATTTGACCATTTTGTAAAAGATATAATACTTGATCATTAATTACCGATTTATACTGATTCATTTCATTAAAGAAGGGCATTTCCTTAAATATATCATACGAAATAAATACTTGTTCTCCCACTTCACTTTATTCAATATTATAATTCAAAAGCACCCAAGCTTTGCCAATGGGAAATTCCATAAAGCTTTGTCTATTTTATTTGTATTAATTAATAACTTCAATCCAATGAAAATCATGAACAATTTGAAAAAAAAAAAATGCTTCTCTCTCTCTCTCTCTCTCTCTCTCTCTCTCCAACTGTGTGCTCCTCTCCTTTTTCTTATTAGTAATAAGAATGGCCATAGTCGCAGCTCTCAAAACATCCCACGAGCTTTACAACTCCATTTTCCAAATTCCCCTCTCCCAAAATCTTATCTTTCTGCCCACTCTTCAATTATTTCTTCTCCCTTTTCTTCTTCCACCGCTCTCCAAAAACCAAACCCAACCATTAATTTCTTCCTCAACATGGCCCTCGAAACTTGGCTCGTTAAGGTCAAGAACGCCGTCTCTAACAAATTCGATGTGGTTCGAACTTCCACTACCGTCAATATCAAAGCCACGTCGTCTAAGAAATCTCCCAACGTCGGCGTTTTGGCGTTTGAGATTGCTGGCCTGATGTCCAAGCTTTTGCATTTATGGCAGTCTCTGTCCGACACCAACATTATTCGTCTTCGAAATGAATCTATTTCCCTTGAGGGTGTCCATAAAATTGTCTCTAACGATGAGGCCTTTCTCCTCGGCCTTGCCTGCGCCGAAATGACTGAAAATCTTCGACTTGTTGCTAAGTCTGTCTCCCGTTTGACCACCAAATGTGACGACGCCGATCTTCGCTCGTTTGATCGGTTGTTCCATGACTTTGCCGACTTCGGGCCTGATCTTCACAATTGGGTATGTTAGATTACCAGTAAACTCAAAAACTAAGGTCTCGCTTGGTCATTTTTAGTCGTTAGTTTTTTATTTTTTATTTTATATTTTTATTTTATAAATTAAGCGTATTACTTTTAGTTATGGATTTTCATGTTTTTATTTTTTATATATGTTCTCAAAAATCAAAATTTTAAAACTAAAAAAAATAGTTTTCAAAAACTTAAATTTTTTTTTTTAGAATTTGACTAGCAACTCAAATGTTTCTTTATTAAAGATGAAACCATTGTAAAGAATTTATGAGAAAATAAGTACAATTAAATGGTTATCAAACGAAGTCTAATTAGTTGTAATTATATAACTATCTTTTTCGAGAGAGAATTCACAAATTATGATTTGATTCTACATCCAATGTTATAAAAGATAAATATCATCAGATTTTTCTTTCACTTAAAAATTAGTAAAATGATTTTTTAGTTCAACAATATGGAATGGAGGATTCGAACTTCTGACCTCTTAGTTGACGATGCATGTTTTATGCCAGTTGAGCTATGTTCGTATCAGCAAAATTAGTAAAATGTTGACTAGTGGTCAATGGTAAAGTTCATGTACAAAACTTTTTAACTTACTGTTAAACCCAGAAGTTAAAAAATTATCCTTTGATTTATTTGTGTTGCCGTTTTTTATGCTTTTATTGATGGATGTTGCTTTTTGATTTACAGATATTGAGCGAGAAAGAAATGGAGTGCAGGAACAAGAGGGTAGAGAGATTAGTTACAGTTACAGCGACTCTCCACAGAGAAATGGATGAGCTTTCAATAATGGAAACTGGTTTAAGAAAAGCAGTAGCAAGTTTACAGTCATGTCAACAAGAGAACAATCCGCCATTGGAGACCTCTCTCAAAGAGCAAAAGATCCTCGATCTCCAACAGAAGATCATATGGCAACGACAAGAAGTTAAGTATCTAAAAGCAAAATCCCTCTGGAACAGAACATTCGACACAGTGATGTCAATTCTAGCAAGGTCAATTTTCACGACTCTAGCAAGAATTAAACTTGTTTTTGGTTTAGGCCAATTCCCTTATTCTCTCCCACGTAGCCTCTCCGCCTCTGCCGCGGTCCACCCGCTCAAGAACTTGAACGATAACGGCAAGGATTTTCCGGTGAATAAAAATGCATTCTTCGAACCCAATTCAAAACTTCTAAAGCCGCCCCCGACCACTCTAGGAGCGGCGGGGTTGGCTCTTCATTATGCCAACCTGATCATAGTCATGGATAAGATGATCAAATCACCACAATTGGTCGGCGTGGATGCCAGAGATGATCTTTATTCGATGCTACCGAGTAGCGTCCGGTCGGCATTGAGAGCACGGTTGAGAGGGGTCGGTTTCACGGCGAGCGATCTGTCGTTGGCCGGGGAATGGAAGGAGGCAATGGGGAGGATATTGGGGTGGCTGTCGCCATTGGCACAAAACATGATAAAATGGCAAAGTGAAAGGAGCTTTGAACAACAAAATTACATGGCGCCAAAGACTAATGTAATGCTTTTGCAGACGCTTTATTTTGCTAACAAGGACAAGACAGAAGCCGCCATTACAGAATTGCTTGTGGGGTTGAATTATATTTGGAGGTTTGAAAGGGAAATGACTGCTAAGGCCTTGTTTGCCTGCAACAACTTCATTACCACATGAAAATGGAAAAAGAAAAAAAAATTAATTTTTTTTCATCTTTCTTCTAATTTTTGCTTGGAAAATTCTCATCATCTGATCGCCACTTCAGATCCTTGAGCAGCGTTTGTTCTGCCTCCTTAACCCTGCAAGATGTATATTGTATATTTTATCATACAAAGTATGTAAATGATATGATGATTTTAATATGAGAATGATCAAAAGATGAAGGGGGAAAATGATGGGTTTTCTATTATATTATTCTTGTTGGTTTCGTATGATAAGTTTATTATTTTTCTTTTCATATTCAATTTAATGATACCACTCATTTGCCCCTTCTATGTGGGAAATTGTAATGGATGGCAAAATAGGGTTTCTTATTTGCAAATATAGCAAGTTTTTAAAAAAAATTGCAAATATGACAAATATTTTAAATAACGTTTTTTAACTCCCATTTTATCCTTGAAAAATTAAAATGCGTGCTTTTTTTTTTTCCTCTTTCTTCCCGTAGTTTCTTTCTTCTCCTATTTGGTTTCCTTTGGTTTTCTTCTTCCTCTTTCGCTTAGGTTTTCTTCTTCTCCTATTTTTGATTAAATTGCCGTAATTTCCTCTAGTTTTCGTTAGGTTTACAGAAGATTCTCCATTTTTTTGCATAGGAATAGCATAAATCTTCCAACAATCTCAGAAATTGTCGCAAGCCTTCGAGTTTCAGAGTAGAAATTTGCGCTAGTTGAAAATTGTGGATTCAACCGGCGACAATCCCTTTCGGTTGTTTCAAACGTATACTTGAATGATGGAAATCAATTTTTGATGTGATCTTCAATTTTGAGATGTATACGATCACTTTCAGATCAAATTTGGTACGCTTTTATTTAGATTATGTATTCAGATGTATATATACGCTTTCAGATCAAATTGTTCTTTCGATCTTCAATGGAAATTAATTTTTGCTTCCTTCAAGGTTTAGTTTGTCTTATTGAGATGGCTTGAAAAAGAGCAAAGAGTTGAAATTTTTTTGACTCTGTTAATACATGTAGTAATGATTTCTAAAATTTGTTTTATGTTGAGATTATGGAGAATGATTTATGAAATAGTTTTACTGTATTTCTTCATGAAGGCTAGGAGGTTAAAGGCATAGATCGCAGTGTTTTTCCCTCGTGAGTTATTATGAAATTAGCTTGAATACGAACTCACTTGTGATTGAAGTCTATCAGTGATAGACTTCAATCACAAGAATGTACTACTATGACATTGACTTACTTAATGTTCTTATTATTATTATTATTTGTAGTAATTTGAAATTATGGTTAAGTTTCCAATAGTCGTTTTTCATAGTGGACAATGGAATGAGAAAAATTTCTATGAGAATTACAAGACTACTGGAGTTTTGGTTGATGATATAATGTGTTTTGAGGATTTTGTTAGTTTGATTGTGAAAGAAGTTCGATTGGATGCTTGTATTTCTTCTATAGAATTGTCGATCTTATTGGGTTGTGGTATGAATGATATTCAGAATGTGATTAAAATTCATGAAGATACGGGTGTTGCTTGGTTTTTAACTCTAGTTAAAGATCAAAATACAAGACATCCTTTAGTCGTTCATGTTAATGATGTTGTTTGGAAGAGTCTTCAAGTGCAATTATAAATCGTTACTTAAGTCAATTAGATATATATTTATATCATTGATAGTCTAGTGACAAAAGTGACTTTTTTTTTTTTTGAAAACAGACAAAAGTGACTTAAATTACATAGAAGTGGTTTTATATTCATATCTTGTTGAATATGTTATTTTTTTTCTAGGTTGATCCCATTAGCATCTTTGAATATAGGGACAATTGGGCAAATAGCAAAATGAGCCTAAAATTTTGCACATATAGCAAATCGTTAAACTATTTGCATATATAGCAAATTTTAATTATCTAGCCCATTTAAATTACTAAAAAGCCCATGTGCCTGGCCCAAATCAAAATTGCAATTCATCTTCCTTCATTTCTTGCTTTTCAAGTCTCTGACTATCTTCGATTTCTTCTTATTTATTTTTCCTTTCTTCAATTTCGTCTTCGTTGATTTCTCCTGAAATTTTTTCTTCGTTTTGTTTGTCTTCGCAAGTCTTGCATGTTTGTTGTTTGTTCTTAAACTTATTGTTTGCAATTAGTTTCTAGGAAAATAATTCACTAAAAGAAAACACGATGCTAATAAACACTTTATGGTAATCTTCTTTATAAATGGTTTCGACAGCGCCAAGATTTTGCCAAATGATAAACTCTTCTATTTCCTTCATTTTCTTATCGTCCTTAGCACACTGTATTTTGAGGCCTTGTGAACTCTAAGGAATATCGTCTTAAATTATCTAAGGTTTGTCTATATTTACTTTTAGCTTCTAGTTTTAGGCTTGTGAACTGTTGATTTTGGTATTAGAAATTGAACGAAAACACACACACACACTCACAGTCTTTCTCTCCTTGCGGTGCTTGCGGGGTTTTGTGGTCTTCAATCATCATTCTCTAGTACTAATGGAAGTTCATATGCTTGTCCTTTTCGTTCAATCGAATTTCTTTCTGTTTATTTTCTTATCTATCTTTAAAATGGTTTGAAAAATGGTGAGAAATTCAGTTTGTGCTACTGTTTAAATGGGGGAGGGTGGAAGGTGAGTGTAATATTGGCAGCCATGCAATGTCTCTTAAATGCTACATATATGCCCTTAATTACCTATCTCTTTACTCTCTTCTTTTTGTAAAATAAAAAAAAAAAAATTCAATTGCGATATGAATGAGATAGCCAACAAGAAGCTTACTATAAATTTCAATAACAAAATATAGTTGTGATTAAAGTCTATCACTGATATACTTCAATCACAAGAGACAAGCTACATGTATTGTGATTGAAGTCTATCAGCAATAGACTTCTATCACTGATAGATTTCAATCACAAGAGGCAAAGTACATGGTGAATGAAGTCTATCATTGAGCAATATACTTCTATCACTGATAGACTTCAATCACAAGAGGCAAAGTACATGGTGATTGAAGTTTATCATTGATAGACTTTAGCTACATGTATGGTGATTGGAGTCTATCAGTGATAGAAGTCTATCACTAATAAAAGTATGTCTGTAGTCTATCACTGATAGACTTCTATCACAACACATGTAGTTTGTCTGTCCCTTGTGATTGAAGTCTATTAGTGAAAGAAGTCTATTAGCTATCAGTGATAGAAGTCTATCACTGGGAGAGATGTCTATTTTCACATATCCTTTCTCACTATTGTTTTAACATATGAACAAGGGTAAAGAAATTGTACATAAAAGTACAAAGAGACGTTTTAAAGAAGAGTCATTTTCCAAATAAGGCTAAAACGAAAGAGGAAGAAGAAAACCAGAGGAAACCCAATCGGAGATATAGAAAGAAACGTAAAAATCAGAGGAAGAAGAAAGAGGAAGAAAAAAACGCACGAATCTTTCAAATAAGGCTAAACTGGGAATAAGAAAATGATATTTAAAAGATTTGCCATATTTACAAATCTTTTTAAAATTTGCTATATTCACAAATAGAATACTCTAATTTGCTACCCATTACAATTTCCCTTAAATATAAAGTAATTGATAAAGATAATCAGTTCAATGGTAACATTGGATTCCAAGTCGTCGTAGTTGTCGTATTTGGGATCACAATGAAATTCCATGTTCTCATGCACTTGCTCTTCTTTGCGGGTTTAATTTATTCTTTTGTGCCTAAGCATTATTTTTTATCAGCATTGTCATCAACTTACGGAGGTTTAGTTCGTCCAGTTGGGAATCATTTAGAATAGAGTTTTATAGATGTTGGCATAAATGCATTACCTCTAATTGTTAAACGTCAAGTAGAAAGGCCTTAAAAACAAAGGATGCTATCAATTGGTGAAGCGAGAAGTCACACAAAATGTAGTCGTTGTCATTGTGTTGGCCACAATCGTAGGACATGTAAATTTTCACCAATTTTACAATGATGTAATATTGGCAATTGACCTTTTTTACTAGGGATATACATTTGGTTTTGGATATTTGTTTTCGAGATAGACCTCAATATACATTTGTTCCTGTGATACTATCAATATTATCATTTGTGTCTAGCATTTGCAATATGCATTCTTTTTACTCTGTTGATTTGGTTAATTTACTTTGTTGATTTGGTTAATTAAGAGTCCAAGGTTGTGATCAAAATAGTGTGGTTAATATATCGTTTTATACATCTCTTAATGATAGCGATAGACTTCTATCACAAGATAGATACTTGAAATAAGCACATGATATATTAGAGTTTAGATCCACCACATCAAAAATATATTCGCAAATCAAACTAGTTATTCATCCATCATCATAACTTCTTTACCCTTATCCATCTCTCCCAATGATAACTTCTATCACAATAATTGTGACTGAAGTCTAAGTTACAAGACACCTGAAATTAAGCACCTGATAATCACAAGACATAACCTATCGCACAATCCATTTTATTCTCTAGCTCATAGACAATTAAGCATAATCAAGAAACCATCTCAACATTCATATTGATAGACTTGAAGTATATACAAAAAAGTTGGATTACAATGTAACCATACATTCAAAGTTGTATGGCTATATTAAAAAAAAAGTTCAAAATATTATTCATTCTTGTCTTGAGATATTTTCAGATTGAAAGAAGAAGCAACGAGCTTGAATCCTGGAGAATGTCGTTTGCTTGGAGATTCTTTCTTTTGATCTTTTGCATTATCCAAGACTTTTTTTTGTTGGTCTTGTCTGTCTTTTTGGCCTCGCAGCAACATTCTCAGAAGGAATAAGATACTTTTCAAAGTTGACCTTAGGTTTATATTTTTTAGTTGTTTTTTCTCCAACAATCTGAAATGTCAATTACACGAACTAATTAGACAATTAGATACTAGCATTCTATAAGTGAATACAAATAGAAGTCTATCACTAATAGAGTAATGGTGATAGAAGTCTATCACTGATAGAGTTATAGAAGTCTATACTATAGAAATAAAAGTCTATCAAGTTATAGAAGTCTATCATTGATCATTGATATAATTACTTTTACATGCTCACAAATAAAATCAAACTAATATAAGTAATTATTAATAGAATTTTTTATATTGAAGTGATGAACTTCAATAATACTTACCTTCCCTTTCTTTTGGTCATGTGTTTCTTCTTCTGGTCATGTGCTTTTTTCCTTCTATGTTCTCGATTTTTTTCCTCATTTTTTTCTTCAATTTTCTCATTTTTTTTTCATTTTCCTTTGCCCTCTATCATCTAGACTAATAATGTGTCACACCCCATCCCTAAATCATAGTTAGCAAGGATATATGAAATAAACATTTTTATGATAGAAGTCTATCATTGATAGACTTCAATCACACACTCCCAATGATAGTGGTAGAAGTCTATCACTGATAAACTTCAATAAGAAGATACAAACAACACATATAGAAGTCTATCATTGATAGACTTCAATCACACACTCCCAATGATAGTGGTAGAAGTCTATCACTGATAAACTTCAATCAGAAGATACAAACAACACATATAGAAGTCTATCACTGACAGTGATAAACCTCTATCACTAATAGACTTCTATCACAAGACAGTGACAAGACAGTGATTGAAGTCTATTAGTGATAGACTCCAATCACTATAAAGATTTCAATCACAATAATACATGTCCTTTGCACTTTACTCCAAACTAGAAGTTTAGCATCTAAACGTTTAGAAGTTGTGTCAGAATGGTCCCTATAGCATAGCTCAATGGATAAGACACAAATTACCATTTTAAAGATCGATGGTCCAATCCCCACTTCGCAATTGTTGAACTCAAAAAAGAAATGAAAAGAAAAAGATATTTAATCAACATTCATTAATCTTTTCATAAAATTGAGATATCAACATGAAAGAATCAACGATTTTTAATACAGGTACAACAGATTTATCAAACAAATATAAGACAACAAATATAAAGAGTATATGACCAGGATAATCAGCAGGTCCACAACAGAGAGATACAAGTACAAAACTAGTTTTTGAAGTTCAAATTTGCAAAAATAAAAAACTGACAAAACAACAACAAGCATCTCTGAAATAATTATCAAGTAGCACATAATTCAACATTTCAACTTCAAAAAAAAGATTGAACACAACGAGTACGAAGAATGAAGATCAAATTTCTCGGTATGCTTGTTCGTCGATTTTCTGTGTTTATTTGAACCTGGGGTTCCAAATCGTAATGGAAATCGACAAAACTCAACATGAGTTGAAATCACAGACGAAGAGGTTAATTAATTGGAAATGGAAATTACATATTGTTTCTTCTTTGATATGCTCCTTCTTCAATGCTTAATGAGAGTGGGAGAGTTTCTTCGATGGTCAGAGAATCTGGAGTGAGAGAGAAGAGGAATACAGTAGAAATTGCAAAGAGGAAGGCAATAGAAATCGCGAAGACGAAAATTGAAGAAAGGAAGAAGAAATAAGAAGAAATCGAAGATAGTTTGAGACTTGAAAAAGAAGAAATGAAGGAAGATGAATCACAATTTTCATTTGGGCCAAAGACAGTCGTTTGGACTTTTTGGTAATTTAAATGGGTTGGGTAATTAAAATTTGCCATATATACAAATAGTTTAACGATTTGCTATATTTGCAAAATTTTAGGC
Source organism: Trichosanthes truncata (assembly GCA_033996785.1). Classification (NCBI taxonomy): domain Eukaryota; kingdom Viridiplantae; phylum Streptophyta; class Magnoliopsida; order Cucurbitales; family Cucurbitaceae; genus Trichosanthes; species Trichosanthes truncata. The sequence goes on from JAWPNB010000003.1 coordinate 89,399,259, forward strand.
CCATTTTGCTAGCTGCCCAATTGCCCATTTCTATATTTTTTATGATTATTAATCATCCATCACTAATATGAATATAACTCAGTAGTTAAGTCAAATGTATATTGGCTTCAGTCGAAAGTTTGAATTTTCTTCACATTTGTTGAACTAACATAGGATTTTAATATATGTATATATATATATATATATATATATATATATATAAATAAGTATGTCAATTAACAAATTTTGATGTAACCCTGAAGTGGAGTGACATAATAGATAATATTATGAAATATAAAGATCAAAGATATAACATTTAGGGGCTATTTGAGGCGTGAGTTATAATAACCTCTAGAGTACTCTGCACCCCAAACATAGACTATTATAACTCCAGACTAAACAACTCTACATTTTAAACAATATTATATAATTTCACAGACTATTATAATCCATGTTATTATAACTCATTCAGGGTCCCAAATAGCCCCTTATATTTTACATTAATAGAATATATAAATTTCGTTGAATCATATCGGTTGTGAATTATAATATAAATATGATTTTAGGATCATTTACTAATATATTTTTTTTTTAATTTAGAAAAAATCAATATTATTAGTCACAATTTTTTCTATTTGATGCTATCTTTTTTAAACAACTTTAAAGATCATCATTAGAATTTGAAACTACCATTTTTTAGTTATAAAAAAGTTTGCATCTTTGAAATATAGATTCTATGTATAATTTTTCTAAAAAAAATATGATTAAATAGCCTATTTCTGCATTAAAAGAAACACAAACCTTTAAACTTGCAGAATGTTTTTGAATTCCATTTAAACTTGCAATTCGATTAATTCTTTGACTTTTTTTTTTTTTTTTTAGAAAACAGACAAAGTTCCAAATTAAACTGAAGTAAGATTAAAAGCTTCATCTAAATGTTGTCCTTGAAACAGTGGGATCCATCTCCTACATGTATATTTGATGTATAAGTGTCGCTACCTCCTCCATCCACAAATCCTTCAATTGATAGAAGAGGTACCCGATACCTAATACACAATAATTGTTTCTAACTTAAATATAGTTTAACTAGTTAAGACATTATTCACAATGATCAAAAGGTTATTTTTGCATATTGTTGAACTAAAAAAACATGAATAAACAACAATTGTAATCTATAACGATATGGTAAAAGGTTGAATATTTGGAAAAAATTGCAATGAATTACAACATTATGATACAAATATATACACATAAAATAAATTATTCTTTTTGAGTTCAACAACATTTAGAAGTGGTGGATTTGAACCTAAAATCTCTTGGTCGAGAGTACATGCCAATTATCGTAGAGCTAAACTCACTTTGACACACATAAAATAAATTGAGCTTAACATACGAAAAATAAATTGACATTGAATAATTACTCACCGTCAGTTATCTAAAAATTTAGGTCATAAAATAACCTTTTAAAAAGAAAAGGAGAAAAAAGAAAAGTTTTCATATGAGCATGAGCTGTAAATTAAAGGGTATTCAATCTAAAGTGGCTTAGGTTGTTCAAATCTAAAACATAAGAAGTTGTTAAAAATAAAATGGGGCCAAACTCTCTTTCTAATGCTTGTAATTTAGCGTTAATGGAAGCTTTCAAATCCATTAATCATCACATAATCGACCTTTTTCTTTATTGATATTTATTTATTTTTCCTTAAAACCCCACTTCCTAGTTGAGCCGCTAAAGTGATTATATGTCCTTTTTAATGAATAAAAAATATAATCAATATTCTTATCTTTGCGCCAAAGAGAGCATAGTTCAACTAACATATTGAATGTATTAACGACCACGAGATCTGTGGTTCGAATCCCCCCAACTCCTATTGTACTAAAAAAATAGAAAATATTATTCTTATCTTTGCAGTTTGCAGCAATAGTGAGAAAAATAAAATTGAATATTCTTAATATTATATGTAGTATATATAATATATTACTCTCAACACTTTTTCTTTTGGAGTAAAAAAAGAAAAAAACACTTTTTCTTTAAATATTGAGTGGAGGAATTCATCTAGCCTAAGATGATTCTCTTGAATCAACACGTCATTTATTGCCTAAAGGTTGGTTATAAAAAAATAATAAATAAATATATTCTACATAGCTATACATTTAATATATATTCTAAAAAATATTTTAACTGTTTATGTTTTATAAATACAAACATACGTGTGATTTATCTTCATGTATTTTATATTACACTTGAATTTGAGTGTGAGATTTAATTGGATTATTCTATTTTTATCAGATTTTAAATATTTTGCTATATTTGAAATTACATATTTACTTTATACTATTTATGTGAATTTCTCGTATCAAACTACATTTTAAATAAATTATTTAAAATTTTATGATGTTGTCAACCTAAAGATATCTTAAACATCTTAAAGATTAAAAGTTCAAATAAACATCTTAAAGATCGAAAGTTCAAAATCTCTCTATATTTTGAAATATTATATTTTTGTTATAAACAAAAATTCCTAAGATTGTCTCAAATATGATTGAAAATAGAGTGAATTTATGATTTAAGATATAATTATAAATAATATAATAATTGAGTAATAAATATTAGTTAGTTAACTATTTATAGTTTTTTTTTTAGTGAAGTTTAACTATTTATACTTGTATCCATCAAAATTCAACATAGCCATGAAAAACTTGCTATTGCTAATATTTAATTTTGTTAAGATTGCTAATTTTTAATTTAGATATACTAACTAAATTAACAATTTAAAAATTAAATCTTAAAATAATCCCAAAAGTTGTAAATAGTATATCTAAATATTTATTTTTATTTTTTTGAAATGATCTCTAAATATTTAATGTAGATATACTATTTACAACTTTTAGGATTATTTTAAGATTTAAATTTTAAATTGTTATTTATGCAACACTCGATTATTTTTGTTAGGTTGGTTATAGAAATGATGGTATAAAATTAAAGGTTAAATTATCCTCAAATTTTTAGATTTGTATCTATTTGGTCCCTAAACTTTAAAAAGTGTCTAATAGATTTTTGAATTTTCAAATTTGTGTATATTTAATCCATAAACTTAAAAAGTGTCTAATAGATCCAACTTCTAATAGATCTAATACGTCCTTGATTGTTTTGATTTTTTTAAAATTTACAAACCCACTAGACACAAAATTGAAAGTTTAGAGTTCTATTAGACATAAAATTCAATTTTATATCTAATACATCGATCAATCAATTTTTAAAAATTTTGAATATGTCAAGGACCTAATAGATATAAAATTGAAAATTTAAGGACTTATTAGATACTAAATTGAAATTTCAGACACTTATTAGATATTTTTTTAAAGTTCAAATACCTTTTAGATACAAAATTAAAAGTTCATAGACAAAATTTATAATTTAACCAAAATTAAATAACGTCTATAACACCCCGTCATGAAATTACAAAAATGACTGAACCAAAATATAATTTTTTTATCAAAATATAATTAACCTTGGATATATAGTAGTGAATTAGGAAAATATAGTCAACTTGATTAATTAATTAGTATGTCAATGAAAATTTAGTGGACAGATCATATTTTTAACATTGGATAACGCAGGTAAGATAGTGTATATAGGAGATTTTCAATATCAGAGAGAAATGCATATCGACCATGCATTTGCATGTGTTTGAATCTCTATATCGGATCATAGGAAAAATAAAGGATTTAGAGGAATTGAGTTCACTTCATGGTGGCCACCTACCTAAAATTTAATATTCTAGGTATTTCTCGACACCGAATATAGTAGGGTCAGGCAGTTCTCCATAAGATTAGTTGAAGTGAGCACAAGCTGACTTGAATACTCCCAGATATAAAAAATAAAAAAAGAAAAAAAAAAGAAAAAAGAATATCTATACCATATTACGTTTTGAAACTATTTCTTAATTACATGCGTCTATCACAACACTCCATCTTGATTCTTGACAGTAAATTTTCTACATTGGGATGGATTATGGCCCATTATTTGTTTGTAAAGTTCATCTTGTGGCCTATGGGCCATGCCCATATCCATAAAAGTAGTTCAAAGAATGGTAGCAAATGCCTTTCTTATTAGTAATGTGCATATATATATAACTACAATATTTATAACTTATTTGCAGATTATGCAGTTGTTTTTAGATTGATTGAATCAAATGAATTTAATGCATATTTGCTTGGTTGATTTGTTCTTTAAAATAGTTTTCATATTTTAATATAATGTAAATTATATATGTGATATTGTAAAACAATAATTATACAAATTTTATAAAATAAAATATGTTAATAAATTTATTGATAATATTTTAAAGGGGAAAAAATCAATTTATACCCTAAACTTTGGAGGTTGTATCAATTAAAACCCTAAACTAATAACTTATCAATTTACACCCTATGTTAGATTTCGTTTGTAAAATATTAGTTCACAAATGTGCAAACTTATAATTGTATCAATTAAATTCTTGAACTTAGAAGTCAATTTAGACCCTCCGTTTCAAATGCATGGACGATTTTCAAATGAAGAGTCTAATTTTTTTAAAAAAATCTACACACTTTGAGAATTGATGCACGGACGATTTTGAAATGGAGGTTCTAAATTTTTTAAAAAGTCTACACATGTACGTGAGAGTTGATGCATGGACGATTTTCAAATTGAGGGTCTAAATTGCTTGATTTATGAAAGTTTGGAAGTTTAATTGATACAATTATAAGTTTGTACACATGTGAAATAACTTTTTTAAAATGAAATCTCAAGAGTATAAATTGATACATTTATGAAAGTTTAGAGTTTAAATTAATACCATTATTAATTTAGGGTTTTAATTGATACAACCTAACAGTTTAGGGGTATAAATTAATTTTTGCCCTATTTTAAATTCAACTCATTAGAAACTATCCATTCTAGTGTGCTAAGCATATTTTGAACAGTTTGTTAAATGGAAATCAACTTTCTAAATCTACAAATAAAATGCATATTCAAAACGCATTTTAATACATATGGGCTAAATTATAAAAAAAAAAAAAGTACCTCTAAACTTTGAAAATTTTCAAAAATACCTCTGACCTTTAAAAAATTAAAAAAATGCCCCCACTAGTAGACCACACGGAAAAGGACCTTAAATGTTAATACCAACATGTATGACATGGAAAAACAAAAACGTAGATGTTTGAGGTGTAAAAAAATTCTAGAATCCCTATGTTTATCAATTTAAAAGAGGAAATAGAGGAAAAATAGAGCAAAATCGGTTGGGAGTCAAAAGCACATCCTAAATCGATTTCGAATCAAACTTGTTGAGAGCATAAAGATCCGCCATTGAAGGGAGAAAGGAGAGGAAAGAGAACAAGAGGATGGAGAAAGAGGGAAGCATGTGTTGGGAAAAAAAACTCCTACTTCTATCACATGAATAAGTAGAAAAATAACTGAGAAATTAAAAAGAAAACAACAAAATAAGAAACATAAGAATTAATGTGGAAAACTCCAAAATCAGATAAAAAATCACTAACATAAAGAAATACTCCACAATGTGAAAGATTATTGCAATCACACATAATTCTCTCCCTAACCCTAATTACAAATAAACACTCCCTCAAAGCTTTATATCAGTCACACAACTAGAGTAAGTATACAAGACTTAAAGTATTTCGAATTGAAATCATTTGAAACCAAAGCCATAGGCTCCTGTTATAGTACTTGGAGCTCATCATTTCATTGCACATTTTCGATGTGGAAATGCTACTCTTCTAATATTGGCAAAAACCATACAAATTCCATATTGGCAAGATATTTGAAGAATCCATAGCGCCTGCGACACCTATTGTCTTCACTAACAATCATAATCCTCAACACTGAAAATTATAATATACTCCATCATAAAAGTAGACCACCTGGAATGTTACCTTTCAAGATTTTTCTTATTTGTCACATGCTGATAAACCCTGCTGAAATTTATAGTACAACTTCCACCTACTTGGCTCACCCGAAAGTTCTTCCGTCATCGATATAAAACTTCCACCACACACACCTTGCATAACCGCCAAGCCAATGCTTGTGTGTAAAACTGTGGAACAGCTAATATCACATCTTCTATCATGGTAAAACGGATATACCATGAGGATGAATTCTGTCTTTCTTCAGAGGAAGTCACCATCTCCCCGACGAGAGAGACAATGTCAACATTCAACCTAGAACCCTTTGACAAACCTGCTATGTTAGGACAATTTTTTTTTTCATGTGTCCAGGCTATTTGGATTTCCAGCATCCTTTCTTTTGCACGAAGTCTTTCTTCTTCTTCCAATTGCTAGCTACCAGTGTTGAATCTCTGTTACGCCCTTCACTCGCCCCTCACTCTTCAACCTTCTTTCCTCTGATAGAAGTTTACTAGTAGCCTCAAAAAAATTTAAAGTCTCATTCTCATACATTAAGATTGGCTTCATGTGTTCATAAGAAGGTGAAAGTGACAAGAGAAGCCTGAGTTTCTTATCCTCATCCTCTATCTTCACTTCAATCACCTCCAGCTCAGAGACGATGTCATTGAAAACACTTAGATGATATGATATTTTCATACCTTCATCCATTCGCAGTGTGTGAAACTGCTCCTTTAGGTACAATCGATTTAAGATACTTTTTGCCTGATACATCGCTTTAAGCTTCTCCCAAAGCTTTTTGGCTGTCGAAATTTCATGCACATTTGCAAGAATATTCTTAGCTAAATTTAGTATGATTGCAGTTGTAACTCTCAAATCCAATTCCTATCATTCTTTTTTTTGAGAGAAAAATAATATAATAATAATAATGATACGCGAGCGGAAGCGATAAAACTAAAATATTAAAATTCTCTCCTTCCACAGGATAAGCCAATCAAACAAATTAGAGTCACACAAATAATAATAAGAGAGATAGGGAAAAAAGAACGAGACCGAAGTTTATACTAGTTCGCCCTTAACTCAGGACTACGTCCAGTCTTCTGGAATTGCATATTCTACTATAATGGGAAATTACAAGAAACCCTAAAAAATTCATCACAAACTAACCCTCAATAGCACAATAATGGCTATTGGCTTCCAAGTTATTTATATATAAGTAAGCTGCAGAAACCTAAATCACATTTGGGCTTAAGGCTCACAAAGCCTTCCTTCACCAGTTTTGTTATGCGCGCGTCAGGGGGTTTCTTCTGTAAACAAATATTGTTGTAGCGTTGATCTGACTCCAAATCCTAGCATTTTCATCACTCATGCTGGACTTCTTATAACCTCTGTTGGAATCACCACTAGACTTTATTATACCACCATTACCACTTAACTTTTCAGAAGCATTACCACTTAGTCTTCCCTTCAAAGCTTTGTGTAACTCAGATTGTATCAACACATCTTTGACTTGCACTTGCCACAAGCTGAAATTCATCCTTCCATCAAATTTTTTCATGTCAATCTTCACTAGACTCATAAAGCTTGACATATCTATTTCACTCCTAGCGAATCTACAAATAGTGAACAACTCACACTATTCATAATACCAGTTGCAGCTCGTTTCAAGAAATCTTTTCTGATGTGGAAGTTCGTATAATGTTGCAACGATAGAGCATAATTAGAAATTCAAGAAGCTACAAATCTGATACCACTTGTTTGGAAAAAAAAAACTCAGTTCTATCGCATAAGCAGAAAAAAAAACTGAGAAATTAAAAGGGAAATAACAAAAGAAGAAATACAAGAATTAATGTGAAAAACTCCAAAATCGGAGAAAAAACCACAGACATAAAGAAATAATCCACTATGTGAAAAATTATTACAATTACACAAAATTCTCTCTCCAACCCCACACAACTAGAACTAGTATACCAGACTTAAAATATTTCGAATTGGGATCATTTGAAGTCAAAGTCATAGGCTCCTTTTATAGTACTTGGAGCCCATAACTTCCTCGCACCTTTTTGATATGGAAATGCTACTCTTATAATATTTTTCCAAAAGCCCTACAACATGATGTTAATGGAGGAAAAATGAGAAATCTAAGTGGAAATAGAGATGGATAATAGAGAAATGGGTGAATTAGTTGCAGTAGGGTTTTAGATTAGCAATGGGGGTTGAGATTGTGACGAAGTAACAACAAGAATACATAGTGGAAGAAGAAGATACAATTCAATTATTAGTGATGAGTGAGAGAGAATGATGTGGTATTTTTAAAACTCCAAAACTCTAAGCCACACCAGTCAGGTCTAAATGTAAATTTCTTTTGAATTTTCAATGGTTCACATTAGTTTTTCCTTTGTCCCAAGGGTGGGAGCATTTTTGCACCTTTTTGAAAGGTGGGGGGTTATTTTTGAAACTTTTAAAAATTCAAACGTATTTTTGGAACGAGGGTATTTTATATAATTTAGCCAAACATATTTTATGTTTTTCATTGAATTCTTTTTTCAAATCTTATATTTTCGGACTAAAGACACTCTTAATAATGTGTGGAATTAAGAAAACTGGAGATTCGTCCATACTTGAACGATGAACAAAAAAAAAAGAACAATTAAAAGGACTAATTTGAAAAGTAATCATTGTAAAACAATCGTCCAAAAAATCATATAATAATTAAAATTATTCACAATTTATAGCAAAAAAAAAAAGTTATTCACAGTTCAATTCAATGGAACCTATACTCTGTTTTCAAGCTTCTCGCCCTTGATTTCTACGTTCTGTTTCTCCAATCTCTCTCGCTCGACCGTCTTCATATCGAAGTTGCATCCATGTTCTTCCTGAAATCTATGTTTGCCGCAAAACAAACCACCGCACCGGCACTGAAACCCTAACAATCCGACCTTCTTGTTGCAGAGTCCGCACCTGTTTTTTCTAGCCGGCGCTTTCGAATCGGATTCTGAACAACACGGATTCGTCACCGCATCCGATTTGAGCGAATCGTCCACGTCCTTTCGCCGTTGAGAATCTTCCTCGGTTTCTGTTGGAATCGAAATCAAATTTTCTTTGAGAAAAACAGCGTAACAGACTGAACACAGGCTGCGAGTCTTTGGATTTCCAAAGAAGCCACAGTTATTGGCGCAGAGTGGTGGATCGCTCGAATTCTCTGAACTTCCGAAACCAGCCATTCGATCTTCTTCTTTCTTGTTCTTGTTTTTTTTTTTTTTTTTAAATTGGCGATTTGATGTTTGCGTTTGATTTGCTGCAAGCATTAAAATACGATTACTATTTGGATTATTTGGATTATATGAATTCAAAGTTTGATTTTTATTTAAGAGTATTTAAATATTTTTAAAGTACTTCTATAATTTTTTTAATCAGTAAATATTTTGAAGCTAAATTATTAAAAAAAAAAAAAGCTTGAACTTTGCCTTTTGTTTCGAAAATATTACTTTTGAAAGTTGTAATATTAACTTTGAGAGTAAACTTAATCCAATTTTTTATAATTTAGCCATATTTTGAAAAATAATTTTAATTGACTAAGAATATTATTTTAAGATTTTAAGAACTCATATCAAAATATAGAATATAATTCGAGTATTGAATAATATTCGAATTTAGAATATTGTTATAGGATTGTCTTTCTGTTTGATAATTTAAGTTGAAGACCAAGTGACATTTTCTTGATTAGTTAATAAAATCTTCTTTTCCCTAAAAAAAACAGAGTTCATATCGAAATTTGAAAAAAAAAAAAAAAAAAAAAAAACCATATCTTTTGTGATATGATTTTTAGTTGCATATTTACACACTTTAGAAATTAAAGTTTATTAAGTGTTACAATTAAAATATCAAAATAATATTAGCATTTAACTAAATTTTATATTTATTTCCATGTACTTATTAATGAAATTGTACTTGAAAGTTGAACCCAAAAAAGAGTTAATGAAATTATACTTTTCATAGTTTAAAAGAAATGAGAATATTAATGCATTTTTTTTTATCTTCACATGTATAAATTATTTTTAAATCATATTTATAAATGGTTTGATCAAAAAATTTTAATTTTAAATAGGTGAAGGTGTGTATTATCACATTCTTTGAAATTATAAGATGTCATTTAGAAAGAATAGGTTCAATCCATAGTGGCCACTTACCTAGGATTTAATATCCTATGTATTTCCCAACATCAAATGTAGTAGAGGCAGGCGATTGTCCGGTGAAGTTAGTCGAGGTGTGCGCAAAGCTGGCCTGGATATTCATGGATATAAAAAAACAATTATTTACACCATTACAATTATTAGATAGCTAAGGTTAGAATTAAATATCAAATGATATATATATATATATATATATATATATATATATATATATATATATAAAGAAGATAAAATGGTAAGTTTCTTTCTTTAAATAACTTTTTAAGATTGAAAAATAAAAAACCTTTCAACTTTTAAAGGTTAAATCTACATATATCAATTTTTTTTTAAAAAAAAAGTAATTATAAAATAAAATTTATACATCATAAAAAAAACGAATGATTTTGTTAGAAAACTAAAATGATCACTGAAAAATTTTAAAATAAATATATAATAGATGAAAACTTGACAAGTGTACTTATAAACTATAATTATTTCGTAGTTTTGCAAATAATGGGTGCGCTGAAGAAACACATATTTCTTTTTTTATTTTAAAAATTAATTCTATGTTTATGTATTGTTGAATTTAAATGAAGAGTAACGTTTTATTGCAGAAAAAGAAAAAAAAGAGAGAGAGGAAGACAAGATTGTAGAAAAAGGTGGGTTTCACTTTACAGATAAGGAGATAGACTTTATATCTCACTAAAATAATAAAATAAAAAATTTTAGGGCAAAAATTAATTTATACCTATAAATTTTGGAGTTGTATCAACTATAACTCTAAATTAATAATTGTATGAATTAAAATCCTAAAGTTTCGTAAATGAATCAATTTATAAAACTATTCTTTTTCTAAAGTTGTATCAAAGTCGTAGCAAGAAAAATTATCACATTATTGTTTCTAAAAAGTAGAGAAAAATAGAGCAATAAGAGAAGATAAAAGACTACTCATATTAATTTATAAAAAAATCATTACTATCTATTTCATTCCAACATTTCACCCTAATTTACGTTATCCCTACATTTAAGAAAGTCTTATACACATATGAAAGTTATGTATTAACGATTTTAAAAGAAATTCTAACTAGGGTCTAAATTGATTCCCTTACGAAAGTTTAAAATTATTGATTCACAATATGGGTTTGATACAATTATTATTTGGGTTTTAAGTGATACAATCCCAAAGTTTATAGGTAAATTGATGTTTATATATATATATATAAAAGTTATGTATTAACGATTTTAAAAGAAATTCTAACTATGGTCTAAATTGATTCCCTTATGAAAGTTTAAAATTATTGATTCACAATATGGGTTTGATACAATTATTATTTGGGTTTTAAGTGATACAATCCCAAAGTTTATAGGTAAATTGATGTTTTCATATATGTATATGTACATATATTACATATATATATATATGTACATCATATAGATATATATGTACATATACATATATATATATATATATGTACATATACATACATACATGTATATGTGCGCTTGCAAAAATCAACTAAAATTCCAAACTAATAATTTTTCAATGATATTCAACTACATATTGTCACAGATAGTTGGCCAGTTCTCATCCTAAAAATTCGGGCAATTTTGGCTAGCTTGGATTCAATCATAGATCATCTTTTCCCGCTTTTGGTGGAGTCTAATTCCCTAATTTATATTAACCTTATAAATGGTTGTGACAAAAATCTCACTGAAGGGCAAGATTTCACTACGGAAGTGCATCAGTTGGCCCCGTTATGGCCGTAATTACCTTCTCACATTAGTCGATGTATCAATTGAGAAGCTGATAAGCTTGCTCATAGAACTATATTTTTAAATTTGGATGATTTTTGGGATGCTGCATCATCTATGGGTCTCCAAAATTTTCTCTGTGATTAATACTTCATTATAGTTTCTTTTCCTCGAAAAAAAAAAACGTGTGGATGGACTTTTCTTATTTTGAGCTAATACTGATGAATGTAATATTAATATAAGTCCTTTATATAGAGAATTGAAAGATTTAGATTAATAATTGAATATTCAGAGCAAAATTGAAATCTAACGCCTATTTGAATACTATAGCTCTAGTTAAGTTATATACTTAAACTGTAAACCTTTTTTTTTTTTTTTTTAGTTTTAAACTTTGGTTCTATATGTAATTTATGTTATTAACCCCATTAATTGTCCATATGAGTATGACTCAACTAATATAAATATGTATCTTCGACTAAGAGGTTAGATATTCAAATCCTCCACCCATATATTGTAAAAAAAATACCATTAATTAATTAATGTAACATATTTATTAGACAAATATTACGACAAATTATTAACAACTAAACAAACTATTAAATAGAGTTGGGCATATTTGAGAGTGATTTTGAAATTATTAAAATCACTTTTGTCATGTCTAAAATCACTTGATGTAACATATTCAAAATACATGAAGTTAATTTTGAATAATTAAAAGCATGCTTAGGGTGATTTTGATTTTAAATACGACTGATTTTAACCATTTCAAAATCACCCTAAACATGCCCTAACTAATTTTGGAATCATATTTAAATAACAATTTTTTATGAATATTTCTTTCTTATTTTCTTTTACCATAATCATCGATATTTTTTTTAAAAAATGAAATTATTGTTTCTTTCCAAATCATGAATTTATAAATAGTAAGTTGATAAGGTGAAAATTTACCAGTGTTTATAGAAAAAAAATTAACTTTTATTTTATATTATTTGAAGCAATAAACTTGTGTTCAAGTTTCAGGCTGCTTCAAAAAAACAAAACATTCTCAAAAGGAAAAAGAAAAGATTAAATTACAAGTTTATTCTCAATTTTGTACTTAACAAATTCGTAACATTTAAAAAATTCAAAAGTTGACGAGTAAATTTATAATTATGGAAGTTACAGAGTCACGAACTACACTTGTAATTTTAAGAAAAAAGCAAATTGTATCGAATCTAAACCCTAAAATCCAGTTTATCGGCCTTGCATTCGACAATTTGGTTGGCCAAAATCTGCCGGCCGATAGCCTTGTGATCAACGCCGCAGGAATGCTCTTGAGGAAACCTATGTTTACCACAGAAGGAACCTCCACACCGGCAGTTGAATCCCAACAATCCGACCTTCTTCTTGCAGGTTTCGCACCTATTTTTGGTTTTCAAATCGGCGACCGGTTCAGAAGTCTCGGAACAAGGAGATTGTCTGGTTCCGGTTTCTTTGAGGAAAGCGGCGTAACAGACGGAGCACAAGTTTTTATTCTTCGGATTTCCATAAAAGCCACATGAGTTGTTGGCACAGAGTGTTGCATCGTCGTTACCATTCTCTGATTTTCCAAAACCGGCCATTGTATTGTATCTTTGGATCTTCTTCTTCTTCTTCTTCTTCTTGCTGCTGGATCGAGTCGATTTCCGAGGTTACTGTGAAAATTTGCTCTGTAGATTGCCTTGATGTTGGGTATGAGTCTGCTCAAAGCTTATTATATACAGATTTGATGTTCGAATCTGATTAGGAAAAGATCGTAGAAATTAAATCCGGTAAGAAATTGGATTGGAATTAAGTTTGAAGTCCTAACCATCTCAGGAATTTTATCATACTCATAATAATATATACATCTTTTTTTTTAGAGCTTATTATATATCTTTTTTTTAGAGCTTATTATATATATATATATATATATATATATATCTTTTTCTTTAATAAAGTAAAATGTAAATAACTCGGAGTTAGCTTTGGAAATTTTTATTCTTTATGTAAGTTTAAGCTTTCAAGCCAATCTTTATTGATAACAATTGTATTTCATTTTCCATTAAAAAAATAAGGAAAAATATCAAAATTCACCATAAACTTGGGAAGCTGGATCACTTTTTAACTAAACTTTCAATTTCAACCAATTACATCACTTTTATAAGTTTTATAATTTTTACCTTGAACTGAAATAAGTATTGTAATTTCTACCCTCTATTAGACTTTCATTTGAAAAATTATCAATTAAAATATTCTCAAGTGCATTTAATGAATAGAAAACATATGTTCAATACAAAATGAATAAAGTTTTAAAGAAAGACGACACTATAATTGATATTTTGTTGAAATTTGTGAGTTTTAAAAGATTTATTAAAATGTCTGTCTTATATCTTATATACTATAATTTTGTGCAAAGTTTAATTTTTGTTAAAATTAGGGAGTGGATTTTTCAAAAAAAATAAACTTAATAAAACTTACAATAAACATTTAAGTTTAGAGTTCAATTTGATGAAATTAAAATTTTATGGTGAAAATTGATACAACTTGCCAAATTCACTAGTAAAGATTGATTTTTTTTTTTCCAAAAAACAATTATATTTTATTCATTCTATAACTTTTATTAAAATTAAAAGAGCATTTAAAAAATATATATTTTTAAAGTATATGCTTTGCTTTTAAAGTTGGCTAAAATTTTTCCTAAAAAAAATGCTTAAGTTTTAAAAATAACTATTTAAATAAAACATAAAATCACTGTAAATGAGAATATAAAACCATCCCCTAAAAATACATCACATACCATCATGGTATTAAAGTTCCATTGACAAGACGACATTTCCGTCCATGAGTTCAACACAACATAGGGAATGAATCGATATTTCCATTATATCATAAAAGAAAATTTATGAAACATAAAAAATTACAAAAAAAAATGTCACTAATGTGAATAAAACATAAATAATAAGTATTTTAACTCATTTAAAGAGTGTAAAATATTTATTTCTATCAAATTGAGACCTCGACATTTCTGTTGAGGTCGATATTTTAAACCTGGCATACAATACACAATTAAAAAAAAAAACTCTAGTTAGTTTAATGGATGCAATTCCCATTTAAACTTAACCCGAAATCAAAGTCTAGATTTGGTATTTGAATTGATGAGTTTTCTGTAACCTTTGTTTGATGAGAGTGGGCTTTCCTCCCCCACAGTTGTAATTTCACTTTTCACTGTGCTGGAAAAGAGATGCCATTGAAGTAAGATAACATTGTTAACATTTGGATGGATATACGAGAAAAGTATAGATGAATGAATGAATGACTTAACAATGAAATTTACAAGTACTGTGTATTGTTGCAAGAATATTAATTAAAAACGCCTCAAGACTCATTACACTTCATACATTATTTACTGTTATTTGTGACTTCACACTCAGAAAGAAACTAAATACGTGCTATGCGACAACCTATAATCTTTTCCTATGGGAAACAGAGCAAATTCATGAAACTAAATTCTTCAAGAAAATCTAAAGAGAGGGAGAGAGAGAGAAAGAGAGAGCAATAGGTTAACCTAGTGAGATGAAGATTTGAAGCATAACTTGGGAGAACAAATCCAATTCTCCAATTCGGGCAAGCATGACTCCAACCTAAAAGTTAACGAAAATAATCCGATTCAAAAATCATGAAACTAAATGCTTCAAGAAAATCAATAGGTATATGCTTTAGCAGAAAAGAAGTCCACGTACAATATTCAAATGCATTTGTTACAATGTTGGCAACTGCTGTCTTGACGAACACAACCACCATGATAGATACTAGCAAAATATCCGAATGGCTCCACAAAAAGATGTACACGATTGAGCATTCCAACACTTGAAAGGAAAGAAGTTACAAATTAGTTACAGACTGTTTCCACCTAAAAAGGAAGAGATCATCAAACTTTATAAACCTTTACACCCATTTAGAAGCCTAATGTAAGAGGGAATATGCCTCATGTAAAAAGATTAAGTAATTTAGGAGCAATTCAACAATAGTAGAAGTGTGTCCAACTTTTAAAGCAAAACAGCTTTCTATTTCAACTGTATTTCATGAAACTTTCCAAAGCTCATATCTCTTAGATTCATTCTTCATATACTTACAATGTCTTGAGCCTCTCAATCCAATATTGACAATAACATAAGTTCCAATTCCTTTATCCATTACCTAAATCCAAGTTTCTCACCATGTTCATAAGTAATGAACTTCAGAACTTCAATGTTTACACTCAAGATATCATCTATAATCCTTTTAAAATCGAACACTAGAAAAAATCAAATTTAACATAATGCATGAAAGATGCTCCTCGAGTAAATGTGTGTACTCTTTAGCAGCTACAAATGTGTGTACTCGAGTAAATGTGTACCTTTTTAGAATAATGCATGCTGGCTCAAAGGCTCAAAGGCGTCATTAATCAATCTAAGAATTGATTTTTTTTAAAAAAAAGGTAAATGAATTGAGAAATAACTCAACAAACAGCAAGGAACATTCTTATAATGTAGAATGAATATGAATCGATTAGTAGCCAGGGCATAGAAAATTAGACATATGGCCTTACCCAGGTAGACAGCAAGTAAAACGCCACAGCAGCAAGCCTATACAGCTCATTTGTCTGAATCACAGAAAAAATAAATGATGAGGTTATTAGTTGCTACAAAAACAATGCTAAAAGGAGGACCCTGCTTTCCAACTCACCTGTGACGACAGCTGAACCATCAACTTTAAAAAGTGGGGAACAAATGATTATTGACCAAATAGATGTGGCCATGAGATCCCATGGCAAAATAATCCAACTGTAGAAACATCTTCCAACATAGTGATAGCCATATGTGCTCACAGGTTATTCATATCACGTGTTTCACCTATATTATCATAGATGCAGAAAGCTCATTACTCATATTCCAGACATTCAATCCTTTGACATACATCTCAGACAAAACAAGTTGGGCTTCTTGAAACCTCCCTTCTCTCTTAAGACCAGCAATGAGTTGATTGCAAACGGAGGAATTTAACAAAAAATGGTTTTTGAACATCTCTTTATACCATACATGTGCTTCGCTATAATCACCAAGTTCACAAAGTCCCTTAACTAGGATATTGTAAGTGTCAGCCTTAGGAGTCAACCCTCTAGCCTTCATATCATCAACAAGTTTCCTTACTTCTGTAACCTTACTATCTCTGAAGCATCCTAAAATCAAACAGTTATAAGTCATCTTGTCTAGTTGGACTCCTTCATCTATCATCTTTTTGAACAAAACAAATGCCTTTTGAACATCTCCGTTTTCTATGTAACAAAAAATCATTGCATTATAGACAACTCTATCTGGAGTAAGATCCATGTGTAACATTTCATTGAACAGTTTCTCTACAGTATCTAAACCAACCTTGCTACATCCAGATATTAATGGATGATACGTCATTAAAGTAGGATTGATGCCTTGCTTTTTCAAAGTTTCATATAACTCAAGGCCTTTTTGGGGGTTCCCAAAACTACAATACCCAGAGATAAGGGAGTTGTATGTAATCACATCAGGTGTAAAACCATTGTTTGTAATTTGGTTGACTAATTCTTCTGCTTCAATTACCCTCCCTTTCTTGCAGAGTCCATTGATGAGTGAATTGTATGTTGCAAGGGTTGGGATGAAGTCCCTATCAATCATTTCATCAAAAATTTTGAAAGCATCTTGCATTTTCCCTAATGTGCAATTACAATCAATCAACATATTATAAATTTGAGCATTTGGAAAAACCCCCTTACTATCCATATCAGCAAAAATTACTTCAGCTTCAACAAATCTACCACCCTTGCATAGACAATTAATGAGAGTTCCATAGCTCACCACATTTGGCTTTATCCCTTTACTTTCCATTTCTTCAAGAACTTGAAAACATCTATCAAAAAGACACGCCCGTCCATGACCATCAAGAAGGATGTTATATGTTTCAATGCTAGGGCAAACTTCCCTCTCTATCATCTTCCTCAACCATTCCTCTGCCTTATCCAACTCTTTTATTTCACAAAACTTATTGATCAACGAATTAAAAGTGATGCAATTGGGTGTTAAGCCTCGATTTTCCATTCGTTGGATGGTTGAAATAGCACTATCAATATTTCCTTTTCGGCAGTACCCATCCACTAGCACATTAAAAACTACTTCATCCGGAACCAATCCATTCATCATTAATTTCATCAGAATCTCCTCTGCCTTTTCCACCTTCCCATCTTTACATAAACCATTCAACAAAATACAACAAGTATAATTATTTAGTCTCACCCCTTTGTTCACTGCTTCTTCATACAGACCTATTGAGGCTTCACCATTACCAGACCTCAAATACCCATCAAAAAGTATGCTATAGGTAAATCCATCTGGTGCAAACCCATAAGCTTCCATCTCATGCAATATTTTTTTGGCTTCCTCCATCTGCGTTGCCTGACAGAGCCCACTTAGCAATGAATTGTATGTTACAAGATTAGGTTCCAAATTTTCATGCTTCATCCTCTCCTTCAGACTAAAAGCTTTATCCAGTTTTCCCGCCTTACAATATCCATTGATAATTGTATTATAAGTAACCAAATTAGGAGACACATTTTGATTGATCATTTCATCAAATATCTTCTCCACATCGATCATCTTCTTCTCTTTGCAGAAGCCAGAAATTAGCACATTGTAAACAAACAGAGTAGGATTAATCCCTATCTTCTTCATACAACACACCAAATCACAGGCCTTATTCATCTCCCCTAGTTTAATTGCCGACTCAACTGCCTTACCATACATAAAACTATCCGGTTGAATACCAGATTCAACAAGTTCAGAAAAGAAGTCAAGTGTCTTTTTAAACTCTTTTGCAGACATTAACAGTTTAAATAAAACACTGAGGGTAGACACAGCAGGAACAACACCATTTTTCTTCATTGAGGTATATAATCCTATGGCATCATCAAGCATTTTGAGATCCAAAAATGCCATCAACAACATGTTTGAGAAGACATGCTTCAAGGATGGAGAATGGACAGAAAAAAGTGCAATGAGATCACAAGATGATAAGAAAGGTGATTTGGAGAGAATTACAGACTTAATCAGCCTCTTGGCAGCACCTATGCGCTCCTGTTGAAGTAAAATCCGAAGCTTCCGAACTAACTCATGGCACAAAGTTTCTGGAGGGTTAGGATGTTGGTTCTTGGTGATGCTCAACGTTACTTCCTGATGAGTAGGAACCTGTTCAATTTGATTGGGGTTGTTCTGGGTAGAATCAGAGCAAAAGGAATTTGAGGTGGGAATTAATGCAATATACTGTGTTCTGAATCGTCTAGTGACAGAAATTCTAGGTAAATAATATCCATGCCTTCCCATTTTCAGCTCAAACAGTTGGTTTAAAGATTTTGCAAAGAAGCTAGTACCAATTTTGCAATTGGAAACAGAAATTTCTGAAACATACCCATAATCCCATCTCTGCATTCAACCACCTCATTTTCTGCCAGAAAAGAAGAAGAAAGAATAAATAAATAAATATCTTAGATTTAAACAAATAAAACAAAATTTTACCTCCAAAAGAGGATATGTCAGGCATTGATACACAATAACGTTAGGATAGTGAAAATTTTAGACAATCAGTTCTCCATCGACGCTTCTGGTTAGGGTTGCACCGAGCGGTTTGATCCTAAGACTGACCGAACCGCTTGAAGGTATGTGGTGGCCGAGATACCGGTCCGGTTCGATTAGTGCTAATCGACCACTCGGTTTTCTATTTTTGAAAGCTTCCTCAAAGTATCACTTTTATTCGAAATGTCTCGCTCCAGTTTCAGTATTTATTGAGGGAAAGAATCAAAATTTGAATAATCAGACCGAGTGAGAGTGGAGGAGAGCACGGCGGAGAGCACGGCGGAGGTGGCGACGGCGACGGCGACGGCAATCGAAGGAGCAAGCCGAAGCCCTGGGAGGTCTGTACAATCGCAGAGGTAGGTGAAATGGAGCTCAGCCAACTTTGTTCTTTTTACTCTCTCAAATTGAGAGTGAGTTTTACATTATTTTGACAAACGCCACACTTTTTGGGCTGGGCCACTAAAACATAGCCAGATTTTTTTTTCCAGAAAATAGAGGTATATATATATATATAATAATTAGTTTGGTTCGATTCAGCATTAAAATTAAGGTTAAACTATCATTTTGGTTTCTATACTTTGGAGGTGTTTGGAGCAATGGATTGGGTTGGATTGTTTTGGAATCCAAACCCAAACTCTTGTTTGGACCACTGTGTTCAAAACCCAATGGTTTTGAAACACAACCCCATGGTTTTGCATAGTGAAATGGGGGGGTTTGATTTCCAACACACCGGTTTGC
The DNA here is from genome assembly GCA_033996785.1 of Trichosanthes truncata. Classification (NCBI taxonomy): domain Eukaryota; kingdom Viridiplantae; phylum Streptophyta; class Magnoliopsida; order Cucurbitales; family Cucurbitaceae; genus Trichosanthes; species Trichosanthes truncata. The sequence goes on from JAWPNB010000003.1 coordinate 89,419,438, forward strand.
TCTTCATTTGGCACCTATTTTCATTATCGCGTTTTCTTATCTCTCTCCCGTCTCTTCCATTGTTTTTTTTAATTGGTATCTCACATTTTTTTGTAACAAACAATAAATTATTACAAATGTTTGTTTTATACATGCCATAACTTAACCAAATTTCGTATTTGACAAAGTAATTATTTTTCATTGGAAACTCATTTTTTTTTTTGAAAAACAATAAATTATTACAAATATTTTGTTTTTTTATACTTGTCATAAACCTAACCAAATTTGATATTTGAGAAAGTAATTATTTTTCATTGGAAACTCACATTTTTTTTTGTAAAAAACAATAAATTATTACAAATATTTTTTTTATACTTGTCATAAACCTAACCAAATTTGATATTTGACAAAGTAATTATTTTTCATTGGAAACTCACATTTTTTTTTGTAAAAAATAATAAACTATTATGAATGTTTTTTTTTATACTTGTCATAAACCTAACCAAATTTGATATTTGACAAAGTATGTTGATTTTTCATTGGAAACTCACATTTTTTTTTTGTAAAAAGCAATAAATTATTACAAAATTTTTTTTATACTTGTCATAAACATAACCAAATTTGATATTTGACAAAGTATGTTGATTTTTCATTGGAAACTCACATTTTTTTGGTAAAAAATAATAAAATATTACAAATATTTTTTTTAATACTTGTCATAAACCTAACCAAATTTGATATTTGACAAAGCAATTATTTTTCATTGGAAACTCACATTTTTTTTTTGTAAAAAACAATAAATTATTACAACTGTTTTTTTATACATTCCATAAACCTAACCAAATTACCCAACTTACACAAATGATTCTACAACTAACCAAAGATTGCCAATAGAAAATAAGGAAAGGAAAAAAAAGAGACCAAAGTAGCAAAGGAAAAAACAAAAAACAAAAACTACACAACCCCAGGGTTCAGAACACTGCACTCAAAACACTATTTCCTGATTCCCAGGGTTCAGAACACTGCACCCCAAACACTGTTTTTTGATTCCCAGGCTTCAGAACACTGCACCCCAAACACTGTGTTCTGATTCCCAGGCTTTCAAACCCCCCAGAACAAATCCTCCAGGGTTCCGATTCCAAGGGTTCTGATTCCAAAACGGTGCTCCAAACGCCCCCTTTAAGTCTCATTCTATTCTAGTATTTGTACTTTCAAATGTCTAAATTTAGTCCATATAGCTTAAAATTGGTCCCTACTATTAGTTTAGTGTTAACTTTTCTATAAAGGAAAAAAAAAAATTGTTTCTATTAACTTTCCTTCTATAAATTTTGAAAATATGTTTACATTGTGTTTTTTCTTGAATGGAAATGATGATTATTATTTATAACCAATTTCAATAAAAATTAACTTCAAATTTACAGTAGAGACTAATTTTAAGATTTATTAAAAGTAGACCACATTTGGATATTTGAAAGTCTAGGTGACTAAAATGGACTAAAACTCAAAAGTACAGAGACCAAGATGATATTCAAACCTAAAATTAATAATCACTCACCCATACTTGGTGGATTCAATTTGAATAGACTGGCTTATATGGCATAGGTCAGTTCAATAACTGCAACAAGCAATAGCCTAGTTCTAGTGATCAAGGCAGATGATGAACCAAAAAGAAAATTCAAGGGAAGGAGACAAGATAAGAGAGAGTGGAGGTGAGGAAGAAAAAAAATGGAACTGAAATGGAAGAGAGCCTTTTAGTCTAGGTTGTGGGATTCTTCGACTTTAGAGAAAAGATTTGAGGTCAATTACCGAGCTATGCTCATATAGCCTTATCACTTATCCATTGAAGCTCAGTTTAGTTCATCAAAATTTAAATTTATAATGGGTTAAATTAATAACATATTTCATCTCATATTTTTATGTTTGTCAGTATTGATTATGAGATGCAGACATAATAGAAATAAAATGGGCAATTAACTATTTATTGAAAAAGAGAGTTAAAAATTCAAAATAATTACAAAACTAATATGAATTCTCCTACCCCAAATTCCTACTTTAAAAAGAATACATCACGGTTAAAAAATAAATGTGCGACTAAATTTGAACGGCAAATTACAACAAAATATTACCGGCAGCTAGATCATCTTCATCTACAACAATTTCTGAAGTCTAATGGTTCTGATCAGAGCCAAACCGGGATGTTCTATCCCATGTTTAAACCAAGGGGAAGAGGGCAGTTTTGGTTCTTCAATATTTCAACCCAACTTCTGGTTTTCTTTATGGGAAGCTATGAAAATGGACTTCTTTCTTTGCTCCATCAAAAGCAAAACCAATGAATATCTTTTGATCATAAAGCAAGAACAAATCCTGGTAAGATCACTGACATTTCAAAAGGAGGGGGTTCTGCAATCCCTCAACATTTAAAGAGCAGCCCTATCAGGAAAATGTTAGAAAGAATTGCACAGGAGGAAGACACAAGCCGTGACTCAAAGATCAAGAAGACAAAGCAACTTACAGGTGCTTTTCACCTTAACCTCTTCATCATGGAGGACATGTCTCAACTTCCCAAGTTCTTGGCACTCTACAATGTAACCCCATTATGCATCATCAAACCTTTCCAGAGTAAGAGAATCACGATAAAACACACCGAATATGAACAAATCAATGATGCCACTTTAGGCTCTCGAACTGAATCTCAAAGAAATTTGGTTGTTCAAACTTCTACTTCCGAAAGAAAGATTTATGTCATCTGAAATTCCAGAGAAGAACTCAACTGGGAGACTTGCAAGAACCAGCAATTTTTTTAATCCTTTCAATAACTATCAATAAATCGTCTCGAGAAAGTGTAGTGAAACAACATCTAAACCATCCGGGTTCTATACAATGACAAGCAGATCCAGGAGTCGCATTAATTTTAGCTACATTGAGCAGCTTCTCCCACAATTCAAGTTCTCCTTTCTCACTATAAGAATTCATCAGTCCACTCATATCAGCCCAACAGAAAAAACCAGCACTGCTCTTTGCACAATTAATTCCCAACTGTTTCAAACCGGCCACAAAAAGAACATACATCTCACGAATTCTCTTTCTGCTTGTCTCCAAGTATTCATTGACAAAGGTTCTGTCTGAAAGCATCAAGGTTACAAGCCGCTGGGTTGGAGCGGAAATCGGGCAAAATCTTGTCATTTTTCTTGCAGCAGCCAAAACATTTTCATTTTGTGAATAGATGACACCAACTCTAAAGCCAGGAAGAGAGAGGTCTTTTGACAGCCCATACACAATATGAACCCTATTCTTGTCAGTATCTTCCGAATCAATAATTTCAGCCATGCTCACAAACTCCTCATTTCCATAAACAGACCCTGCAAATATCTCGTCAGATACGACATGGATGTTCTTCTCTTGAGCAAAATCTAAAATACTGTATAGCATATCTCGGGGCAACATGTTGCCAACAGGATTTGCAGGATTAGATAAGAGAATTCCCCGAACTTTTACTCCTCGTTTCCTGGCTTGATTGAATGCTTGCTCAAGAACAGTGATGTTCAAATTAAAGTTGTCAGCACTACGACATTGAACCGGTATTAAATCCACTCCAGTTCTCCACTTCATATCTCTATCGAAACTGCATACAACTTTTCTAATTAAATAATCACATACTTAGGTAGCTAAACTTCTTTTTGTGACACAACGTTTTCTTATCAAAAGTTTGAATGTAGTTTAGGAGCTACTAACCCAGGATAATAAGGAGTTGGAACAAGAAATGCATTTCCAGGGTCTGCTAAGCAGAAACAGAGTACCTCAACTGCGGCAGTGGCACCAGATGTTAACAATAATTGTGATGGATCAAAAGCAACTCCACCACCCATTACCTGAGACATGAAACCTGCCATAGCCTACAATGATTGAAATGGTTTCAAGACAAGAGCCTGGAACTGAATGCTTATTAAATTTTGTTGCACTGATTAAGAAAGTAGTATAATGAAAGTAATATTCAATATAAAAAAACAAATGAACACGAAAGGGGAATATAGCAAGTTTAAGGAATGGCATACAGCAACCCACTTTTTGAATAAGGCAAAAGGACAAAGAAACAAAGAGAAAACAGAGAAGTTGGATACATGAACAAGCATAAACTACTATACAAGAATTGTCATGTCATCAATAAATCCTAGGTAAGAATAATATGATTGATTAAGAAAGAAAGAGCAATATGGTTTGAAATTCTAAGCTTTTGATATCTCAAATCATACCCAAGAATTTGAGTTCAGCTTCATCATCAATTTTAACTTTCATTACATTGAGCCCTTCAAAGCCCTTTAAACAGCAATGCAGCTATCAGGAAAAGAAGGCGGAACATGGACAACAACATATATTGCATTTCACAGACGAGTTTTGGATCATAAACTTCAGAGGTTGTGGAGAGAGAGGAGATTAAACACAAACACAGACATTGTAATATCATTTTCAAAACACTTGGGCAAGCTAAACTACATTCATTTTCATTCCTGGACTTAACAATCCAGCACTACAGAACCGAGAGCTTAGAGGAAATATCTGTTTCCACCTAAATAGACAATAAATATAAATACCATTTTCAGCTCCCACAATCCATCGAAAGGCTGGTAAGTGGCTATCCCTGTAATATTCAACTCGACGCTATTGCCTCCACTTACGGAACCAGTATAATTCTCCGATATCCATTTCTCAAGCAAATCAAAGCACAACTTCAACCACAGAAAAGACAAGAGCAGAGTATTAAAAAAAGAAACTAAATCTCAATTGAAGAACAAAAGAGTTGGAATCAAAATACAAACAGTACCCTATTCTCGGACAACCCAAGCTGAATAATACCATTCGGATTATCCAACCTATCGTAAGGATCCTCCCGAACGCGATCCAATCCAATATAGTAGGGGGAGTTATTGGGCTTCGCAATCAAACTGGCTCGAGAAGAAACCCGAACTCGCTCAACGGATCCACGCGCCAGTAAATTGGAGCGAGAGGACGAGCGGTTGAGGTCGACGAGGTTAGAGGAAGAGTGAGAAGGGGACGGAGGATTCGAGGAGGAGTCGGAGTTGGGAGAGCGGTTACGCTTCAAATAGAGTTGGAGGAAGTAGAAGAGGGCACAGGGAATGAGAGAGCCCAACAAGAGACCTCCACGGCCTTGGACTACGCCTTGCAGAGGCACCACAAGCCTCATGGCGGTGGCTCCGCCGCGCTTTCAGGTTCGGTTTCGGAATTCCGAATCTGAGTTCGAGCTCCAGGTCGTATCGGGCTCACCGGAGACGCAGGTGGACGGCCGGCGGCGGAGGGAAGTGAGGAAGTGGTGGAGCTTTCAATTTGGTTGGTTTGGGTTTGGCAGATGAGCATCAGGTTGGCTGCCGATGAAATACCGTGACCCAAACTGATTTTTCCTCTTTTTCTTCTTTTTCTTATTTTTCTTCTTTTCTTTTTTTCTTTTTCTTTTTCTTTTGAAGTAAATTGTAATTTGTAAGGCGAGACTCGAGAGTGAGAGGGAACCTAGGAATCTGGATCATGGGGATGAGTTGAGCTAAATGACTGAAATACTCTTGGAAGTTTTAATGTAGGAATTATTTATTGAGACTATTCTTTAGGTGGTAAAAATAAATTTTAGAAAAAAAAAATCATTTTTGACCCTATACTTGACAGGTTGAACTTCTAACTTTTTAGTTGATGATATATTATCTTGACCAATTAAGCTATATTCAAGGCATTTAACATAATTTATTTTGTATCGACTTGTTGTATGTTAGTAAATGTGTGAATTGTACTTTAAAAAAATAACAAAAAATATGTAAATTTAATAATATTTTGATTCTAATAAAACTGAACTATAGACAAAAGTCATTGTTTGTAAATCGTACATATCGATAAGCAGGTTTAGAAGTTTTATACCACCTCCATAGCGTAGCTCGTTTTACATTGCCTCTTTTTCTAGAATATTCTATATAGATATATAGGTTAAATTACAAGTTTAGTCTCCAAACTTTGAGATTTGCATTTATTTGATCTTGAACTTTCAATTTTGTGTCTAATATGTCCTTGAAAAATTCAAATTTTAAAAAAATTAATTGATCTATTATATATCAATTTGAATTTTCTGTCTAATAGAACTCTAAAATTTCAATTTTGTGTCATGTAGATCTGTAAATTTTAAAAAAATTAAAAATTTAGACACTAAATTTATAATTTTAAAAGTTCAGACCAAATAAATACAAACCTCAAAGTTTAGAGAATAAATTTATAATTTAACCGTATACAGTTTCTTGCTCACTTCATCATCACCTTTCAAATGTGAAAGAGCGCAAGTTCCTTTTTTTCTTTTTTGACTTTTATTTTGGTGATGGGACTAACACTCCTTGCACTAACCCAAACATATAAATTAAGCTATCCATATTTATAATATTTTTATATAAATTAATAAAATAGATATAAACTAATTCAATAGATTAGTTCAACTAAACTATGGCTATATTTCTTATTGTTTAATTTATTAACAATATAAATCAGAGCTTCACGAGATACTCATCCCTTCATTAAATAATGGAATTGAATACCAAACTGTTTAATCAACTACTGTACTAAGGATTGTCCTCAATACTACCCCCTTCATTGGTAATTACATTTCCCTTCATGAATGGTAATTTCATTTATAGCCTTGTTAGATAACTTTTTTTACTTGGTTGAGTTCAACAATGACAAGATGACAGTTCAAACCATCAACTTTCAAAATAGTAATTGATGTCTTATCCATTTGAACTAAGCTCAAATTGGCTTGTTAGATAACTAATTATATAATAAATTGTGTTTCTTCCAAATTTAAGTTTAACCAGAATTCTACTCTTAATTTTAAACCGTGCATGATCATTCAACAAACCAAGGCTATCATTCTCACCAAATAGTGTCTTTCCCCAATCTCAAAATCAAAAGACTACCATGCCTTTTTTAAAATTACATTGTGCTTTATGTAATGATCTATTCAAATTCATACAACAAATGAACTTTATTTAGATGGGCAAAACTTAGGAGATGGAAATCCTCTAGGTATTCATAGCAGCCATTGGATATATAATGATTCAATAATTGTAAAGTGACGATCATGTCAAACAACAACATATATTATGTTGATATAGTTTCCTAATCTGAGAATTAAATATAAAATATGAATCAGCATCTTCAAATAGTGATCAAACTGTTCAGCTTGGAACATCCAAAATTAACCCCCTCAAAAAGACATTTGAGAATCCTATAATTAATATTTCGTATTTACAGCTTCCAGAGAACTCTATTTCCATGTTTTCACTCCCAAAAAACTATATGTACTTTTTCTGTACATTGACCTAGCTCAGCTGAAGCAATGGTGAAACTAAAAGCATCCTAGAAAAGAATCTCCAAAACCATAATCGATGAAGGCTGAGAAATCGGCTCTGATATTCACAAACCTTTCAGAGAGAGTGGAGGAGAGACGGCTAGACTACGTTTAATGTTGAGTCACAACATTCTGTTATGTGCTTCAATCATTGATGCTTTCTCCTGCAGAAATAAAATTGGCAAAAAGGAAAATGGACATAAATAAACCAATCTCTTCCCACTGACCAAAAGACTAAAAGGATGTGGATTGTAATCTAAAGAACCGAGAGAGAGATGGACCTCGTTTTGAATGTTGTTTTCGGAGGGGAACCAATGCATGAGAACCCCTAAATTCAAGACGGCAGGTATCAATTTGAACAGAAGAGGGGTGGTCACCTGTGCATCATTATTATTTAGACGTTAAACACACTAGAAAAAAAATACAGACAATTCCACTGCCCTTGGGGCTGGCTCTGGCTCACTATAAGAGCAGGAGGAGAATCACAGTACAAATGCAATATTAACTCACCAGACTAAGTGCTGTTGTTCCAAGAAGCAGCAGATAAACTTTCCCCTGCGTTAAATTAAAAAGTAGTAGGAAATAAGAAAAAGTATAAATTACTGCCACTATTACTTGAGTAATGAATCGAATAAAAATGATAAGCGAATGTTTGGGATGCATAAAGGAGAAAAATGAAGATGACCTATTGGGGGGAAACTACATTCCAAAAAGATTACAAGAGAGGAAGCTAAGAATTGGGGGCTAATTTTTTTCTTATTTTATTATTGGAGGTTCATGTTCGTGTGGCCAGAACATAACAATGAATCTCCTAGTCTACTGTTGAAAGAACATTATTTAAATGCCTGAGACTCATTACTACATACATACTGTTATTAATGCTTGAGATTTCACACTCAAAACTAAAAACATGCTATGTGACGGTCTATCATCATACTTTGTCTGCGTGTCACATAAGATATGAGAAAGCTAGAGAGAGAGAGAGAGAAGTAACCCCAATGAGATGAAGATTTGAAGCACGGCTTAGGAGAACAAAAGCAAATTCACCAATTTGAGCAAGCATGACTCCAACCTAAAAGTTAAGGTAAATAACAAGATTAGAAAATCATGAAACTAAATTCTTCAGGTAAATCAGTAAATAGGCCTACCTGAAAAGAAGTCCTAATACTGTATCCAAATGCCTTTGCAACAACGGTAGCCACTGCTGTCTTGACAAACACAACCAGCATTACAGATGCTAGCAAAATATCCAAATGGCTCCACAGAAAATGTACATGAATGAGCATTCCAATACTGGAAAGGAACAAAGCTGCAAATAAATTGCGGATTGGTTCCACCTATAAAGCAAGAGATCATCAAAACTTTATAAACCTTCACGCCAATTTAATAGCCCAATGTAAAAAGGAACATGCCGCATGTGAGAAGATAAAATGACAAAATTGCAGCATGACACCATTCTACAAAAGATGGTTTATTAGTATCTTACGGATTAGAAATCTGAAAAGAAACAAGTGAAGAACAACTTAATATAGACTCATAAAAAACATGGTTTTATTTTTAAATAACCGTAGGTGCCTATGCTAGCTTGAAACTGGCTTCACAAGCATCAAAATTACAGCTTGCCACTTTTAGTGTTGGACAACCCATGGTGGTTTGAGAAAAAATGAAGATTTTAAAAAAAATAATATTAAAGATAGAAATCTTTGTCCATATATCATCACGACGAGCACTACTCAAAGAACTGGCAGTATGCATGTCATTGGAGTACCTGATCTAAAGTATGTTGACCGAAGTCGGTGGTAGATATCATAACTCCAGCTACAAAGGAACCCAACTCAAGACTGAGGCCCAACTTATCACTGCACTGAAAAAGGTTAAAAATGCACAAGTATTAATTTGATTTCAATAAGCAAATACAAAGCAATATACTGCAGTTTATGTCATGTTGCAGCAATTCAACAATCCCAGGAGGTTCAGCTTTTCAAAGAAAACCTATAATATAATTCTATTAATACCATCTATATCAATTTTATTTTGTGATCTTTCCAAGCTCCATATTCAGAACTTCAAAGGCAGAATTAATTATCCAAATAAAAAAGAAGTCAACAAAACAAATATAGTACCAGAGAATTATTAACATCGAATTTTAGGCAGAGCTAGTTAGATACAAAAAAAAAAACAAATGAATTTCCTTTCAGGCATGCCTCTCTTAGATTCAACTCCATATTCCCAAAGTTTTGAGGCCTCTCAATTCAATATTCACAATCCCATATGTTGCAATTCCTTTAGGACATGTTTGGAAGTGATTTTAAAATGGTTAAAATCACTTTTTTCATGTTGAAAATCACTCCAAAACATGTATTTAATCATTCAAAATCATTTTAATGTTTGATTTTATACTTCGATTTATATACCATCAAAATTGATTTGAATAATTAAATGCATGTTTTGGAGTGATTTTGAACATGACAAAAGTGATTATAACCCTTTCAAAATCACCCCAACATGACATTAATCCATTACCTAAATTCAAGTTTCTCACCATGCTCAAAAAAGATCAGCTTAATTTCTAAGGTTCAATGTTTACACTCAGAACATCATCTATAATCCTTTTTTTAAAATAAAACACTAGGAAGAGTCAAATTTAACAATACATATGGGAGCTTATTAGCCTTTTGTCCTTTATTATAATTTTACTATTCTTAGTTTAGGACTTCCATGTATGCCTATATATATTGAACTCTAATATATAGAAGGGTGTGGATTCTTCTATATTTTGTTATAGTATGAACACCTTAAATCAATGGATCTCTCGTTACCACCTAATTGACATACCAATGCAGAATGGCCATTATACTTGGTCAAGTTTTGGGACTACTTCATACTTACCTCTGCTGGACAGGTTTTTTATTACAGATGGATGCTCTAACAAGCTAGGTTCAGTCAATCTGAGACGTTTAGACAAAAGCACTTCAAATCATTTTCCTTTGCTTCTCAATTTTGGGGATATTACGTGGGGACCTTGCCCATTCAGATTCGAAAATTCCTGATTGCAGAATAAATCCATCAAGAATGTGGTGGAGGATTGATGGATTCAGAACCCAACTGTAGGTTGGCCCGGCCATGGATTGATGATGAAGCTTTAGGGTCTAAAGGCTATTCTTAAGGAATGGAGTAAAAACTATCGATTTGATGTAAACAAACTCCATTCTCTTGTCTCCCAATTATAGCAATTAGATATTTTAGAGGACACAGTTGCTTTAACTTGCTCCCAATCTGACTCTCGTAGTTTGATTCGAGAACAAATTGAAGTTTTGACTGCACAAGACCACATTTATTGGAGACAACGATGTAAATTATAATGGCTTAAAGAGGGGGATGAAAATACGAAGTTTTTCCATAGACTTTTGGCTGCCAAATGGAGGAAAAACACAATCACTGAAATTCTTTCACAAGAAGGTAATCGCTTGTTAACAGCATCTGATATCAAAGCTGAATTTATTGATTTTTATTCGAAGTTGTGCACTAAAGATAGCCAACAACGTTTTCTGCCACTGAATGTTGACTGGAGTCCTATTAGTTTTGAACAAGCATCAGGTCTTGAGGATGTTTTTACAGAAAATGAGGTGTTCCAAGTTGTTTCTTCTTTAGGGAATGGCAAATCTCCAAGTCCAGATGGTTTCACTACTAAATTTTTTAAATTTTTTTGGGGAACTCTTAAGCATGATTTTGCGTATGGTTAATGATTTTTATTCATCGGGGATTATTAATGCTTCGATGAATGAAACTTATTTATGCTTAATCCCTAAGAAGCTTGCCTCCAAGTCAGTTACTGAATTTCGTCCTATTAGCCTCATTCCATGTGCTTATAAGATTGTTGCCAAAATCTTATCTAACAAGTTGAAGTTGGTCTTATCCTCTACCATTGCAGAAAACCAACTAGCCTTTGTTGCTAATAGACAAATTCTTGACTCTTCACTAATGGCTAATGAGATTATTGATGATTGGACTCTTAAGAAGAAGAAAGGTGTGGTTTTAAAGCTAGATATTGAAAAAGCTTTTGATACTATGGATTGGAATTTCCTAGATGCAATGTTGGAAGCAAAGGGACTTGGTCATATTTGGAGGAAATGGATTTGAGGGTGCGTTAGTAGTGCTAACTACTCTATCATTATTAACGGTAAACCTTGAGGGAAAATAGTACTGTCTCGTGGCATTCGTTAAGGTGATCCACTTTCACCCTTTCTCTTTATTTTAGTACATGATTGCCTAAGTCATCTTCTGGCTCATAGTGCAAATTTGGGTCTTATTTCTACTCATTCTATTGGTTCACAGTCCTTGTTCATAAATCACTTGCAATTTGCTGATGACACTCTTCTTTTCTCTATTTCTGATCGGGACACATTGTTTCATCTTTTTCAAGTGGTTAAAATTTTTGAATGTGCTTCTGGTTTGAGGATCAACTTAAACAAGAGTGAACTTCTGCGGATCCATATTGACTCCTGCCTCCTTTAGTTGTAAACAAGGTATTTGGCCCAACACTTATCTTGGTTTGCCTTTGGGAGGGAATTCAAAGTCTTCATCTTTTTGGCAATTTGTTATTGAGCGAAGAAAACAAAGATTACACAATTGAAAATATGCCTTCATTTCTAAAGGTGGTCGACATACCTTAATCCAAGCTACTCTCTCAAGCATGCCAATTTATTATAGGTCTCTGTTTAAAATTCCTTCTAAAGTGGTACATACTTTAGACAAGATAATTAGTGATTTTTTTTGGGAGGGCTCTCGAGGTGATGGAGGTGTTCATAATGTGAATTGGAAAACAACGCAACTTCCCAAACTAATGGGAGGTCTTGGAATTGGCAATTTTCAGCATCGTAATACAGCCTTATTTGCCAAATGGATTTGACGTTTTGCTCACGAAAAGGACTCCCTATGGAGGCGGCTTATTGCTAAGAAATATTATGGTTTTGTGCTTGGAGATGGTTGGCCACAACCCATCAAATTTGCTACTCATAAGTCACCTTGGAAATCTATTAGTAGTATACAAGAGTTGATTGCTTCTAGAGCACGTCGTCGACCTGGGGATGGATCTTCCACTCTCTTTTGGACAAATTTTTGGTTGAACTGTGATCCAATTGCTACTGCTTTTCCTCGACTTTTCAAGCTTTCTACGAACCAGTCTAGTATGGTGGCAGAAGTATGGAATGACTCTGATTTAGCATGGGATTTACAGCTACGATGTAATTTGAATGATTAGAAAATCTCTGAATGGGCTATTCTTTCAAACATTTTGACTCCAATCAGACTTCAAAATTCATTAGATACTTGGCATTGGCCTTTAGAGTCATCTGGGATTTTTTCTGTTAGATCCCTCACAGAGAGATTGGTGGGTATTGATGACCCTTGCTTGAAAGACCTTTATTTTGTGATTTGGAAGGATAATTATCCAAAGAAGATTAAAATCTTTCTTTGGGAACTTAGTTTGGGAGCAGCCAATACAAATGATCGATTGCAACGACAAATGCCTTATATGACTCTTTCTCCAGATTGTTGTTTTATGTGTAGAAGGCAGGAAAAATCTACTGGACATTTATTTATACATTGCACTTTTGCTTATCGTTTTTGGAGTCATCTGTTGGAAGCCTTTGATTGGCCTTTGCCTTTTACAAACAACATATTCGATTTTCTCTCTGTGGTTTTGGTAGGTCACCCTTTCGAAGGTTTTATGGCTTGCTTTTGTTCAGGCTTTTCTGTGGATTCTTTGGTTGGAGAGAAATGGTCGAAACTTCAAGGATTCTCCTTCTCCTTTTGAACATTTTATAGACAATGTATTTTCTATTGCTTTTACTTGGTGTAGGCATTTACAACCTTTATGTCATTATAGCTTATCCTTTTTAATCTCCAATTGGAGAGTCTTCTTGTAATTCACCAATAGGTGCTCGGAGTCTCACCTCCTTTATTTCATTCATCAATGAAATTGTTTCCTTTATCAAAAAAAAAAAAAAAAAAAGTCCTTTATTGTAATTTTACTATTCTTAGTTTAAGGCTTCCATGTATGTCTATATATATTGAACTCTAATGTATAGAATGGTGTGGATTCTTCTATATTTTGGTCTCACATTAACAGTTACATACTATTTTGCAGCCACAATGAAGGGCCATCTACTAAAGATCAACATCTAGCAATCAAATTAATTTTAGAATGATGCATATTGGCTCAAGCATCATTGATCAATCTAAAAGGACTGATAAACAAGGTAAAAGAACTAATAAATAACTCAACAATAAGCAACAATCATCTCTTTAAAGTAGGTTGAATCAATTAGTGGCCAGGGCATGGAAATTAGACATATGGCTTTACCCAGGCAGACAGCAAGCAAAATGCCACAGCAGCAAGCTGATACAACTCATTTGTCTGAATCACAGAAAAAGGAAAGATTAGCTTACTAGTCAGTCTAAAAACAAAGCTAAGAAAAGGACCCAGCTTATTGACTCACTTGAGACGACAGCTGCATCATCAACTTAAGAAAGCGGGGAACAAATGACCATGACAAAATTGATGCGACAGTGAGATATACTGACAGCACCAGTAGCCTGTAAACAGTACACATTATTAGCACTCAAACATCTATAAGAAAGTGTAGGGCCATCAAATGAAGCCAGAAATATTTAAAAACCATAGGTTGAAGGCACAGAGATCAACTTACAACTTTCCCATAGATATCATTCCTAAAATAAGACCATTGTGACCACCCAAAACAGGGAGCAAGGCAAATAACAAACCAACGGCACAATCCTGAATAAATCAGGAAAAATAAATAGATAAAGATACAGGAGAAAATCAGGACCTCCATCCAATGTAAAATGCTATTTTTAAGTATAAATAATCCAAAGTTGGAATGACGGGGGCAGAATAATACCTGTAAGATAAGTGTTCCAATAGTAACTTGACCATGAAGAGTATTACTACTATTCCGTTCTACCAAGAACTTCACCACCTAATAAAACAATAAGCAAATTAGAATCCCACGTGCATGGTGTTCAGTGATTTAGTGTGAGCCAAGGCATAACAGAGGTTCCTGCACTTAGAAAATGTTCTAATAGTTACCACTGCTGTCGATGACATTGATAGAAATGAACCAACAAATACACCCTCGGACAATTTAGCTCCACTTAACTGCATAAATGGCAAAAATGTAATGACAGCTGATATCTTGACAGGGCGTTCAGCCTCACTCTTCCAACAAAAAAAAATGTAGAGGTTTAGATATTACCATGGCAATTATGCCACACAAGAACATAAATATGATGATCTGTAGAAAACCTCCAAAAACAGCAACAGCTCCCACAACTTTTAACTGCATGAGAAAATTATGTATAAATCTTGTTTTTTAAGACATAGAGGGAAAATTTAACACATTCATTGAGTAAAAGAAATAAAACTTTCAAGTAATGAATATACCTTTGTCAAAGAAAACTCCAGTCCTAAAGCAAAAAGAAGAAATACAACACCAAATTGTGCCACTGTCTCAACCTGAGACAAAACCTATGCTTTTAGGCATTGATAGAATTAATTTCAAACATCTACCAAGGACTTTTATTGGATGCATTCAAATGTACAAGAATGTAAGGACTCGTTAGAAACATGTTTGAATAGGATAGACTTTATTTATATTTCAAATAAAACTACAGAGACTCATTACAATGAGCAAAAAGGAGGAACATAAAATTTTTGCATAGGAATGAGGGAGATTAGGGGAAGGGTGGTGATTCATGAGTGGTGGTAAGAAATTTTTCCGTTGCAGCAGAAGCAGCTTTAGAAATTTCCAAAAGAAAAAATGAGATGGAAGTGGTGGGAACAGAAATAATCTTTTAATGCATGGAAAAAGCATCAAATTAGTATGGCCCATAAACAATTGGAAGTGAAGTTCTCCACAAGGAATTTTACAAAATAGCAATAACATCTTAATTCTTAAGTTGATTAATAATGTTTAAAATATGCATTCAAACTATACCATTAAAATTTTAATACTCGATTCATCACAAATGATATAATTTAAGCATGCCAGCAGGAGGATTTTGTGCTATATAGATTAAAGTCAGCAAGATTTAGCCAAAGTATATCCATTGCTACACGTATGAAACAAACCTGCACCATTTCACTGATGAATTTTAGACCTCCTGGTCCAATGATTGACCCCGCAAGAAGATAGCCCACAATAACCTAACACATAATCCAACAAGTTTTTTGGTACTGTTTTGCATACAGTAGGCAGTGGACTATGTAATACATTATTTTGAGCATTAAGAAAAGTGAAATAGGAAAAAAAGAATCCAGCACCAACCGGTTGTCCTAAACAAGAAAAGATAATTCCTCCAATTGCGGCAGAAACAATAACCACCACCAAGTCTGAAATCAATCTGCAAGGATGGGATACATGAAGTATGCAACATATCTTAACAACTTTAGCATAATTTTTTTTAGTGCAGCAAATTCAGAATGGGAAAGATAAAATCTAACCTCAAATCTACTTGAAGTACTGGATACTTTGATTTCTTGTTTGACATCACAAATACATTGTCCTACAATCATGGAGATAAACAATTTAACGTTAAAAACGACAAGGAAATCATACATTGTCAGTCGTATAGCGTCCATCCAGTATCGGATACTAAGACATAAGACTTATATAAAACTTACTTTTTTATCAATCAACGTTGTAACATCATCAGATTCTTCATTTTCCAGAGAGAAAACATCCTGAAATTGGAATGCCCTTGTCCCACTGTCCAATAACAAAAGCTAGCAAGTGAGAAATTTTTAGGAATTAAGAGCATGTAAGAATAACTCCAAAGTTATATGTTCAAAAGAATTTAGCAGACTTTATATAATAGAACAATTCAATACTAAGAACAAAAGCAACTGTTTTGGTTCCATACTTTGCCTTCTGACTATCATTTTTCTTGCCCTTCTCATGAGTGATTTTAGCTACTGTCTCCAATTCTGCCTGTAGATATAAGAAGTAAAGAGTATCTGACATTTGAGAAGTCAAATAATTCTTCAATAATATGTCTCGGAGATGAGTTACAATTACATTGGGAGCTTGTTAGCTAAGATTTCAAAGACAAACTTTCCTAGCAAATAAACTTATCAAAATCTTATGAGAGAGGGAGGGAACGTAGTGCCAAATATAACAGTTCCAGAGCATATGATAACAATTGCTATATGCAAAATACTATCAAACAAATAGCAGACTAGAAGAAAATATCTTTCAGGATCTCTACATCTTGAATCCCCAAAGAAAACTGAATATTGTCGTTGTCTCACATGCATTCCCCACACAACCCACATGGAGACATGAACAGCATTCCTAGCAAAATAATTCATTTAAAAGGTTCCTTTCCATAGAGAATGCTTAAGCTGCATCTTAGGAAAGATATACAGCTGACTTAAACATCACACTCGACCAAAGAAATTCTTTAGAAAATGAAAAAAGAAGCCCAAAACCAACTTTAAGAGGCTAGACATATTTCAAGCTTTATTTATTTCACAGATATAAAACCAACCTCCTGATCAGCGACACTGCTATTAAAGCTGCTTCCACCAGAACCTAGTAAAAGTCAAAGGTACAATCAAATATTAATTGAGCAGCTATAAGATGAAGAAAATGCAAAACAGAAAATGTTATGCTTGTCATAATTTAATAAAAAATAAAAATAAGAAATGAACAGCCTTTGGAACTGGAAGAATGGCAAAAATAGAGTAATCAACAGTCCAGTCCCACTAAGATAGCAAACAACAAGGCAAAAAGCCAAAATCTATGTTTCACAAAGGATTTCATCTTTTTCATTCATAATCATTCATCATGCATAATCAATGGAATAATAGTAAATTATCCAAAAATTACGCTAAAAATCTACAAGAAATCAGATGCTCGCTAAAAGTCAAGACATTAAAGAAATAAGAAAACACCACTTGGCATTTGGTTCCGTATGCATTTGAAAACTTTGAAATTGCTAAAATAAATTGCTAAAATACAAGTATTAGTTTCTTTCTAAAACCACTTCAAGTGCCTAAGGTTCTGAAAGGTCAGAAACAGGCATTTGTTGTCCTTTCAAAAATCATAGAATTACAACATGAACAACTCTCTCTCTCTCATGGGGCCATATCTAAACTCTAAACACATATTTATTCTCTCTCACAATAATCTCTCAAATCTCTTCATACTTCCTCTTGCTACTCTACTCTTGATACATGCTCCCTCTGCTTATCTTAGAATTGGAACACATTTGTCTCTTTATCACTTTCTAGTTTTTTATGCCACATTCTTTCCCGATACCATACATTAAATACCATGTTCCCTAACACAGCATGACCACTATATTTCTCATCGCACTCTTTAATTGCAAAACTGTTCTAATTAATCTAGCTCTATACACAATCTTGACAATCAAGATGCCTGTTACATGAGATTTCTTTCTTCAATCCCTTCCTCTCGCAACTCTGAACCACCAAACACACAAAGTTTATGTCAAATTGATCTATCACTGTAAATTTTCTCACTGTAACGCATTGCATTCTCTGGCTACTATACTCTTTCTATCCGCTTCACTCTCTGACTTTCTCGTCCAAATACACAAAATCCCTCTCAACAAACAAACAAACAACGGCTAAAAGATTATCAAACTTGTATGACGTTCTTTTTCAATACAAATAAAAATGGACTATCAATTTCCTTTTCTTTTATTCGATTTTTTTCAAAAAAAGAAAAAAAGAAAAAAAAAAGTATTAAATGAAACGCTAAACGTTTTTCTTTTTTAAAAGAATGGAGATAAAAAGGCACAAAGCAGCGAACAGAAAGCGACAAAAAACTCATAATCAAAATCAAACAAATCATCATGACTATATTAACTTGGTCCAGTAGAAGAAAGTTCTTGATGTTTCTAAGTTCAAACAAAGCATTGAAAATTTCAATTCCCCTGTTCTTAGTCTTCCATGCAAACAAACAGGAGGGGGCGGGGGAGGGGAAAAGAGAGCTGAAGTCCCAAACCTTCAGGCAGATCATTGTCAGAGAACTCCTTCTCGAGCACCTTATCGAACATTTGGGCAATGCTACCGTCACCGGAAGTCGGTGCCGTTGAGTTGATCAAGTTTCCATAAAATCTTTCCCTAATTTCCTTATCCGATCTGGCTGAGACATGAATTCGCGCAGAAATTAAAGCCAGAACGATGCAAAGCCATGATCCAATTGCTCCTCCTCTTCTCGCCATGAGGAATCGATAAACCATGACAAAAAAAGGAAACGTATGAAACAGAAAGAAAGCTCTTTATCAAATTTGAAAATGCTTCAACTCCATTAAGAAGAGAGAGAGAAATGAGAGAGGGAATTCGGTTAATTTCAAGTAATCTTTAGATGGATGGGGGAAACTACTGGAAACTGCGAATTGAATTCGATCAATTTCGAATAATTTGTTTGATTCTTCTCTAATGGGATCTTTTTGATCGCTTGCAATTTGAGTGGCGGGATCGATGAAGCTGGTGGCTTCCATTTGACGAAGTTGTTGCGTCGCATTGTTAGGTATGGGGCATCACACCAGAAAACTCTCATCTCACGTCACACGCTTTATTCGCACGTGCGCTGCACCATCGGCAAACAAATTGGTGATTCTCTTTTTTAAATGAAAAAGATTAAAAAAAAAAAAAAAAAAAAACCAAATTTTACAAACTCAATCGATTTTTAGCATATGATATTGACTTTTAGACGTATATACCCGCTTGAAATTTGCACTTTTTCAACTTCTAACTATATTGGTTAAAGTAAGTAATAACTCAACTATAATTGAGGCTCGAATCTCTCTACTATTAAATATTGTTAAATTAAAAAAAAAATTTAACTATATTTTTCTACTTATTTTAATAAAAGATCATACAAAAATATTTTAAAATTGATCATGTTAAAAATTTGAAATAAAAAATGATACTTCTTATCTATTTAAGAGGCTAAAATCTTATCGTAGTTTATTGTTTACTTTTTTTTTCTTTTTGACATTTTTAGCGAGCTAAATGCTTTACAATTAGAGATAAAGTGTAAAAGAAATTTTGGTTAAAATACCATTTTGGTCCCTTACTTTAGGCATTCTATTTTGGTCCATGTATTTTCAAATATCCAATTTTAGTTTTTGTACTTTCAATAAAACTTAAAATTGGTCCTTACCATTAGTTTATTGTTAATTTTTCTTAAAAAAATGTTATTCTCTATTAGATTTTCCTCTATAAATTTTGAAAGTATGTTCACATTGTGTCTTTTATTGTATTAAAATTATTATTATTATTTAACTAACTTTGGTAAAAATTAACTTCAAACATAGAGACCAATTTTAAGTTTTATTGAAAGTACATGACTAAAATTAGACATTTGAAAGTACATGAACTAAAATGGAATAAAATTCAAAGTACATAGACCAAAATGAAACAAAACCAAAATACATAGACCAATATTTTAACCTTTTTTTTTAAAATAAGGATAACAGACAGTAAGTTATTGCTTTTATAATTACATCAATAAACATAGTTTTATAAAAAAAAAAAATGTAATGTATATATGAAATAATGAAAGTCTGTAAATATTTAATTAAAGATAAAAATATTTATAATAAATCACAAATTCAATTATGGGTTATTTGAAACAGCAGGTTCTATTAAAATTGAAGATTACAAGAAACCCACAAATTACGTTGCAAACTAACTTTCAATTGTCCAACAAAAGTTATTCACTTCCAAGTACCACAACTTAGTAGTTTGACATAAACAACAAGTAACAAAACCCCTCAATCCCAAAAAACACTCTTTTCTCTCTCAAAAATACTTCACTGCCGCACAAAAACTCAAATATACACTCATTGTATATGTTTATCAAATCAAAAGGTCACTCCTTCGGTAATACTCACATCAGCAACCGCACACTAAACAAAAACATATATATATATATATATCTAAAGCCCAAACTGAGTCATAAAAACGAGAGTGGGTAATTGCATCAATAAAAGAAACAGAACTTCATGTGCGTCTAGAGTTGGACGTCAATGCTGTAGCATCGAGACGTTGGGAGCATGGTGTTTCTAATGGAGTAGAGACGCTCCTAGCGTTGAGACGCCTCACGACTTAATTGGGAGCGTCTTGATGTTGTCCTCGCAACTCAACTAGCTTTTGCAGCACTTTTGACTCCACAAAACCTAACAATATATGGTCCCATATAAATGGGATAATTTTCCGAAAAGCTAACTACAATTTTAATGAAATATGCAAGAAACATGAACAAAGCAATTGAAGATGCAGAGAAAGGAAAAGAGGCGAACCAAGGTTCCTTGGCTAAAAGCGAACGTCCTTCCATTGGGCTGCTGCATGATCAAGGGACAATGGCCAATTAAAATTCTAGAAGTTGTAGCCATCAGTGAGAGGTTAAAAGCTAAAGGAAAAAACTTGGGTGCTGTCTCGGCAGCACCCAAGTATGGTAATGTCCACTTCATAGCCATTGGATTTGAAATTTTTTTTTTGTTTGTTTTTTTTTTTTTTTAGAAAATTGTGGGGCTTAGATGTGGGCTGCACAGCACTTGGGTGCTGCTCAGACAGCACTTGGGTGCTGCTCAGACAGCACCCAAGTCTTGCGCAAAGCTAAATGAAGTTTGGGGGACAAAGGCGCTTAACTGATTGGGGCTGAATAGGATTTGCTTGAAGTCATAATGCTCGTTAAGAAAGAGGAAGATGATGTGAGAAATAGTATATATACTAAATCTTCTACAACCGAGAACATAATCCAACTGAACAAAAAAATAATATATTTCTCCCCTTCCACAGATAAAACCAATTATGTCAGTAAATATATTGGTTCGTCCCAAACTTGAAAGTTATTTAACTGCAGGTTCTACTGTGATGAGAGATTACAAATGGCTCTCGCACACTCATGCTACAAAATCACCCTCAAGAAACTACAACTAGGGTTACCTTGACTTTTAAGCACCACAACTATGATAATTACAAATAACAGAGAAAAATGGAGTAAATATTGAGAAACAAACAAAAAAAAAAGTTAGGTTGAGGCACGAGTATCTCGCTCTCTTTAAGGAGATTCAAGCCCTCTACGATATATATTTCTTTATCGACCACCGGTGCATCAAATCTTCTCTGGCATGTCCCCTCCAGGATACAATAACCCAATTGAAACGTTGTATAGCTTAAACCACTCTGCACAAAGAGGTTGAACTCAAAGCTCCACAACAAATAACACCCCCCCCCCCCCCCCCCCTTTTGGCCAATTGCTCTTAAAAGAGCAAAGTAGAGAAATATTAGAAATTAAAGAGAATAGAAGATTGAAATGTTGTGTGTTTGAAAGTGTGATAAGAGAGGTATTCATACTAGAATTTTAGATCTAGGAATTTAATATAAATAATAAGTAATTAAATTTTAAATTTTTTAACCTCTCTTACTAATATGTTTTCTACTTTAAACAGTTGAAAACTCTCACAAATTAAAATCTAAAAAGAAACTCGTATTTAAAACCAATTAAATATTAAAATGTTACAACATGAATAATGGTTGCAAACAACATTTTACAACATATTATTCACTTATTGCAGCATCAGATCTCACGAAAAAAAATCCCTAGAAAAGGAGCAGTACTTATAAAAATCGTCGTAGTGTTGCGATGTTGCCCCCCTAGCATTGCAATAGTACGAAAATTAGTGTCGAACAAAGCTTGCATGCGCATCTTGACTAGGTTACTCAATGCCATAGCGTTGAGACGCTACACCCCATAGTCTCAATACTTCGGATAGTGTAGCATATTTTTCATATATATGCATGTTCTTGCGTGGTCAATTGTCATAAAATTCAGCCATATTTACAATGTAATGTTGGGATTCTTCCTACTTAAGTATGTTTAATCAGGTCTAACTTAAAATACTTTCATTTAAACATGATATATCTCACACTTCATATCAATCAAGTTGGGATCATTATTTACAATGTATTATAACTTAAGTATTCTCAAACGCTGCTCTTAATCTTCCTGAACATTATAACTCAGTTGAAATGCGGCCAATTTTGATTTCAAAAGTATTGTTTAAATACCAATTTAGAAAAGTGAATGTCAAATAAGATCACCTTATTGCGACTTTAACTGAATTCAGTGACAATATTACATTATTAAACTCTCAAACTAAACAAAGACACAGGGGGACAAACATCAAATGAAAATGATTGAAATATACTCATTCATAAATTACAAAAATGAAAAACAAAAAAACACAAAATTCAATCTTATCTTTTACTCACACTACTACGCTCATTAAATCTCTTGAAGATCCCATCAAGAGCAATATCAAAAGCATCCTTAAAACTTTCAAGTCCCTCAGGAGCACTCGCGTAAACAATTTTCGGTATCGTTTCAATCACTTTCTCTCTCATCTTTCTCACTTCCTCTCTGCTAAATTTCTCCAACACTCCTCTAATGGACGCCGATCCATTTCTCACGTCCTTATGATCGATAAAAACCGAATAACTCGCCGGTTCGGCCGGCAAGAACCAATCGTATTGCCTGTAAGCAGTTCTCTCCCAGAAAATAACCGGAATCGACCCGGCCAACATGCAATCAAACACTGATTTTCTCGAATACGAATCGCCTTTCGGCTGCAAACAGAAATCTGAGTCGAGAAACGTTTCGAGAACCGCCGAGTCACCACTCGCGCACCGGTTCCCAGTGCACTTCACGGCTCGGCACGAACCGGCAGAGTCATTGACGCAGTAACTCAGTAAAAGGGCTCTGAAGTCATTCTCAATTTCCTTACGTGTTCCGCCGGCGAAGCAGAAGAGGTTCGTTCTGTTACGTTCACGAACGAAGCTTTGCCAATTCAACACGTCAGCATCAGATCTGGGGTGGAATCCTGTGGGGAATGGTACACCGATATCCAATGGATCCGACGGTTCTCTTTCAACGATCAACCTCGCCACGTTTTTCATCCCCGGCATGAACGCAAAGCTGGACCCCCACTCGTTTTTCCCCCACCGTTTAAAGTCCCACGTCAGCCGTCCCAACGTGATGAAATGATCTCCACCGTACGATCTGTTCCAGTACGGCTGATTCTGGACCCATTTGATCAACGCCTCAGAATCCCGATCGCGATCAAAAGTAGTGTAATTCAGCCATAGGAACCGTCCGATTGAGAGACCAGCATAAAACGGTACATAGAAGGCCGTAGCTGATTCCGGCTCCAACGTCCTACACTTATGGTTAAGAATTCGATTATGTATAATCGGCTCCAACATGTACTGCTCCGACCAAAACCACGCCGGAGCTAGGCCTTCGGGAACAACGCTGGAGAGCTCAGTCGCCCGTCGGCCGAACCCACCGTTGGACACGTCATCACACCGGGAGGTCCACGGGTCTAAGGACTCGCAAGCTTCCAATAATTGTTTGTTGAAAATGGGTGGCAGGTCGTACACGTAGACTCTGCCGGAGCTGCATGGGTCTCTGGCGACAGGGTTAGATGATTGGCGGTCTTCTCGAGCGGCGGTGTTGGAAAGTGGGACGGAGCAAGTGGTGGTGAAGATGAGGTACATTTGAAAAACGACGACGGTTAGTATGAGGATCCAAGAGGGATATCGTTTGAAGGAATTGGAAAAGGTTTTGGTATCTTTAAAATCCATTGAAATAATACTAATGGTAATGGGGTTTTTTCTGAGTTTGGTTTCAAAGTATATTACAGTTTATGGTAAGGTTTAGAGAGAGAGAGGTTTTTGTGGAGTAATGTGAAGGGAAAGATAAAGTAGAAGACATTGGGATTAATACAAATTAAAGGGCCATTTTGATAGTTTATAGAAGAAAAAAGAGAGAGAGATGTATATTATGTAAGCATGTATGATTCTTTTCTTGATCTGTGTTGGTATGCATGCCATTGAATGTGGTTAAGTTTGCTTTATTAAAATGAAAAAAGGGACGTTGTTCAAAGCAAAGAAGACGTTGAAGCCTTCTTAAATATCATTTCGGCCGCTGTCTATGCCCATAAGATCGGCCGCCAACCTTGTGAAGTAGCCATAAAACTCTCTCTTGGTTTATAGTTGACCTTCTTCTACAAGCAATTTTAGTTTGAATATATATAATCATTTTAAAATTTTGTTAAGCTATAATTTGATAACAATTTTGTTTTCTCATAATTTCTTTACTATGATTTTCACCTAACATTTAACACCCTATTTCACGTTTGATAAATTTTTTGTTTTTTAAAATTAAGCTTATAAACACTACTTTAACCCATAAATTTTCTTTGATTTTGTTATCTACATTCTACTAATATTTTCAAAAACCAAACCAAGTTTTGAAAACTAAAAAAGTAATTTTTAAAAATTTGTTTTTGTTTCTAGAATATGACTAAGAATTCAAATGTTTACTTTAAAAAAATGGAAAACCATTTTAGAGAAATCATGAGAAAACAAGCTTAATTTTCAAAAATCAAAATCTTAAATCTAAATAGTTATCAAACGAGACCTAAATAATTATCAAACCACATTTAAATTTTTTACATGTCTTTACATTTTTAAAAAAATAAATATCTAATGGTACAAATTTTAGTAGTAGATGGTAAAAATTGTTTTTCATGTTAGTAAAGTAGTATTGTCCATAAAGTATTACTACATGTGAATAGTACAAATTCGTTAAATTGCACAAAACAATGTCTTTGAAAGAGACTTAATTTAATACAGTTATAAATTTTTGTTCTTATATGAAAGATATCACAATAGAATAGAAAATATATAATAATGTTATCAACTTATTGACAAACTTGCCTTTTATTACAATGTTTTTGAAAGCAGTGTTCGGAATAATAATAATAATATATCATGGTTGAGATAAGCTAATTTGATCTTAAACTTTGCATGGAATTAGAGAGATAAATCATCAATTACAAATTGAAATGGCTCAAATTCATGCATGGCGTATAATACAAAGTAATGGACTTTTGAGGAAAACAAAGAGGATCTTAAGGATCCTGTTTAACAAGCTTAGCTGTATAAACCCTTATTTCACCGGTGCCATGGTTCATTCATATGCCCTTTTTTTTTTCAAAATTCAAAGCCAATTTGCCAATGCACTTTCTTCAAAATCAATATAACCCAAAAGTAATTAGAATTTTGACTAACCGACGAAGACCACTTCTAAAATTTTATAATATATGATATTTTATATTTTGATACACGAAATTGGACGTCAAAAAAAGTGCTTTTTGTTTTCTTTGACTTTTTACTCTTTTTTTTTTTTTTTTGTCTCTCGAGTTTGAGGTCGATGATATCTAGGGTATTACTAATAATTTATATGGAAATTATAACATATTGCATAACTTAATGTTGTTGAGGATCCCACATTGAAAAAATAAAGGGATACCTTACAATTTATAAGATACATAGGCTACTCCTCTCATTGCCAATTGGCTTTGAGATAGAACCCCATGTAATCTTAATATGGTATCAGAGCCCATTAAACCCAAACGGGTATTCGGTCCAAAAATTAAAATTGGGATCCGATCCAAGAATGGTGAACCCAAAGAGGCACCATCTTGAGGGAGCATGTTGAGGATCCCACATTGGAAAAATGTAGAGGGACCTCACAATTTATAAGATACATGGGCTACTCCTCTCATTGCCAATTGGTTTTGAGATGGAACCCCATGTAATCTAATATGGTATCAGAGCCCATTAAACCCAAATGGGTATTCGGTCCAAAAAAATTAAAAAAAATTGGGATCCGATCCAAGAATGGTGAACCCAAAGTGGCACCATCTTGAGGGGGCATGTTGAGGATCCCACATTGGAAAAATAAAGAGAGACCTCACAATTTATAAGATACATAGGCTACTCCTCTCATTGCCAATTGGTTTTGAGATGGAACCTCATGTAATCTTGATATGGTATCAGAGCTCATTAAACCCAAACGGGTATTCGGTCCAAAAATTAAAATTGGGATCCGATCCAAGAATGGTGAACCCAAAGTGGCACCATCTTGAAGGGGCATGTTGAGGATCCCACATTGGAAAAATGATCCAAGAATGGTGAACCCAAAGTGGCACCATCTTGAGGGGGCATGTTGAGGATCCCACATTAGAAAAATGTAGAGAGACCTCACAATTTATAGGCTACTCCTCTCATTGTCAATTGGTTTTGAGATGGAATCCCATGTAATCTTGATAAATGTTACGTTGGCCATTAGCTTAATTGCATTACTTCTTCTTCTTCTCTCTCTTGGAGAATTATGTTACTTTATAGTTTTGACCTTTCAGATTTGTGTGTGTGAAAATTTTCATTATAAAAATCAACAAAAATCAAATTAATTAGGAGTCGGTAACATGATTAAGGACAAGTACATGGCCTATTGGGGATTGCTTATTCTGAACTTTTGGAGCATGGAACATAGTGTTGTGTGATAATGTGTTCATTTTGATTTACAACGATTTTCTAAATTTGTTTGTGAAGAAAATTTCTTTTAACTTACTTCTTTCATTGACATTATGAGTTTCTTTTTTCAAGATTATTTTTTAACGTTGCTAGACTTCATATCATTCTTAAATGATAATATAATATATGACTAACTGAATTAGAGTAGTGCTTACACTATTATAAATTTATAATATATCACACCTGGACATGTTTCAATAAGTATATCCAAATTTAAGTGATTTAAATATATGAGAAAAAACTATTATGATTTAAAATAGTAAATTGTGAATCATAGTACTTTTCACACTGTTTATGCATCAACGTTTCTAATATTTCTTGCTTGAAAATTTTATATAAATTTTCAAAAAAAAAAATATTCGTAAAAAAAAAAAAGAAGAATAAAATTATATATATATTTAAATAAAATAGAGATCTAATTTGTTTCTGATAACGCCGGAAAATTCTATATTCTGTCCATACATTCTACTTCTAAGTTCTACCTACAATGACTGTTCTTTAAATAATTAAATATTTAAATTTAAAAACTTGTCTTGTCAGATTGATAATTCTTATTCAATTGAAGTTTTGCTAGGGTCACGGTCACCCATTGATCTTAACAAGATTGTCATAAAATATAATCATAGAAGAGATGGAATTGTAGTCAATATTGTAAAGAAAAATACTTTTCATTAAGTATATGTATAGTTGCATTAGTCTGATTTAATCTTAAAATTTTGATTCCATTCTATGAAAATTTAAATCTATAAATAATAAAATTAATACCTGAGTTTTTTTTTCTAAAATTCGCGCCTTTTTTTTTCATAGATAAAATTCGTGACTATATACGCAATTGAATGAGGGTACTTTTGCAGATGGATTGACTTTTATAACCATACTAGGTGTCACAATCACACACTTTTTTAATGGCGATCATGCGGCACTTGTTATCACCCTCGAACAAGTAAGCCAACTTCAAAAAAGGGTCGTCGATGGCACAACGGCCGCATCACCCAACCTCCACCATTGTGTATTAGAGAAAATGGTTTTAGAAAACGGAGTTAGAGAGAAGTTTTTGGAAAACGTTTTAGAAAGCATTTGTGAATGTAAATGTTATAGGCTAATAAGCAAGTGAGGGACAACAACAGCTTAAATAGCATATAACTTCGGATAGAAAGAATTGACAATTAGTCGCATCTCCCTATAGTACATTCTAGGATAAATGCCTATGACAGACTTGAATTTAATGACGAGAAGTCATACACCAACAAAATTACAAGAAAAGTAAATTATAGTGCGCTAAATGAAAGACATGACATGAAAGTATGGTAAAAAGAGGTTGAAATTGGCATTCGGCCACGTGCAACACGCCCTAGACAACCATGACCGCGACATTAGGCGTCTGGTTGAATAAGTTTTAACTTTTATAATTATGTTACCAATATAAGCATAGTTCAACTATGCTTGACATAAAGCATGTATTCTCGCTCGATCAGGAAGTCAGAGATTCGAACCTCTAGACGCCTTTTATAAACATGTTAAGCATTTCTTTTAAGATTTGTGATTATATCACTGATTTTTTTTTTCGTCAAAAAAGTTTTTGAATTTTAAAAAGTGTCTAATAGATCCTCAACTTTCAATTTTGAGTATAGTATTATAGTTTTGTCTCTGAACTTTAAAAAATGTTTGATAATTAAGTCTCTAAACTTTTAATTTTTGTGTCTAATAACTTGTTAGACTTTCAATTTTGTGTCTAATAAGTTTCTGAGCTTTCAATTTTATGTCAATAGGTTACGTTCTTGACCTATTTGACCGTGTTTAAAATTCACGAACTTATTAGACACAAAATTGAAAGTAGACACAAAATTCATTTTTATGTTTAATAGATCCATTACCTTTTTAAAAAAATGTTAAATATATAAGGGATCTATTAAACACAAAAATGAAAGTTTAAGCATCTATTTGATATTTTTCAAGTTCCTTATTTCTATTACTCTCTCTCGCGTGTGTTTCTCACTTCTTTCATTGTATTTCTCCAGTAGGCAACACCTCTCTTATAAAAGTTGAATCGTTTCTCACCTCATTACGGTCTATAAAAACTGAGTAGCTTCCCGATTTATCCACTATGAACCAATTGTATTGCCCGTAAAGCATTCACTCCCCCACAAAAAAAAAAGGATCGAACTAGCTAACATGTGGTAAAAAATCGACATTCTAGAGTACGAGTCTCCTTTAGGTTGCAAGCTCGAGAAAAGTCTCCAAATCTGTTGGGTCACCACTCCTGAACCGATTTATTGTATAATCCACGACTCGACACGAGTCGGACGTGTTCACACAGTAACTCAGTAGGAAACTCCTGAAATT
Organism: Trichosanthes truncata; assembly: GCA_033996785.1. Classification (NCBI taxonomy): domain Eukaryota; kingdom Viridiplantae; phylum Streptophyta; class Magnoliopsida; order Cucurbitales; family Cucurbitaceae; genus Trichosanthes; species Trichosanthes truncata. Next base: position 89,448,654 of record JAWPNB010000003.1, read on the forward strand.
GTTTGTAACTCACCACCACCACATGTTCCGCCAACAAAGCAAAAGAGTTTCATGCAATTATCCAATGAATGAAATTCTGCCATCTCGACACGCCATGACATATCTGGGGTGAAATCCTTGGAAAAGGGAGAACAAAGACAAAATTATAGCGTGAACAAAGGGAGTATGGTACTCCCGTAATACAAGGGAGTATGGTACCCCTGTAGTACCATACATTTTCACGGAGAAAGGTACATTGATATCCAATGAACCCAATGGGTCCATTTCAATTGCTAAGAAAAGTAGTTGTAACCCTATTATAGGTGAAATTGGACCAAGGAAATAAACATGAAATACTAGGAAAGTCATAGGTGTGATCAATTGGAAGAAGCCCAATTGAGAGCGAAAATGGACTAAAAAATACACACAAGGCCACAAAGTGAAGAAGAATAGAGGAATTTGGGCCCTCATCCTCGGCCTCGGCCTAGCCGAGGCCGACCACCTAGTCAGCCTCCATCGGAGGCACGCGACCAGCACGCCCTCGGCTCGTGGTTCCCTAGTTCAACCCGATTCGATTCGCCCTCTTCCTAATTCATGAAAGATAGACAAGAAACCCTAACAATGGGTAGTATGAATACCTTTCTTCAACCTCAAAAAGTCATGTGCATTACCCTGTCCAGATTTTAGCAAAAAAAAAATCTATTCGTTGAAAAAATATTTAACGACGTCACCACGCTCTTAATAACCGTCGGATGTGGATTCGAAAATCTTCATACCCCTAATAACCATTGGATATAAATTTGAGGTAATTTTGCAGTTTCTCTCTCATACATCTAACGAAGCAAAACTGTCAGTCAACAACTTCCTTGAATAATTTCTACTATTCATTTTCTTTTGAAAAAAATTTAATTTCACTCCTAAACTTAAAAAGTTGTATCATTTGTTACTCTAAATTTTCAATTTCATATAGTCAAATTATAACTTAAACATGTGTTGTAATTTTTATCCTAAATTAAATTTTCGTTAAATTCACCTAAAGAATAAAATAAAAATCTCTAAAAAAAATTACTAGAATAAGTTTCACACAAAAATTAAGCTCGATATATAGATACACAAAATCCAACATCAAATAAAATTTTCAAAATTCACAAATTTCAATCAAACATCCAACTTTGGTCTTATTTTTCTTTAAACCTTCGTTAATGGATTCCAACAAGACTCTCCTGCGGGACTCCTCCGCACTCCGGCCAAAGCCGCCGTTGGAAACGCCGTCATCCTCGAGTGCCACTGATCCAATGAATCGCAATTTTCCAGTAATTCTTTTTTGAACAAGCGTGTGCGGTAGATTCGAAGCAACAATGGCGGAAAGAAAGGGTGGCGGTGGAATAACTGAAGGAACAAGAAAAGATTTTGGTTTCTCCGTTATAGTTCCATATTATATGTCTTTCGATTTTCGAAAATGGAGAAGTTTATACAATTTTAATACAGTTTGGGATTGCTTCTTCAAAAGGTTTTTGTTTGGAGATCTGCAAAAGTGGAGGAGAAAAGTTCTTTAATCGTATATTCCAAGTTTCGTATGAAAAAATGGGGCTGAAATTGTTCATACGAAAGATACATAGCATTAATAATATATGTATGAACATGATTTATCCTTTGGCGTTGCCACCAAGTTTTAGTTGGCGTTTGGTTTGGGTTTGAAAAGCAAATTTGTTTAACTTAAAGTTGAAAAGGTATAATGATTTACGTGGATGTGGTAATAGTGAGATTTCATAAATAATTTGTTACATATACCTTTAGAATGGATGGATGTGTGTTATGGTCGATATGAGCATAACTCAACTAACATAAAGTATGTACTTTCGATCAAGAGATTAGAGGTTCGAGTTTCCAACTTTACATATTGTCCAACTAAAAAAATGATGGATGTGTTGGGAGAAGTTAGGTTGAAATAAAGAAAATGACATTGATAATGCATGTGTTTAGGATAACTTTTGGAAAATTGTTTTTACCGGAAATATTTATTTTATAAGCTTTTGTTTGAGTTTTTGTTTGAGTTTTTTTGTATTTTAATTTTAAGGAACACTACTTGATTCCTCTTTACATTGTTTGATTTTGTTGTCAGCTTGATGCATTGCTGTGTGTTGGAATAGAAATTTTGGCCAATTAGAAATTGTCATGTCATTAAGACAAAATTATTTATTTAATTAGGGATTATTTAAATTTGCAAGCATCCCTAAATTAAATTAAGGCAAACCCAAATATGCAATTGGGTTATATGAAATTTGGGCCAATTTTAAACAAAGCCCAAATGGGAAGCCCAGTCCAACAGTCAGGTCCAAGCCCACTTGGGGGCCTTGAGGAACTCTATAAATAGAGAGCTTCCTCCTCCATTTTGGAGGTTCAGAAGTTGAAACTCTCCAGAAAACTTAGACAGAATTCAAACAAAGACCAGAAAACTCCCTAAACCTTTGAAGATCAAACACTCTCTGAACCAGACCCTTGAAGACTAGAAGACTTTGAAGATCGAACACTCTCTGAACCAGAGCCTTGAAGACTAGAAGACTTTGAAGATCGAGAACAAGCTGCAAAAGCCCTCGAGACAGATTCACATTCGAGAACAAGCTGCAAAGCCCTCGAAACAAATCTACATTCGAGAACAAGCTGCAAAAGCCCTCGAGACATATTCACATTCGAGAACAAGCTACAAAGCCCTCGAAACAAATTCACATTCGAGAACAAGCTGCGAAGCCCTCAAGACAAATCTACATTCAAGAATAAGCTGCAAAAGCCCTCGAGACAGATTCACATTCGAGAATAGGCTGCAAAGCCCTCGAGACAGATGTAAATTTGAGAGAAAGAATCAGAGGAACAAATTAGAAATTGTACTCCACTAAATTGAAATTAATACAATTTAAATTCATTTACACGTGTCTCATTTCTCTTCTTTGTTGAAATCTCGTGTAAACACTGTGCTCATTATTCTTTGAATTAATCTGAAGTTAGTTGATTAGAAGTAGAGGTTTATTATGACACTTAGTTTGATAACCATTTAGTTTAATCATTTTTAGTTTTTAAAGATTAAGCTTATAAACACTACTTCTAATTATGGACTTCTTTCTTTTGTTATCTAGTTTTTACATATATTTTCAAAAACCAAAAGTCAAGTTTTGAAAACTAGAAAAAGTAGTTTTCAAAAACTTGTTTTTGTTTTTGGAATTTAGTTAGAAATTCAAATGTTTTTTTAGGAAAGATGAACCCAGTAAGGAAATGATGAGAAAACAAGCTTAATTTTCAAAAACCAAAACTCAAATGGTTATAAAACGAGGCTTAAAAAACATTTGGGAGTTAGGGGGATTTAAAACCTCTGACCTCTTGGTCGAGGGTACATAACAATTACCACTTAGCTATGGTCCCTTTGGCACATGAAATTAGGTTCACTTAGGGGTTAGGTTATAATAGTCTATGGGTGATAAGCCTTAGAATTAAGGCTTATTTAACTCCCAATTACTTAAAATATTCTTGTTTTGTCTTAAGATCATTTGGAAATAGTCGAAAAATTGCTTGACAATAAGAAAGAAATGAGAATGAAGGCAATTAGGATAAGATTCTAAAAAAGTTAAGCTTGTTTGCAGGGAATGTGGGAATTGCAAAACCAAAATTGTAATTTCGAGATTCATCAATTTTTTCTTGAGCAGCAAAAAAATTCAAAAAAGGAAAAAAAATGCATTTAACTCATTCCAAAAATCCTCAATTATTGCACGATTTAGAGGATTTTGAGCACAAAATTTGGGCAGTATTCAACCCTAATGAAGGTCTATAAAAGGAGAGAAGATGATTGAAGAATGAGATCGGTTTTGGGAGGCATTTTCTTGAAGAATTTCGTGGGTTTTTATTTCTTCTGTTTTTTTTTTTTTGTTTTCCTCTGTTTTCCAATTTTTTTTTCTGCTATGTTTTATCGAGGTTGCTGCAACTTTTTTTTTGTTTCTCTGTTTAGCTTCATTTTTTCCAATCTGATTCAAGCAACATTTGGGTTGTTTAATTTCTGTTGATTTAAGTTATGTTTTAGTGAAGATTTGGATTGTTTGATTTTTGTTTTAGTTTTTGTTTTAAGACTCAACCTTGTTTTAATATAGTTCTATTTTAATATACCTTAGTTTCTGATAATTCTCATTTATGAGGATTATTTGGCCTCTAAACTTAGTTATACTTGTGATTTTTATTCATGTTATTTGATGAAAAATAAAAAAAATGGTTGAATGTAATCACATGATTGATGAAGATCTTTAATTTAAGTAAGTTGAAAAAGGAAAACAAAAGAAGAAAAGAATTCACACTTACTTAATGTTTTGATGCAAGATTTTGATGGAATGCAACAGCAATGCAATTACATTTTCGGCAGATCTGAAAGTTAAGAAAGAAACGCTAATTTCAGGAATTTTGAGCGAGATTTACCCATGATTTCAGCTAGAAGATGAGCTGTGATTGACCATCTATCAAGATAGAAACCCTAGCATGAAGTCCCTATAAAAGATCAAAGAAGAAGCGGAAGAAAGGGACACGATTTTTGGGAGGGAAATTTGTTTCATTTTTGGGTTTTGTTTACCGACAGCAGTGTTCTCCATTTTTTTTTCGGAGTTTGTTTTTTTTTTTTGTTTTTTTTTGTTCTTCCTCCTAAATTTCCAGAATCCTCTTCTCAATCCCATCTCCCTAAGAATTGGGTGTGGTTATGAACAAACTCTTTGTTCGATTGAGCTAAGAAGAATGGGTTTTTAGGATGGATTAGTTCTCTGATTTTTCCTTGTTTCTGTCAATCACGTTAAGTAGCATATTGGACTATTGTTCAATTTCAGCAATTTGATTTCATTTAATTGAATTTAGTAACTACAGGTGTATTGTATTCTTAATTCAACATTTTTACTCTCTGTTATTTAAGATTTGGAGGCTTATTGAAATTTGATTTTTGCATATTTATCTACAAGTTTCTTGAATTTAGGAGCTACTGGTTTGTCTTTCTTTTGGTAAGTGTAATTTCTTAATGTTGAGAGGTCTTTTGTAATTCGAATTTTGCTTATATAACTAAAGATTTCTCTGAGTTGTTTAGTATCTCATAATTCCTTCATTAAGTGTTATAACAAAATTAAGTTTCCTTGGCATCAAGTTGTATTTGCAATTTGTAGCACGTCATCCTTGTTGTAACAATGAATTTTATCAATTTTAATCTTAATGTTTTTCTTAATTTAATTATGAAGAGCTAAATTTCCTTTGGGATTCAAGTTTGTGAATGCCCTAGAGGAAAGATGTAATTAAGGCTCGATAGAAAACACAATCAAGCTAATTCTTGAACTAATGTTTACTTTTGGTGAAATTAATGTTGGGTAAACCCTAGTAGGCCATCTAGTGTTGCTTGCCAAGCTAAACTTAATATCGAAAGGGTTAAGGGAGGCGGATGTCGCAAAAGCAATGGAGGAAAAGGCTTAGACATAAGTCCTGAAACATCAACCTAGGCATAGGGCGAGACTCCAAGACCACTAGAATTGTGCGCAAAAATATCTAAGTTAGATTAACCATAGAAATATAGGTTTAATCACTTACTCTCCTAAAGATACTTCATAGAAAGTCGCATAGGAGTTGAATTCGGTTTACTTAGTTCTTGAATTTTCCACGATTGCAACTGCCTTCTTGTTGCATTTCTTTCCAAATGGGCATTAGCATCTTGAATCCCTATTTCAATTTCATTGTCTTTTTAAACAATTTTACTTTTAGTCAAATTACCTCACAAATCTTTTATACCCACGGTTACTTTTAAGTTGCAATTTGTCAACGATTTTGTGCCATCTAAAATTCATTTTATTAAACCTCGTTCCCTTGGGTACGATACTCTGGAGTACTCTAGTTTCTTATTACTTCGATCACGTGCACTTGCTTGTTGTAGCAAAAAGCCCTATCAGTTTCTGTTTTTGTCTCTATTCTAGTTTATGTTTTTGTTTTTGGTTTTAGTTTTCTTAGCTTATTAATGGATTTCTTTTTTTCCAATACACACTATCATTTTTATGAAGCTTAATTAATGAATTTGTTGGCCTTGCATTTGGTTTTGTTTACTATACGGCAGAAAAATAAGTTTCATTTCCTTTAAGTTAGTAAAATAATTTTTTGTTTCCCTTAAGCTTTATTCCTAAAATAATTAAGTAATCTAATCTTAATTTTACATGAAGTTTATTTTAATTTTTAGCTTAGTTTCTTATAGATTTTAATATGAGCTAAACTTCTTAGGGGGTTCAAGGATGTGAATTCCCTATGAAGTAATTGTAGCCAAAATTCCAACAAAAAACCAAGCCTACATCTCAATTGTTTGCTTATGTTGAATTAAATTTCGTTGAGATCCTAGATTGATCAAATAAGGTAGCAACTCAAGCTTAGATCTAATACCGACGGGGTTAGTGACAAGCGGATTTCGCACAAGTGATAGAGAAAATAGCTTAGACATAAGTCAATTCTTTGCCCTAGACATAGGGATTAAAGATTCCAAAACCCATAAAATTGTTGAGCCAATTTATCTAAGATAGAGGGACTATAGACATATAAGTCACTCACTTAGTCTCCTAAAACCTAATTTCAAGGTGAATAGGAGTAACAATTTTAGTTTACAATTGAGTGTAGAATAGGTTGGAATTGTAATTTTGGTTTGCAATTACAACTTAGGGCAATGACATTCTTGAGCCCTTCCTTTATCTAAAATTTCTTTTGCAATTTCATTTACCAAGTCTATCTAGTTTGTTATTCAATATTGAAAATTTTCGATTCTACAATTCAATTATGCAGTCTTTATTACTTTATTTTGTAATTTTTTATTTTACAATTCAGTTCTACAATTTTTGTCACTTCAACTTGCAATTAGATTTTGTAATTATTTTGTTTTACCAACACACAATCCCAACATTGTTTTTGCAATTTTTAGTTTTAAGTTGCAATTTCCTTACATTTTGCTTATCAATAATTTTTGTTACACCGTTCCCTTGGGATTCGATACTTGATACTAACATACCATTTTATATTACTTTGATCGCGTGCGCTTGCGTGTACACCGACCAGACCGGCCGAGGTCGACTAGACCTCATGCCCCCTATGCTCACTCCATTGCTTATTTCCTATTCTCTTCTCAAGGTATCAGCTTGAAATGAAGCTACAGTTGTTCCAAAAACGCTTACGAAAAGCGAGATGCTACAAGGCTACAGAATAGCCAAGAATTCCCTCCAGCAAGAGGTCAAGAAGCTACAAAAGGTCATCCCACGTGGTTGGATGAGCTATCCTACCAATGACCCAAGGCTCACCCTGGAACCTTTAGACCTGAGAAAATCCAGGCTTGATATGGGCTACATAAAAGAGGAGATTGGGCCAAAATGAACCAACCTCATCCTCGGCCTCGGTGTAGGCCGAGGTCGAGGAGCCCAATGAAACTCGGGGAACGTGTGGCATGTACACTCCCAATCCTTGGTGTCATTGGTTCAGCTCGATTCAATTTTCCTCCTGACCAAGGTTGACAAGAAAGAAGAAATGAAGAACCACAAGACCGCTCATCAGAATAAGAAGAAAAAGTCTGGGTCTGGATTCAGATATAGTAAATTAAAGCCAAAATCTAAGAGGCTACTCTAAGATACGGCCAATCATGTCATGCAATTAAAGCATGAAACACGCAAAACTCTTAAGCACTTAGGTGCAGAGGAAGCGGCCCAGAAGGTTGATTGAACCACAAAAGGGTTTGGTTGACTGATCTTGGCAACCCAAAAATCTGAGAAAAATCTCACGATGGGTCCCTATTGAACACGACAAAGCAGGCTTCATAAAGCTAAGCAGAGCGTGATGAATGCAAAACTCCGCTTAGGTGCGGAGGACGCAAGCACAGAAGATTGATTGGGTCCCTAAAAGGGACTTGATTGGTTAATCTGAGCAGCCTAAAAATCCGAGATGAGTCTCGCGATAGGTTTTTGAAAATAACAAATGAGAAGAATTTGGTTACATAAAACCAAGCGCAGAAATTAAAGACAAGACAGGACTAAAAGGCTCAATGCAGATCACAACGAGTTGAAACCAAATGGAGAAACCGACACTCTAGGAGACTGAATATCCTTATAAGGATGGACAGCAATAACTAGAGATAATTCGAGGCAGACCTCGAAATGTCAACAATGACTCCAAAATCTAATAGGCTACTCCCAAGTCAGGCTCCATGCAATTACTTCACACGCTCCTAATCTTGAATCCTAACTAGGGAGTGGGGGCTAATGTTATGGGTAAAATTGGATCAACAAGAATGGGCTGACTAAAGGGCTACAGTGAAGGGCAAAACAAGGAAAGAAGCCCCATACGAAGTCAAAACGGACCGAAACCGACAGGAGACCAACCCAGGACGAGAAGGGACGAAGAAACGGGCTTGGGCCGAAGCCCAAGCCCGTGGTCGGCCTCGGCCGACCACATGGCAAGACCCCATTTTGGGCCTTGCCATGGTCCAAAGTCAAAGGGTTGAAGACCGGGGCTTGGACCGAGCCCAAGCCCGTGGTCAGTCTCGGCCGAGGCCGAGGCCGACCAGTTTGGCAAGGCCCAATTTTGGGCCTTGCCTCGGTCCCTTATCGCCTGTGTGCCCTCGGTTCAGCCCAATTCGACTTTTCCTTTTCCCATTCGAAGACAGAAACGCACGAAAAACCCTAGGAATGAAGCTATTTAAGCTCTCCCTCAGGGGGAGAGCAAGGTAAGTTCATTCTAGCTTACAACACTCTCCTACAACTCCAAAATTCTCTCAAACTCTCTCTGACTTAAGCATAGGAGCCTGTGTGGCCTACACCACACCGGTGTCCAGGTTTTTCTTGTCTTGCAGGCCGCGTTCTTCCCCCAAGAATACAAATTCACCGTCGTTGTCACGTGGAGGTCAGGTGATATTTCTCCTGTCCAAAATTTGGCAACAACATGTTTCAAAAACCATGAGTTTTGAACACTGTGATTCAAATACCTTTTTAAGTTTGGATTCCAGAACCAGCCAAACCCAAAACGGTGGACCAAACACCCCATAAATGTTATAAAATTTAATATTGTTGCATACACTTTAATCTATTTTTATTTGGTATACTTAAGTTTTCAAAAAATTGAGTCCGTCAAATTAATTCATAAACGTTTGTGTGTTAAGGCTTGTGAAATAGTGTATTATGAATATATAGTATTATGAATTTATGAATTTATGATTGGTTTGGGTCGACTACTTCTATGTAGCATACCCAATAAATGATTAGTTAGAATATAGAATTGAGTGTTGATATTTATTATTATTTTTTTAATAATATTATTGTCATTATTGCCTGTCGAAAGGTCACTTTCACTTGAGCATAGCTCGATGGTAAATTAGCATGCACTCATTCCCTTGAGATCAAGGGTTTGAATCTCTCATACCCCACATTTGTTATACTAAACAAAAAAAAAAAGACTCTCACTCCCATATTTTAAAACTGCAACAAATTATTATTTACAATCCAACTTTTATTAACTTATTAATTAAGCTCGTTGCTATAAAACATACATGTTACTTGTTTGAGTTTTGTTTGATTGGTTAAGTTGTTGGAGATATACATAGCTCATGTATTCAATTACATAATTACTTAAAATAACATTCGTCATATACTATTTAAACTTTAGGTTAAATTATCAAAAATATCTATGAATTATGAGGTTAGTTTCAATTATACCCCTGAACTTTGAAAAGTTTCATTTTAACCCTTGAACTTTAAAATTTGTTTCAAAACAACCATTGAAGGTTTTTTCCATTAAATTTATGAGAGAAAAATGACGTATTTGCATATGTTTTGATTTTTTTTTCAACGTATATGTTCAAATATGTTCACATAAGCAACAATATAAATGTAAAAACATCATTTTTCGTCCATGAATTTAATGAAAAAAAACCTTCAAGGGTTGTTTTGAAACAAACTTCAAAGTTCAAGGGTTAAAATGAAACTTTTCAAAGTTCAAGGGTATAATTGAAACAAACCTCATAGTTTAAGGGTATTTTTGATAATTTAACCTAAACTTTAAAAGCATTTAAGTAGCTTTTGAGTTTGTTGTTTTTAGAAATATGAGATAAAAATTTTATATCGACTAGATAAGAGAGATCATGAGTATATAAATATAAGACAACATTTTTTATTAGTATGAAGTCTTTGGGTAAAAACAAAAGTTAATTCATTAGGACTTATGTTGCATGTTAAATATCACTGTTAAATCAAAAGGCTTAAGTTAATAGATTTTTTTTTTGAAAACAAGCCCATTTAGATCTTGAAATTAAGAAAATTGCAAAAGGAATCAAAAAGAAAAAAGAGAATGGGTTGAATCCATGTCGGGATCACCCATCTAACCTCTAGGCCAACGGAATATCCAAGAGGGCTATTCACTTAAGATATTTTTTCTTTTTCTTTTTAGGACAAGGTAATAGATTTGTTACACTTGTTGTAACTAAGGCAGCTTCACTTCATCGTAGAAAATAGTCCAAACATTCTTAACTAAATTCTTTTCTATTTGCTTAAGACAACTCAACTCAAGATTTCATGCATTAGATTTATCATAAATCTAAATCTAAATTTTAGTTATATGTGATAAATTATAGACTAACCAAACTAATAAAAATAATAGTTCTTTCTTCAAATAATAATAAGCTCAAAATATAATAATAATACAAATGTTAAAGAAAAAAAAAAGACCTTTTATGGGCCTCTATAGATGCGCTTTCATTTGGGCCTGAAAGTAGTTGGGTCAGCTTTACACGACCAACTTCCGGCCATGAATGAAAAAAAAATAAGATATAAAAGAAGAAATAACCGAGCCTATCTATTGATTTTTTTTTCTTTTTTAAATGCAAATTATCTATTGAAACTTGAAAGTTAATGTTTAATGAACGAGCTAGATATATATTTTAGTCCCTCTATTTAGGTTTATTGTTAAAAATTTAAAATCTAGTGTTTTATATTCTACATCTTTTAATATAGTCTCTTGTGATTATTAAATGTTGAAATTGGTTTATGATAAACTTATCAAACATGATACTTAATGAATAGATGAAAATTAAGAGGAAGAAAAATGTCATCTAAGAGGAAAAAGTTTTTCAACTTTTTCTCTAAATTTCTAATAAATTAGTAGAATTTTTTGTCAATTCACTAAGTATTATGTCAGATAAGTTTATCATTCATCAAATTTAACATTCACCAATAGTGAAGAGTTAAATAAAAAATGTTAATACATAAGAGACTAAAATGAAATTTTTTAAACAATAAAAATTAAATTGAAAAAAAAAATCAAAACTTAGAGACTAAAACATATTTTTATCCTAAACAAAAATTCCATCTATGTGTTCTTTTTTAAATATAATTTTATTTTATATCAAGTGATTTTTTTTTTAAATTTAAGAATAACTTAAATTGCTTTTCTCAATATATAAACACTTTATTTACTCTGTAAATTTTTTATATACTAAGAGACAAACATGTCAAAATAGCATCCTAAATCAAATGACGTTAACATCCAAATTTTTAATGACTTGTGTCATTATTATTATTTTTTAATTAAAAAACATGTGAAAATTGAGATTCGAATTTTTGATCTTTATATTGAGCGTACACAATGCTTTAACTAATTTAGTTATGTTTAAATTGGAAATTCTTCAAAATGTTTTGTCAAGAAGGATAATTTGTAAGGGCTCTGAAACGGTCGTCTTCTCTCCGAAGGCGATTTTCATGAGCAAAGGGGCAACCTTCGAGGAACGCGGCTGTGAGACTGTGGGGATTCCTTTGGGGATCGTTATCTCTCCGCGACAACCTCAAGGTTTGCATTTGTTGGAGACTCACTAGGGGGAGCAAGTTCTCTTAGCGTGGTTTGTGTTGGTGGAGGCAAAACCTAGAAGTTTTTGGTTCGCCGTTTTCGGGAGGTAGTTGGGTTCAGAGGTTTTTTTCTTCTTCTCGGTGGCAGCATTCTGGAGCTGAGGGACTTCAATCAGGTTTGGGTGTTTTTCGTTCTAGTTTTCGATTTCGGGTTTCAAGTGGGTTTTAGGTCCTCTTTCGTGGGTTTTTTGTTCGAAGGGAATTTAGTTTCGGTTGTGGCTTCTTTGTTTCGGGTTTCATGTGGGTTTTGGAGTCGCTGAGAAGCTGATCTGGTGTGGTCTTTCTGTGCGAAAGGGGTTCGGTCAAGGCTGAGGGTCTTCTTCTACCGTCTGTGGGGTTGCCGTTTTCATGAGGATTTCGAGTTCGGTGGCGGTCCTCTTCGCGATGACAGCTCTTTTGAGCGATGGGTTCCAGTAAGGACTGATAGTCCTCGTTTTCGTTCTCGATTGCGGGGTATCAGTGGGCGTTGGTTCACTTCTTCTGGTTCGGCTTGGGTTACTGTTCGTGGGGGTATAAGTAGGAGTTTGTGTTCTGGTTTTTTTGTGCTGCCTCGTTTAGGGGCTCTTGTGGGTTCTGTGTTATTTGTGGTTCTGCTCTGTGGGGTTTCTTAGCGCGAAGGGGGTTCTCAGCTTGCAGAGACAGAGTTTTTTTCGTGTTTTGTTCACGTTGTGTGTTTTTCGGGTCTATGTGGGGTTTAGGGTCTCTCTTCGAAGTAAAGGGTCTGTAATGGCGGAGGCAGAGATTTTTCGACGATTAGCAAGGCTCAACTTGGCGGAAGAAAGGAAAGGGGCTGTTGTAGAGATCGGGGATGAAGAGGTTGATGCTTATGACCGCAACAATGAAAATAAGGTTGCTTGTAAAGTCTTTACTGGGAGGAACGTTGTGCTGGAAGTGTTCAGAAATGTAATACCGAAAATTTGGAATACAGAGGAAAGGGTTCAGATAGATAAAGCAGGGAAAGGCATTTTCATATGTACCTTTGAGTCAAAAAAGGACAAGAGGTGAGTGGTCAAAGCGGGCCCGTGGATCTTTGACAAAGCTCTATTATTATTCGAAGAGGTGAAAGGAGCCAGCAAGATGTCGGACATCGAATTCAGGTACGCCTCTTTCTGGGTCCATTTCCACAACTTACCTGTGGTTGGGTTTACTAAGAGAATGGCGGTAGCTCTTGGGAATGAAGTGGGTGACTTTGAAGGAGTGGATTTAGAAGACGAGATAACTAGAGGGGGGCAGTCATTAACGGTCAGGGTTAGGCTGGATGTGACTAGACCCCTAAAAAGGGCGGTGAGAGTCAAGGTAGGAACTATGAGGGAAGAAACCTGGTCTCCAATTACTTATGAAAAGCTCCCTGACCTCTGCTTTACTTGCGGTAGACTGGGACACGGAAATAAGGATTGTGAAGAGGCTGAGGTTGAGTCAGAGGGTGAATTACAGTTTAGAGGATGGATGAAAGAAAAGGGGATTGGTAAAGGGACAAACCTAGATAATGAACAGGAGGGTAGATCGAATTCTAAAGGAGAGGGAACCAGTAAAAGAGGCAAAGGGGGAAAAAAAGAGAGAAGTGAGGCTCGGGTGGCTGAAAGCAGCGTGGTTCCTTTGAGGAATGACAAGCAGACGGCAACAGAGAAAAATAAAATGCCGGAGGTGTTGCAGGAGAGTTTGCAGGAGGATAAGACATCAAGGATGGAGGTGATGTCGGAAGTGGGGTTAAAAAATATCGCTGGGTCAGAAAAGTACACTAGTTGTATTAGAGAAGCTGCTGGTCTCAATCCAATCCTCGAAGAAAATAGCTGCATCAGTAAGGATGAAGGGCAAATGCCTGGAGTAAAGGAAAAAGGCCTGACAATGGGGCCCAGTTTAGTCGGGCTGGGAACCTCTGTGACTTCGAACCCATTGAATGGGCCTGGTCGGAGTGAAAAGACTGAAATCAATTTGGGGACTAAGATAGAAATTAGAAAGGGAAAGGAAAAGTTGGTTGGAAGTAAGGCTATCAGCCCAGTAGAAGGGAAAACAATAAAGAGGAAAAATTGGAAAAGGATGGCAAGAAGTGAAAAGGATCTCGGAGGAAAGGTGATCGGTAGTTCCCGGACAGCGGGAACAAAACACAAACTGGATGTGGATGAGATTGAGGAAAAGGAGAAGGATTCAAAGAAGAGGTACGAACTAAACTTTGTTGTAAACAAAGGGATATCGGTGGAGGCTGGCACTCAGCCCCGCCGGACGCTATGAAAATTTTATGCTGGAACGTTCGAGGGCTGGGGAATCCTCGAACGATCCGTGAGCTTCGCTACGAAATTAGTAGAAATTCCCCTTTGTTAGTGTTCATCTCCGAGTCTAAGTGCGACGAGTTAAAGACGAATAAATTAAAAGCCCAGTTGAGTTTTGATGTGGGCTTCTGTGTTCCTAGCGAGAGAAATAAGGGTGGCCTCATTCTACTATGGAATGAGGAGATTGATGTTGTGATATCCTCTTCTTCGGAGGGACATATTGATGCAGTGGTAAAGAACCAGGAAGGGCAGTGGAGGTTTACGGGGTTTTATGGAAACCCGGTAAAGGACAGGAGGGTGGTTTCGTGGACCCTTCTGGAGAGGTTGAGTCAGCAGGGGAGCCTCCATTGGGTCATTGGGGGAGACTTTAATGAAATAATGTTTGCTAAGGAAAAAAAGGGAGGAGTGTTGCGCAGTGATAGTCAGATGGCGGCATTCAGAGATGTAGTAAATGAGTGCAACCTGATTGACCCGGGGTTTCGAGGTAACTGCTTTACTTGGGTAAAGAATAGACGTGATCGTAATAGTGTTAGAGAGAGGCTGGATAGGTTTCTCATTAATCCTAGATGTCAATTGTGGGCTCATTCTGTGATGGTAGAGCATCTAAGCTTTCATAACTCGGATCACAGACCAATTCTTTTTACTTTCAAGGTCAAAGACCATAACTACCAAGGAATGCATAGAAAGAAGGGAGTGAAATTCGAAGAAAGCTGGATCAAGTTCGAGGAGTGCAAGACGATTATTAAAAATCATTGGGAGAATCACGAGGGTAGGGGTGTGCAGTTTTACAGCTCGAAAATTGAAAGTTGCCTGGAGAAGCTCAGTGCGTGGAATAAGCAAAGGCTTAAGGGCTCACTGAAAGGAGCCCTAATTAGGAAAGAAGCTGAGATAAAGTCACTCATTCTTACAAATCCCAATGATGATTCTGACGAGTTGAGACGTGCTGAACATGAGCTAGATGGTCTTATTGAAGAG
Source organism: Trichosanthes truncata (assembly GCA_033996785.1). NCBI lineage: Eukaryota > Viridiplantae > Streptophyta > Magnoliopsida > Cucurbitales > Cucurbitaceae > Trichosanthes > Trichosanthes truncata. The sequence goes on from JAWPNB010000003.1 coordinate 89,463,784, forward strand.
GAGGAAAGTTATTGGAGGATGAGATCCAGGGAAATGTGGCTTAATAGTGGCGATAGGAATACAAAGTGGTTTCATTCAAAAGCTTCAAACAGGAAGAGAAGAAACCAGATGTTAGGAGTGTTTGACAAGGAGGGGCATTGGGTGGAAAGTGAGGAGGATATAGCGATAGTGGCTTTGGATCATTTCAGGACGCTGTTTGTTTCTTCTCAACCGTGTGAGAAGGCTATAAACAGAGTTCTCGAAGGTATCCCTAAGTCCATATCGGATCAAGACAACCGGGAGTTGATGCGAAAGTTTAACCGAGAGGATATTGAAAGAGCGCTCCATTCAATGCACCCAGGGAAGGCCCCGGGCCCTGACGGGGCCCACGCAATGTTTTTCCAACACTTCTGGGGAGAGTTGGGGGATGAAACTGTAAATCTATGTCTCCAAGTTCTGAATGAAGGGAAAAGTGTGAGGCCGCTGAATAAATCCTTTATCTCCCTGATTCCAAAGATCAAGTACCCTGGTCAGATGGGTGACTACCGTCCCATAAGCCTATGCAATGTCATCTATAAGATCATTGCGAAGGTCATGGCGAATAGACTGAAAAAAGTGCTTGATGCGATCATCACTCCAGCTCAGTCCGCTTTTGTCCCAGGGAGGCTCATTTCGGACAATGTCATTGTGGGTTTTGAATGCATCCATACTCTTAACACAAGAAGACGGGGAAAGGAAGGGGCCGTTGCCATGAAGATAGACATGAGTAAGGCGTATGACAGAGTTGAGTGGTCGTTCCTCCGAAAAATCATGTGCAAAATGGGTTTTGAAAAGGGGTGGATAGAGAAGATAATGGACTGTGTGGAAACTGTTGAGTTCTCGGTGCTGATCAATGGAGACCCTAAAGACGGGTTCTACCCTCAGAGGGGTCTGAGACAAGGCGACCCTCTATCACCCTATCTCTTCCTAATTTGTGCAGAAGGCTTTTCGGCTATGCTGAACAGGGAGGAATCTCTTTCCAATTTTAAAGGTTTTCGTTTAAATAAGCATTGCCCTTATATCACACATCTCTTTTTTGCAGATGATAGTTTGTTGTTTTTCAGAGCCAATGAGAGCGATTGCAGGAAGATTACAGAGATTCTGGAAACTTATGAAAAGGCGTCGGGCCAAACTGTTAACCTGGATAAGTCTTCTTTCATGGCCAGTAAAAACGTGGGAAGTGCTAAAGTGAGGGAGTTGGGAAGGATATTGGGAGTCAAATCTGTAGAGTCACTAGGCGAGTATCTTGGGATGCCCTCTCAAGCTGGGAGGAACAAAAGGAAGCTCTTTTTCAAAATCAGAGATAGGGTCTGGAAGGTCCTCCATATGTGGAAAGGAAAGCTTTTCTCTCAGGGGGGAAATGAGGTTCTCATCAAAGCTATAGCTCAAGCAATACCTTTATATACTATGAGCTGCTTCCGTCTTCCCCAGTCAATATGAGATGATATCAATCGGTGTTGTGCAAGGTTCTGGTGGGGCTCTTCGGTGGAAAAAAAGAAGGCTCATTGGGTGAGTTGGAAGAAGATGTGTAAGAGTAAAGAGACTGGGGGCCTAGGTTTTAGAGATCTGTCTTTGTTCAACAAGGCTTTGCTTGCAAAAATTAGCTGGCGTATCTTAAAGAACCCGGGGAGTCTTGTTGCCTCTGTGTTGAGAGGGAAATATTTTAAGAACAGAGATTATCTAGGAGCGAAACTGGGGCCAAACCCGTCTTTAACCTGGAGGAGTATCTTGTGGGGTAGAGAGCTCTTTGCTCAAGGCTACCGCTGGAAAGTGGGCAATGGTAGTCACATTAAAATTAAAGATGATCCTTGGATGAATAGAAAGGGAAACAGCACCCCTGTGTGGGCCAGGGAGGAGGTTCAGAACAAGAGGGTGATGCACCTCCTTGATGATCAGAATCGTTGGAAAGAGCAGGTTATTAGAGAAAATTTCACAGCTCTCGATGCTGAAGACATTTTGAACATTCCTGTGGGGAATTTAAACGCTAGAGATGACATTATATGGAGCCTTAATCCTTCAGGGTTTTTTACAGTCAAAAGTGCTTATCATCTGGCCTCAAATCTCCTTACAAGCAACGAGGCTTCCGCCTCGGATTTTAGTGAAAGCCAAACATGCTGGAAAAAAGTGTGGAAGGCAAAAGTGATCCCTAGAGCGAAAATCTGCGCCTGGAAAATCATTAATGATGCTATCCCATCTTCCCAAAACATCCTCAAAAGAGGCATTAATGCTAACTTTATTTGTTTGTTGTGCAGGAAAAAAGTGGAGTCGACATCCCATATAATTTGGTTGTGCAAAGGCGTCTCTGATGTTTGGCTTCGTTTTTTACCTTGTTTGAGAGTTGTATCTTCTGAATGCAGGGCCTCGTGGCATCCTCAGGACTTTTGGAACTGGATGACGAAGCTACTGGATGAAGAGAAAATTGACTGGGCCATTCTTATTATGTGGAATATCTGGAATTTTAGGAATGCATGCCTTCAGACATCTAAAACAAATTCTGTTTTGTTGTTGCCAGATTTTCGAAGACTCGTTGCTGCGATCGATAAAAGCTTATCTGAGTATGCATGTGCGCTCAAGCCCCCCCACCATCCTGCTGGTTTAAAGAGCTGCGCGAGTCAGACTGCTTGGACCCCTCCCCCGCATGGCGCTTTAAAGTTGAATGCATATGCTTCGTGGTGCGAAGCAACAGGTCGTGGAGGTCTTGGGTGGATAGTTCGAGACTCTAGAGGCTCTCCTCTCTGTGTTGGCTACCAACATTGGAAGAGAAAGTGGTCTATCAAAGCGCTGGAAGCAGCAGCCATCCTTGCGGGTTTGCGCTCTATTAGAACGCTGGCAAGCAACCCGATTCAGTCTCTTATAGTTGAGACGGATTCCATGGAGATTGCTTCTGAGGTGCGTTGCCCAGGCTCAGACATTTCAGAGACTAAATCTATTTTAGATGAGATTGCTGGTGTAGCCAGGCCGTGGCCTGAATTTTGTTGTTGTTACTGTCCTAGGTCCTGTAATGTTGTTGCCCACTCTCTTGCGAGGGCGGCGCTTTTGGAACAGGTGGATAGATCGGTCTCCTCCAATTCGGAGGACGAACCGGTGGTTTGATTCTCGGACTTTCCCGTTTGGGTAAGGTGTATTTTTGGTGAGGATAGTGGTCCTCGTTGATCTAATGAATGTTATTTTTTTTTCAAAAAAAAAAAAAAATTGGAAATTCTTCATCGACGAAGATGAAAATGACACCATGCGATCTTTCTCTCTCTTCTCTTATGTGTACTTTTTTTATTCATTAGTTTTCAAGGATACCAACAACTCTTGAACATGCTTTCGTTTGATTTGCAGCAGAAGATTGGACCCTTCAATCTCTTTTTTTGTGCCATAGCGTCATTCACCAACCTTCCATGAACGATTTTATAATCTTATGCTACATTTCACGAGCTTCATTAAATATTCCCTGTCAATATCAAATTAATGCTTATTAATTAGGCTTAAATTTTGTCCCAAGAAAAAAAAAAAAGGTAGGTTATTTTTCCAAAGAAAAGGTAGGTTTGAGGTGTGGTTACCGTTTGTAGAGGTCTACGTGGGTTGAGCTGAGTTGGGATAGGGAAATTTTTTGGACCAATCCATATATTTTTGGATTGGATTGGATTAGATTGAGTCACCAAGTTGAAAACTGCTATAAAAAATGCTTGTAGAAATATACAACACAATTATCAAATCCACTAGAAGCAAAATCAAAATTTTGACATAAGAGGTGAATCGAAATTTCTATTATATCGTAAAATATCAATAAATATTAAAAAATAATAACAAAATAAATATAATATTAATAATAAATATTTTAACTAATTTAATAGGTGTAAAATGTTTACTTATTAATTTAATTTTGTTATTTTTAATAAAATTTTAAAAGTAACAATTCACATCGATATTTTATCAATATTTTTATAAATTTGAGATATCAACGTTTTAAACCTAGATTGAAATCTTGGGTTCTTGAACTAAAAAAAAAAAACTTTGATTCCCACGATTGCAAAGTTACATTTTTATACTGCATTCTATTTCATATTTTTCTATTTAGGCTGTACGGCACCACTCTCAATACTACTTGAGGATGCTAATTTTCTAAACAAGATAATGGGAAAAAGAAAAAATTAATTAACTAACGGATAAAAGGAGGAATAAATAAATTATTCAATGAAGTCGTCACAATGTAATTGTTTCATAATAATCATTAAATGTGGATTCACTCATTTTTATGTCCTTTAATAATTACTAGATATAAATTTAAAATATTATCTTTTTACATCCAACGGTAAAAATTTTCTAACTACATTATGACGCCTACCGAATAATTTTTCGAGAGAAGGAGGTGGTCCCTGCGTGCAACTTGTGCTTGTTGTACGGTACCAGACGTGATACTCGTGTACTAACCAAATTTGCAAAAAGAGGCGCCACTTTCAAATTTTACCAAAATTTCCCAATTTACGATTTAATCCATTTTGGATTCCGTCCTCCGTGGCATCACTTTCATCGCATTCGGCCAACGCTTTAGCTTTTTTTTTTCTTTTTTTGATAGTACGCTTTAGCGTATTTATTATCTCTCTCTCTCTTTTTTTAATGTGAAAAATTAAATTTCATAAAATTACAATTTACAACAACCATAATCCGCAACCAACCACCCTTCAAGTTCGCCCATCCAACTCCAAGTATAGTTGATTTGATAGTTCTGTCATCCACCCCTCTAATTATTGAACTAATAACAAAAACCACCATTCAATTTTTTTCTCTCTCTTACCTAAGCCCCTCGATTTTGGTTAATTTCAAAGTAATTTTTTTTTTCTATTATATCAGGTTCTATTAGATAATCATTTAATTTTTTTACTTTTAAAAATTATGGTTGTTTTCACACTATTTCTCTATAATAATTTTCATTTTTTTTAAGAAAATATATGAATTCTTAGACAAACTCTAAAAACAAAAACAAGTTTTTAAAATTTTCTTTTTCATTTTCAAAACTTGTCTTAGATTTTTAATACTTTAATAAAAAGTAGATAACAAAACAAAATAACCTATACGTGGAACTAAAAGATGTTTATAAACTTAATTTTTTAAAATAAAAAACCAAAAACCAAAACCTAAAAAGTTGAATAACTTAAATGAAGTTGTAGGGTTTAATTTTAACATTATGGGAGAAAAATCAACTTTTGTCCTTAAATTTGTTAAGTTGTATCAATTTTCTTTTGTCATTAAATTTTCACCATAAACTTTTAATATCATCAAATTGCACTTCAAACTTCATGAAGTGTTGCAATTTTAACCTTAAACTTAAAATATTGTCGCAATTTTCTCTCTCTTTATAAGTTTTCGTTTGAAAGATCGTTAAAAAAGAAAAGTATTCTAATATGTGTTCAATGAATTATAAAACATATGAATGGTACACAATTGATATGATTTCAAAGAAAACCGACATTAGAGCTAAATTTTTGTTAAAATTTGTGAGTTTTGGCAAAGTTATGTAATGATTAATTTATGCATTTATCAAACTAAAATTTGTGCAAAACTTGATATTATTGAATTTACTGAGTTTACGTAGATTTTTGGCATTACTTTTTCCTAAAATTAATTGGTGAATAGTGGAAAATGAACAGTAGGTAGTAATTGCAACACTTATCTAAGTCTAGAGTCTAATTTGATGAAATTGAAAGTTTATGGTAAAAAATTGATACAACTTGACAAGTTTAGAGGTAAAAATTATTTTTTTTAATACTTACCAGACACTGTAACCTAACAATGGAGGTAGATACAAAATTCAGAAGCATGTGAACAATATATAGTATATTATTCAATTTTTTAGGGTTTAGTTTTAACCATTTTTTTAATGCGTACAACACATTGTGGCCTAACAATGGAGGTAGATAAACCACTTAGGGGTGTTTGGCCCCCCTTGACTTGAGTTAAAACCCAGCTCAGCATTTGGCCCATAAAGAAATTAACTCTCCATTTAAAATTAAAATTAAAAAAAAAAAAAAAAAAACTCTACTCTTCTAACTTGCTACAGTGTTAGGACATTAACTCCACCTACTTGTACAGTAACCCTATTAACATATTCGATCACCGCTTCTCCAACAACCAGCAGCCACCGCCAGCGACCTTTTCTGATGATCGACGACAATTGTTGACGACCATATCTGGCAACCAGCATTCACTGCATGCGACCGTCTCCAGCGACTATCGCCGACAACAATTTCCAGTAACCGACGACACTCCCATGGTTCAAAATAATATGAAATACACATGTAGTTAGTCTGACTATTTGCTCCAACAATCTTTCTTCAGACTTACGAACTCGATCTATTGTTGGCCATTACTTATATTTTGTGAACCATAAATATGTTTTGTGAATCATGTAAATAGGCCATCGATGACCTACTAATATTTTGTAAATATTCTACTCCTACACATGACACTAATATTGAAATACATTGTCGTTTTCATGTCATCTTGAAAATGTAAAATACTGGCATTCTCTTTTCTAAAGATGTTTAATTTAGTACATGTGTTTAAACAAATGTAAACAAACAATGTTCCTTTGCAAAAGAAAAAAAAAACATAATGGTCAATGTTTTTTTTTTAAAAAAAAAAAAAACTCCCTCATAATGAAGACCCTATTATTAATTGAAAAATGTCATAATAAAGTTCTCATTTGTAAGTTTCAAAGAAGTTCATGTGTGTTTAGAAAATAAAACCTATATTTTGATAGAAGTTCAATTTGTGTTTAAAGAAAAAAAATACACGTACATTGCCTTTTTTTCATTCATCAATTGCTATTTGTTGTTATAAATAATGCAACATTTAATTTTTATAAATTGAAAGAAGTTCAATGTGTAACAGAAAGAGAAAACAAAGCTACATTGCCTATAGTTTGGAAGAAATCAATTTTTAAAAAAAGGAAGATAAAGAATGATTTTTTTTTTTTTTTTAAAAATCAATGTTGAAATATATTGTTTTTTTGAAGTGGACATCTGAATTCAGTGTTGGAAAGTTGGGAAAAATATGTTTCTAGATAAATGATTGTAAAAAATAAAAAAAAAAGGAAAAAAATAATCAGCTAAAAATCAGCATACTTCAGGTTACAAAAAAAACTGCACCAGATATCCATGACGTGACAACTCAACTCAACTCTGCACCCCAAACACAGACTTTCTGACTGAACTCAACTCAACTTTACATTCCAAACACAAACTTCTAAATTCACTAACAAACTAACTCTACTTAATTTAGTCCATTTCAATTCAACTAGCGCCAATGCTTCCTTTAGGAGCACATGATTAAATATAGTATATACTCGGTTTGGTATATGATTGATTTTTTTTTTTTTTTTTTTTTTTTTGAGTTCGTATATGATTGAATTGAACCAAGACAGTAAAATAGATTTTCGTACAATTAAATGCCTTGGGAAAATAATCTCAAATACACGCTGCACGCACATCCACATTCAACCACACAAGGTGAAAATAGACAGCCAAATAATTTATTTCAATTGAAAAACGATGATAGATAAATTTAACCAAATGCAACTAACCTTGTTTAAATGTGTAATAACATTAATTGTACGGATTATTTTAAAAAAAAAGAAAGGGAGCATTAATTGTATGGGTTAAAAAGAAATCTTTTATTATCTATGCCTGCTTTTAGTTGGACACCGAAAACATAGAAAAACTTTTGTAATTTATAAATTAACTGCAGTAACGTCATGAAATGTACTATTGAATTTTAAGTTTTATGAATGTTCAATAATATGGACCTAACTCAAACAGTTAATTAATGCATCTATTCATTCTCTCAAAGTTAGGAATTTAAATTCTAAGTACTAAAAAATAGTAAAAATTAATTAATTACTATGATTGCATACATGATTTTTTTTTACAGTATTATAATTCCAACTAAGTCAAATAAGTTTTTTCAAAAAAATAAAAAATAAGTTGAAGAATTGAGGATCTAAGCCTATGACCAATCGTTACTAGTTGAGCTATGAATTTGCAATTATTTTAAAGTAGAAATTTTATTTGTCTTAAAAATAAAATAAATTCCGAAAGTCCACCATAAACTAAAACAAGAAAAACGTTTTTTTTTTTTTTTTTTTTTTAATAAATTTTAAAGTTACTCAATATTCAAAATGGCCATCAAGATAGAAAATATTTCATTTATTACTTTAACATTTTAAAATTACCCATTAGGTTATTCTAGAAATATTTGGTTCAATTTTTCTATACTGTCATCCTATTTTATATTTTTCTATATGTAGCCTATAGCCTCTTCAATCTTTCCCTAAACCTTAAAGAGGTTATAACCTTCGTACAAATTTGTATGTTCGATTCGTGCCTGTATCACTTATCGTATGTTCTCTGTATTGGTTAATGGCTCATTGAAGGGGTATTTCTCTAAGTACATATTATCCTCCCCCATTTGTTGTGTGATTGTTATGGAGGTGTTTTCTCATATGTTGAACGTCCTACCTCCAACTTTGATTTCTATTACAAGTGTGATTGTATTCATCTCATCCATCTATATTTTGTTGATGATTTGATGATATTTAGTTCAAGGAACAAAGGCTCCTTGTCCTTTATACAGGATCCCCTACGCAGGTCCCAATACCTGTTTGGCCTTATTGCCAACGCTGGTAAGAGCTCATTATTTTGTGTTGGGTTAGCACTTGGAGAGCCTTGAGGGGCTGACAACCTTTATGGACTTTACACTGCTTCTCTTCCAGTTTGTTATCTTGGGCTACCTATCATCTCTGGCAGTATAAATTATAGTCCCCGTTTAGATTGAGTCATTGCTCGAGTGAGGAGTTGGTCGGCCAGAGTGCTTTCTTATGTTGGGTGATTACAACTTATTTGATCTATTCTTTACAGTTTCTAAGTGTTTTAGGCCAACGTGTTTGTCCTCTTTTCCAGCGTTGTTCATGAGCTAGCTAGATCGTATGTTTCGGTTATAACTATGGAAGGGGAGCTAAAGATCTTGGGTGGTGCGAAAGTCATATGGTCAGAGGTTTGTTTTCCTTCTTGTGAGGGAGCTTTGGGAGTTTGACATATCCCCACTTTGAACGTTGTGGCCATTATGAAACTTATGTGACTTATTCTTATTTGTTTTGGTTTTTATGTGGGTTGCATGACTTGACGTGTATGCCTTGCGTAGGTGCAACATTTGGGTTGTTCGTCCATTTGGTGGTTCCTCTTAGTGCTGGTGGGCTATCCTTGGTGTTCGTGTTAGGCTATGCCCGTTAGTGCGTTTTTTGGTTGGTAATGGGCATCGGTGTTCAGTTTGGTTTTATCTTTGGTTATCGGGAGGCTCTATTCTTTAGCAATTTATCACGAGAGTCATTTTAGATGCTAATAGTACTCTACATTCGAAGGTGTTTGATTTTCTTCAGTCAGATGGTTCTTGGATATGTTGTGAGGTTCGTCTAACTTGGTGGAGCTTTCTGTTGGATTGGTATTCCAAGGTCGATTCTCAAGGAAAAAAAACACTTTACAAGATTCCAACAAAACTCCCTCTCCACAGCAGGTTTATAACATGAATTGAAAATGATAGAAGGCTTACAGTTGTGCGGCAAAAGGAGATGAAAATTAAAAGCATATAGGAAGTAACCTAACACAAAGTCAACTTCAACTAAACGTATGAATAACAACAAGGTTTGGCACCGCATTCCCCCTAAAACGTCCCCCTCTTGATTTAGTACAACATGAATGATGATACTCTAAACTAAGCATAGGTGATCGACTTATACTCACTTTTTCAAGTAGTATGTAAAGCAACCATGCATCCTTGTATTTCTACCTAAGATGCATTGGAAGAATTTAGCGACCTACTTAGATGTTTGCGAGCAGTTTGATGTACATGCGATGATTACACTAAAGAATTTCACTGTTTGGGAGCAAGAAACAACCTATCGGAGACCGAACAACAACAAATCCAATAGGGAGAATTAGGTATTCTAGCTTTCTTGTTGCTCCGGTATGTCCTTTGTGGCTATTGCTTGAGACTCGCTACGTCATAGGAGCCATATGGTGCCTTGGTACAGACTTTTTGCGGTTTGGAGGTGTTCACAGCATAATTTCAATGAAGAAATGTCACACGTGTTATGAACTTGTATTGTATTAATTTGAGTATAGTGAGTACAATCTATAGTATTTAATCTTCTGATTCTCTCTCCTACTTGTGTGCTCTACTCGAGGGCTGAAGGAGCTTGTTCTCGAGGTGGGAATTTCGATTGATTTTTGGAGCATTCTTGATCTTCGAGAAGTGTTCTTCGTTCTGACAGTAATTGATCTTCAAGTGCTTCGAGAGACTTCATAGCTTTGTTTCTGAATTCTCTCTAAGCTTCTTTCATCCTGAATCCTTGAAATGGAGGAGGGAGCTCTCTATTTATAGAGTTCCTGAAGGCCTCCAGGTGGTCTTTAACATGTATGTTGGACTGGGTCGGTTGATGTTACACCTATTTCTACATTTTGGGAAAAAATTGTATATAATAGGAAAGTATGAAAATTAAGAAAGTAAATATATGGATATTTATGGTTTTGGTTGGAAGATAAGGATTTGGTTTCTTTTTTTATTAATTAAATAATGAAAATTAAAAAAAAAAAAGAAAAAAGAAAAAGAGAAAGTGGGATAAATATATTTATTTATTATATAAAACATGTGCTTTATTATTTATTGTTTAATAAAACAAAATGAGGGCTTTTGTTGGAGAAGCTATTTCGTAAGAGAGGAAGAGGAAGAAAGTGAGGAGATGATTTCTTGATTTTGGGCCATTTTGGAGTGTGAAAATTCAAGAAAGGGATCTCACAACCTTGGATTGAAGCTTTTGGTAAGTTTTCTAACTTTTGATTAAGGTTTCTCATGAGTTATAGAACCTATTTTGGTGGGTTTCCTTGTGGGTTTTCTTCCTTTAGTTGGAAACTCCATAAACTAGCTTGAAAACAAAGATGATGGTGATGATTGAGTAAAAGAAGGAAATTTGACGAAAGTCATCAGTTTTATCAAAGTATGGATTGAAGGGGATTAGTTGTATGAAGAAATTGCAAACTTTTTAGGGAAAGAAAACCAAAGAATATATTCATGGAGAAGAAAAAATGAAAAGAATGATATTTCTTATGGAGAGGGATTACAATGAAGTTATTGGAAACTTTATTTTGGGTTATTGTCTCAATTTCTTGGTAATTAGAAGAGTAAGACGAGGAAAAGAATGGTAAATTCTTGGGTTAGTGAGAAATATAAAGGCTTGGATAATTTAGTGTTGTTACACTTTAATTTTGGCATTAAGAGGTTAGTAATATGTTGACAATGTATGATTTCAGGGCAAGCGGAGATTGGAACCATTTACAACCCGAACAAACCTCGTTCGTAGTAGTTGTGAGTGGTTATTTTATAAAGTATTTCAATTATTTTAGTAATTGATGAGATTTTATGAGATTTGAAATCAATTGAAATTAATATTAATGCAAAGGATTTAGTTATTTGAAAATTTGGAGGAAATTATGTGTATTCCACAAATTGTTTATTATTAAGATTGATGATTTGCTAATTTGATAAGAAAGTGACATATGATCACTAAATTGAAATCATGATTTAGCATATTTGAATTTGAAGAGATTTGTGTTTATTGAAGTTTAGCTACAATGATTTAATTATTTGAATTTATTAAGCTTATGAAAGGTGAGTTTATGAAAATCTCTAGATTGTAGCCAATTGGCAAAAAGTTCAATTATTTGAGGTGAAATCAAGTATTTGTGAGTTTTAGAAATAACTTGATTTTTGAATCATGATTTTAGTTGATCTTTGACTTATGGCTTAAAATTATGGAACCACAATTTGAGAATGTGTGGGGTTTGAGAATTTACGATGATTATTATATAGAAATTGTTTTCAAACCACTAGAACTTGTACCCATGGTTATTACCCGTATGCTATAAGAATGTGTTTCTATAGTATGCTAGTGTGCCAAGGCCGCAGGGGATGCAGGGGAATGCCGGGGCCATTAGGTGCCAAATCCGGATTCCGAATCCTGATCCAAATCCTGGACCTGAGGCATTACAGATGTTAGAGTTTGTTTCACGTGCACGTATGACATAAACTTGCTCTGTTATGTATCTAGAGATTACTCGATGCATAGTATGGCAGGGATTGGGTACAAGGTTGGTGATGAGTTTTGTTGGCCTATTATTTTGTACTTTCTTTAAAGAGTTATTGCTGCAAATCTCTATGATGTTTTATTTATCTTGTGTATTTAGATTGTGCTTAATTGATAAAGTTTTATGGAACTTTGAATTCCTTTTTAATATAAAAGGTTTTTGTCAAGAGATTGTTTTTTTTTATTAACTTACCACTCACTGGGCTCTATTAGCTCATTATTTCTTCCTAAATTTTTCCTCCAGGTAGCGACTGAGTTTCTAACGAGCCTATAGAAGTCGATATCTGCCACCAGACTTGATAGTTTGCATATCATTTTGTATGTACATTTTTACAAATACTTTTTTTTTGTGTAATTGATGTGGCTAGTGCCATTTTGGGATTTCCCTTTGGTTTGTAATATGAAACCCACCTGTTTATCTACTTTTAAGTTTTGTGGGTTTATATTGAATTTTTGAAATGATGGTTGGAGTTTGAATATATTATTATGGAAGCATATATATTGCTTTTCAGGTGTGTTTTACTCAGTTTTCAGGGGAAACTCTGCCAAAATTTTTATAAAATTTGGTGTTAATAAAGTTTTGGCTAGCCATTTGTTAAAAAAAAATAATAATAATAAGATTTTGTCATGAAAAGTTTGACATTGGATTCCATGGTTTAGTGGGGATCTAATGTTGGCATGCCTCATCCTAGGTTAGTTAGGATAATTTGGGGTGGGGTGTGTCAGTTGACTTTGGGCTTAGCCCCTGGACCGGGTCTGTTTGATTTTGGGCCTAACCTTTTGGACTGAGCCTAGTTGACTTTGGGTCTAGCCTTTGGACTAGGCCTTGCTAATTGGGGCCTTCCATTCGAGCTTTTGTCTACAATTAACCCAAATTTCATATAACCCAATTGTATATTGAAATTTTCCATTACTTAATTTAGGGATCCTTGCCAATTTAATTAATCCCTAATTAAATATAATTTCGTCATCAATGTTGAGTAATGACGTGACAAATTTTGGCTGGTCAAAATTTCTATTCCAATAGGAGGGAACATCCTCAGACACTCATTTATAACGTGGCTTTTTTTTTTGAGATAGCCTTCAAACACGAGATTGACTTCATTGTTGGAACCCCACTGTCCTGGTAGATTTTGTTCTTTGTAGTGGGACTGCTGAGTCTCGAGACCACCTATTTTTTTAATGCCCCTTTAGTAAGTTAATATGAGGTGAGTTGCTCTCATGGGGCTGTTATTCCCATTGTATTTCTTTTTAGGCCATGGAGCTTGCTTGGATTTGTCATCTTAGAGCAGGCAAGCACCTGCACTATCGGGTTTGGAGGGTGGCTTGATGTGCGGTCATCTATCACTTATGGCGAGAACATAACCTTCAAGTCCATGACTCTCGCTTGTGACCTCCTCAGGTTCTTCTTCAGGTTGTGCAATCATATGTCTTTCTTCGCTGCTCCACTTGGTCGGGTGTGTATTCAGTGAGTGTGGTTGTAGATTTTCCTTCCCTTTCTGTGTTCGGTATGTGAGTTATTAGTCTCTAATTTTGTTAGTGTTACTTTTGTCTTGCTTTGTGCCTTATCCTCGGGTTGTGAGGTCCTCCGTTGGTTTTTCTAGTAATATATTATCTTTGCCAAAAAAAAAAAAAAAATCAACATTAAATTATTATTGACAAATTTAAACAATTCAACTTGTTCTTTTAGCAAAATTCAGACCTTGTTCATTAGCAAAATGTGTTTCTTATAATGACACATAAATTTTTTATTGACAAATTTTAAGCATATTTTTAATGAAATGATCAAGTTAAAGAAAAGGTTAAATTAGAAGTTTAGTTGATGAAAATTTAAAGACCAAAGAGATATAAACTAAATGAACTAAGTTTGTAATTTATCCAAAAATAAATACTATGCTTAAAAATTGAGAAAATTTATTTTTCCTATTCTTTTTTCAGAACCTGCAACCTTTTCAGAAACACTTTCCCCAAAGCTGCTATAGGCTCAACTCAACCAGTAACGTCATTACCTTATAAAAACCAACACTTAATCAATGCTCAGTACCATTTTCGTCCGTAGAAAAAATGGAGAGAGCCCCGTCGCCTCTGCTGTTGCTGCTCTCTTCCCTCGCCGTCGTCTGTTCCGCCGTCGGGCCTGCTCCGATCACCGTGAAGCCCGGCGTCGCTCCCGAGTCCCTTCCGATCAACTACATCGAGGTCCGTGTTTCAACTCTCTTTATTCTCAACCGTCGCTTTTGTAATTTTCTTTCAACTTTTGTGTAATATACTCATCGTTTTTTTTTTTTTTGTGTTGCGAAGGAAGTCGGAAGCTGCTCTTACGAGGTTACCATAGCAACAAGCTGTTCATCTCCTCCATTTATCACTAGCGAAATCGGCGTTCTGTTTGGAGATTCTCATGGAAATCAGGTTTTCCCTTCTCTTCTGTCCATTTCCGTTATTTCAGAGATGAAATTTCCGTCTGTTTAGGGATTAGAAATTATGGAGAATGTGAAATAGTAGGGTTTAAAATTATTAACTCTAGGGTTTTTACACTTTTCTTTACCTCTTTCTGAGATTAATTTTCCCCGAATCCAAACCAGACTATGCGCTTTGTTTTAATATTACACCACGATGATTCTAGCCTAAATAATGGACTCTAGGAACTTGTTTCTTCCAATCAATCTCTAATTACAGATGAAATAATCTTTTGCTTGGATTTCTGTTTTGATTAAACGATTTCACACATGGAAAACAGATTATCGAGAAGAAATTGAGTAATGGGGACAAGGTGTTTGGTAGTTGTAACACAGATAGCTTTGTTCTAAAGGATCGACCCTGCAGTGTCCAAATCAGTTACATGTATATCTACAAGGATGGGGCTGACGATTGGGTTCCAAACTCTGTTGAAATTTCTGGCTCTGGAATCAAACCCCTTCTGTTCATCTTCAAATCCTCCATCCCCAGAAACGCCTGGTTTGGCTTTGATTTGCGCCAATTTCCTTTCCCGCCGCCGCCCTTCAATCCAGCCCCTCCTCTTCCCTGGGTGTCTTCTCCTCCTCCTCCCTTTCCCTTTCTACCGCCGCCGGAGCCAATTCTTCCCCCACCGTCTCCACCTAACCCGGTTCTTCCCCCGCCGTCTCCACCTAACCCGGTTCTTCCCCCGCCGTCTCCACCTAATCCGGTTCTTCCCCCGCCGTCTCCACCTAACCCTGTTCTTCCCCCGCCGTCTCCACCTCCACCCAAGCCGGTTCTTCCTCCACCGCCTCCTCCTACTCCTCCATCGTCTTCCAGCAAAATCTCAGGTCAGAAATGGGCTATGGTATCTGCGATTCTGGGATTGATGCCCATTGCCCTTCTGTGATTCTGCTGCAGCTGCTTCTTCTAGCCATGTAGTGGTTTAATATGTAATTTTGTAGTGGGGGGATGGGTGATATTATATTTATGTTTCATCCCCATACCACCATGTTTTGGATATCTATTTAAGCTTTCAAGGCTTTAGTGAAACTTTATCTTTTCAGCTGTATGGGTTGCTGACCATTGCCCTGGTGCAATTCTACAGCCACTGCTTGTTCTATTTGGTTGGTAGTTTATTCTGTAGCTCTATGGTGGTTTGGTGGCCGGTGGGTACTATATTTACGTTTCATCCACTTTTTCACCATGTTTTAAGGTCTATGTAAGCTTTCAAAGCTTTACTCAACCTTTTTATCTTTTTCATCTTTTCAGTTGTATGGGATAAATGCTTTGGGTTAAGTTATCTCTATCTCTAAAGTAGTAAAGTTGTGTGGTTTTTAGCTTCTTTTTTTTTTTTTTTCTTTTTCATAAATGTTTTTCTTTCTTCAACTATATTTATGGAGTGAGTGAAGAATCGAACTTTTGATTTTTTTGGCTAATGCTATAATACTTTAAATAGTTGAGCTATGTTTAAATTGATTTTTCATAAATATTGATGTAGGAAGAAATTAACATGTGAAACATGTTTGGAGTATTTTTATTTCTTTGTCAATAATAATTATAAGAAATAAAAAGAGGCCCTTGAGTACAGTTCAATTGATTAAGATATTGTTTAAATTTCTACGACTTTTAAATGGAAGAAATTTATACAACTTTTATATGGAAAATGAATCTTGCAGTGGAAAATAGAAATATCTAAGAAATAAAAAGGAATTTTTACACACATAATTAGATTTCAAATAGGTATTTTCATAAATGTACAAAGATTTAAATATTATCACATCTAGATTTAATGCGCAATTTTGGTCTATTATACCCTTTTATTTTCGTTTCTCTATTTAATTAAAACCTATAGTAATTAGGTAGTTTTTTTAAATTTTTTTATTTGATTTTATTTCCAATTCCATAATTATAGCGATTTGTCTCCATTAATTTACCATGATTTTAGCATTGTCGTATTTTTCAACTTTCAAAAGCCATTTTTTTCAATTTCTCGTTTCTAGACCCTTCTTCCTTATGCCCCATTTCTGATTTTGACTTCCAACGTCCAACCGTCATAGTTGTCAACATCCGTCACACATTCACTCCCCAACAAGTTATCTATTCCTCAATTATACCGTCACACAGCTCCCATCTTTATCAACGTCTGAACAATGGGTATGAAATTGTGTTTTTATGTGTTTTATTCACTGCTGAATCTCATGTGTTTTTTTTTCCAATAATTTTATATGTTTTATTCACGGTAGAATATAGATTTCTACTTCCTCATTTGTTACAAGAATATACAACGTATATTGACATGTAAATATACCATATTATTACCATGATATATATTGAGCTATATATTCATAAATCGTAATAGACTTTCAACATTTCATAGTATATTCAATAAATAGCATAATTAATAATTTAATGTATACCATGGTATATATTATATCATCAATTATTGTACGTTGCATTATATATTGTTTTATATAACATAATTACATATATTAGCTCATTTATTTTGATATAAATATATTAGGCTTTCAAACATTCCATAGTATATTCAATATATAGTATAAGTAATAATTTAATGTATACCATGGTATATATTATATTATTAATTATGGTACCGTTGCATTATATATTGTTTATATACCATGATTACATATATTAACTCATTTATTATGATATAAATGTACTAGACATTCAAACATTCCATAGTATATTCAATATAGCATAAGTAATAATTTAATGTATACCACGGTATATATTATATTTTATTATTAATTATCGTATTGTTGTATTATATACTATTTTATATACCAGCGGTATATTCGTAAACGCAGGGACTTGCATCGATTTTCTTCTTCACGAGTTTCTTCTTCTTATTTGGCCAAAATCACGGAACAAATGAGGTTATTTTGTTTTTGGAAACTCCTATTTTAAAAAAGTGTCATTTCTAATTTTTTAAAAAAAATGTTCACATTCCATATCTATATTTTCATTTTTTTTTATTTTTATAATAATTGTCATATCAGGGAAAAGGGTTTAATAATAAATGGATGTTGACTTTTGTGTAAAAATACTATGACACATTGGCTAAACTTGTAAAAAATGGTGGGTTTAGGCCAAAATTAAAATATGGGTCTCCTAATTGGGCTATCTACATAGAAATCCCAAATAAAATGAACGAATAATATTGATATATGAGGTTAATAAAATGTTGTTTTTTAGACTTATAATATATAATTTTTTATTCTATCGTTAAACTTTCCACCAAAGTTTGTAGCTATCGATTTTTGAATCTAAAATTGAATTTATATAACTTCAAAACACAAGTCTGCCTGAATATTAAAAAAAAAGTTAAAATCAAAATAAAAATGTAATATTTTAAATAAATAAATAACATACTTTCTTGTCCAGATCATCCTAAATAGACTACAAAATTTAAACTATTTGAGAAAGAAAAATGGCTCGAGTGTCATCGTCAATCAATTTAAATACTTTGGACTTTGGTATACCCATGGTATTAAATTTTTGGTTAAAATACCATTTTGATCATTGTACTTTGAGCTTTATTCTATTTTGGTCCATGTACTTTTAAATGTCTAATTTTAGTCCATGTACTTTCAATAAGGCTTAAAATTGGTCCATACTATTAGTTTATGGTTATTTTTTCTTAAAAAAAGTTAGTCTCTATTAGTTTTTTCTCTATAAATTTTAGAAGTATGTTCACATGGTGTATTTTCTCGTATTAAAATTATTATTATTACTTAACCAATTTTTATAAAAATTAACTTCAAATTTGTCATAAGGACCAATTTTAAACTTTTTTGAAAGTACATGGACTAAAATTGGACATTTAAAGTACAGAGACCAAAATGGAATAAAGCCCAAAGTACAAGGACCAAAATGGTATTTTAACCTAAATTTTTGTTGACATTTTCACATGTCAATGTATTCGACTTCGTCATAAGGGGTGAATCGACATTTCCGTTATACCTTACAAAATTGATGAAATATTAAAAAAATAGTAACAAAATGTAACTTGATGTGAATATAATATTATAACAAGTATTTTAGCTCATTTAAAAAGTGTAAAATGTTTATTTATTAATTTAAATACTTTTTTTTGAATTTTTTGTTTTGAATTTTTTTTTAGAAATATTTATCAATATCGACATTTTATCGATCTTTCTATCAACATTTTCATGACATCGACATTTTAAATCTTAAGGGGGGGTTTGGATTGAGGAGTTGAAGGGCGTGGAATTAAGAGAAGTTAATAATTATATTAAGGGGTACTTTAAATCATAGTTTGGCTCAAGGGTATTTTAACTTCTATTGTGGATCCCACAAACTTATTAACTCCTCCTCTAACTCCCTATTGTGGGCCCCACAAACATATTAACTCTTAATCTAACTTCCCATTGTGGGTCCCACAACTTTATTATCTCCTTTATTCTTCACTTCACCTCACTCTCACCTCTCTCTTCTCTCATCTCCTTTCTCTCTCAAAATTTTTTTTACATATTTTTTTTAATTTCTTAATTAAAATTTTTTTCTTTATTTTTTATATAAAATTTCTCATAATTATTACTAATTACTAATTAAATATAAATAATAATTATTTTTTTATTTTTATCCTATAATATTAATAAATTTTTTTAACAAAAATATTTTTCCTTTTATTCTATAATTTTATTTTCTAAAGATAAATTATATAGGAATGTTTTAGATATGATACTATTATTTAAATTTAAATTTTAATATAAATTAGAATACTACATAACAATTTTTTTTAATTGATAAAAATTTCCCTTTCTCACTTTCTCCACTTGTCAATGTTGTCATCTACAATTTTTTTTAAAAGTTTAAACTAAAATTATTTATAACAAATAACAATCTTATATTTTTTAAGTCTATTTTTTTTAATTAATAGCTCAAAAATATAGATAATTTTATGATTTGAAGATAAGAAAAACATATTTTAAACTAATCCGTATTACAATTTAAGAAATTCGTATTTAAAAAGATTAACGTATTAAAAAATATTGATTTTCAAACTAATCATATTCAAAGTAAAAAGATAAACGATTTCTCATTCCAAACTTAATAAAATAAAACTATTACAATAACTAACATAAATATATAGTATTTTGAACAAAAGTATGTATGATATCCATTTTGAATGGTGTTAAAAATATATATATTCATTTTGAACTTAATTATTTTAAAATAACATAAATATTTGATATTTCATTTTTAACTTAGTTATTTTAAAACTTCAAAGAATATATTATTTTCAATTTAATCATAAAATCTTAAATTATGCAAAAAAAAAATTATAACTTTTATTAAGCTTGGAAAACAAATCTTAAATTAAAAATTTAAAATTGACGAAAAAAAGTTTTTAACAAAATTGTAAAATATTCATAAAATAATATTATTTAAAATCTCAATTTTCAGATTGACGGAAACAAATTTATAATATTTCTAGAATTGAAAGAATAAAAACATAAAAATTTTGAAGTTTATTTGAATCCATTTAAATTAATAGATTGAAGTATTTCCAAATCAAATGTAATATTTAAAAAATTATTGTAAGACTTTCTTTTATTTGAAAACTATCCAAGGAAAATGAATAATTAATGTGAGAGATATTGAAAAAACAATATGGGGTATTTTGTTTAAAATTCTTTTTTTTTTCTTTAAAGAAATTTGTAAAATATACATAAATTAATAAAAACAAAAAATCTCAATTTTAGAATGCATGAGAACAAAGCTTTGATAATGAAAATTTAAAAAATTGTAGAAAAAAACTGTACAAAAAAGACAAATCAACTCAGACTTTAAAACTTCAGATTTAACAAATCTGCATCCCAAACACAGACTTTAGAACTTCAGACTAAACAACTCCTTGCCCTAAACACAAACTTTTTAACTCCAAACTAAACAACTCTACCTCCTAAATACATACTTCCTAACTCCTATTTCCTACAACTTTTTGTCCCAAACAACTCATAAGTATACTACGTTTGTACTTAGAACTGTGGAAAAGACGCATGTCCTTTTCAATAATATTTTTAACGAAGATATGCCAATTTTAGTCTAGAAGCGACATATTGAAAAAAACGACACTGTTCATGGAAGAAGGGGATAAAAAAATCAAGCGATATTTTCGTAATTTTCCAGATAGAAGAAGGTCCTTTGGAATTATAGCCAAACAATTTCTATTAATTTGCACCGCAAAAATTCTAAAGAAGAAAAAAGTATAAATTAATAATAATAAAAAAAGTATAAGTTTTGCAACGAATTTCCGTCAAACATATTTAGGGGTGTGCACGGTTCAGTTCAGTCCGATTTTGGATGAAACTAGTGATCGAACCAAACACCTCAGTTCTAGAATGTCTTAAACCGAGAAAAATTGAATCTTCTTTGGTTTTGGTTAAAAGTCGTTTTAACCGATTTTGCTTTCACATTGAACCTAGTAAACTATACTAAAAAAGAAACTAAGCAACAAACACAAATAGCAAGAGATGAAAGACGAAGAAAGAAGATGAAAAACTAGTGATGAAAGAGCAAAATGAGATGGAGAAAAACGAAAATAAAAATCTTACAACTATGTAACTCTTAAACCTTAAAAATGAAAAACAAAGTATTGGGGTGACGGTGGCCAACGTCGGATAGGGGGCAACAGTCGGCGTCTGTGTACAATGGTTGGCTATGGTGAGTTATTGGCTTGGGTGGCGGCTTTGATTGATTAGGGTTAGTGTTTGATGAAAGAAAATAAAATGGAGAAAGAAGTCTCATATGTGCAAGAGAAATGATCAAAGCTAAAAACTTAATGATAAAATAGAGATAATAAAATGGATGAATAACCATTAGGGAACGTTTGGAGCATTGTTTCGGAATTAGAACCCTTGAAATCAAAACCTTGGAGAGTTTGTTTTGGGCGATTTGAAAGCTCTTCAACTTGCTTTGGGCTTGGGCACAGACACGTGTCCTCTTATGATTAGGCAATGTGACAAGCCTTTGATTTCACCTCTAACACCATCCATTGAACAAGAGGACAAAAAGGTGATATTTTCGTAATAAAGAAGGCAATTTCGAAATTCAACCCGAGAGTAGGCTTTTTTAATTTCCTATTAATTTACAACGTCAGAATTTAGACGGAAAGAATTTGTTCTTAACTTAACTATGCAGCAAATTCAACTTCAGACAGGACGAATATCGTAATTTTTATTTTTATTTTTCCTGGGCTAAATTCACTCATTAATTTCAATAATAATAAAAAAATGTAACAACTTTTTTTTTTTTTTTTAAATTTTAAGTTTTATTAATTTCATATCAGTTCTCAATTTTGTATTTTTTTTATAACTCTCAATTTTGTAATTCTTTGATCGCAAGTGGATTTTTTTAATGATTTTTTTAAAATGATTTTTTTTTGAAGATTCAATTTAAAAGGTAAGTTTGAATTTCAAAAGATAATCTGAATTGTTAAAGAAAATTGGTTGATGAAAATAACATATTATTTAATTAGAGGAAACTTTTTTTTTTTTTGTCTAAATATACAAAATCATTCTTTACTTTATTTACTTTATCTTCTTTTGTCTAAATATACAAAATCATTCTTAAATTTTAAAGTAATTCTCAATTTCATCTCTAATCTTTTCAATTTCTCATTTTTATCTCCAATCTATAAAAATTCTTAATTAAGTCATTCTCTAAAAAAATTTGTTAATAAAAAATTAATGCATCATTAAATATTATTTTATCAACATACTCGAACGTGTAGATATGTAACTAAAATGCTACGTGAAACATAAACCCATCAACAAAATTCATTTATTTTAGCCAAGTTAAGCATATATAGCTCAATTGATCAAGACATTATACATCTTCCTAAAGGTCAAGTGTTTGAAATCCTACTCCTACATTGTTAAACTCATAAAAAAAATACATTTTTTTCAAGTGACATTGAAAGTAATATTGAGAATTCAAAAAGATTGATCTTAGACAATAAATGAATTTGGTAAGGAAAAAAATAGTTTTGTTGGTTAAAGTTACAACTTGCAATAATTATCAATCTTCAATTAATTTTGTCAATTCGAGCATAGTAGATAAGACATCAATTACTATCATAAAAGTCAATTGTTTGATTCCCTCTCGAGCTTTAAAAAGAAAAAAAAAACTCAATTAGTTTGGTTCATTACAAAAGATTGGGGATTATTTGCATGTGGTATAACCATTTTATTTATTTATTTATTATTATTTTTTTACTTCCTGTTAGTGAAAACCTACCTACTCAATCACCAATTCGCCATAAATTTATTTCCATAAAAAAAAAAAAAAAAAAATCCCCATAAATTTGATTCGAGCCAAGGTCCTTGTTCTGTAGCTCTTCAACGCAGCTCTCTGTAGTCCCGTTTCAGCGAGCAAAAAGAAAGCTCTGTAAAAATGGCGACGTCTCTGTTTCCGTTCTTCATCTTTTCCTTCTTCGCCATTTCTGCCGCCGAATCAACCGGTTTGCTGCCTCAAGCTGCTCCAAAATCCTTAACAATCGGCTATATTCAGGTTCCGATTATCATTTTCCCTCTCTTGTATGTTCAATTTTTCTAACATTCCTCAATCGATGTGCGTATCTGAGTTTCTCTGTGAATGAAACTGACTCTATTGTCTTCTTCTTTGGTATTTTCGGGTGAAGAAAGCGGGAGATTGCAATTACAAGGTTAATATAACAACAAGCTGCTTATCCCCTTTCCATATCAGTGCTGAAATCGGTGTTCTGTTTGGGGACGCTCATGGAAATCAGGTTCGCTCTTTGGAGATTTTGTTTTAAATTACTTTGCAATTATTCCATCTGTTGAAGGTTATAGACTGTAGAGAAGGAAATTAAAAGCATCTAGGCCAAAAATGAATCGATTGCTGAAGTTTCATTTAATATGTTTGTTTTCCTGTTTGCTTTATATTATGGTCAAGTTTTTAATATTCGAGTTATGAATTGCAAGAAAAGAACAAATAATAGCTGTAGAACATGTGGACCTTCCTTTTCCTTTTTTGAAGCAGAAGTTTTGAGGAAGAATTGAACTGTTTCCATTAAGTTGCTTGAGAACTTCTCATCAATCTGTGATTCTTATTACACTTTTCTATATTTTACTGAATGGGTTGAAAGTTGAGCTTATACTTAAACTACAAGTAGAAGCTTACAATCAGTTTTCGAATTTGCTTATTATGACATGTAATCTATTATTTAGAAGTGCATAATTATCTTTACATCTAACAATCACTCAAAATAGTTTTGAAACTAAAAAGTAAAAAACAACTTGTACATGTAAATATTTATTAAATATAATAGATAAATGAATAAAATATGTGCCTATAGTAGTCCTCTAGGAAGCCCGGACACTTCATTTTAGGCCAAGTGTCCGTGTCAGACACGTGTCGGACACGGATACGTCCGGACACGTGTCCGACACACTATTTTACGTGTCCTTTTTTATTTTTATTTTTTTTAATTTCGGACACGGCTTGGACACGGCTTGGACACGGCTTGGTCACAGATCAGAAAAATTTTGAAAAAAAAAAGGCTCAAATCATTTAAATTTAAAAAAATAAAAACAAAAATGACAAAATCATGAAATCTAAAACCCCTAACAAGTAACCACTCACCACTAGCCGTCAATTCTCTTTGACATTGTCAGTCCTTTTCGCCACCGATTGTTCACCTTTTAGAAGTATGTTTTTTTCCCTTAACTTTCTATAAGTTAAATTAAATTAGAGTAAGTTAAACTTAATTAACTTGACATTTTATGCGTTTTAGTGGAGTATATTTAGTATTTTATGTTAAATTTACATATAAGTTAAAATAATAATAAAAAAAAAAGAACGTGTCCCCAACGTGTCCGTGTCCTAGTTTTTTAGAAATTGACGTATCGCCGTGTCCTGTCGTGTCCGTGTCCGTGTCCCGTGTCCGTGTCCGTGCTTCTTAGGTAGTCCTGTATTAAATAATTTAATAAAAAAATGAATGACAGACTAAAACTGTTAGGGACAACAACCCCCCACACATCTCCATATTGATATGATATTGTCCACTTTGGGCATAAGCCCTCATGGCTTTGCTCTTGGTTTCACCCAAAAGGCCTCATACCAATGGAGATATTGTTTTTCACTTATAAATCCATGATCTTTTCCTTTCCTAGCCAACGTGGGACTTTGGTCGCACTACCAACAAAAATGATTCTGTTTTAGGTAAAGTTATGGTAGGTTTGAAAGTTTAGGAATCAATCAACCTTGAATAAAGACTAAAGTTGGGAAATCAAAAAAGGGTTTTAATCTAAAACTGTCTTCTAGAGACCTGCAAAGAAAAGAAAAAAAAGAAACCACTGACCAACCTTTATGAAGGTTTATGTTTCCTTTTTAAAGTACTATGTTTAAATTAGCTAAATGGATGAGGATGATTGAATTTGATTTAGAATTTGAAAACCAGATATATGAGCCAAAGCTGGAAGTTGAAAGCAGCAATGCATTTGCAAAATGCAGCAAAGACATTTTTGAACTGACAGGACCATGCTCAGACCAGATATGTTTCTTATATCTTTACAAGAACGGCTCAGACGATTGGATACCAGAGACTGTAGAAATCTCCAGCCCAGATATTAACACTGTTAAATACAAATTCAACTCCTCAATCCCAAGTGACACATGGTATGGCTTTGACGACTGCCAATACTTTCCGCCATCGCCTCCTCCTCCTCCGGCGGTCCCCTCCTCCGCCGGCCGTCTGCCGAGATGGAAATGGCTTGCTTATGCGATCCCTGTGCTTCTCAGCAGCGCTGTGTTGTGAATGTGATTCTGCATCTTGGCCTTGGTGGGTCAGATATAGTTTTATTTCTTGATCCACCCCTTTGTCTGTATTTGCATTGTGGTTTTGAATCTTTTGATGATCATATCAAGAACTGGTCTATCTGAAATATGTATTCTTAGTTAAACTTTGATATGTAGAGGATTTGATGGAGTTGTGTTATGATTATTGAATGGATGTATATCGGTTATATTATTACTTTTTCTTTCTCGAATTTGACAGTAGATATTAAGTCAATTGCAATTTATCAATTTACAAGCATGTTAAATTAATTGAACTTTATTGATGTTCATAGGTTGCATATGTTGGCACTTGCATATTCAAGGAATGTGTTTTGGGAAAAAAAGGTAGGCAACAAAAGAAAAGAAAGGAAGAAGGTTACAAATTTCCAAAGATGGACCAGATTAAACAAACAAGGAAATAGAAATACGCAACTTGTTTCATTGATTTTCATATCTTTTTCTTAAATTGATTTAATAGTTTGATTTTTTTTAGTACATCAGATATAGGGTAGAAAATAGGGGTTGAACCCACTGCACATTTTTTTTTAAATATTTTTTCTTTAAGCTATGTTTTGAATTGATGACTCGATTAAGTTTCATAAACTATATAATAAAAAATTGTTGATTGATAAGTTCAATTTTATTTTGTCAATTTTAGTGATTTGGAGCAAAATACGGTTTTGGACCTTAAAGTTTGGAGTAAGTATCCATTTGATCTCTAAAGTTTCAAAATGGATACCTTTAGTCCTCGAGATATGAAAAAAAGTTCTAAATAATTCTAACTGATTGATGACTAGGCTGTTAAATGTTGATGTGATTTGTTGACTTGTCATTTTCTTTAAATCATGTGGCAATGAATTGAATAATTATATAGATAAAATTAAAATGTAAAAGTTTTAGCTTATCATTAAGAGAAAATTTCTCCAAAGTGATGCGAACACATTCTCAATATTCCCATAGGAAATGACAGTTCTAAAGATGAGATAATATTGAACCATGATTCGAAAGGGCTATTTTTAGTCAAGAGTGCTTATCATTTAGCCTCTAATTTCGCTAGAGATGATAAAGTTCCTCTTCAGGGTCAAGTGATACTAAGGCTAGGTGGAAATTTTTTTGGAAAATTAATGTGATGCCTAAAGTCAAGCTTTGTGTTTGGAAAATTATTCATGATATAATCCCCACTCGCAGTAATATTTCTAAAAAAGGGATTGACATTATGTAAGACCCAATTTTAGATTTCTAGTATTTATATGGCATAATGGTTATTTGATTTTTCAAATGTCTTGAAAGATGAGAAGTTTGGAATAAATTAGAAGTAAAAGGAAATTCAAATTTATGGGGTAATTTTTTTTTGTTAAAAAGAAAAAAAAATAAAAGAAGCTTCTAGTAAAAGCTTTTGGTTTTACTAAAAAAAAATAGAAAATAAAAAAAAAGGGAGAAAAGTGGTGGCTTCACGTGAGCCACACACAAAAGGAGAGAAAAAAATAAATAGAAAAGAAATAGAAAAGAAAAGGAAAGAAGTGTTCAGGAATGAGGGGGAGAGGAAGAGAAAAATAGAAGGGGATTTTGAAAGAGAAACCACAAGGAGCTCATGAGGGAGAGAAAGATTGGAGAAGATTGAAGGACTTCAAAGAAGTTTTGTTGGTGAAGACTTCTAATTTGGTAAGTTTTCAGAAGATTGTTATGAGAAACCAAGAAAAATTGAAGTTTAACAGTAAATTTTATGGGTTTTCATCTTTAAGCTCCAAGGATTTTCATCTTTTAGTTCTAAGAATTGTTATTGATTGATTAAGAATTTTAGTATTAATCTAAGGGAGAAAGAAAGAAAGTTTAATGTTTATAAAGGGAGAAAGAAAGGGAAGGACTGAAAAATAATGTTGAATAAAAATGGAATAAGCTATTTTGTTGGTTTTATTTTGTGAAATGGAAAGAGAAGGCACAAAACAAAGAAGAAGAAGAAGAAGAAGAATGAGGGTAATTAAGTAAATTACAAGGGAAATGATTGAATGGTACCAATGAAGTAACGAGGAGAGAGGAGTGTTGTTGGAATTTGAGGTCTTCACGTGGGAGAGGTAAGTTGGAAAAAAATAAAATAAAATAAAATGTTATTTATGTTATTTTATTTTAAGAAAAAAATGGATTTGTGGAAGAGAGAAAATAAGATATTAGTTGATTAGAGAAAAGATAAAATTATACTTGTTTACATTATTGGAATGAGAGAGAAAGTATAATTTGAGAATTTGGAATAATATGCAAGAGAATGAAATTGGATATTAGTTTAATTGATTAATAAGAAGTTTATGTTTATTTCTTTGGGAAATAACTCATAATCTATGGTATGATTATTGAAAATTTTTAGATTGGATAGAAATAGGACTAGCTTACGATCTGAGGAGTCAACGATAATAGTTCTGTGAGTGGCTTATTTCTACGAAATGTTTTCATTATTGAATTATTATTATGGAATTTCAAGTATTCAATAATTTGATATGATTTTAGAGTAATTGTTATGAGATATTCATAAACTTTTTATGAATTTTCAGTAATCTTATGATTTTAGTTCCGGTTATTATTTTAGAGATGTATTTGAGATATTTCATAATTATTGAGGAATATATGAGGTTTATAAAATGTGGTTTTAGAGAAAGAATGACTTTGGAAATGTTTTATATTATTTGAGAGATTTGATGGTTATTTAAGAAATTATAAATGTTTAATGTTATTTCAGAAATCTCTCAAGTTTATGAAAAGTTGTTTAGAGTAAGAGAACACGATTTTAAGCAAAAGTTTGAGAATTAAGAATTTTATGTTAAAAGTGGATTTTTAAACCATTAGATTTTTGTACCCATGGTAATTACCCATATGCTATGAGAATGCGTTTCCATAGTATACCAGTGTGCTCAGGTAACAGGGGATGCATGGGAATGTCGGGGCCATTAGGTGCCGAATCCGGATTCCGAATCATGGTCTTAATTCTGGTCTTGAAGCATTACAAATGATAGAGTTTGCTCTGTGTGCACGTATGACAGAGATATGCTCTGTTATGTATCTCGAGTTTACTCGATACATAGTATGGCAGAGATTGCTCTACTGTGTGTATTGAGATTACTCTACGCCAGTATAACAGAGATATGAGTACAGATTTGGTGATAAATTTTACTAGTTATGTTTATGTTTTCCAGAGCTATAATTACAGATTTCCTATCTATGTTTTTACTAAAATGTGCTTAAGTTTGAAGAGTTATTGTTTCAAGAGCTGTAATCTTAGTTGGGTTATTCTTGTTTTCAAGAATTGTTTTATTTACAGACTTTAATGTCTTCAAATGATCTCGAAAGTTTCTAAGTTGTTTGTGATTTACGTTATTTCACAGAGTTATGAACTTATGCTTAGTAAGAGAATTATTTTTCCTGAAAATTTATTTTCTTATGGAATCACCACTCACTGAGCTTTTTAGCTCATTCTTTTGTTTTTAATTTTCCACCAGGTTGCTCTTGAGTTTCAACCAGAGTTAGCTAATCACAAGATGCCGCCAGTCTGGTCAAGTCATTGCATATCATCTATTGTAAGTAAAGAGAGAAATTTTGACTGTGTTGTTTATGAGATATCCATAGATAAAGTTAGATAATGAGAGAAGAGATAAAGACTTGACAATAGATTTCATTGCACATTTGGGGTCTACTGTCGTCACAACTCACCCAAGGTTTGGTAGAGTAATCTGGGGCGGGTTGTGACACATTAACCCTGTTTGTTTGTTTTACAGGAAAAAGCTTGAAACCACTTCTCATGAATTATGGGATTGTAGGTTTACAAAGGAAATTTGGCTATATTTTTACCCAAGTTTATTCAAGCTCTTTGACATTTGCACGGGCTCGTGGATCTCGAGCATTTTTTGGGATTGGGTGGCAGATCATATGGAAGAATCAAATTTGAGCTTAGCAACGTTAATCCTATGGAGTACGTGGAATCACAGAAATTTGGCTCTAACAAGTGGAAACCCTCCCAACAAACGACAATTAATCAGAAATATTGAATTATCTAGTAAAGAGAAGTTGGTTGAATCAAAAGGATGGGGAGAAATCAGATGGGTAGTGTGTGACTATGATGGTTCTCTGATCATTGCTGGGAGCAAAAATTCTCCAAAACTGGAGCATAAAGTGGTTGGAAATGAAGGCTATCCTCGACGTGTTGAAGAATTTGCGAAATCATCTCATCGGTCCTCTGCCTCCGATCATAGTTGAATCAGATGCTGGCAAAGTGATTTCTTTGGTGAGTAAGGTTTCTTCGATTTGATTGAGATCAGTAACTTATCTAATGAAATTGAGAATGTGGCGAAATTGGTGGGTTTGATTTTGTTCTTCCAATGTCTTTGTGTGGGTAATGCAATTGCTCACCATTTGGCTAGATTGATGTTCTCTTTTTTAGATTATGTTATTTTTTTTATCAGAATTCTTCTTCCAATTCGGGAACTATAGGTGTTTCTTTGAACTTTTGGAATTCTATTTTGCCTCCTTGGATGTCCTCTGATATCCTGGACGAAGATGGTTGTATTTATTTCGGTTGGTCTATTAATGACGTTTTCTTTTAAAAAAATATATATAAAAGTTTTAAAAGAAAACAATAACTTAACATTGCTATTTCTCCGTATCTTTAAAGATCCCTGGTTACCTAGGTCATGGTCCTTTAAAGTATTTAATCAGAAACAAGATTCAGAGGACATACTTGTGGCGAACTTTATAACATCTTCATTACAATGGGATGTTATAAAATTGAGTCAATATTTTTGTAATGATGATGTACAAGTAATTATTAACCAATCGATTTCATTCTCAGGTGTACAAGATAGATAGATATGACACTTTGATATGCAAGGTAGGTACTCAGTGAAAAGTGGCTACTAAACTTTTGCTTATGGGCAGGAAATGGAGACTTCTACGAGTGAAAACAGATATAGAAAGTGGTGGAAGACTTTATGGAAGGCAACTGTGCCATAAAAAATCAAACATTTTGTATGGCGATCTTTTCATAATTGTTTACCTACTATGGTGAATCTGTTTAATAAGTGGATGAAGGTCTTTGTGGTCTGTCCTTTATGCGAGAAACATTATGAAACATCAGAGCATGCTATTTTTAGATGTAAAAGAGCAAAAAAAATCTGGCGAACCTTATTGCCAAGTTGGAAATTTGATGATTGAATTGTTGTTTCTATACAAGACAGATGGATGAAATTATTGGGTTAGTTTCCGTCGGATAATTTTGAGGTAATATTCGTTGGTGTTTGGGCTATCTGGAATGATCGGAATAACTTGTGTTTTAATCGGCCTATTCAACAGGCTGATGGAAAATGTGAGTGGATTATGAATTATATCCAGGATTTTTATAAAGCTAATGAGGGAAGAGTGTGCTGTCATCCCATTAATAATGTTCATAGCCTTCCGCAGGAGGATATGGGGGTTGGGTGAATTTATTTGTCGATGCAACATGTTGTGCAAATGAACGAAAGACTAAATTGGGAGCAGTTATACGGTACCAGGATGGAAGTGTGGTATTAGCAATAAAAAAACTTTAAAAATTTCTATGTGCCACCTATTTGTTTGGAGGCTTGTGTTGTGTTTAAGGGTCTTCGTTTATCAAAATAGATGGGTTTTATTAAGGTATGGTTTTCTCCGACTCGCAAACTATTGTTTCAATGCTAAATGGACATTTGGATTATATGGTTGAAGTGCACAACATCTTGCATGATATCATTACTTTTCAGAAGGAATTTTCACAAGTATGTTCATACTTTTCAGAAGGAAATTTCACAAGTTAAGTATGTTCATGTTAGCCGAGTTTTTAATGGTTTGGCTAATAGGTTAGCAAGATCAGGTTTATCTTGTCGTCCAATTTTATGGACTAACAACTTTTCAGATTGGTTGTTTGAACTAGTGATGATTGAAAATCAATCTCTTGTAGCCATCGAGCATAAATTTTTATAATGAAAGTTATATGTTTTGATTAAAAAAAAAAACATTGCTATTTCTCCTTCTTCCTTGCCTCCTTGAATCGGATAGGATTAAGCTTTGACAAAACCTCCCCCCAATGAAGCAAGGACTAAAGTTTAGAAACTAGCTATATATTAATTACTTTTATTTTCCTAAACTAAAGCTACAAATAAAGTAATCATTTTATTTATTACTTTTTTTTCTTTTCTTAAACTAAAACTTTAAAGCTATATATTAATTTTTATAAATCATTTATTACCTTTTTTTTCTTAGATTCCACTAAAATTTTAAAATTATATACTAAATTTTATAAATCATTTATTTAAAAAATACACATTGATGGAACAAAACTGAAGTCTAGAATATACTCACTTAACATCCCAAATACACCAACATAAAATTCAATGGTTAAAGTAATTTACTATCTCCTTAAAGGTAAACCCTCCTATTTATACTATACTATCTTTGTTATAAAAATTACAGTACACAAATTTACGCAAAAACCTCGAACTTCTAAAAAATTTGAACTTCTCAGACACGTTAATTAAATGCTATGAACTTCATCTTTCTTTTTTTTTTTTTTTTTTCTCCTCATTTTTGACCAACGAGAGGGAGGAGAGAGTAGAATTTTAAAAGGCCTCAATTTATACCTCTAAATTTTGAGATTTAAAAAAAAAATTTAATATTATAGATTTTCAAAGTTACGATAAAAATATTATATTTTTCAAATTATTTATATTATTATTATTGTTTTAATGGCGTGAAGGATAGTCGTCTCTTGAAGAGACAATCATCCACATGTTTTTTTTCCTAAAAATCTAGACATAAGAGATGATCATCTATGCGCGGGAGGATGGTCGTCTCTCATTAATATGAATAGTTTGGAAAATACAATATTTTTATGATAAGTTTGAAAATCTACAATATTAATAAAAAAAAGTCAAACTTTGTAGATTGTATCAATAAAAACTCTAAACTAATATCAATTTAAACTCTAAATTTTCATAAGTAAACCAATTTACACCTTCTATTGGATTCAGTTTGAAAAACGTTAGGTTACATGTGTGCGAGTTTATAATTATATCAATTAAACTCTTGAACTTTCGTAAGTAAATTAATTTAGACTATTTCATTTCAAATAATAATGGACGATTCTCAAATGGAGGGTCTAGATTTTTTAAAATGTATACACACGTGTGAGAATTAATACAAGGACGATTTTCAAATTGAGGGCCTAAATTGATTAAGACATTTTAGAGGTTTAATTGATAGAATTATAAGTCTCCATATGTGTGAACTAACGTTTTTTAAATAGAATCTAATGGAGGGTCTAAATTGATAAAGTTATGAAATTTTAAGGTTTTAATTGATACAATTATTAGTTTAGAGTTTTTATTGATAAACTCCCAAAGTTAGGGATATTAAATTGACTTTTGTCCTTTTTTTGGTTAAAAAAACATTTTTAATTGTCTTTAAAAAAGACTTTTAGTTGTCTTTAAAAAAACTTTTAGTGTCTAAAATTTCATGAAGGTAATAATTTAGTCAATACATTTTTTGTTGTAAACAATTTAGTCTATGTAATTTTAATTTTGTAATAATTTAATTCATGAATTTTAGTAGGTAACAATTTAGTCATGTATTCTAAAATTTGTAACAATTTAATCTCTTAAAAAGTGCATCAAAATTAAGTTTCAATTTTTATTATATAACGAATTAGTTTTTGTAATTTATAAATACATTTGGTCTCTAGTCAATTTATCAATCTAAATAGTAAGAAATCTCATTAAATCTTAACAATATTATTCAAAATTATTACAAGTGGTAAAATATATAAAGAAATTGTTACAAACTAAAGTTTATAAACTAAATTGTTACAAATTTAAAAATATACGACTAAGTTGTTAAAAATCAAAATTCAAAGACCAAATTATTATTCGGTTAAATGGCAAGTTTAGTCTATAAACTTTAAAGTTTTTGTCTATTTAGTCTTTGAACTAGATTTCTAAACTTTTAATTGTGTGTCTAATAAGTCCTTAAAAAATTTAAAATTTTTAAAAATAAATTGATCTATTAAATATAAATTTTATGTTTAATGAAACATTAAAAATTTAATTTTGTTACTAATAGATTAGTGAATTAAAAAAAAAAAATTTCGAACCGATTCCCGTATTTGTTATTGTTAATGTAATATTTTAAAAAAGAAATTGTAGACCCTTCTGTGGCTCAACTGTACTTTCCATCTGTCTCTGTAATTCTCTCTCCAACAGCTCCTCAACGCTAAATCCAAAGACAGAAAAAAGAAGAAATGAAGAAGGTACTCTGTTTTCTGCTCAGCACGGCCTTTCTTTTCGCTCTCTTAGAAGCCACCCAGTTGCTGCCCCAACCCGCTGAATCCTTCAATCTAACCTATATTCAGGTATCGCCGTTTCCATTTCCTTTTCTGCTGATTTTCAATCGTTTTATATCCGTACCTGAGAAGGATTTTGTGTTTTTCCTTTGTTCTTTTGTTTGGGATTTTCTGATGTATAGCAAGTCGGGAGTTGTTCTTATTCGGTTGTTATATCGACGAGCTGTTCGTCGCCTACATACACAAGGGATCAGATCAGTCTTTCTTTTGGCGATGCTTATGGAAACCAGGTTTCCTTCGTTTAGATGTTGATTTTCCCATTGATTTTCTCGGAATAGAAAGCCCCTGGTTTCTTGTTCATGATCGAATCAATTTCAGATATTCGAAATAGTTAATGAAAGAAATCACCGTTGAGTTTTGCATCTGAATTTCGGAAAGTTATTTGTCGTGTGATGTGATATATAAACGCATATTAATATCTTTAGGTTAAATTAATTGATTAGTATTATCCTTTTGTCTTTGCGATACAAAACGAATTTAGAAATCTAATCGGGTTTGTATTTTTTGATTGTGATGGGATGATAGCTTGTTGATTTATGTGTGTAAGAACTTCAAATCAGCTTTGTATTTAGTCGTATATTATCTTCTTAGAAAAATCCATAGTCATTAGACCAAGTTCACAATGTTGAAACACTGTTCATTCTTGGAATTTGAAAAAACACCATGTTATAATTCAAAATTTCAGATAAGTTTGGGAATTTAACATGTTAAATTTGATCATTGAATAAGCCTGTTTTGTATAATGAGTGTGAGATTTGACTTGTGTGCCAGATTTATGTGCCAAGGCTTGATGATCCATCCAGAAGGATATTTGAAAGATGTTCTTCTGATTCATTTGGCATAGATGGACCTTGTGCTTACCAAATATGTTATGTCTATCTTTATCGCTCTGGACCAGATGCCTGGATCCCAACAACAGTGAAAATCTCTGGTGGTAATTCTAAACCCATCACGTTTAACTACAACACTGCGATACCGAATGACGTATGGTTCGGGTTTAACTTGTGTGGACATGCTTCGTCTTCAAATCGTATTTCAAGTTGCGGATGGTTCTTATACGCCATTGCAGTGTCTATTCTTGTACTCCTATTGTAAGTTAATGCTATATCAAAATGCTATTCATGTTCTATTCTTAATAAGAATGCATTTTGATGTAGCACTTTTAGCATAGAGAACATGGATAACTTGCTAGAAAGCAGCATCAGGAGTGTACTTCTGTAAATTTAGTGATTATACACACGCAGAGGCAGTTCTTGGTGATTCTGAATCTCGATTTGGGATAAGCTTTTTGATATCTTATTATGGAACTGGGAAATAGAAAAATTTTCTGGTTTTCGCTTTATCCTATAGAACTTCATTATATCAACCATATTTAAGCTGGGTCATGGCCCCAGTCTCTAAATGTGTTGGAGGTTGGGGAATGAGTTTGTTATTAAACTGGTTGATTGAGACTTTAGGTGAATGAATATCCTTAATTACATCACTATTGTTTAAAGTGAACTCAATAGATATAATGATCTGTATACTAGTATATAAAAGTTTCAAATTGATTGAAGATATTTGAGTCTCAATTTTAATGAATTTGAGTTTTATGAGGCTTGTATAATATGTATTTGAATTGTTCATAAGACGAGCTATACGAATCTGGTTGTCTTTAGGTCAACGTTATTCTTTCATGCCCACCTTCACCATTAAGTATTGTTGTTAGGTTAACTTATTGTATTTTACTAAGAAGTTTTAGAATTTTATCTTTAGTCCCTGCCATCATTATTGATTGATGTAACTATCAGGTATCAATTATCATATTAAAGATTATCAATTTTTCATCCTGTAATTGCTGAACTGGAAAAAAAAAACTTTAATTTCTTATTAAGAAAGATAAATTGTACCATTCATTTCGATTTTACATACCAATTATTATTATTAATCTTAATTTTAATCTACCAAAAAAAGAATTAAATGCACATGTAATTTCTTACATCTAATGCCAACACGAGCACAACTCAATATTAAAAGTATCTACTATTTCCCTTATGGTTGGAGATTCCAATCCTCACACTCCCATCTCTGTTCTACTGAAAAAAAAATCCTAAATCTAATTTTGTGCATTCATTTAATTTGCCCACCTGCCAATTTTGGATGCAAATCATGATTATGTACGTAAAAAATAATTCCAAAGATTTATGTAGTTTGTAAATTTTCCAATCATACCTTATGACGACTAATTTTAATGATTAATACATGTAATACACGTAAAATAAGATATTCTCGTTGAAATAAAAGAGCATTTCTAAATTTAATAAATTATATGAATGTTTGAAAACACTTTAAAAACATTGAAGTATAATTTGTGTTTACTCAACTAAACTGAACATAATTTATGTAGTTAAAAATTAATAATTTTTGCCAACATGAGCATAATTTAGAGGTAATTAACATGTACTCTTTTTCTTGAAGTTAAAGGTTCAAATTCTTATACTCCACAATTGTTGTACTATAAAAAAGACATTAATAATTTTTCTTCTATAGTTGTATATTGAAATTTTCAAGGGCTACTAACTTCTTTCAAAGAACTTATGTTGAATAAAATATTCAATGCACCCGCCAGATTGTAGTTATTTAGATAGTTGGATACAGAATGAAACCATACTATTTAGTTGAAAAAAATCACTTTTTACCCATAAACTTGTCATGTTGTATCAATTTTTACCCTAAAATTTCAAATTCATCAAATTGCTTATACTTAGATAAGTGTTGCAATCTTACCTTTAAATTTTAAAAAGTGTTGCAATTTTAACCCTCTAATAAGTTTTTGTTTCAAAAATTGTCAAAAAAAGTATTCTTATATGCATTAACTGAATTCTAAAACATACATATGGTACAAAATTAAAAAGATTTCAAAGAAAATGATATTAGAGCTAATTTTTTGTTAAAATTTGTGAATTTTGGCAAGACTATTCAATGGTTAATTTGTGAATTGATCAAACTTAATTTTGTGTGATGCTTGATTTTATTGAAATTAGTGAGTTTCTGAAGATTTTTACATTGCTTTTTGTTAAAATTAATAGGTGAATTAGCAAGAATTGAATAGAAGGTAAAATTTGCAACACTTGTCCAAATTTAGAGTCCAATTTAATGAAATTGAAAGTTTATGGTGAAAATTAATACAACTTAATAAGTTTATAGGTGAAAATTGAATTTTTTCCTATTTAGTTTCTCTCTCCAATATGTATATTTTTTAGTTAAAGAATATGTGAGAATAGAGATTCAAACCTCTCATTTTTTTGATTGAGATATATGTCTTAAGATTCTTAACTAGGTATGCTCAAGTTAACGATTTTCACTCCTCCTACCTTGAAATTTGAATGACATAAAATCATTAAAAAGAAAGAAAAAAAAACGCCTCTTCTTCGCTTGTAGGGTAATATTGTTATATATATATTGAGTTCAACGATGCCAAAAAGAACACAGTTTAACTGGCATATTAAATGTGTTAACAACCATGAAGTCTGCGGTTCGAATCCCTCAACCTCTATTATACTAAAAAAAAAAAAAAAAAAAATTGAGTTGAACGATATTTAAGAGTTGAGAGATTTTGTAATTTTATTGGAAAAGTCTTGGAGAGGTAAAATGCATAATTTTTCTACAACTTGGAGGAAAAAGGGAAGGAAGAAACGAGGGAAAGAAAGAAAGAAATGGTATTCTTCACTTGGGTAGAAGATTCTCGACCTGAAACCGATCCATTTCGTTTCAATTGGAAGCTCAAATATTAAGATGATGAGTCCACCCATGCTTCAAATAATCGAAGCATCAGCTCTCCACCATCGCCACCGTAGGGTTCATCTTCATGCAACCAATAACTTCCAGATAAATCCGGATCAATCCAATTTACTTCCCAGCTTTAATCGTCAATTGGTAATTGAAGGTTTCATGTTTCTTCTTCCACTTCTTTTCTCCGCTTTTCAATTTTGATCCTACTTTCCCCTCGTGGAGTGACAGATGATTACAGATATTCATGAGAGATTTCTTTTCTGATTGAATCTGATCTATTGGATTTCACATTCGTTTTTATTAATCTAGAGATATGAGTTGCTATAGAAAATCGAAGTTTGCATTTGATGCATTTCGGAACTTGTCTTCGAAGATTTTTCCCAAAGACTTAATTCAAGATTCTGGATCAAGAATTTCCCATAGTGGGCATTCGTTTACGGCTGGGAGAAGGTCAGATTGTTATGGGTTTCAATCGGCTTCTCCAATTATACAAAGATTTGGAAGACAAGTTGGAGAGAATAGGAGCCTGTTCACTCCCTTTTTGGGTAATTCCAAGAGATTTTACTATGTCGATCGCTACCGCGTCCAGCATTTTAAGCCCAGAGGACCTCGGCGATGGTTTCAAGATCCGAGAAACGTATTGATTGTTGTGCTTGTGGGTTCTGGAGCTTTTGTCACTGTGTATTATGGGAATTTGGAAACCATACCTTATACAAAACGAAGGCATTTTGTGCTATTGTCCAGAGCTATGGAGAGGAGGCTCGGAGAGTCGCAATTTGAGCAAATGAAGGCTGCTTTTAAGGGTAAAATCTTGCCTGCTGTACATCCAGAAAGTGTGAGAGTAAGATTGATAGCTAAGGATATAATTGAGGCATTACAAAGAGGGTTGAGGCAAGAGAATGTGTGGAGTGATTTAGGCTATGCATCAGAGGCTGTGATGGGCGCCCCTGAAGGTAGTGGCCATGAGACATTGATGGCACTTAGTGATGCTGGGGCCGAGAAGGTTGAAGGTAAATGGTACCGCGACGACGAGATTCTTGATGACAAATGGGTTGAGCGCAGTAGAAAGAAGGGTCAGGAAAAGGGGTCCCAAGCAGATACCTCGCATTTGGATGGATTGAATTGGGAGGTTTTGGTGGTGAATGAACCGGTTGTTAATGCATTTTGCTTGCCTGGTGGGAAGATTGTAGTTTTCACTGGCTTGCTCGAGCACTTTAGAAGTGATGCAGAAATTGCAACTATTATTGGTCATGAGGTATGCTATACGATACATAAATCAAAGGCAATAATCAAAAGAAGGCTACACATTTTTCTTTGATATCTATAAGATTAAGTCGTTTATTGGAAATGATCTATCTGTGAATAATTATATGATATATAAGACTAGATATTATTAGACTTGAGATTTTTATAGTATTGTGATGCTATTTAGATGATGCGAGTTTGAATTTCAATTGTTTTCAAATTCTTTCATCGTATCGAGTTATTGGCAAGTTGGCATCATATTCTATTGACATCAATATCAATATTTTTGTCTTGAACTTGCAAGTTTTCACTTCGCTCACTGGCTCTATAGTTGTGCCATTATCTTTAAAAATCCTGGATGGACATGTTTTAAGGTGTTGTTTTCATTAATTAGGTTGGGCATGCGGTGGCTCGACATTCTGCAGAGGGTATTACAAAGAACCTGGGGTTTGCCGTTTTACAACTTATCCTTTATCAGTTCGTCATGCCTGATATTGTCAACACTATGTCAACTCTTTTCTTGAGGCTTCCTTTCTCTAGAAGGTAAGTTCAGAGTTCTTTTCTTTATATCTTTCTTGGTTATATTGATTTAGTAGTATAGTTCATGGTTAGATTCTCTTGTTTGCTTTATTTCAACAGATGTGTATGTGCGCGTAAACATGTTATTGTCGTTGTCATGCCATCTCTTATTTGTTCAATGAATTTCTTAGCTGCACTACATCAAAAAATCTTGGTTGTTGAAGGTAAATATTGATTTGATTGAATAAGACTTGATGGGAATGGCTGTCAACAATCCTCTAGCATTACCTTAGCTCTAAAGAGCTCTTCTTTCGTTTACTTATAATCTTGAGACATCAAATTACCAGGCATTGGATCATCACGAGCAAAACAAGAAGGCCTAGTACATTCCTCATTTTGGTTTTGGTTTTTTTTTTTCTCAAGCGTTCTACAAAAATACTTGAAGGTTGATCACAGTGATTCCTGAGGTGGATTCTGGATTAGTTTAGAGTTTGTGCTATTTTTGCCTTTAGACGCAACCATTATAGAGTGAGAACTGAGAAGTGTTGTCTGTTCATTATTATCTAAACAGTTCAATTCACTGAAGTACTCCATCCATCTACTGACGGGTTGGGTTCACAATCTGATATTTTTGAATGTTTTGATGCCTTCAGGATGGAAATGGAAGCGGATTACATTGGTCTGCTTTTGATTGCCTCTGCTGGATATGACCCTAGGGTTGCACCTGCGGTATATGAGAAGTTGGGTAAGGTTACCGGTGAGTCCGCGCTGAGAGATTATCTTTCTACTCATCCATCTGGAAAGAAGAGAGCACAGTTGCTAGCTCAAGCCAAGGTTATGGAGGAAGCACTTACCGTTTACAGAGAAGTAAGAGCCGGACGTGGGGTTGAAGGCTTCCTATAAGACTCCCAAAACTGCGCTAGAAACTTGAAATGAGTTGGATTGGAAAGAGAAAGGCGTCCCTCCTGTATTGTACTGTTAAAGCATGATATCAGATTGTAATTCATTGATTTCAACCACGATCAAATGTTCTAGTGATTTTTGGGTGTTAATTTGCTTGCTTTTGACTTCTCTTAGAAATCGCTTTCAACGCCTGTTAGGTTGAATTAGTGAGCTCCATATGAATTTGTTGTTTTTAAACTACAAAACTTAGTGAGACTGAAATAACTTTTGAAAAAAGTGCTTTATATGTGTGTGCGCGCTTTTAGAACGATTTTTTAGAAGAAACATTAAACTCTCCCTTTAAAGCATTTTAAAGTGCTTTTTAAGAATCCTCAAAAAAAAAAAAAAAAAAGGTGCTTTTTAAGTGTTTTTGGAACTGCCAATATCATTTCTTATTGTCTGGAATACTATAAAATTTTAAAAAGCGTTTTGACAAATGAAAATTACTTTTTTCTAATTCAAAATCAAAAGTCATTCAAAACTCACATTTAGGAGCGTTTGGATTAATTTTTCAAATGTTTAATTTAAAAAAAAAAAAAAAAGTCATTCAAAAGAATTTGTAGTGTTTGGTAACTATTCAAAATGACTTTTTAAAAAATTAGTTTGAGAAATAAGTTATTTTAAAAGAAACACATGAAATCAAATTTTAGAAAACGTATTTTTAATTGTTTAACTTGGAATCCCTCTTAAATTTTTATGATATACGAAAATCACAAAATACTCTCACACGATCTCACTCACCGCTGTCCACCGTCGGCGACTACGCCAACGACTCTCATTGATGGCCACTAGTAGCGATCATTGCAGGTGACAACTTCGATGACCACCGCTGGTGACAACTCCGACGACTGCTTTATCGACCATCACTACGCAACAACTCCAGTGACCACTACCTGTGACCACCTAACACAACTCTAGCAACCACCCCACGACCATTGTCGACCTAACCACCCCGACGACCATTTAAGCGACCACGTCGACAACCACTCAGACGACAACTCTGGTGACAACTTCGGCAACCACCCGACAACCACCCCGGTTACCTTCTCCAGTGACCACTCTAATGACCTGACGACCACTCAGGCAACCTGACCGCCCTAATGACAACTTCGATGACAACTCCAATGATCACCCGACAACCACCACGGCGACCTCCTCCAACAACCTAGACACTCCGACGACCACCACCAATGATCACCCCGACACCTCCTCCAGTGACACTCCAGCAACTCGACCACCCGGACAACCACCCCGATGACAACTCCATGATAACTCGACGACAACTCAGGTGACCACCCAACCACCATCGACAACGACCACTTGAAGACCACTCCAGTAAGTATCCCAGTGACCCAACCACTCCGATAACCATTATGGTCACCACCGTCGACGAGCAATTCAATGCCAACTCCAGCGGCCAGCTAGCGACCCCCTCCAGAGACAACTCTGGTGACCACCCCAGTGGCAACTCTAGCGACCATCGCCAGTGACCACTCCAACGACTCGACTACCCCGCTGACCACTTTAGCGACTAGACCACTTCGTTGACCATCCAACGACCACTCCAGCGACCCGACCACCATGTCGACAACTCCAATGACAACTTCGACAACCACCCGACCACTATTGACATTGACTATGGCGACCACTAATGGACTAACAACATGTATGTTTTAGTAGAAAATTTTTTAAATAGAAAAAACTCTCAGTCTAGTGCAAGTGCATATTGTCAAACAAGTAATAAAGTGAAAATATTCCAAATATAGATCCTATAGGGAACAAATGTAACAAATCCAAAAGATAAGCAAATATTTTCTCAAGAATACAACCTCGATAACCAGTGTGAAATAATATTTGAGATGGTTGTTTTTGAGAATAAGAAATAAGAATGGAATGGAAAAAGAGGAATTCAAACGTGCTTCTTTGAATAGAATTGTGACCTAATTGCAATTGCAATTGTTGACTCAACACTTAAGAATGTAAACCAGATTCAACTTTTATTCAACCTTAATTTTAAGTATCTTTAGAAGATTAAGCGATTAAACCTATATTTCTATGGCTAATTCAAACTTAGGTAAAAATAAACACAATCCTCTTGGTTTTAAACGTTTTGCCCTATGTCTAGGGTCAAAATCAATGTCTTATTT
This sequence comes from Trichosanthes truncata, assembly GCA_033996785.1. Lineage (NCBI taxonomy): Eukaryota > Viridiplantae > Streptophyta > Magnoliopsida > Cucurbitales > Cucurbitaceae > Trichosanthes > Trichosanthes truncata. The sequence continues at coordinate 89,506,277 of JAWPNB010000003.1, forward strand.
CTAAGCTTTTTACTAAATTTCTTTTATGAAAATCCAATTTTATCTAACATTTTCAGTATTAGACTCAATCGTTGTATGCTAAGCTAGGTGATCTAACTAGACTCACAATGAAAATTTTAATCAATAAAAGCAAACAATGCTATAAGATTAAGCAATGTTGCTATTACATATTAGGCCTTAATTCCTTTCCTAAGGCATTCACATACTTGAATCTCAAAGATGGACTTAGCTCATATTTAAAGAAGAAAATAAATAAGCTTTAAACAAAAGAAACTTCATAGCTTGAATAGGAAAAAAAAGAACTTTTTGCAATAAAGATAAAACAAAACTCAAATGATGAGAATTCAATGCTAAACTGAAATTAGACTTTATTGAAATAAGCTTGCAGAATTGAAATGTCACAAAATGGAAATGAAAGAATTTAATTAAGAACTGAATAAAAGGAGCAACAATGCAACAACTTAAACATAAAATTTCAGCAACTAAAATAGAACCAAAACTGAATAAAAACTGGAATAAATTCTAGAAAATACAAAGAAAACTGTAGAAACTCGACACCATCTAACGCCCTCTATTTTAATCGAACTCACTTCAACCTTTTTCAAGGTGGAATGGTCTTGACAATCTAAGGTTTTCACCCAGATTGGATCGAGTATAAGGGAATACAAAAGGTGAAGAAGGACAATCAACACGATAAAAGAAGAAGAAACGACAGAATGCGACGCGAATAATCAACGTCTCTTTGAGTGTGTTAGCTGCCCTTTTATAGCCTCCAAAGGCTAAGGTTTTTTCCAACTTTAATGTGGAAAGACCCATGCCATTAATGCCAAGAATTAGGGAAAGTATCTCGAGAATATCCTTAAAATTGAGCAAAATCTGGAATTCCAGTTTTTATTCCTTTTTTTTTTTTGCCCAAAATTGCAATTGCAATCTAGTTGCAATTTTCACAGTTCTTAGTTTTCTACCTTTTATAGATCGTGAGCAACTAGGGTTTCTTTCTCCTTCCATATGTGAATTATTGCTTGACAATTTTGCTGGAAATCAGGATGAAATCTCATTGGAATCTTCCAAATTGAGTAAAATTTGGATTTTTCCAATTTTTCTGCTATTGTCCAGAATTGCAATTGTAATCTAGTTGCAATTTTTCGCTGTTGCCCATTACTGCACCAAAACAGAATCAACAAGTTTATGCCACTTTAAGCATTTTCTTGTTGTTTTGAGATATTCCTAGCACGCTCAATTGATTTTGTCCATACTTGCTTCATTTTGCAACTTCATGAACATAAAAATGTTAATTCTCAAGAATAACTTGAATTAAAATGATAAATAACCCTCAATAATGAGCATTATCAACCAACACGGGGACCTGACAACCATTCTGGCGACCATCGCCAACGAGCACTCCAACAACCATCCCGGCAACAACTCTGGTGACAACTCCAGCAACCACCTCGACAACCACCTCGACAACCACCTGACCATCACCCAACAACCACCCCGGTGACCCCTCCAACAATGACCGGTGGTAGTCAGCAACCATACATATGAGTGTTTTAAATACAAATTTAAACTTATTAGTTCATAATATTTAATAGTCATCATTTATAGTAATTTGACATTAGTATAAACATTTTGAGTGTGGAGCAAACCAAACAAACTTGTATATAAAAATACTTTGAAAAAATGTAATCAAACATATGAGTATTTTAATTTTAAACTGTTTTTATAAAAAATGTTTCAAAGAAAATGTATTTTTGAAAAACACATTTTTTCACAAGCAATCCTAACAGCCCCTTAGATGGTTGTACTTGGATAAGTTCATTTTATATATATATATTATATCTTGTTTAGGTTGTTTTTAGTTAGTTTTCTTTTAGTTTTTGATTTCTAATTCTTGTATTTCTTTTATTTTTATAGGTGTTCAAAAGTTGTATTTTGAAGGTCATGTTTGAGGACTTTTTGGAGGACTTTCAGGTTGAAGTCTAAATAAATAAAAAAAAAAAAAAAAAATTCTCGGGCGCCCAGGAGCCCAAACCGGCGCCTAGGGGCTGCAAACTGAAGCAGTTGGACAGAATGCCAGCGCCTAGGCGCTGTCCACGGCGCCTAGGCGCTACGTCACGACCCTAACTTTAAATTGGGTCGATTTTTATCATTTGGGGGTGGATTTTGAGAGGATTTTTAGGGCAGAAAGGGGCGACAAACAGAGGACAGAGGGAGAACGACCAAGGAAAAAGAGATTGCTCAATCTTGGAGGTCTTTAGCAGCCAAAAAGGAGTAGAGCTAAGCTTAATTTGTTCCTATTTTACTTCTCCCTTCTCTTTTGTTCGTTTGTAAAGACCCAAATGATGACTTTTTCTGGTTTTGTGAAGTTTTACAATATGAACTAAGTCTTCTTTTCTAGGGCTTTGATGTAATCGAATATTGAATCCTACTCTTTCTTAGTTAATAGTTGATGTCTTTATTTCATATATGATTGTGAGAATGCTTTTGCACCTAATGTATGTTTAGATTTGGCCACTCTTTACATTATTCCCATGTCATGATTTGAGGTTGAGAAACAAGAATCATTGATGAACTAAAGCATTTTCCCTGATTTACACTTGAGATAGAGATATCCTTGTGGGTTTTGTGGCAATTTTAGGTTCTACGGGCTTAATAATTGATTTGTTTGAATTGTCATAGAGATATAGGCAATTTACACTTCAATGAACATCGTTATTGCTTGAGAAAGAATATCGAGTCTATAGAGTAGAGCTTGTCAACAATTTTGAAATAGAGGAAAACATTAGCTATTAATGAACAAAGAGTAGGAGGAAGTATTTGGTGAAATTATTGCTCTAGAGTTTTTATTCCTCTATTTTTGCACTATCATTTACAGAGTTTTATCAAAGTTATTTATCAAGCAAGTTTAAATTATCCATTCATCCTTGACAATTTGGTACTTAGATAAAATTAAGGCTAGATAATTTGGTAATTGGTAGCTTTCAGTCCCTGTGGAGAACGAACTTTGATTTCAATCACTGTATTACTTGTAACGATTCGTGCGCTTGCAAATTTCGACCAACAGTCGTCAATATATTAATTTTTTGGATGCATTAAAGAAACTCATAACAGGTTGATAAAAGATCCTTTGATTGTTGGGGAGGTTTAAAGTTTGGTCTTTCACATAGTTATCAACATTAGAGCTTTGACTAAATTTGTTGAGTGAGTTTTCTTCATTAATTTTCGAATTATTTTTGCGCATCTTCAGCAAACATGTCAGAGAAATAATAAGATTTTGATTAAAATATTATTTTAGTCTTTGTACTAGGCTTCATTTCATTTTAGTTTCTGTACTTTCAATAAATCTTAAAATTAGTATCTATAGATAGTTTTACCTTAATTTTTTAAGAAAAGTTACCAATAAACTAACAGTAGAGACTAATTTTAATCTTTATTGAAAGTACATGAGGCTAAATTTTGACATTTGAACATACAATGACTAAAATGGGATGAAATCCAAAGTACATAAACCAAAATAGTATTTAAACTTAAGATTTTTATAGAAATGGAGATGTTTTCATTTCAGGTCATGCATATTTATGGGCATCTGCCTCTAAAGATTTTTGTAATGATCCTATGTCTTATCATCTTTGATCTGGAATCCTTTTTTGCACAGTTAGCTTTATCTTTGTGGTTTCTTTTGTTGGGTTGTCTTTTTGTATACCCCCTTTCATATTGTTTTTGGTGTTGAATCCATTTCATTCTTTGGATGTTGTAGTCTGAGTATTTATCTGACTTCACTTTTCAAGCTTAATTAGTATATTTTTAGGGCATCTTTGGAGACAATCTTCACTCTTATGCAAGCAACTCAAGACTAGTACAGTGACGTGGCCAAGTAGCAGGGAAATGTCAGGGCCATCAGGTGTCAAATCCAGATTTCGAATCCTAGGCCTAGGCCATTACATTATAAAATAGTTAACATAATTTTTGTCATGTTCAAAATCACTTCAAAACATGTTTTTAATCACTTGAAACCAATTTTGATGGCATGAAAATCGCATTTAAAAGTGTAAAATCAAACATTAAATTGATTTCAAATTATTAAAGATATGTTTCAAAGTGATTTTGAACCTGACAAAAATGATTTTAACAATTTCAAAATCACTTCCAAATATACTTTTAGGGGTTTCTTCTTCACAGTTGTTCTGCAATATTCCACGATGGTTGGGGCCATGGGAATATTGTAGCAGTAAAATTAACGGGGAGGTGTTATGAGTGACAGAAAATTTTCAAGGTGGCTGAAAAAGAAGCATCCAAATTTGGCACAAAGAAGCAACTCCACCTCTCATAAGCCAATGGTGTAGACTCGCCAACCGCGTTATTTTAACTCTTCGAATAATTTCTTCATGACCACAACATTTAAGAATTCATTTAAGAATTATTTGTGAATTATTGTGAAAGAAAATTTCTCAAGTCAACTGAGAAAATTGATATTGCAGAGAGAGAGATTTGATGGTCGGGGAGCTTTAACTAAGGAGTAGGAGGAGAGCAATAGGGTAGAGATAGTATTAACTACGTATATAGATATATAGAGAAATGTGACCAAGAGCATTAACTATGGGAAAGGTGGCGAGATAGATAAAAAGACAGCATTAATTACATATATAGAGAGAAAAAAAAAAAACAACTAAGAGTTCTGGATAATGAACTGTTAATGTTTATGAGACAATCACATTCTGGCAAACACAAATATGGTGGAATTAGTATTTATGGGTTTAATTTTCAAAAACTAAAAACTAAATGGTTATCAAATAGGGTCTAAGTGATTATAGTTTGTGAGTTCATAGACTTCTATTTGAATGAGTTTTTAAAAAATGGATGCCCAAACTTGTATAGTGTCAATGGGGATAGTAGCAATTTGATAAAATTTTATGCAAAGAATAACCTATGAGCTATATGGTCACATTTATTGTGTATTTATTTATTTATCATTAGACAACGAGAATTCAACCTTCTTGTGTTTGATTGAGAAAAAATCATTCCCGATCTCGTTTTAGTCACAAAATAGATGATTAATGCAATTACGATAAACAAATGTCTAATGTATCATAAAAACTGTCATTAGGCGACATATTTTAATTTATCTCAGACTTAAAATAAAAGTGGGTGAGTCTTTATAAAATAATTAGATATAGAACAAAAGTATTGAACTAAATGTAAAGTGAATCTTTATCCATATCAAGATTGTAGCCCTTAAAACTCCAAGAGGTCAAAAGACATCATGATCACCCTTTAAAGCCTGGCCAATTGCATTCCTAGAGCTCTTTAAAGCAACTAACCTAGGCTTTAATGGTTTTCGGGTATATGAATTGTATGTATCTAAATTAAATTTAGAAGTTGGCTTGAATCAGACTAAGAGATATTTCGATATGGTAGAAATGGATGAGATTATTTATTCGAAGGGTATGACTCAATTATTTCTCTTTATATCCAACAAAAAAAGGTAGAATTAAGAGTGAGACCAATATTTCAACATTGATTCAAAGTTCAAAAAATGTAACTTTATAGTAACCATGGATGTATCCTCTTAAAATGAGATTTTTTTTTTCTTATAGAACCAACAAACAAATTCATGCTTGACATCATTTTCAAAATTTAGTAACCTAGTTATAGGAGAAAACAACACATCATCTTTCCTATATAAAGTTGATGTGACTTTTGATCTCTTTGCATTCACATAATAACAAATATTTTTAAATTCTAACTTTTGTAATCAATATATTAATTTAATAACGAAGTTGATTATGATAAACATTAACAGTTCATTATATATGATTGAACATTCATCAAATATAGGTCATCAATTCATCAAGGGTTAGGAGATTGCGAAACTTTTGCAAGCTTGTTGCTTTACCTGGTGCGATCGAAAAGCGAATTCGCTAGCACATGCAATCGCAAGAACGTCTCTGCAGTTCCTCGACGAGACGAAATGGATGGAAGACATTCCTGAAGATTCGAAAGCGATTTATTTGGCTGAATTATCTGTTGATGACTCACCAATTAGTGGGTCTTTTTCTTTCATTTTTAATTGAATTGTTATTTCTTCAAAAAAAAAAAAAATCATCAAGGGTTAGGTAAACCCACCATATTCAATTTTATTTTGGATTTTCTATTTTTTAGATAATCATATTTGTGTTTGCTAGTTTTTGCTTTCTTTGAATCCCTCCAACGGTTATTATGAGACAGTCACATTCTAGCGACTTCATTGAATAATTTGTAGTTGTTGAGGGATTGGAAAACTAAGAGTTCGTTTGATAACGTTTTCGTTTCTCGTTTCCTGTTTCGTATTTTTGTTTCTTGTTTTTGAAAAACTAAAAACAGAAACATGTTTGATAACTATTTCTATTTCTTGTTTCTTTAAAAAAAGAAACAGAAACATACATGTGTTTGATAATTGTTTCTTGTTTCTTGTTTTTTTTAGTAAAAATAAAATTTAGTACATATAATATAATAAAACATATAACATGCATTAAAATAAATATAAAACAATTATAATGAGTTTATAGTATTTTATTCAGGGCCAAAACAAAATTAATAATAATAATAATAAATTTTATCCTTCAAATGCTGTTCAAATTTGATTTGCAATGTCATTTCTCACTCCAATCAATTCACCTTAAACAATTTTGGCTTACACGAGTTAGTTCAATTAGATTAATTTATAAATTGTCTAAGGTTAGACAATCGAGCATACCCACATTTCTTGAATTTAATTATAAACTTTATTTTTATTTTTTTCCTTTAAAAATGCATTAGCCAATAATACACGCAAGTAAAATCAGAAAAAAAATAGAGATAATATATATGTATTTTTACATTTAATGGTACGCGTGAAATACATTATTAGTTTATTTATTTAATAAAAAAATTAAAATCGTACCAAAAGGAAAAATAATAGAGATTTAAATAGAAAATAATAATTAAAAGCTCTTTAATGGAAAGTAAAAAAAAAAAGGAATGAGAGAGGAGAAAAACATAAACGAAAAGAGAAAATAATTTTTTTTTAAAAAAAAGATAAGGAACTATTAAGAGAAAAAAAAATTATGATGGAAGAGTGAGAAAGAAGAGAGAAGAGAAAGAAATAAATAAATGTAAAAATAAAAATAAAAAAGAAGAAAAAACGAAAAGATAAAAAAGTATTAAAAGAAAAAAATTAGAATGGAAGAGAGAGAAAGAACAGAGATGGGAGAGATGGGTGTAGAAAGGGAAAAAGAGAAATAGAGATACATGCATGAAACATGAAAAAAAATAGAAACATAATTTGAGAGACTACTTTTTGTAGTTTCTCAAAATTTATCCATTTTTTAGAAACGTTTCTAAAATTTTAGAAACAAGAAACATGATGGTTTATCAAACACGTATGTTTCTTGAAAAATGAGAAACATAAACAAGAAACAGGAAACAGAAACGGAAACGTTATTAAACGAGCCCTAAAATAAAGGGTGAGAGAATGGAATGAGAATCACTAGAGTTGTAAGAAATATCTCTCAACTTTGCCATTTATTTTAAAAAACATATCTATTCTTTAAAAAGCTGCAATATTACATTTGACATTTCATAAAGATTTCAAAACTATCATTGAAGTATAAATTCGTTAGAATGTTAGACGAAAAGTTGACATGACGATGACTTAGAATGGCATGGCTGATGCTTGCCTAGATCAAGTTTAAAAGAATTGTGTTCCACCACATTGTCTTTTGGTCCAATATTCTAACTAATTTTCTATTTCAAATGTAGCTTTGAAATCTTTATGAGATGTCAAGAGTAATATTTCAACTTTTAAAAAAATAAGAATATTTTTTAAACAAAGGGCAAGTTAAGGGTTTTTTTTTTTAATTCAACATTTTTTTTTACCGATGTTATTATTTTTTAAAAGAAGTCTCTCTTCTCTCTCCCTCGTCTATCAAAAATTTAAAATTAATAGAGAGTAAGCAAGAAATTTTTGCAGCTCGGTCAACAAAGAAGGATAAGTATGGTTGAAAATGTAATAATAACCCAATATGGAGTACTTTCCCATAGGCTTAGGAACTTTTTTCTCATCCCACTTTGCCAACATCTCCTATGAAACCCATTACTTTAACTTCTTCCTCTCTCCTAGAGTTATCCTGTGACTACTCTACAATTAAAGATGACCATTTTTCCTGTTGGGATGGGGCCCTGCCTTAACGGAGCAGGAATCTCTTTTTAGATGGAGAATGAGGGAGTGAGGGAACAGGGACAGAGAATGTAGTCCCCACCCCCGTTCCCTGTTCCCCACCCCATTTAATTTTTTTTTTATATTTTTATTTAATTATATATATATATCCCTTGGAGAATCCCCACCCTGATTCCCGCGAAATTTAACGGGAAATTTTGCAGGGATGGAGATTCAAATGAGAGACGGAGACAGAGACGAGGAAGCCATTTCCGTCCCCGCCCCATGGACATCTCTATCTATAATACACTACTAACATTCAAATGTGGCATTATCAAACCTAAAAGATTTAAAAAGTTGATGTGGCCAAGGCACAATTAGTCGCCAAAGGATACTCTTTCGAAAAGGCTTTTAAACTGTCTACTATGGATAATCCTTTGCATAACTTGCTCTAAATATGTTTACATGCCTAAACAAGAAGTCTATAATGACTCCAATTTTCAAACCAAATGTTGTAAACTAAACTAGTTGTTGTATGGATTTAAACAAGCTTCAAGGGAATGAGATTTAATGAACTTAAATCTGCTCTACCCTCCAAGAAGTTTGATTTGGTTCAACAATGTTTTTCAAGATCACTCTTGCTCCTTTATGGCCCCACTATCTGTCTTTCTTTACCTGCTACATTTAATACTGTAATTGATTTCCTTTATATTCTACTCAAAGAGCTTGGTATAGAAAGTGGGAGTCATTACATTTCAACTGTCGACTTTCAAATTCCCATACCTCCATCGTCAACCCAATCTTTCCTCCATAGCCAATGGAATCTGCTCCCAAGTTCAGCCATGGTGACACTGTCCTCCATTCCACTCAATTATTGGCACACCTTCGCTTGACTTTCTTCCAACTTGAAAACTTTTTCATTTTCATTCTCGTGATTTCCGTTGAAACTTATATTTTCCTGAAAGGATGGAATCCCATTTTCTATATCTTCCTCCTACTTTCTTGTTATGTTGTCTTCATCATCATCAAGCCTTCCATTTGGAATGCACCTCATCCAGTCTATTTAGTTGACTTCTCATGCCTTAAACCACCAAGCTTCTGCAGGATTCCCTTCTCTTTTTTCCTTGAAAATGCCACCTTGATTGATATTTTTGACAGCGAGAGCCTCAGTTTCATGGCCAAAACTCTCAAATCTTCTGGCCAGAGTGAAGAGACATGCCTCCCTCCAGCCCTGCACTTCATTCCCCCCAAAACCCATCAACAGGAATCCATTAATGAAGTCCATATGGTGCTGTTTCCTGTCATGGATGATCTTTTAGCCAAAACCCCTCTCTCTCCTCGTGACATTGATATTCTGATCGTTAATTGCAGTGGCTTTTGCCCTTCTCCTTCTCTGTCTTCCATAATTATCAATAGATACTCCATGAGAAGTGATGTTAAGAGCTATAATCTCTCAGGAATGGGGTGCAGTGCAAGTGCTGTGGCCATTCATTTAGCTGAGAATCTACTTCAGGTTCACGAAAACTCAAATGCCGTTGTGCTTAGTACAGAAATTTTATCAAACGGTTGGTATGCAGGAAAGGAACACTCCAGACTAATCCTAAACTGCTACTTCCGCATGGGCAGTGCAGCTATTCTGCTCACCAACAGAAAAGAGGCGAAAGATTCTTCAAAATATAAACTATTTAAAACACTTAGAACCCTGACAGCCTTCGACGATAAAAGTTACCTTTCAGCCATACGCGAAGAGGACAAGGACGGAAAACTCGGCGTCTCTGTGACACGAGATACTCTTCAGGTTTTCCCCGAGACTCTCCGAATAAACATAACCCTACTTGGCTCTTCAATCCTGCCATTTTCAGAAAAACTACGGCACGTCGTTTCGAGGCTACGAAAGAGATTTGTGGACAAATCGCAAGAAACTTACGTACCCAATTTCAAGACTGTGATAGGGTATTTTTGCTTGCCGGTATCTGGGGCTCCAGTGATAAGGGCGATTGGGAAAGTGCTGAAGCTTACTGATAAGGACCTGGAAGCGGCATTGATGACTCTGCATAGATTTGGGAACCAGTCTTCTTCTGCGTTGTGGTATGAACTTGCATATTTGGAAGCTAAAGAAAGAGTGGAAAAAGGAGACAAAGTTTGGCAAATTGGAATGGGCACTGGGCCCAAATGTGTGAGTTTAATTTGGGAGTGCATTCGGCCCATTGTTGGAGAGTCCAGGAATGATCCATGGGCCGATGTAATCCATCGGTATCCCATTTTAGGCCCATCAACATAACGCTCCAGATGTTTTGAGATTATCATAGTTTTTAAAATAAATGCTACTGCTAGCATCTGTGTTTTTTAATATGAAGTAGATTAGTGTTTGATAAATTATAATCTCAGAGATAGATTTCTATCTCCTCTCTCTTATTCATCTTCGAAGAATAAAAGTCTCTCATATTTATTTTTCAAGAATAAAAATCTCATCTCCACGAAGAATAATAAAATCTCATATTTGGTGAGATATTTTTATTCTTGAATAATAATTAGTTAAATTTTAAAAAATGAATGTCATGAAAAGAACTTGAGTTTTGTATATATCTTACTAAAACTCACCTCAGAACCTGAGTTTTAAGTATCTTTTTTCTTAGCATGGAAAGGGAAAAAAGAAGTAAGGTTACAAAAAACCCAAATAGAAAGAATCACAAAAATGGGATTCACATATCTCAAAAACCCACAACTAGAGAATTCATTAAGCCCCATTTTTTTTTCCTTTCTAAGGCTGTGTTTGAGAGCATATGAAAGAGAGTAGATTATTATTATTATTTTGAATATACCGTAGAAGTTGAACTACTGCAAAATTTAGTATCCAAACAAATCCACTTTTCGAGGAGAAAGAGTGTTGGAGAGAGAAGAGGGAAGAAGTTCAATATGACTGAGTGGAAATATCAGGGGTAAATTTACCAATAATGTATTTTTTTTTTTTTTTAAAAAAAAGCCAAAATTCGAGTAGTTTTGAAAAAATATGAATGATAATGGATATTCTTGAAAACATTAGGGATTGAATCTCGTAATAATCATGTAGACTTGGGTGTCTACTTAGATGTTTTCATGATAATTGGTTCTATTTATGGTGGTTATCTACTCATGATATATCATATCTTATGTTTTTTTAACGTCAAATGTTGTAAGATTAGATCATTGGCGGTAGGGACTTAATTAGCCCACTCCCCCTTTCATAACCCTAAATTTTAGTTTAAGCTATTTTAATTAGTTCTGAGTATATTTCATTAAATTAGTCTTGTGTTTAGTGTTACTTTAAGCATTTTAGGGTTTTCATGGTTAGCCATATATAAGCCACCTTATGTTATTGTGCAAAGAGATTTTTTTTTAGAAAGTTGAATGAAAACAGGGTTGAGGTTGCCTCCTCAGTGTGTGAGCATGTGTCTTGCACGTTAAACCCTAGAATCATTCAAGTTTTGAGTGATCATCAAATTTGTGGAGTGAGTCAGTCAATTGCATTAGTTGGTCTTATCTTATGAGATATTTAAACTTAAAGGTAACCATTCTTTGCTTCCCCTAGGGTGTTACTTTATAAGTGTGTGTTTAGAAGGTGATGCTAGTCTAATTTACTAGAGTTGCCTAAGTCATTTTTCTATGGGGTTACTCATTTCACATATTTTGATCAACACCCCCACTAGCCCAACCTTAAAGTTAATTAACACATTAATGCAGCTTATAGGAATTTGAAGGAGAAAATAGTGGCTGGATCAGTGACTCAGGACAAAAGGGAGTTTAATAGAGTGGGATCGAGGATGGAATAACTGAATAGTGAATGCATTGCGGTTAAGATAGGTCCTGTATTTCCTATCTAATGCAATTGACTGACCTAACGTCTTTTTCATTCAATAATGTATTTGCTTCCCAATGCTATTTAACCACTAAAGATAGAAAAAGTGTTACAGTGGTGATATAATTAAATTTATCATAATCTATCAGCTTAAGCTTTTAGGTTAATTGGTGATTTAACATGGTATCAGAGCAGGAGATCCTATGTTCGAATCCCTGTGAAGTCGTTTCCTCTCCAATTAATATTGATTTCCACTTGTTGGGGCCTCGTACAAATTTTTAAGCTCACAAGTAAATGGGAGTGTTATAGTGTAGATATAATTAAATTTACCATAACCTATCAGCTTAAGTTTTTGGGTTGATTGGTAATTTAACAAAAAGGACACTACCTTTTTGAACTAAAGAAAGCACAACCTAAAAAAGGAAGGGGTGGTTGGGAGCTTAGGGTGGCTTTGACAATCAATTGCTGTTTAAATCCTCTATTTGCAGAAACATCAGCAGTTTTAGAAGGATTAAATGGAGAGGATTTTTAAATCAATGTGGGTTAAATTGGACTGCCTGAATGTGATTTCCATGATTACTGAAGCATAATAGAGAAGCATTGTCCCCTCTGGGTAGCTAGTTGGAAGTTTGGAACACATTATTATTGAGCTAAAACGAAGCTTAAACATTAAGCAAGACACTCAGACAGTTTTGCCCACCACTTAGTACCTAGGAAAATTTCTAGTACTTTTCATTATTAGATCCTACATCATTCTTTTTTTTTTTTTTTGTAATTTTGTTGAATTCTACATCATTCTCAATTTTTAAATGTTGTTGGATCCTACATCATTTTTAAATTATATTGTGTGACGCACAATAAATGATGGAAAAATAATGTGTCAAATGTTGAATGAAAAGAATATGTACCACCGTAATACTAGAAATTTTTCTAGATGCTTTTTCAGCTGTCTTTAATGAAAATGTTGCACTTCTCTCAAAATGATAATAATAATAACAAATAATATTTTCAACTTCAAATGTCAAAAGGTAGATACTAGATAGTTGCTTATTCATAAAAGAAATATTGAAACTATCTTCTGAAGTTAAAATTAACTTATTTTATTAAAAAAAAAAAAACATTGGGGGTTCCAATGAAAGATAAGCTATAAAAGTCTATGGCTGGAGGTAACACCTCAATGAATACACTCCATTCCTTCATGTTGTGTAGGAGACATTTGCAATAACTACTTCACTTCCAATAAGTCTCTCTGAACCAGAGAAATTAATTGACGATTTCTCTTTTGGTGGGAAAAATAAAGTTCTCACTTTCCCAACTATCTATTCAACCATCGAGGCAATAAAAAATCTTTTTTGTGGTTGACCATTTTTAACACGTTTAGGGTTATTTGTTTTTAAAGAGTCTAGATAGCCGACATTTTTAGATGCTTAAAATTTCAAATGTTCAAGAATATGGATATCTAGCTTCTTTAGATAACTATGTTTGTTTTGTCCAAAAACGTATAAGAAAACATTTGAATAACATGTTTGTTTGGTAGGATTTGCTCATTAGGATGTCATTAAATTATATATGTTGTAGCATTGCATTTGCTAGTTTTATGTAATCGATACATTAATTTGATATAAATTGAATTAATATAACTATTTGTACTAAAAAAATCAATATAACTATTTCGTTTTATTAATTTATTTTATTTTCATATAAATTTAGTTTATATAAAATTTAAATGCTTTTTTTAGAATAAATTAATTTAATTGACATTTTTAATAAAATAGAATATTTAAATACTATATTCAATTTCAACTTTGATTTTTTTTTTGTCAAAAAAAGAAATATATATTTAATTTATAGTACATTTGATAGTATTTATTCATCTCATTATCAAATTAGAATTCTTTTTAAAAGAAATAATATCATATATATGTTTATGGTGGAAAGTTTTTTGATTGAAAAATATATAATTATGATGCTAAGAATCCATCTTTAGAAAAAAAAAAATAACTATAGAAAAAAAGAATAATAAAGATGAATTGTTACACTTTATAAATGATCAATATGCTTATAAATTTTTACATTGATGTATCTACTTATTGAAGAATAATTAGGGTTAAGGGTGAAAAGCCATTTTACAAATGCTTAAGGAAAGGGAATGTTAAAAACTCATATCTTCTCCATTGGAATCAAAATTCCCAAGTATCTCCAAATTTGATCAAACATGAGAATCAAGCTGTCCATGAAGTATCATTGAATTCTACAAAATAAACGGATTCTTAATTAGAACCTAGTTCTTTTATTTTGACTTGTTTTTAACTTTGCATCAATTATGTGACTAAAATTCATATCCATCTCAAAATTGGCACTGATACTATCATGTCATGGGACTTATATCTATTTTACACATAAGTTCAATGCTCGTTGAAGGTTGATCATTTTATTTTCATAGAAAATAAATTAGAAGTCGAATTGAATTTCCAACTCAATGCAACAAAAGAGTTGTCATTGCAAAAGAGTAAACTTAGATTAAGTGATGGTTTATACTTTGGTGCCTTTTCGCTCCACATTAGTAGATATAGACTTCCACTTCTTTTATGGAGCACATTGTCTGTTCAATAGAGCTCAACCATAAATTACATTATGGGATACATGATTTGAACTACTCCTTGTTGCATCCTTAGCAATCCTTCTCTCGAACCATGTTTGTCAAAGGATATTAATCCATAATTCCATATAGCTATATGTCTTTGAGGATATAGCTATACGTACCCAATTTCAAGACTGTGATAGGGCATTTTTGCTTGCCGGTATCGGGGGCTCCAGTGATAAGGGCGACTGGGAAAGTGCTGAAGCTTACTGATAAGGACCTGGAAGTGGCATTGATGACTCTGCATGGATTTGGGAACCAGTCGTCTTCTGCGTTGTGGTATGAACTCGCGTATTTGGAAGCCAAAGAAAGATGGAAAAAGGAGACAAAGTTCGGCAAATTGGAATGGACACTGGGCCCAAATGTGTGAGTTTAATTTGGTAGTGCATTCGGCCCGTTGTGGGAGAGTCCAGGAATGATCCATGGGCCGATGTAATCGATCGGTATCCCATCTTAGGCCCATCAACCTAGCGCAGCAGATGTTTTGAGATTATCATAGTTTTTAAGGGCCCGTTTGATAACGTTCTCGTTTTTCATTTTTTATTTTCTGTTTTCGTTTCTTGTTTCTTGTTTCTTGTTTTTTAAAAACTACAAACAGAAACATGTTTGATAACTATTTATGTTTCTTGTTTCTTTAAAAAAAAAAAAAACAGAAACAGACATGTGTTTGATAAGTGTTTATTGTTTATTGTTTTTGAGTAAAAATAAAATTTAGTACATATAATACAATAAAAACATATAACATTCATTAAAATAAATATAAAATAATTATAAAACGTTTATAGTAAAATTCAGCTCCAATACAAAATTAATAATAATAATAATAAATTTCATCCTTCAAATGTTGTTCAAATTTGATTTGCAATGTCATTTCTCACTCCAATCAATTCACTTTAAACAATTTTGGCTTCTTACACGAGTTAGTTCAATTAGACTAATTTGTAAATTGTCTAAGGGTAGACAATTGAGCATACCCACATTTCTTTAATTTAATAATAAACTTTATTTTTATTTTTTTCTTTAAAAATGAATTAGTCAATACTACAAGCAAGTAAAATCAGAAAAAGAGATAGATAATATATATATACATTTAATGGTAAACATGAAATACATTATTAGTTTATTATTTAATAAAAAAATTAAAATCGTACTATAAGGAAAAATAATATAAATTTAAATATAAAATACTAACTAAATACTCGTTAATGCAAAGTAAAAAAAAAAAAATGAGAGAGAAGAGAAAAACTTAAACGAAAAGAGAAAAGAAAAGAAAGAAAAAAATAATAAGGAATTATTAAAAGAAAAAAGATTATGTTGGAAGAGAGAGAAAGAAGAGAGAAGATAAAGAAATAAATAAATAAAAATAGAAGATAAAAAAAGTATTAAAATAAGAAAATTAGAACAGAAGAGAGGAGAGATTCGTTCCCCTTCCCCAAAATTTTATATTAAAAAAATAAAAACAAAAACAATTCAATTGCAATTTGAATTTAATAACATAATAAGTGAATTACCATTTTTTTTGGGAAATTTGGATGATTCATAAATTTCTCCCCTTCCCCATGCATCATGCATAGTGAGTTGGAAATTGGGAGTAACATTCATTTTATTTTTTTTAATTATTATTATTATTATTATATTGGGCTTTTGGGTGGGCCAATGAGCCGATCCAAATATGACTCAAATGGGGCTAGCCCATGGGCCGGCCCAATTTAAAAACATAGATCCATATTCAATTCAATTCACTAAAGGGTTGGGTTGGGTCGGACTGGTCAACTGTTGACCTTGAGTCGGGCTTGGGTCGGCCTTTGGGCTTCGACCTGATGATGAGGCCGACTATTATGGAATAGATATAGGATACATGCGATAACGTTATTTTTGTGTTACATATTTTTATTTAGATTCATTCACATTTATTTCATTTTTAATAATAAATTTAAAATATTTGGTTCTAGTACTTTTTTTTTTTTCTTTTGAAGGATGATTCTAAAAGAATTATTCAAGAAAGTCATTACAATAAGAAGCTAATAGTCTTGTACTGTTGGATGTATAAGAGAAAAATTATAAGAGTACCTTGATTTTATATCCAGTAATTATTAAGGAGGTAGACAAATTTTAAGATCTATTTTCAACAATTTTGAAGGGGCAACCACATTGTGAATGTGGGAACCTCTTATTGAATAATTTGCCATGTTCTAGTATTAAACCGTTAAACTTTTTAAAAAATGTGGGTACATTTCAAATATTTTATTTTAATTAATAAATTTTTAAACTTTACATTTTATTAACTACCTTTAGATCGAATTGGATGTCTTTCTAAAAACATTGAAATTAGTTCCTTATGCAAAACACAACTTTTTTTGTTAGTACAATAATATGTAGGTGGGGAGGATTCGAACCTCTAACCTCTTGATCGAAGATACATATTTTATACTAGTTGAGTTCATGTTAGCCTATACACATAGACTTTGAGTATTTATTCACATAAATATAAATTTTTGTTAAAGGATTAATGTTAAATTCGCAAAATAGGAGTACTCAATCGAAAATGAAAAATATGAAAATAATCAAAGCTTACAAACAAAAATTAATGAAATTCAAAGACCATGATGAAGATTTTATTTGGATATATTTTTTTGATTTTGGTCTCTAATATTTAAAAATTTTACTTTTATCCCTTATGTATTATTATTTTTTTAATTAAATCCTTACCATCACTATATATTAAGTCTATCTGTATTAGTGACATCCTTTAAAAGTTAGAGCATCGAACCAGTGATGGATCCAAAACCTTATGACAATGGCACAAGTTCATATTAGATTATATTACAAGTTTAGTTCTGAACTTTTAGATTTGTATCTATATGGTCCTCGAAATTTAAAGAGTATCTAATAGATACTTGAATTTTTTATTATGTGTCTAATAGATCTTTGAAGTTTTAATTTTGTATCCAATCCATCTATGACATATTCAAAATTTTAAGAAATTAAATGTACTCTTAGATATAAAATTTAATTGTGTGTTTAATAAATCCTCAACCTATTCAACATTTTTTAAAATTAATGTATTTATTAGTTACAAAATTAAAATTTATGTCTATTAGAATAATCATTTTTTTTTTTAAATGAATATGTCTAAGACCTATAAGATACAAAATTGTAAATTCATGTATCTATTAGATATATTTAAGTTCAATAGCTTATTAGACACAAAATTAAAGGTTCTGTATCCCTCTAACCAACGTAGCAAGAGATTAATTTGCTAGTTTGAATGAAGCTTATTATAAATATACATAAAACTTATAATTTCAGGGGGGGCATGGCTCCAATATGGTTCCGCCTTGATCGAACCTATTACAAGGTTAACTCACTGATACATGGACCAATTAAATTAAACAAAAGATTCAAACATTAGGATCAATATATATATTTAACCAAAAAAATAAGTTTTTTTTTTTTAATCTTTAACACATCGTCAATACTAATTACATCCCAGTGAAGCATGGCATCAAATTTAAAGTTCTCACCTGTTACCTGCCAACGGCACATCGATCAAAGAAAATTAGCAAACTTGCATAGGCCAACTTCAGCCTTCATTTAACCACTGTTCGCTTACATTCCCACACCATTCAAATTCCCATTCCTCCATTTCCACTCCCCACTCTTCCTCCATTCCTTTACCAATGGAATCTGCTCCCAAGGTCATCCATGGCGCCACTCAATCACTCACACACCTTCGCTTTACTTTCTCACAACTGCAAACCCTTTTCATTCTCATTCTCATAACTTCCATTGAAGCCTTTCTTTTCTCACAAGCATGGCCACCCATTTTCCATATCTTCCCACTGTCTTTTCTTGTCGTCTTCATCATCATCAGCAGCAAGCTTTCCATCTTCAATGGTGCTCCTCGTTCAGTCTATTTAGTTGACTTCTCTTGCCTCAAACCACCAAGCTGCTTCAGAGTTCCCTTCTCTACTTTCCTTGAAAATGCCACGTTGATGGATGTTTTTGACAGCGAGAGCCTCAGTTTCATGGCCAAAACTCTCAAATCTTCTGGACAGAGTGAAGAAACGTGTCTCCCTCCAGCCCTGCACTTCATTCCACCCAAAACGCATCAACAGGAATCCATTAATGAAGTCCATATGGTGCTGTTTCCTGTCATGGATCATCTTTTAACCAAAACCCATCTCTCTCCTTGTGATATTGATATTCTCATAGTTAATTGCAGTGGCTTTTGCCCTTCTCCTTCTCTGTCCTCCATAGTTATCAATAAATACTCCATGAGAAGTGACATTAAGAGCTTCAATCTCTCTGGAATGGGGTGCAGTGCAAGTGCCGTGGCCATTCATTTAGCTGAGAATCTTCTTCAGGTTCACGAAAACTCAAATGCCGTTGTGCTTAGTACGGAAATTTTGTCGAACGGTTGGTATGCAGGAAACGAACGCTCCAAATTAATCCTTAATTGCCTCTTCCGAATGGGCAGTGCTGCTATTCTGCTCTCGAACAGAAAAGCAGCGAAAGAATCTTCAAAGTATAAACTATTTAAAACGCTTCGAACCCAGAGAGCCTTCGACGACAAAGGTTACATTTCAGCAATACGCGAAGAGGACATGGACGGAAAACTCGGCGTCACTCTGACAAGGGATTTACTTCAGGTTGCCGGAGAAGCTCTCCGATCAAACATAACGATTTTGGGTGCTTCAATCTTGCCACTATCGGAGAAACTGCGACATGGCGTTTCGAGGCTAAGAAAGCGATATTTGGACAAATCGCAAGAAATTTACATGCCCAATTTCAAGAGTGTGATTCAGCATTTTTGCTTGCCGGTATCAGGGGGTCCGGTGATAAGGGAGATCGGAAAAGTGCTGAAGCTTAATGAGAAGGACGTGGAAGCGGCGTTGATGAGTCTGTATAGATTTGGGAACCAATCGTCTTCTTCGTTGTGGTATGAACTGGCGTATTTGGAAGCTAAAGAAAGAGTTGAAAATGGAGATAAAGTCTGGCAAATTGGGATGGGCACTGGGCCCAAATGTGTTAGTTTGATTTGGGAGTGTGTAAGGCCCATTGTTAGAGAGTCCAAGAATGATCCATGGGCCGAAGCAATCCGATCCTAGGCCCACCAACTTAGATCTCTACGGTTGTAGACCTAATGGTATTATTACCTACCAATAATATTGTTTTTTTTTTAGATGAAACTTTTTCTTTTTCCTGTTATAGCTATTTGAAAGAAAATAATATGATTTTCGTTTTCTAAAATCATGTCCTTTTATCGTTTATTTGTTTCCAGTGACTTCCTATTTTCACCAAATCAACAAAACCTACCAGTAACGGAGCATGTTAGCAGCGATCGAGTTTGAAGGATCTCATGGATCACCCTACAAAAATGGTCCAAATTATAGGTTAAATTATAAATTTAGTGTTTGAATTTAGAAGTTTCTGTCTATTTAATCTCTAAACTTTTAAAATTATAAATTTAGTCCCTAAAATTTTAAATTTTTTAAAATTAACGGATCTACTAAACATAAAATTGAAATTTTAGAATTCCATCAGTCATCAGACATAAAATTCAAATTTATATTTAATAGATCAATTTATTTTTTAAAATTTTAAATTTGTCAGTGATCTATTAGAAATAAAATTGAAACTTCAAAGACCTATTAGACACAAAATTGAAAGTTTAAGAACGTATTAGACACTTCTAAAAGTTTAGGGACCAAATAGACACAAATCTCAAAGTTTAATAACTAACCTTGTAATTTAACAATATATTATTATTATTATTATTATTAGCTACAAAAAATTATTGGAAGTGAGCATAGGCAAAGGACGAAAGAGTTGTAGGGAATAATCGAATTAAACCCATAGTGGAAACATTGTAATCGACTTTGACTTTATTTTAAAATTAAATGAAAAATAATTTAGGCTAAGCAAAACATATCTTGACTTAAAAATGAAGATATTTCTGACGGGTCTTTAATCTAAGTTTAGAGAGAATTATACAATTCTCTGTAGAGGAGATGGGTCTCTTATGAATAATACACACAATGACTCACTCCTAGGGTCCTATTTATAGTGGCTTAGGAAAAATAATTAAATAATATATTTTAATATCTAATATATTAAAATATATTTATCTAACCAATTTAAATCTTATTCAAACCTTTTAAAATTCTTCTACGACATCTATTTCCTAATTTGAATCTAATTCAAATTTAATAAATATCTTTTATTTAATGTATCTTAATACATTAATAATTTCTTTGATATTCAATGTATCATATACATTAAATATGTTTTCCCTCATTTAATATATCAAATATATTAAATTTTAATTTGAATATTTCAAAATTTTCTCTTAACGAAATTAATTCATATTTGTTCATATGAGCTAGCGAGTGGGCCTTATGGAACTACAAATTATAAGCTTCAATGATGCAAAATCAATTAATTAAACTCTTTAATTAATTAATTTTCATTCGTTAACTATAGGTTACTCCACTATATACCTAGAGTTGCACTCTTATACACTGTAGGACAAGTTGTATCCATGGATATAATCACTACATGCAAGTCGATCATTCACGAGTTGTTCGTAATTACAGCTGGGTCAAAAGTTTGTTTTACTCCTGTAATTACATTTTGTACCTTAATTACCACTAGTCCTCTAATGAACAATTTGTTTATGATATAACCATAAACTAAGTCTCTCTCGGGCCAGTGAGAGAGTGGGGCCCCATTATTCAAGTTTCGAAATCAACACTTAAGAGAACTACTCATCTACTTAACCTATGTAGGAATGAGTGAATTCCATCTTGTGAGATTATGTTCTCGTCTCCCTATTGGGTCAATTCTCCAAAATGGTAGGCTTATTGAATCGGCTACAAAAACCACTCTCTCCCATGCAAATCAAAGGACAATTCCTCATAGGCATGAGTTCATAATTCATTCATGAATAAGATCGAGTCACATATGATAATCTTGATTAAATATTAATCTTTTCAATTAATGGATTTATAAAGAGAGATTAAATATTTGGTGGTCCAATCTTATACAAACTCATTGTATAAGATACCCCCACTCACATGTCTCCACATAAACGATTTGGATTAAATCATTTGTAACTATTACAAAGTGGGTCATATCAATAGTTTTACTAAAATAAGACACCCAATATTACCCATATACTATGACCATTTAGTTTATTTCTTAAACACGATCCTTCATTCATTCCTAGTTTACAATTTTATGTTTTTTATTTTGATTAAATTAAATATTTTTTAAAACAAAATTCCTTTCAAATTATTAATTTATAATGAAAATTTTCTATTGAAAGAGAAATAATTTTAATTTCATTAAAAAAGTAATATTTCATAAAAGTTTAACTTTTAGAGTTTATTTTATATATATATGGTTTATTATATATTAAAAAAAAATAAGAAACATGGGCAGGGAAGGGAAACAGGTTGGGGATGGACGTCCCCAATTAGTAAAATAGACATCTCTATTTTCATCTATTTTCATCTTTTTTAAGAAAATATTTAAATTATTAGCTAAAATTCAAAAATAAAAATAAAATTTTTTTATTAACAAAAAAAAAATTAATTGTAAAATTAGAATTTTGAATATATTTGTAAAAAGTAGATAAAAAAGCAAACAAATACATGGTGGAAGTAGTATTTATCAACTTAATTTTCAAAAACTAAAAACTAAAAATCAAATGATTATTAAACTGATCGGTGCTTTTCGCTACACGCAAGTGCACGTGATCGAAGTAATAAAGAAACTGGAAGTATTCCAGAGTATCGTACCCAAGGGAACGAGGTTTAATAAAATGAATTTTAGTTGGCACAAAATCGTTGACAAATTGCAAGTTAAGGTAACCGAGGGTGGAAATGATTTGAGAGGTGTTTTGACTAAAATAAAATTATTTGAAAATTCAATGGAAATGAAAAAGGATTCAAGTTGCTAATGCCCATTTGGAAAGAAAATGCAACAAGAAAGCAATTGCAATCGTAGCTAACTCAAGAACTAAGTAAACCGAATTCAACTCCTATTCGACATTCTATGAAGTATCTTTAGGAGACTAAGTGATTAAACCTATATTTCTATGGCCAATCTAACTTGATATTTTTGCGCACAATTCTAGTGGTTTTGGAGTCTCGCCCTATGTCTAGGGTCGATATTTCAGACTTATGTCTAAATCTTTTCCTCCATTGCTTTTGCGACATCCGCTTCCCTTAACCCTTTCGGTATTAAGTTATAGCTTGGCAAGCAACACTAGATGGCCAACTAGGTTTACCCAACAATTAACTCACCAAAAGCAAACTCGAGTTCAAGAATTAGCTAGATTGTTTTTACTCTCGAGCTTTACATCTTTCCTCTAAGGCATTCACAAACTTGAATCCCAAAGGAAAATTAGCTCCTTATAATTAAATTAACCAAAACAGTAAGATTAAAAGTGATAACATTCATTGTTACAACAAGAAATGGCGTGCTACAACTTGCAAATACGACTTGATGTCCAAGAAATTTATTTTGTTATAACTTTTAACGAAGGAATTAACAATTTAGAGAAACCCTTAGTTATACAAGCAAACTCAAATTACCGAAGACCTCTCAAAATTTAAGAAAATACACTGCCTAAAGAAAGGCAATCCAATAGCTCAAAATTAAAGAAACTTGCAAATAAATAGGCAAATCTGAATTCCAGTAGGCTTCCAAATGTTCAAATAACAAAGAATAAAATTACCAAAACTTACGTTGAGAAGCTGTAATCAAAATTCAATAACAAAAGTAAGGTTGCTGAAATTACAAAGATAAACCAGTGGCTATTCTAACGCAATTACAGAAATTCAAAGTGCAGAAATCAAAACTTCAACCATCCTAAAAACCCATTCTCCGTATCTCAATCGAACAAAGACGTTGTCCATAACCATCCCCAATTCTTAGGTGAATGGGATTGAGAAAAGGATTCTGGAGGTTAAGAGGAAGAAAAATAGAAGAATAAAATCCAGAAAATGAAAAACAAGAATGCTACTGTCGGGGAAACAATACCCAAAAGTGAAACAAAAATTCCTCCCAAAAATCGTGTTCTCTTCTTTAGCTTCTTCCTTAATCTTTTATAGGGACTTTGAGCTAGGGCTTCTCTCTTAGTTGATGGTCAATCACAACTCATCATCTTGCTGAAATCTTGGGTGATTTTCGCTCAAAATTCTCGAAATTAGCGTTTTGTCACCCTAAAATTTAGAATTTAAAGATTATACATATAAAGCGTTAGAAGATAAGATAAGATTTTGTCCTTTAATGTAATAATGATAATGATAATAATAAAATAAAATCTCAAGGAGTGCTACAACTTAGGCCCTGTTTGATAAGCATTTAGGCCCCGTTTGATAACCATTTGAGTTTTTGTTTTTAGTTTTTGAAAATTAAGCTTGTTTTCTCTCAATTTTTCTACAATGGTTTTCATCTCCCTTAAGGAAGCATTTGAATTCTTAGCCAAATTCTAAAAACAAAAACAAGTTTTTGGAAACTACATTTTTTAGTTTTCAAAACATGGCTTGGTTTTTGAAAACATAGGTAAAAAGGAAATGACAAAACAAGTAAATCATAGGTGGAAGTAACATTTATAGGCTTAATTTCCAAAAACCAAAAACCAAGGCCCTGTTTGATAATCATTTGGTTTTTGGTTTTTAAAAATTAAGCCTATAAATACTACTCCCACCTATGGTTTTACTTGTTTTGTCATATATTTTTGGCCTATGTTTTCAAAAACCAAGCCATGTTTTGAAAACTAAAAAAAGTAGTTTTCAAAAACTTGTTTTTGTTTTTAGAATTTGGTTAAGAATTTAAGTACTTCCTTAAGAGAAATGAAAACCATTGTAGAGAATTTGGGAGAAAACAAGCTTAATTTTCAAAAACCAAATGGTTATCAAACGGGGCTCAAATGGTTATCAAACGGGGCCTTAGTTTTTTGTTTTTTGTTTTTGAAAATCAAGGTTGTTTTCTCTCAATTTCTCTACAATGATTTTCATCTCCCTTAAGGAAGGATTTGAATTCTTAGTTAAATTCTAAAAACAAAAACAAGTTTTTGAATACTACTTTTTTTAGTTTTCAAAACATGGCTTGGTTTTTTAAAATATAGGTAAAAAGTAGATTACAAAACAAGTATATCCATAGGTGAGAATAGTATTTATAGGCATAATTTTCAAAAACCAAAAACTAAAAATCAAATGGTTATCAAACGGGACCTTAACTGTTGTGTTTAATTTTGTTATAACCCATATAATGTATGGATAAGATAAAGTAATTGGTAACGTCAACAATGAAAAATTAATTATGTTGTCTACATTTTTTTTTCTTAAAATTCTCCTACAAGATCTTGAGCGTCATCTAAAAAATAAGTACATTTAATAACTAGTGTTTTTTATTTTTATTTTTTCAGTTCAACAACATTTAGAAATGGAGAATTCAAACCTTTAACCTTTTGATCGAGAGTATCAATTATCACTGAGTCGAGCTCACTTTGACTAATAACTAGTGTTTTAAAAGCTACAAAAAGGAAATGTTTTGATTAAATAGTATTTTTGGAGAGAATCTAATTTCAACGAGACATTGATGTCAGCCTGTGAGAAATTCAATGGAAAAGTCCATGAAGTTACCAATAAAGTAAAATTTTACAGCTCAATTTGTGATGTATGGTTTGATTAAATGGTCGCTTTCTATGTGGTTCTTTCAAGAACTTTTTGGTTTGCTTTGTCTTGTAATGGTTAAAATCTATTGCAATTAACTGTTCATTATAAGTGCTAAACTACATTGTATATACATAGAATTATAAATTACTAATTAAAAATTCAAGTGAATCCGAACACAACTCAGAAGATTAAAACAACTATTATTTTCTTTGAAATTTCAATCTCCATCTCCACATTTACTGTACTAAAAAAACAAAGATTCAAATTAGGTATACATCAACACTTCTTATAGTATATAGTAAATGTACAATAGTTCAATTTCAATCTAATTAACCTAATGTGCTGTCATGATTAAAACATTATTTGGAGCAATTAATTGTTTTCTTTAAATAAAAAAAGGTAAATATATCAAATGCAATTCTTAATTTTATACTTAATGCAATACAAAAATTTCACTAATTCCCTTCATAAAAAAGTATTTCAAATTTGCAAATATGAAGTTGATATTCTTTTTATTAATATATTTGACCATATGAAGTTTTCTACTTGTACATGCCACTTAGAAAAAATGGATTTTATTGATGGAAAAATCAAATTTTGTCCATGGGTAAATTAGGTTTCATGTGTCAAGCAGAATCACTCAGCATGTGTGCACGTATCCAAGTAAATTGATAAAATAATTTTTTAATGAGACATCAACTTTGTATTAACAAGTTTTAATTATTTTTTTTTACCAAATATGAGACATCAACTTTGTATTAATAAATTTTAATTATTTTTTTTTTACCAAATGGCTTAGTAGAGAATTTTTATTACATTAAGAATTTTAAAAATTAATGACCAAATTGAAAATAACATAGAAGATTAGAACCATTTGATACATTTAGTCAATAAAAAGATAATAAAATATTACTTTTGTAAAAATACGCAATACCTTTTTATTAATATACAAATTTAAAAAAAAAAAAAGAAAAAAAGAAAAAAGAAAACTTAATATCCAAAAGGAAAAACAGTAAAACTAAAAAGTGAGGAGATCACGAGCCTCACTTAGATTAATTAGGCCAATGATTGACTAGCGTAAATGAATTATTCCATTTTTATCACAAACGTTATCTAAAAGTTAAAAAAGTAATGTGTGATTAAGTTTGCAAAGTGGACAAATCAGAATAATTATCTTTGAAAATTTTTTACCCCAACAGAAATTAGAAAAAGGAAAAAGGAAAAAAAACTGGATTAATTGGGGCGGTTGGATTGAATGGATCCGACGGTAGTACATGAATCCTGTGAAGAAACTGATCCATTTGATGATTAGCAAATGACTCCACCGTCACAACCACCACGGGAGGCGGCGGCGGCCACCACCCTCCACGGTGGAGCAAAGCCAGCAGAAAATGCAGTAACTCTCAACGGTGACCTACTTGCTTTTGTAGCATGTGTCGCTCTGACATTACCATTTTGGATTGGTGTTTGTGTTCTTGTTACTTCGTTTTCATTTTGCACAAGTGAATGTTGTCTAAGTTTTACTTCAAAAAAAAAATAAATATCACATACCAATAAAAATGTTGATATCTCATTCTGACATAAAAAATCATGATCTCGTCCACTTTTAATACAATTTGATTATTTTGATATGATATGTCGTTGGATCAATTTTAGCTGAATTCGCGTGATGTGACAAATAGCTGGATAGATTAAGGTGATAAAGTAGATTTGTTTAATTTAATAGATTAGATAGGTAGATGAGTTGAAGTATCTACCATGTCATGCATTCAACCAAAATTTATGTAATATCCATGATACACATACACCAAAGTTTTGTTGATGGTATTATATTGTAGAGACTAAATAAAGATATAATTTAATATTTAAAAATATAATTGAAACTTTTTATATTAGATAAACATGTGGTTCTATCTCAAAACTAATTTACAATGAAAGGAGTAACTCATATATCTTATAAATTGTATCTTCATCTTTTCGACGTGGGATCCTCAATATGCCCCTCAAGATGGTGCCTCTTTGAGTTCGTCATTCTTGGGTCAAATTCCAATTTTTGGACCGAATACTCATTTAGACTTTATGGATTTTGATACCATATTAGATAAACATAAGGTTCCATCTCAAAATTCATTGACAATGAGAGGAGTAGCTTATGTATTTTATAAATTATAAAGTCTTTTTTCATCTTTTTTTTATGTGGGATACTCAACATTTTAAACGTGGATAGTGAAGTTAAAAATTAGAAAAAGAGAAAAATCGAAAGAAAAAAAAACACTCCAATCATAGTTTTTTTAGAACAACAAGTGGGGTATGCAGTTGAGTTAAGCTTATGTTTGCCAACAGACCATCTATATTTGGTGTGTTTTAGGGCCTTAATTATGGTACAGGAGATCACAAGAGGCTTACTGAAATTTGATAAAATTCCATTATCTGATTATGCCATTTTAAGAGTGTTTTGAAACATTTCTTCAAAAAAAAAAAAAAAAAAAAGGTGTTTTGAAACAAGAAGGATTGAAGTGAAAATGATATATATCCTTAAAAAGCGATATGATTGAGACTGGTTAAAGTTTTTCTTTTTTTTTTTTTAGATAGAGTTTAAGTTTTCCTTTACACATTAAAGTATCCAAATCATAAATTCATATTAGCGAGGGTTGTAAAAATTAAGATTTTATACCATCTTATTAGGTGGGTCCAATATTTCAGATTAGTTTTCTTAGATATCATATCATAAATTACAAAAGAAAAGCAATCCTAATTTTCCATCATGGAAATAATTTTTGTAAATTTGTTCATATCATCTTCCTAATGGCATTGTATTAATGACTGTTTTGGCCCACTTCTAACCCATAGATCATATTATTCGTATCCCAACCGACATTTATTTGGTATCCTAATTTATTTGTTAACATTAGATTCTACCCCTTTTTCAAAACAATTAATGTATATATTATAGTACACATAGAAAATGCCATTGTCGGTTTTCAACATTAAAGTTCAAATCTCTCAACTGTAACTTGTATTTTTCATTTTGTTAAATTATAAAAAAAAATACTCTAGAAATTTGAAGTAGGTTTCAATGATGTCTCTAGTCTTCAAAAAGTTTCATTTTTAGTCCTAAACTTTTAAATTTGTTTCAAAAAATATTTTTTGGTTAAAATAAAGGATGAAAATTGTCGTGACATGACAACTAATGTGTCAAAAAAAGAAGACGTATATAGACAACTAATCGTTGTTATCATTTGTGTAATCTCAAAAGATATCGCTAAAATAATTTACTTGATCAATTTTTCACTACATGCCACATCAATTTAAGTGAATGATGTTGTAAATGATATCACTTATACCTCACATTTTTTACACATTAGCCATCGCGTTAATTTTTGCCTTATTTTAACCCCCTCTCCCAAAAAAAAAAAACTAAGGTATTTTTTTAGGAAAAATTTCAAATTTCAAAGTTAGAAGTAAAATGAATTGAATAATTTAACCTTTTGCATTTTTACCTTTATGAAAAAGGAAAAAAAGAGTACAAAGGATGTATAAAGTTATTTTCCCACATGAACAAGTTAGAAGAAGTGATAAGAATGTTGAAATGGAGAGTAGATATTAGGCATTTGAAAGGAGGCAATCTGGTCATAAAAACAGGGACCATTATACAAAACCAAATTAACTTCTCACCACCAATACTCCCAATCCCTCTTCAATTTTGGCATTCATGAAACAACAACTCTCATTTATTACCTTCTTCCATTCTCCAATATCAACCCCCTCGACGCTCCTCCATTCCTTCTTCATTTCTCTCTTTCTCCTTTTTCTTCCATGGCTCATACTCCTCTGAAATGGCTGTGTTTGCTTCTGTTTTTCCACCGTTTGCTTCTTTCAACCGCTCAAATTTTCAAAACTTATGTTGTTCAAATGGACAGGTCTGCAATGCCGGACTCGTTTTCCGATCATTTTGAGTGGTACTCCACTGTGCTAAGCAATGTGGTTCTTAATCCTGAGAGAGAAGGTAATGGGGGAGGTCATGACAGGATCATTTACAGTTACCAGAATGTCTTCCATGGAGTTGCAGCTCGACTGAGTGAAGAAGAGGCTGAGAGGCTCGAGGAAGAAGATGGGGTGTTGGCCATTTTTCCGGAGACGAAGTATGAGCTTCATACAACGAGAAGCCCTAAATTTCTTGGGCTTGAGCCGGCTGACAGCAACAGCGCCTGGTCTCAGCAAATTGCAGACCATGGTGTCGTCGTTGGAGTTTTGGACACTGGGATTTGGCCGGAGAGTGACAGCTTCAACGACGCCGGAATGTCGCCAGTGCCGGCGCATTGGAAAGGGGAATGCGAAACAGGGCGAGGCTTCTCGAAACAGAATTGTAATCGAAAGATCGTCGGCGCCAGAATGTTCTACCATGGGTATGAAGCTGCAACTGGGAAATTTAACGAACAGTTGGAGTACAAATCGCCGAGGGATCAAGATGGGCATGGGACTCACACGGCGGCTACCGTCGCCGGCTCTCCGGTGGCCGGCGCGAGCCTATTGGGTTATGCTTATGGAACGGCCAGAGGAATGGCGCCCGGTGCTAGAATTGCCGCCTACAAAGTCTGTTGGGTTGGTGGCTGCTTTAGCTCCGACATTTTGTCGGCTGTGGACAGATCTGTAGCCGACGGCGTAAATGTTCTGTCGATCTCTCTGGGAGGTGGGGTCTCTTCTTACTATCGCGATAGCCTCTCAGTTGCAGCATTTGGGGCAATGGAGATGGGCGTCTTTGTGTCCTGCTCGGCCGGAAATGGAGGGCCGGACCCTGTCAGCCTCACAAACGTATCGCCATGGATAACCACCGTCGGCGCCAGTACCATGGACAGAGATTTCCCGGCCATTGTCAAGCTCGGGGATGGCAGAACAGTCACCGGCGTTTCACTTTACAGAGGAAGAATCACAATTCCAGAAAACAAACAATTCCCAGTTGTGTACATGGGGAGTAATTCGAGCAACCCTGATCCGAGCTCGCTCTGTTTAGAAGGGACTTTAGATCCCCATTTCGTGGCTGGAAAAATTGTGATATGCGATCGCGGAATTAGCCCTCGGGTTCAGAAGGGTGTGGTGGTGAAAAATGCAGGTGGGATTGGGATGATTCTGTCGAACACGGCGGCGAATGGAGAAGAACTTGTTGCCGATTGCCATTTGGTGCCGGCCGTCGCCGTCGGAGAAAAAGAAGGCAAAGCAATTAAGCAATACGCATTAACGAATCGAAAAGCGACGGCAACTCTAGGGTTTTTAGGTACAAGATTGGGGGTAAAACCCTCGCCGGTGGTGGCGGCGTTTTCTTCCAGAGGACCTAATTTCCTCACACTGGAGATTCTGAAGCCCGATCTGGTAGCTCCCGGCGTCAACATCCTCGCCGCTTGGACCGGAAAAACAGGGCCGTCGAGCTTGACGACGGATACAAGAAGGGTCAAATTCAACATTCTTTCAGGAACTTCAATGTCTTGCCCTCACGTCAGTGGCGTAGCGGCGCTGATCAAATCGAAGCATCCCGATTGGAGCCCATCGGCGATCAAATCGGCGCTGATGACCACCGCTTATGTCCACGACAACACCTATAAGCCTCTCAGAGACGCCTCCGCCGCATCGCTGTCGAGTCCGTACGACCATGGCGCCGGCCACATAAACCCTAGAAAAGCCCTAGATCCTGGTTTGGTTTACGAAATTCAACCGCAAGATTACTTCGAATTCCTCTGTACGCAGGATTTAACTCCTCCACAGCTCAAAGTCTTCTCCAAATATTCGAACCGATCGTGCCATCGCCTTCTCCCCAACCCTGGAGATTTGAATTATCCGGCCATCTCCGCCGTCTTCCCTGAGAAAACCTCCGTCACTTCCCTGACCCTTCACAGAACCGTCACCAACGTCGGCCCTGCAGCCTCCAGTTACCATGCGGTGGTGACTCCGTTCAACGGCGCCACCGTGAAAGTCGAGCCGGAGAGCCTGAACTTCACAAGGAGATATCAGAAGCTCTCTTACAGAATCACTTTTCTGTCGAAGAAGAGACAGAGCATGCCGGAATTTGGAGGGCTGATTTGGAAGGATGGAACTCACCGAGTGAGAAGCCCCATTGTCATCACTTGGTTGTCGTTTGTTTGAATGTCTCTTCTTTGCCTGTTTTCTTTATTTTATTTTATTTTTATTTGATCCTTTTTTGGAGCTGATATTATCAATCGTCAAAGTTCTTCATTTTGTTAGAATCATTAAGTTGCAGGCAGTCAAAAAGAGGAAGGTCATGTCTTTTGCAATTGAATTTGCTACTAAAATTGCTCATCATCAAAAAAGGAATATTATTGTTAAAGCAAATAACTATTAATATCAATGTATTTCAAGAACAATTAATGTCGGTGTTTATTTCACATGTATTTGAAATACTTATCTTGCCCTTTAAGTTGCTTGGAGATTGTCAAATTCTGGATATTGAAAATGTTCTGGGAAATATAATATCAGGCCATTTGCACACGTTGTTAATTACTTAATAGTTAGCATATGTCTACTTCAAACAATTTAAGTCTAAATTTTGACTTATGTACTAATGATGTAAGATCCTAGAAAAACCAAATCATAGGTTGAATGTTCCCATTTTCATTTGCAATGTTGAAGTGTCTTTTTTTTTTTCTAGGTAACATTCTTGCGTAAAATTATTTTTAATTTTTTAGAATATATTATGGCATGATTTTTTACGAGGTAATTGACATGTACCCTCAATCAAAATGTCAAATGTTCAAATCTTCCTAACCTTCACATGTTGTTGACCTCAAAAAAAAAAAAATTCAAGCCAACAACTCAAAAGAAGGTAGTTGAACTATGTTAACTTTAGTTAAATTACCTTATATTTTAATTTAAGGAGTTGGACATGTTTATCTATAAAATTAAAAATTGACGACCTTTATTAGTATTTACATGAGATGGGTTGTGTTTATAGAAATAAAATTTATTTAAAATTCAATTAAAAAAACCATTTTGTATATAATCACTCTAATAAAAAAAATATTATCTTTAATCTTTCACATTGTTTGAACTTAAAGTCACGTATACATGAATTGACCAGACGGTTTTACTATCGACTAAAGGAAAAGTATCCTCTCTAGTAGTAGGTACTCTCCTCAACCTTTCTTTCTTTTTCTTTTTTTTTTTTTTTTTGAAATAAGGTACTATCATCACTTAAAATATATTATAGGCTGAACTTTTTTTGTTTAACAACATGTGAGGTTGGGAAATTCAAATTTATGATTTTTTGGTCAATGACATATGTCTTAATCAGTAATTAAAAGATGAATTCTACTTAGTAAAATAATATATTTTATTGATTACATGGCTAAATATTAACAGACTCCTTTAATATTTTTTCGATACCCTAAAGATCAAGGGATTGTGTTTCTCCCAGGCCCATTGCAACCAAACTATATAGTTTTAATGCCCTACCCACTATTTGGTTCATAATTTATGGTCCCCTTCAAAAGGAGCAGCAAATGAATAATTGAAACATACATGAGAACCAAAGTTCATATATCTACCAATAAGTGAATTCTTGGCCTCTATTATTGACAGAAATTTTACCAATAAGCTGATCCAATATAAATGAATGGTGCCACCATTTGTACTACAATACAACATACTCGTATCAGTTTTTGTGTCTCAATTATACACATTTGACCATAAAAATATCTAACATCGATGCATACAAAAGTAAGAGTCAAAACTACGCTATATCGAAATATGATGGAAAAATGTCATATACCATGAAATTTTCAAAAGGTTTACTTACATATTCAAAGTTAAGATTCTTCTATTGTAATACAACAATCTCATATTAAGGAAAGTTTTCTAGTACTATTACAGTACCATACTCTCTCATATTATGTTTGTGTTTGTAAATTTTTATTTTTTATTGGTTAAATTACAAGTTTAGTCCCAAAACTTTTAGGTTTGTGTCTATTTTGGTCCTTAAAGTTTAAAAAGTGTCCATTCGGTTCTTGAACTTTTAGAAATATCTAATAGATCCTTAAATTTTCAATTTTGTATTCAATAGGGTCTTTGAATTTTCAATTTTGTGTCTAATAGACCATTGACCTATTATACATTAATTCACAAACTTACTAAACACAAAATTAAAAGTTTAGGATTTTATTAGACATAAAATATTATTGAATTTTATGTTTAATAGATCAGTTATTTTTTTAAAATTTTGAAAATGTCAAAAACCTACACAAGATTGAAATTTCATAAACTTTATTAGACATGTTTAGAGTTTAAGGATCTACTAGACATAAAATAGAAAATTTTATGCAAGTTGACAATATGTGGAATGAGGGGATTAGAACCTCTGACTTCTTGGTTGGTTGTACAAACTATATGCCAGTTGAGTTATGCTCATGTTGGCTAACTTTTTTTTTTTTTTTTTTATATCATAAAGCTTTTGGATGTTTTTAATGATAATGAAGAGATATGCTCTTCACAACTATTTGTCAGATACATGGCTTTTTTTTTTTTTTCGAACATATAAAAGCAAAATATTCGAACATCGATCTGACCTATTGATTAAAAATATACCTCTTGAACAAATGGCCATATTTGAATTGTAAATTTGTAATATAGTCTTATTGTACCAAATGGATTCAATAATTAAAGTAGTTACTATGGGTGAAGTAAGAAGTATAAACCCTTTCTCTCAAAAAAAAAAAAAGTATTAGACCCCTCAATGAGATGGTGATGGTGGTGATGTGAAACGGGTACGGTAGTAATTAGAAGATGATGATGAAGAAGACTTGGTTCCGTAAATAGTATGGAAAAAAGGGCAAATTGGTCTTTACAAATATGCACTGCTTATTGCTGTTTTCTGGACCTTTTTTTAAAAAAATTATTTATTTATTATAATTATGACCTTTTTTTAAAAAATTTATTTATTTATTATAATTATAATTATTAATATTGTAGTTTTTGAAACTTATTATAAAAATATGATGCCTTCTAAATTATTTATAAGAATATTATAGTTTTTATTAGGTGGATATACGTCGTCTCTTAAGAGACAACCTACAACACACGGTTGAATGTAGTCTCTATACCCAATTTTTTTTTAAAAAAATAACACATGTACATGTCGTCTCTTGCATTGGTTTTAAAAAAAATTAAAATTAGTAGGTCATCTCTTCAAGAAACAACTTATACATAAATATTATATATGTTTACAGTTGGCACAAGTGGTTGTATGCACTCCCAAACATCATTGAGTGCATGGGTTTGATTCCTACATAACATAAAGTTGTTAATTTTTTCATTTTATTTTTATATTCTCAATTAAAAATGACTTATTTAAATCTTTTATTTCCTTTTTTTTTTCTTTCCAACTTTCTTTATAAAATTAAAATAAAAATAAGTCATTTTTACTGAAAATTAAAAAATAAAGGAAAAAAATTAATAGTTTTATGTTATGTAAGAGTCGAACCTATGCGCTCAAGTTTAAATTCTCAATTAAAAATGACTTAAATAATCTATTTTTTTCCCTTTCCAATTTTCTTTATTAAATTGAAATCTAAATAGGTATTTTTTTAGTGAGAATTTAAAAATAAAATGAAAAAATTAAAAATTTTGCATTAGGTAGGAGTCGAACCCATACACTCAATGATGTTTAGGTGCGCGTGCAACCATTTGTGCCAACTGCAAATAATATAATATTTTTATGTGAGACACGACCTAATAATTTTAAGTTTTTTTTTAAAACCAATGCAGGTCGTCTCTTGAAGCAGAGACGACCTGTACATATGTTATTTAAAAAAAAACTGGGTCTAGGTCGTTTCACGTGTTGTTTTTTTTTTTTTTTTAAAAAAACAAAACTGTAGTGAAGAGACAACCTTCATCCACCTAATAAAAACTACAATATTCTTACAAATAGTTTGGAAAGCACCGTAACTTTATAAAAAGTTTCAAAAACTACAATATTAATTAAAAAAAAATCCTTGTTTTCTTGCTATGTTTTTTAAATTATACAAAATTAGAGCACAACTTAGATGTAGATCACTTTACAACCATAGAAAAAAAAAGTTTGTTTGTTTTTTTTAAATGAAAATAAAATTATGTGGTTTTAATGAGGGCTGCACAATATTTGGGTGCATCCCAAGTTGCACCCAAATTTTTTCCATTGAATTGTCTATGAATAGTGACTCAAAATTGACAAAATCAAGATTGCTTAGGACTTTTATTGCATTAATCTCATTAGTGGCGGATCTAGAAAGTTATGTCAGATGAGGCATAACTACATGTAAAATTAAATTGCGAGTTTAGTCCCTAAACTTTCAGGTTGTCTGTATGGGCCCTAAAATTTTTAAAGTGTCTAATTAGTCCTTGAACTTTGAATTTTATATCTAATAGGTCCTTAACCTATTCAACATTTTTTAAAATTCACATATCCATTAGATACAAAATTGAAAGTTTAAGGTCCAATTAGATACAAAATTAAAATTTATGTCTAATACAACTGTTAATTTTTAAAATTTTCAAATATTTTTGAGATCTCATGGATACATAATTGAAATAAAGTTATTGAAATAAAGTTGAGAGACTTATTAGACATATAATTGAAAGATTAAAAACCTATTAGACTAAATACAAATTTAAAATTTCAGAGACTAAACTTATAATTTAGATTCGTATAAATATAATTTATATATGTTAATATATAACATTTAGATTAAGTATTATTAGTTACAAAATTATAATAAACCATTACTAAATTATCTACATGAATATATAAGCAAAAGAATCAAATTTGAAATATTTACTTAGGGGGCGTTTGCCATGCAAAGTTGAGTTGGGTTGGACAAAGTTGAGTTGAGTTGAGTTGGGCAAAGTTAATTTATTAGTGAGTTCAAAAGTCTGTGTTTGAGGTGCAAAGTTGGGTTGAGTTGAGTCAGAAAGTCTATGTTTAGGATGCAAAGTTGAGTTGTTAGAAGTATTTGGTGCAGTTTTTTGTAACTCGAAGTAGACTGATTTTTAGCTGATTGTGTTTGTTTCCTTTATTTTTATTTTTTCCAATCATTCATCTAGAACACATATTTTTCCAACTTTCCAACACTAAATTCAAATGTCCACTTCAAAATAAATAATATATTTCAACATTGATATTTTTTTTAAAAAAACATCATTCTTTATTTTTCTTTTTTAGAAATTGACTTCTTCCAAACTATAGGCAATGTAGCATTGTTTTCTCTTTGTGCTACACGTTGAATTTCTTTCAATTTATAGAAATAAAATATTTGCATTACACATTGAACTTCTTTCAATTATAGAAATCAAATATTGCAGTTTTTTACAACAATAAATAGCAATTGATGAATGGAAAAAAGGTAATGTACCTGTATTTTTTTTTCTTTAAACACAAATGAACTTCAATCAAAGTATAGAAATCTAAGGTTTCCTTTTCTAAATACACATTAAACTTCTTTGAAACTTACAAATGAGGACTTATTATGACCTTTTTCAATTATTAATAGGGTATTCATTACGAGAGAGTTTTTTTTTTTTTTTTTTTTTTTTTATAAAGAAAACACATTGACCATTACGTTCTTCTTCTTTTTTCTTTTTCTTTTTTTTTTGTGTAAAGAAATATTATTTGTTTACATTTGTTTAAACACATGTACTAAATTTAACATTTTTTGAAAAGAAAATACCAATATTTTACCTTTTCAAGACGACAAGAAAACGACAATATATTTCAACATTAGTGTCATGTAGGAGTGGAATATTCACAAAATATTAGTAGGTCATCAAGGGCCTATTTACATGATTCACAAAACATAATTATGGTTCACAAAATATAAGTAATGGCCAACAATGGGTCGAGTTTGTGTCTGAAGAAAGATTGCTGGAGCAGAGAGTCAGACCAATTAAGTACATGTGCATTTCATATTATTTTGAACCATGAGAGTGTTTTCGGTAGCTGAAAATTGTTGTCGGCGACAGTCGCTGAAGACGATTGCAGGCAGTGAATGCCGGTTGCTGGATATGGTCGCCAACGATTGCCATGAATTGTCGGAGAAGGTAGTCGACAGTTGTCGCATATGGCCGTCGGTAGTCAACAAAGGTCGTCGACGGTGGTCGTTGGTCGCCAAAGAAGGTCGTCGGTCATTGGAAAAACGGTGATAAAATATGTTAATATGGTTACTGTACAAGTCAGTGAAGTTAATATCCTAACATTGTAGCAAGTCGGTAGAGTTGAGTTTTTTATGGAGAGTTAATTTCTTCATGGGTTGAGTTGAGTTTAAAACCCAACTTAACTCAATTCAAGTCAGGAGGCCAAACTCCCCTTTAAATATTTGTTTTAAATAGAATTAAGTTCTTTTATCCAATATATATTTTTTAAAAATAATTTACTACCATTTAAAAAGATATTTGTATTTTTTAGCTGAAAAATAAAAATAAAATAAAGACATTTTGACGATTGAAAGACATATTTAGATGTTTAAGAACTAAATATAAACAGCTTCCTACCGTATTTTATTGTTATGTATGACAAAATTAAAAATTGAAGTAAAAATTTTCAATAACGCACACAATAAATCTCAAACAGTGGCATTATAGAAGATCACATTGACCGTCGTGCCCTTTTTGAACAACTCACCAAGACCCCATTTTTTTTTTCCAGTTAACCAAATATATAAATATATAATAAACTGATAATTTCAAGGGAGCACGTGCCCCCTTTAACCCTACGTAGATCCGCCCTTGAATCTAATGATATTTACTTCAAAACTTTTAAACAATTTTCCAAAGGAACCACAATTAAAAATGAAAACAATATAATATATATTGTTTTCATATGTTTTCTCTTCCTTTACTAAATTGATGCCATAACTTTTATCTAGTTTAAATACTATTGTACTCTCTGAGTGTTATTCAAATGTTAGATTTTAGTTTTTGTACCTTTGTTTGTACTTTTGGCTCTCGTACCTAAAAAAAATAAAAGACTATTTTGATACATTCATTTTCTTTCCTATCTCATTTTTTCGACTACAATTTTAGCACGACATTGTAGTATATCCAATAAATCTTTTGAAATGTAGTCATAATTTTGTATTAAAAGATTTTTTCGTTGTATCTTATTATCTTAAAAAAGTTAGGGA
The DNA here is from genome assembly GCA_033996785.1 of Trichosanthes truncata. Taxonomy (NCBI): domain Eukaryota; kingdom Viridiplantae; phylum Streptophyta; class Magnoliopsida; order Cucurbitales; family Cucurbitaceae; genus Trichosanthes; species Trichosanthes truncata. The sequence continues at coordinate 89,544,777 of JAWPNB010000003.1, forward strand.
AGAATCATTTTTGAACCATTTTGTCCAAGCTCTTATTATATAATTCTATATATGTCCCTCTTATTTACTTATTTAGTTTTGATATATTTTCAAAATGTTTTCTTTCTCTCTCTTCAATTACTCTCACCTCTCTAAAATCTTAAATTTGACTCTCTCCCTCTTCCACGTTTATTTATCTCTTTCTCTCTCTCTAAAAGATTTATCTCTCTTCATCGTCCCTCCAAATTCCACGCTCTTTCTTCCTCTATCATTCTCTTTTTTCCTTATATAATCTATAATTTTCTTTTAGTAATATATAATCTATGCCTATATCATAAGGAGCATTTTGTTTAAAAAAAAATCACAAAAAGACAAATTTAAAACAAACAAGTATGAAAAGTTCAATCCCCCCAACCTACATGTTGTAAAAAAAAAAGAGTATGAAAAGTTCAATCAATTTTGTGCAAAAAAAAAAACCACTTCTCATTTACCAAATTATCTATAATTGTTGACTTTTTTTTTAGTACGTTGAATTTTAATTTTTAAAAGAATAAATAAAAATATCAAAATGAATGCACTAATTAAAATGAAACAAATTAATTGCAAATTGTTTGCCTTAAATTTCTCAAATGATCCATTTCACACGGTCGATCCATTTCACCCCCCCCCCCCCCCCCCCCCCCCCAAAAAAAAAAAAAAACTGCCACATGACACTTCTTAACTCTCTTTTTTCCCTCCTTGCATTTTTCTTTGAATCATCAAGATCTGCATCTTCACTCAACTCCATTGTCTACAATTTGTAATTCCTTCTTCTCAATTCATTGGATTGAAAATAAAGTTCAAAGACTATTTGACATTTTTAAAATTCAAGGATCTAATAGATATAAAATTGATAGAAAATATATTTAATGACAAAATTGTAATTCATAATTATGTTGTTAAGTTAAATTATATAATAATATAATTATTATTCATAAATAATTTCAAATTCTATATTATTAAAATTAAATTTTAAAAGGGAAAACTACGTGGAATGCACGTGTGGGAAATCTAGTATGAACAAAAGTCAACTACTATGTTGGAGCTCCAAAACAAACTTTTGAAAATACAAATACTAAAATGAACAAAAATTAAAGGTACATAGACTGAAGTGGACATTTTAAAGTACAAGAACTAAAATATCTAAATAGATATTTTGAAAGTATATAGACCAAAATGAACCAAAGCTAAAAGTACAAGAACTAAAATAGTATTTAAGCCTTTGAACATATACATATTTTATAAAGTATTTTATCATATTTAAAAACACTCTCAAACATATTTGCATTCTTTTACTAGAAAATCCAATTAGTTAAAATGTTACCCACAAATTGATGTGGCAAGGTCCTTTTCTTGAGTTCTTATACCATTATAGAAGGTTAAATTAAAAATTTGGTCTCCATAATTTGGAGAAAGTTAGAATTTAGTTTCTATGGTTTTAAAAGTTAGAATTTCATCATTATAGTTTAATAAAACCTCATAAATAGTTCTTAAGGTTTAATAAAACTCTCATAAATAATTCCTACTGTAAAGACTATTTATGAGAGTTTTGTCAAACCATAGAAACTAATTCTAATATTTAAAATCATATGGACTAAGGGGCCGTTTGACTCGTTGAGTTGGGTTGAGTTTTTAAGCCCACTCAAGGTTTAGTCTGTTAACATTTTTTTTTAATCTCCGTTTAATTTACCAACTCGGTGGAGTTGAGAAAATAACCCCACCTTTTTCGTTCCCTCCTCACTCGTTTTCGTTCCGTTCCCTCTCTCACATTCACTTCTCACTCCCTCACGATGTTACTCTCTCACGCTCACTTCTCTCAAATCCTCTCATTCTCAAACTCTCTCATTCCTTCAAGATATGTTCATTCTCCTCTTTGCTTCATCTTCTTCGACTCCAACTCCCCCTCCCCCCAGGTTCTTTTCTCCACAGATCGTCTTGATCTTTTCTTTTCCCTTCAAAATCAGAACCCTGACCCTCCATAGAAGGTCTTCTTCTTCCCAGATCTGTAATTGAAACGGAGCCGAAAATAGCGTTGGAGAGGTGTGGGTCGTGGCACAAGGAAAACTTGTGTGTAAGGCTGCCGACGCTCATGAATTACTGTCGAGGAAGCCACCTGTCCTCCGACAATCGACTAAGGGAGGAAATGATTGCTCTGGCCAGCATGAAAGGGTGAGAAGAAGGAAGACGATGGTGGAGATGGATTTTTGACTACGTAAGAAAGAAAAAGAAGGTTGAAGATGGCGTGATGGTCGTGTGGCATGAAGGAAAAAGTTTAGGATTTAGGGTTTTTAATTTTTTTTTTTAAACAAAACTCAAACCTCCCCATTTTTCCTTTTTACCTTTTTTCTAACCCTTTCCCTTTTCCTCTTTACTTTTCTCTAATTTCAAAACTCAAATAGGTTTAAAATATTTGAATAAACTCAAATTAGTTTTTTTTTAGCCCAATTCTTCCTATTAAACATCAACCATAACTCAAATAGGCCTAATAAACAAGAATTAATAATTAAAAATATAAGATCTAACGGCAACACTAGAGGGGGGTGAATAGGCATGCTACAATTTTTTTTTAATTTTAATTTTAATCTAAAAATCTAAAACTAATTAAACAAAAAAAAAAAAAATACAACGAGTGAGTTCTAAAGCAACCACAATTCGCAATCAATCTAATTTATCGAGCAACAGAGCAAATTTAATCCCAAAGCATGCGTTCAACAAAAAATTGTAAAAAATTGAAAGTAAAGAGTAAGGGAAAGAGAACACCAAAAGTTATAGTGGTTCGACAAATTGTCTACTCCTTCTTGGGAATTTCACTACGTGATCCTCTTGCGAGTGAGAATCGAACCAACATGCTCTCTTTTTCCTAGGCTAAAGAGAAACCCAAATCCTTTTACTATTTCAGGATTAAACCAATTTAATTTTCACTCAACCTAAGGTATATCCCGCACCTTAATACAAATCCCACAAAAAATTCAACAAAATAAAGTTGCTTCTTGAAAGCAAGATACACCAATTTTGGATCACAAAAAGAATGCTCTAAAATTTCTCACACAATAGCAAAAGGCCGGTTAAGAGAGTATAAAAAATTTGGAGAATTTGGAAGCCTTTTTGGAGAGCTATAAGTGAATTTTTGCTGCTGGAAATTTTCAAAACAGTGGCTGTTTTGATGAACAAAAGGCTCTCAATATTAAAAATAGGAGGAATAATGTGAGTCATTTGATTTAGGGCAAAAGGTGATGGAGGGTTAGGATTCAACGAGGGAATTTTACCCAGTCGGACAGACAAAGCCCAGTAACGAGAGTACAAAAAGAGGTTGTACTCGCGCGTTTCTAAAGTGTGGATCCGGTGACAGCGCTGCATTTTCCTTTTTTTTTTTAATATATATATATATATATGCTTTTCAAACTTTAGACAAAAAAAGCTTTACCACTTGTCGTCTACTCTTTCATCCATGTATGACACATTAGCAAAAATAGCCATTGGATGCCACGTCAGCAAAATCCGATCGTTATGTGCCACGTCACTCGCCATGTCAGCATTTTCTTTCAATATTCTTTTGCTCATATCTTGTTCATTTGAACTCTAATTCAAACGATTTAAAGTGTGTTGGAATCATCTTTCCGAGATCTACAAGATAAACTCTTTGAAACACTGAAATGGTTAGTCTAAAAAATTAAGTTTGTTATTATCAAAATATTTAGTTTGATTAAAGCTCTAAAGTTAACAAAAAAAAAAAGTCCAAAATTAACTCCAATAATGGAAATTGATAATACTGCTTATTGAGTATTTTTAATCTCAACATTTTCTTTGAAATTTTGTACATATATACTTATCTTTGGAACATGTATTTGGCCCCTTGTATGGCATTTTATCTTTTGTGCATATACTACTCCTACTATGCATCATGTAAATTTTTTATTGTTGTGACTGCAAATTAGTTTATCTATCTCTATAATATCAAGTTTTCCAGAAATTTAAGTTTGGTTAATGCACAAATTGATAATTGAATAACTTTGTCAAAACTCACAAAATTTAACAAAAAGTTAGCTATAATGTTGTTTTTCTTTGAAATTTTATCAATTTGTATCATATATATGTTTTATAATTCATTGAAAACATATGAGTATACTTTTTTTAACAAATTTTCAAATGAAAACTTAGCAAATGGTAAATTTTGCAACACTTTTTCAAGTTTAAAGTTAAGATTGCAATACTTGTCTAAGTTTGGGGGTGCAATTTGATAAAACTCAAAGTTTATAGTAAAAATTGATACAACTTAACAAATTTGAAGATAAAAATTGTTTTTTTTTTTTTTATAAGAATAAGCAATAAGATGATTACTAATACTTTAGCAAGTTAAACTATAGTCACGTTTGATCATAACTTTTACTAATGTTGTGTTTTAAGTACTAATTTTTTTTTGTAAAAATAAATCCCTAGACTCTAAATTATATTCAATATTTCGTGTAGTTTGATTTTGGAAAAATTATTTGTGACTTTATAATGAATTCAATGACTCAATTTTAACCTTCAACTTTTAATTTCATCAAATTAGAATTTGAACTTGAAAAGTATTTTAATACCCTCGTCAAAACTATACTAGAAAATTATCCATGAACTAATCAATCAATTCAACTAACAAAGCACCTAAAGTCATGTCATATATATATCCCTAGCTCAACCATATAAATTCTATTAAAAAACTCAATCATGAAAAATACTTGAACCTAACAAATAAAATTAAGTAGACCAAAAACACTCAAACATAGTAGCAAAATGTCTAAATCAAACTATTTAAAAACATCTAATACAATTAAAACAATCTAATAACTGAAAAATAGTCTTGTCCAATTATAAAAACACACGTTGTTAGCCACAAATCTTTAGGAAAATGGAAACTTAATTCTCAAAAGTTGTATTGCACCAGTTGGCAGTTGTTGGAGTGTAGAGTTCAAATTGAATTCAAGTTTAAAATTTATAATTTTGTACATAAATACATAGGTAAAAACCAAACTCTTCTATTTAATTTTAAAATAGTATTTATGAAGCAGTGTGAGCAAAATTGGGCAGTGGCTTGTCTGAGCGGAAAGGATATATATATATATAAAAAAGGCTCTTCGGAGTTGGAACAGTCACTTTCGCCGTCACCGTCACGTACCCAAATACCAATACCACCTCTTTAATTGGCCCTCTACATTACCGCCACGTGTCAATTCTCTTATTTGGTCTCAACGTTCCCAATTCCCATAAATATAAAGTTTCGACTATTCTAATACTAATACATAGCTTTTTTCCCCCAGAATTACAATTTATATTTCACTAAGCATTAATTAGCTGAGCTCACCAGTTTGAGTCTCATTTGTCGGAAGTAGGGTTGTTTATCGAGGAAGCGTTGTCTGTTGCCTCGATTGTTAATGTGGCGTCCTTTTGTAAAATTTCAAGAGAGGAGAACAAAGTGGCTCACGAGTTGGCTGCTATATATGACTTCTTCTAGTCTTTCTTTAGCCTGGAAAGAGGGTTTTTCAGCGGGTGTATTATCCTCCATCCTCGAGATAGAGTAACGTTCTTTGGTTGGTTTGGTTTATGCATTATTTAGGTTTCAAAAAAAAAAAAAAAAAAAAAGAGCTGAGCTCACGAGTTTATTTTATATAACATATGATCAATTTTTGTATTCTTATGCCTACTATATGAGTCTTCACTAGTTACATTTTATTTAGTTCTACATTTTTTAATCTATAGCTAATGTATTTTAGTTAATCTGAACATAATTCAACTAAGAGATCAAATGTTTGAATCTCCTATCTCCACAAGTTGTTGAACTAAAAAAAAAAAAGTATTTCAAACTAGCTACTAATTCAAAACTAGCTTATATTAATCATATTAGAAAAATTTTATAACATAAATCATGATTAAGTTTTTATATAAATCTTCTTATATATAAATAAAATATTTTAAAATAAGAAAGCAAATTGTAAATAATACTCTATAGTATTATAGTGGTAAATTTGATATTGATATAAAAAATAAATATATGTTATCTTGACCAACTGATTAGTTACTATTTAGACAAAATTTATGTTTAAATTTATAGAATTATATTGTACTTTACATAATTGTGTAATTTACCTATAAAGGACAAGCGTAAACTTACATTTGAGATGGAGTTATAAAATTACAAAATAAAATACAATCTCAAATTGTAATTTGTAAAAGAAAGAAAGACGAGCATAAAAGTAATTTTACATCATGGTTTTGGATATTTAGAGAATTGAAACAGTTTTTTAATTTCATTATTAAATTTCTTCTAGACAGTTGCAATCGAGTGACATAAAATATAAAGTTATTATATTTGTGCATATATATATATACACACACACTTTATATAATTATATTTGTGCAGATCCAAAGTCACCGGATCCATAGTTAAAATGCATAATAACTGTTCTTCGAACAAAAAAAAAAAAAAAAAAAGCATAACAATTCTATTTAAAAAACAAAAAATTGATGCTATTAAAAAATTAAAGACTAAAACATTCGTCTCTAATATTTGATATTTTGTTAATTTGGTCTATGTTATATATATATATATATTAGTGCTCTAAGTTTTCACAATGGTCAACTATAACTCTATTATTTGTGAATATTAAAACTGACCAATGATAAACTTATCTAAGATGATATTTAGGTGACAAAAATGTAGAAGAGAGATTTAGTACTATCAATTAATTTTAACAATCACGGATAAAAAAAATCATAATTGAAAAAAGTGAAAAATATAAAAGTCTAAAATGAATTTTTTTAAAAAAAATAATATAAACTAAATTGAAAGAACACTAAAATTGTAGGAACTTTAACACACATTCAATCTAAATAAAAATAATTGTTAAATATAATTGTAGTTTTAGAAAAGAAAGTATTTTGAAAATGAACACACTTTTTTTTCTTCTAAGAAGTACAACAAATGTAGAATATGAGAATTTAAACATCCAATTTTAATAAAAAAAAATACATGTCAATTATTACTCAGCTATACACACTTGAACGAAACACTCTTAAATGTCCCTAATTGTTATACAATCACCTAGAAACTTGAATCAGTGAATAATCAATCACCTATAAACTAATTTTTCGATAATTTATGATTAGATTGAAAGAAATCCTATAAATTATAAATCAAAAAAGATAAAAAAAAAATAATTTTGTAACATTCCATCGACTTAGAAGAATTAAGATTAAATTATAAATTTGATCTTTATAATTTTGAGATTTTTTTTAAATTTTTTTTATAATTTTGAAAAATTATAATTTAATTTCATAATTTTTAAAAAGATTTTATAAAACCATATAAATTATTTGCGAGGTTTTATGAAATGACAAAATTCTAACTCCGCCAAATTTGAAATTTAACTAAGAATTAACTTTTCTTCCATCGGGCAGACGGCTGTAAGCCTACGGTGCTAACTCTCTTCCTTTCAGACAGCTTTCCGACGTGTCAACGTTGAACCAGACACGTCACTATGAGTGTGCTGGTGAGCTAAAATCACGCCACGTATAAACTCGTGGAAAAAATAAATTAAAAGAGAATGAAAAAATCAAAATCACGAAAGTTAAAAAAACATTTTCGGTCGAGGTAGGACCCATGTCTGTCGTTTCTGACAAGCCTGGCGTGGAAGTTTCTGATTGATCCACTTGTGTCGTCCTCGCAAGCTGGGCCTCCACTTTTCGAGCACTTTTGACACGTGTCCTCGAGGGATAATTCTCGCGATACGAGAAATTGACTGGAAAGAGAAAGGAATTAGGGAAAGGGGATCGTCATGGGTAACACGTGTCCTCACAGCATGAAATGGAGGTCGGACATGGACGGGTAGGGCAGGTTCTGTAGCTGCCCGTAGAATTAGAATTGCCCGAGACCATCTCTTTTGTTCCTGCTCGACGAACAACTGGGTCAGAAAAAAGGGAAAAATAATATATAATTTTTCCCAGTGAGGAAAAAACATAGCGACACGTTTTCTTCTCAGCGAAATTCCGCACCGCATTCCATTATCACACTTCGCCGACGATGATTGTCCTCACCGAGAGATTCTCGACTGTGAGTTCCTGCTGCGGATGATTCCGATGACGGAGGTTTACTGTAGAATGCCAAGCGAAGATGATGGAGATTCGCCGGCCAAATGCCGAGAGCGCCGGCGCCGTAGAATAGAAATGAGGCGATTAGCAACAGTACCGTCGGCGAATCCCTCGCCCTCGACCAGTCACCACCGCAAGGAGAATCAAACAGAGAGTTCCGGTTTTGAGAAGAAGCCTGTTCGGAAGAAGGACGGCGACGGTACTCCGGAGATTTCATCGTCTTCGTCATCGGGGGAGGACGTGAAGACTGTAGTGGCTTCACCGTCGGCACCTCAGCCTGTGTTCGGGATGATGTCGGTGTCCGGGAGGTCACGTGAGATGGAGGATGCAGTATCGGTGAGCACGTGCCTTCTTGGTTCAGAAAATTGCCGGCGACGACCGGTGTATTTCTTCGCCGTCTACGATGGACATGGAGGCCCCCACGTAAAGCCCTAATAGTAAAGTTGTAAATTTTATTTTTCCAGAAATAAGTAAATAGAAAAAAAAATTGGACGTGGAAATTACCATTGAGATCACGCTGAATCATTCTCTATAAAAGCGGAATGGAGGGTTATTATCGTCATTGTGATGGACTAATTTGCTTTGCTTTATCGATGGGTACAGGTGGCAGCGCTATGTAGGGAGAAGATGCACGTGTTAGTACAGGAGGAATTGGCGCGCGTGGTGGGTACGCGCGTGGAAACTGAGAGTGGCGGCGGAGGAAGTGGCGCGGCGGAGGAGGTTAAGGCGGAGGAGGAGGCGATTTGGAGAAGAGTGATGCGGCGGAGCTTTGAGAGAATGGACGAAGTGGCACTCAGTACTTGTGCCTGTGGGAGCGTCGGAGGCCAGTGTGGTTGCCATCCAATGGAGGTGGCTCTCGGCGGCTCCACCGCCGTCTTCGCCGTACTCACGCCGGATCACATAATCGTCGCCAACTGCGGGGACTCACGCGCCGTCCTTTGCCGAGGAGGAAGGGCGATTCCGCTTTCCAATGATCACAAGGTTTACTCTCTCTGATCAGTCTCTCTCCCGAAACTGTTACTGTAATCGTCGCTAATTTTTTGCACGACACGTGCCATGCTGTCAATTTTTGACGAGACGATAACGATCAAGGGATTGCTTGTCTAATCCTTTTGCTTACGTGATGGACTAATGGACCATTTTGGTCTAAAAGTGCTTTAACTTATGCTTTGATTTTAGATTGATTAGGTCTCCCTTACATTCTCATTCATTCGGCCATTTATTATTCTTTTTGCCAATCTTGTCTAATTTTGGGACAGCAGCATAATGCTTTGAAAATTCTGTCCCATCCTTCAACAGCCATCAATTCGTTGTAGTTATGTTATGGATGGTGATCCTGACGTGTCATAGTTATTTATATGACACTTGTTGTGTGACTGTGGCTATGGGGATCAAGTCTTCGATATGGGTTTAAATTTGTTAGCCCACTTGTATCTTTGCGAAGAAAAGTGGTTGATGAAATTTTAGATATTTAAAAAGTTCTGAAAATGTGTGTAATGGTATCATTTAATATGTTACCATTGATTATTTGTTATTTATCTACTTTTCTATGCGTGCGTTAGAAAGTGTTGTTTCATGGGTCTAGCTATCTAATCTTATGTGATAAAAAGTTAAAAACTGTGACCTTTCTGCATAATGTTGACTATTTCGATGGAGCTTGGTTTTTGTTTTTTTTTTTGTTTTTTTTTCTTTTTTGTATAAATGTGTTTCAGAGACTGAAGTCACGTGAGACAATTTCTATGGTTCATCTCACACCTGTCCCAGTTTTCCATAAGAGAAGTACATTTTAGAAGGATAGAATGTTTTGTGACCAGAAAATATATGAAATTGTCTGCTTTCTCTGATTAATGATTGTGTGTTCTAATAGTATTGGTCTATTTAATTTCACTGTGTATTCTTGCACGATATCTTTTCCAGCCAATAGGTGTTTCATGATGAACGTGTAATATTTTCTCACTATTTTGCTTAACCTAACCCTCAGCCGGATAGAACTGATGAACTAGCAAGGATCGAAGCAGCTGGAGGACGGGTGATTTTCGTAAATGGAGCTCGGGTTGAAGGCATCCTTGCAATGTCCCGTGCAATAGGTAATAGCTTCTGCTTTTATGAATGATGACTATGATATTATCTGATTTTGTTTTCAAGGAGTTAAATAAAGTGCTCACTACGACACTGTCTAGGTAATTATGATAGACCTTTCTTATTAGGCGCAAACCAATTGTGGTCGTGTTTAGTTTGTGCATAATCAACTTTGCCAAATCCTGCATTATTTTCTAAGAATTCAGACGTTGGTTTGATTACAAGTTTCAAGGATTTTCTAAAAATTTGTTTGTCATACTCTGTCGCTAGTGCAATATATATATAACACTACATAGAAGGGATTCGTTTTATTAGGTTGAGTCCATGGACAATTACAAATTGCGAAATGGAGCAGTTATGCTCATTTGGCATATACATTTAATGTGACAAAAGAGGTTTACGCTGTAAGTTTTATTAGGTTGAGTCCATGGACAATTACAAATTGCGAAATGGAGCAGTTATGCTCATTTGGAATATACATTTAATGTGACAAAAGAGGTTTATGCTGTAAGCTCACCATGTTTGCATTCATTTATAGCATTTTGAATAATATCATTACTACCTTGAATCTGAAGTAAACACTATTTGCTTCTTCTTCTCACTCCCCATCTCATCTTGGAACATTGAGCTTGATGAAGCCTCGTGATACTTCTGAAATTGGTTCTGTGACAACATTGCATGGTAGAAATGTGAAGTATATGATTTCTGAATGAAAATGCATTATGTTGCATTTCCTCATCAACAGATTGTGGCATGATTCAATGGTAGTGTGAATAAAGACGGTAAAATTTCCGAGTAACTTTGTAGAACACCTTCTTGATAACTCAAAAGGTCTAGAGAAATTTTTTTTTGGCAAAACAAAAACAGAGCAGAGATCTTCCTTGCCCTTTAAAGCCATAATTTTCCCCAAGTAATTTGATTCAATGGGACAACAAGTTATTTTCTTAAAGGAAAATTATAAGTACTATACAGATCATGACAGTTTGTCAGAAAAAAAAATTAAACATGGTGATATTAGTTACGTACATATATATAGTAACAAAATAATTGAGATTTTAAACTCACAAATTTCCTTGTCCTAGAACTACATTACTTTGGGGTTGTATGCTAGCACTGCAATGTTAATGCGGCTTTGACGTGCTGAAAGTAGAGAAGACTCAGGCAAATAAGTGTAAGGATCAAGAATGTTTATGATTTTTCTTTGTGAGAATGTCAACGAAAATATGTCCTGTAATTTAGACGAAGTTTTCTTTTTGTTTGAGGAACCATTTCAAGAGTTTGAAGCCTTAGGGTCTTTCAATATGGAGTCTAACTTCTTTCAACTAGAATGACCTTGTTAAAAGTACGAGTCGAGGTATCTCTTCTCTTGTGATGGGAGAGGCATACAGCAGAGTAGAGATTAAGAAAATAATTTTTTAGTGGCAGAAATCTGCAGAATCATGTCATGTTGGGAAGTACCCCTGTTGGATGGTCAATCACTTTACTTGACAATGTATAATCTGTTTTGAATACGATTGTGCTTGGTAATCAGATTTCTTATTTTTGGTTGTGCGATGGTTTCCTGGCACTTTTTTTCAGTTACTTGTATATGATATTGCAACTTAAACTAATTATTAATCTTTTTTTTTTAAAAAAAAAATCAATGTTATCTTATTATACTCTGCTTTAACTTTCGTTTTCTGCTATGGAAAACTATTGGCACCTATATTTATACTTTCACTTGTGCGCTTCCATTTCCTTCGAGGTGCACGCACACACATCTTCCTTTGAGTTGCGTGAAAAATATTTCTTTTTTGCCAAAGAAGGATGTATAATGTTGTACTTATTTGACAAGAAAGGTATGGTTTAATGGAAAATTTGAGCAACTACAAAAATGTTGATGAGTTATGATAGGATATGGCTAGATGGAAGAATCATACAACAATGCTGATGGCATTTATTGTTGGCTGGGCTGTCATTCTGCACTATACTATAGAGGTGGTCAATAACCATGATGCAAATTATTAAATAGTAAGGTTCAGCACTTTCTGGATGGCTCTACTCTTCTTTTACTTTTTTGGTTGGGCTCCTTTTGTCTGGTTTTTCTTTTGTATTCTTTTAGCTTTCTTGATGAAAGCTTTTGAAAATAATAAAAACAAATATCTGGAACTGGTCAACTGGAGCTTACCTCATTAGGCATGCAAAGCTGTTCTTTCCCCTTTCAGTTGGCTGTTGCAAACTGTTCAATACCATCATTTTTGTTTAGTTTACGTAGTTGTGGGCTTAGTTGACATAAAATTAGTTATGTATATTTGCATTTTTTAAAACGGAACTAAATAGGTTTCTTTGTTGTGATTTAGTTTGTTGCTTTTTCTAAGATATGTCGCAAAATTTTCACCTCCTGATTCAGAAGTTGTATTGATCAAAGGTGTCTTTTCTTCTCCTAAACATCAAACTACCATTGAATTCTCTTCTCCACTGATGGATTCTGATGGGAAATCGGATATTAGCTTGAGTAGTGTGGAGTCCGCTTCGAAGTCTCAGTTTGAAGCTGATAAGGTTGAAGCCACGTTGGAAGATTCTTATGCAGAAACTCTTGGCAATCTTTTCAAGGATGACATGGATGAGTCTTCCCCTCTACAATCTGCTAAAGATAAACATCATTCTGAGTTTGTAGCTTCCTCTCTACCTACAATTCCAAGTAAGTTCTCAACATTAATAGAGGTATGTGGTCTCAGGATGAAAATTATCCCTTCACCGCCTCATACAGCCCTTGAGGCGAAGATCTAATGAAAGTTTAACAGATTGATCGAGGGTCTTGGTTTAAGTAGTCTTTAAAGACTAGTTTGCTGTTTGTGAAATCAAAAGGAAGGGGGAAAAAGGATAAAAACTAATCTTGGAATTAGCTCAGCTTGATGCCAAATCAGATCTGAGAGATCTTTCCTCCATTGGTCTCCTTGTGCGGTCTTATGCCAAGGGTGAATTATTGAAGCTATATTTGATTAAAGAAAGAAACATGATACAGAAAAGTAAGTTGCATTGGCTCGAAATTGGTGATGAAATCACAAGCTTTATCCATTGTTTTTGGCTGCAAAGAAAGGAAGTTGTTAATTTCAGATTTTTGTCCTTTAGTTGGAGATTCTCTTCTTTCATTTGGCAGAATCGAAGCTAAATTCTTGGCTTTTTCAATAGTCCATTTCAGAAACTTCTAGGCATTTCGGATCCTCTCTTCCCCTGGGTAAGGAGTCTTTCTCAGCTTTATGGAAGTCCAAAAGCCCAAAGCGTGTTATACTTTTTTGGTTCATGATCAATGGTTTTTTGAATTATTATATGGCTCTTCATTGCAAGCTTCCTTTTCACTATATCTCACCATCAAAAACATCGAATCTTTCAAAGTAATTTCGTTTCTTCGTCAGGTCGGGCCTCCTCCTAGTGTTCTTTTTCTGAGTTCTTTGCTGATTTTTTTACAAGATATTTATTTTAATTGGAATGCTTTTATCTTTCTTTTGAGATATTGTTTTCACTTTCATTTTGTCCACTCCCTTGTGGAGTTTGTATCTTTTGAGCATTAGTCTCTTTTCATTTCATCAAGGAAAAGTTTTGTTTCTTGTTAAAAAAAAATATGTTGGGAAAATCAGGTCAAAGTAACTAATGAACAACGTTAACCAGTAGCAACATGGACTTGAAAGGTGCTAAGTTTCCAAATGCAAAGCTTATTCTAGCCGTGGGACATTAGTGTCTTCAATTCGTTTCTCTATATGTATGCATATGTTGAAACTTATGTGAAGTTATGTGTCCTGTCTTATATCTAAGAAGCAAAATGTTAGCTGATGCCGTGCCAGCTTATGATTAGATTCAATTTTAGATGTGAGTTTCACATCAGATATTGATGAGACTAAGCAGACATCAGAACTTGTCAATGAGTCGGATGCTTTGTTGTTGAAAGATCAAGCTTAAGAAAACTGGTAATGTTGAAGCAAAAAGTATAAGCTATTGGGAGACAGATTTTGAGAAATTGACAAGATAAAGCTCATTGCATGGTGAGTCGTTCCATGAGATTGACAATCATTCTAGCTTTTTCACCATGTTAAGAATGGCCATCATGTAATTTTAAACAAAATGAATTTTTATTCTAAAAGTTTAAGATATTAGGTGGGAGGCTTGCTGAATGAGGTTTGCTCGCTTAAGATTTATGATGACTGCAATATCAACATGTTGATATTCATCAAGGATGAGTGTCACCATATAGGCTATCTGCTTAAGATTTATGATGCAAGTATACAACGAAATTTGGAAAGAAACAAGAGTTACGAGCTGTCTCTGTTAGAATTTGACTAAGTTTATTCCAGTGAGAAAATTGATTGAATATTGAAGCTTTTGCAATTGAATAATGATGAGAGTTCTAAATATCTTTCTTACCATGTGAAACAATTCCATCATGGATAACTGTTTTAAGTTTCTAATATGAACGCTTGAGTTATTAGATGTTCAACTAGTGTTTTATTCAGGCCTATTTATTTTTCAATTAATGTGTATTTTTTTAATATCTTTGACTATCTCACTTATGATACGTGCAAGTTCAGGTTGAGTAATTGACCTCATATCTTTGGCTGAGACTTGCGTAAATGCAGCCGTTTTAGTGCAAATATCAAATGAGGGGTTTTGTAGATTTAATACCATGTTGAGAAATAGCATCATTGACCTGGACCATATTATAATTGCAAATTTTGAAGCTCGAGCTATTTTACAGAGGATCTAACTTATTTTTTTTTAGCAAAATATGATATTTTTCACCAATTTGCTTGGTATTTATTTTTAACCAATTGAATGTTGGTCTGTTCATTTGAATGGTTGAAGGTGAGCATCGACAGATAATGTGTCTGAAGAGTCTTCAGTTGGCATATTGAGAGTGACTGACAGGGTAATGCTGTTCGGAAAATGAATTCAGAGCTTCATATCACCAGGAATCTAACTAATGCCATAACTCGAGGTTGTTTTTGTGGGTTAAAAAACCTATAGGGAACTTTGGCAACTTATTAGGGAAGGTTGTACTTCACATTTGTGTTGACTGTGCTATGGGAACTCTAATGATATCCTCGTTCCTTCATTGCTCTGCAATTGCCATGGTCTAGTCTTCTATAACAACTTCTTTGGAGAGAGATGCCAAAGTTGTGAAGTTTTATATTCCTTTTGTATCGGATTATCCAAGTTACCTCTTGATTCTAATAATAGGATTAACAAAAGTGGCTACTGATCATACTATCACTTAATGTAGGTAGGGAAGTTTAGCTAATGAGGGTGACTTTGTATTTATGTTTCGAGGGTTGAATCTGAGAGATATGCTTGACGTCAAGTAATGAAGTTCTGTATTGATGTATGGGTTCAGTTATTCTAATCAATTGATTATATTGGAGATTGAATGAGCGTGATTCTCTTTTTTCTTTCCTTCTGTACATGTACTGTCAGGATGGACATAGTTTTTTTCTTTTCCCTTGCTTCCTGTGTTATCAGATTTCTGTTTTTCTGTGTCGAGTTCATTCTTCGTTATCTGAATTTCTACAAAATAAATAACCTTTTTTGTGACACGAGTGATAATTCTAGTCACTTAAATGGAGCTTCACTTCTACATTTGTCCCTAATGTTATACTTTCAGGCAAGCAGCGAGTTTGATGTATGATCTCTGGATTATAATAAAACAAGTTCTAGCGGAATTCCATTTATTGATTTATTTTCTTTTGGAAGTTTGATAACAGTTATTTTTCCGTTTGGATGATGCTTTGAACAGGCGACAAATATCTCAAGTCAGTTGTAATATCAGAGCCAGAAATTTCTTTCACCAGAAGAGAATCAGATGATGAATGTTTAATACTTGCAAGTGATGGTTTGTGGGATGTTCTTTCAAGTGAGTTGGCTTGTGAGGTAGCTCGTGAATGTCTCCAAGAAGGAATGGCTGCTGCTTCTACTTCTACAATAGACCTCAATGCCGTGCCTCAGATTGAAGAAGAAGGGGCTGGAACTTTATATCCCTCTCGAAGTGCACTTGCTGCAGCACTGCTTACTCGTCTTGCTTTGGGGCGGAAAAGCACGGACAACATCAGTGTCATAGTTATTGATCTAAAGAGGAGCTAAGCCGAAAAATTGAAGTGGTTAAGGTTAACGAAGTGTATGGACGTTGTCCAGCCTTGCTCTAAATTGGAAACGAAATGAGGAGTATGATCCATTGAAGATTGCTCTTAGGTGAAAACTTATTTCTCTAATTTGTAGGTCTGCGATTGAATTTATTAGTTGAAAGTTGTGTTCTGGGTTGTGGGTCGATGGATGTTTTGATGTTTTATGCCATCATGAAGCACAAAAGAACTGATGATTGGCAGAATTTGAGTCAATACAATCCAACATTTTTCCAGCCACATGTTGTTGATGAGCTTTATGATGGGATTAGAAAAATACAGGCATGGGCTTACATCCTAAAAATGAAGATTTTCACTTTTGCTTTTGGAAATTGGATTGTATTTGGTTGATGTATCATTACAAGGTTTGCTTGCTGTATGTTCCATTGCTTAATATCTTGCATTTGTTTCTTAATAGATTTCAACAGCTCTCACCACCCTCCCTCCCAGTTTTTTATATTCTTACTTTTTCTGTTGAAACAGACGATTCCAGCTTTGAATCACTGGAATACGCTGCAGTTAGTTGAAGTCACATGTTAATGTCTGATCATATCTTTTATCAGAATTTGGTGAGATTAACATACATTGAAATTATCTGCATGATTGATATCATTAGAAATATATATTATAAAGGTTGGTTTTTTAATTAGCAGAAGCAGCAGCTCGTAATGGAGAACTGTTTGACATCAGGCTGTACAATATTACTCCATTTGAAGATGCTTCTGTTGCCCTTATTTCATATTGTTTATTGAGATTCCAAAAGAGGAATATACCCCTTAAAGAATATGCAAGATGTTTGTTTGTGTTTGTTTGTCTCATCTTTCTGTAGTTATTTGAATAGTAGCCTCTGCTTCATGGTTGAATAAGTCTCAAGAGTTGTATCTATTAAATATATTGCCATTGTCAAGCTGTGTAACATTTGTCGGTGCTTTTCAGGTATGGTTTTCTTTTTACTCTCCCATTAATCAATGATCTTGCTCCTCTCTCTCTTTGGTCTAAGATGAAAGAACTAAACAGGAAAGTCCAGCTGGTTCTTGTTTGGTAGAATTTGGAATAGCTTAAGCATGTGGGCTGCAACAGGTAAGAACTGGTTAAGCACATGTAGACTGGATTTTGCAGTACAATATTATAGTCTCATCAAGAAAGCACTTGTGAACTTTTTCAGGCTTTGCAAGCAATTTCAAATCCAATTTTAATTGGTGAAAAGTTGCAGGCAATTTCACATGGAATGTGTCAAAATATTTAGTCCCATTGACCCAAATCTGTCAATGCTTTATAAAATGTCACCTCTATCTCGCTCCTCCTTGATAGCATAGCAATGGAATGTGACACAAGATTCTTGTTTCTTGCCCTAAACAATAAACAAATGGAAATCAGAAAAGAATTTAATTAAGGATTGTCTAGGAGTCTGGCCTGGAATTAGATGAAGATTAGTGTTGGATTATAGGAATTATAATAAATGCTTTTTAACTTTCTCTTCTGTTTAAAAACTACTTTTATTCTTTTAAAAGTTACAAGACTACCTTTAACTTTTCATAAATGTTTGAAAACTATCTTTGGAGTAGAAATTTACTAAAATGTTGGACAGAAAATCAACGTGGTGGTGACTAAAACGTTTGTCTAGATTAAGTTTAAGAGAACGATATTCAGACATGTTGACTTTTCGTACAATAGTTTTACGGTTTTCTTACTCCAAGGTAGTTTTGAAACCTTTATGAAAGGGCATGAGGAATATTGCAACTTTTGAAAGAATAGGGATTTTTTGAACAAAGGAAAAAGTTTAGGGGTATTTTTTATAATTTAGTCTAGATTATAACTTTCAAAAGCAATTTTTAGAATGAATGAAAAATGGGAGAAAAATTAAGGCCATGTTTGATAATCATTTGGTTTTTGGTTTTTGAAAAATTTTAAGAGACATTTGATTCATAGTCAAATTTAAAAAATATAACAAATTCTTTTAGTTTTTAAAACTCGAATTAGATTTTGAAAATATTTGTAACCAGTAGATAAAAAAAAAAAAAAAAGGAAATTAGTGTTTATAGACTTCATTTTCAAAAACAAAATAATTAAATAGTTAAGCCTAAGACATACAAATTTGTCCTAAGATTTGTGGTTTTTTTTTTTAAAAAAAAAAGTATTTTTCATAGTTTAGAAGAGAGGGACATAGAATCCCAAGGCACATGTCAGATTTTGACCTAAAATTTGCAAAAGGAAAATTGTTGAGGGGTTGATCTAGAAACATAGAGAGAGAGAGAGAGAGAGAGAGTGGTCCTTTCCTTTAGGGTTTGTTTTATTATCCAATGAATGGTCTTTTGATCTAAAAACCTCTAATTTGTCTTATACCACCAATCCATGCTTCCTTTCACTCTCATGAGGAGAGAGACGCGCACGTGACATTGAATGGTAGTCGCACGTGACACCTTTAACTAGTCAAAATTATTGCATTTTCCTTGGTTTCATTTCAATCTCAATTGGATGACCAAAAAGATTGAGTGGATTGAATTTGGACATATAAAAAGTCATGGTCGGTTGGTCAAACAGTTCCCTAAATTACCAACATACCCATCCTTATATTTTCTCTTTTTAATAATCTTACACTAAAAATATAAGAGAATATTTGAACCTATAAAAGTATTAGTGTCTGATCATTTGAATTATGCTCAAGTTGACGTAAAGAAAACTGTAAAAAAATATAAACATGAAATAGTTGAAAGAGATACATAATATAACTTTCTAAAAAGATGGGAAGAATTGAAAAAAATTTATGGAAAGACTATATCCTAAATATTACTTTCAAAGTGGTAGTTAAGACACTTTTTTTTTTTTTTTTTTTCACTTTGTTGATTTTAAGTATTTTTTTTAATTATCAATATGATATCTGAAATTTAATAAGTTGGGGGGCATTTAATGTAATTTTCTATTGAAAACTGTGGAAAAAGGTAATGATAGAGAGCTAATAGTTCTGTGATGACACATAAGGATGAACAAATCAAACCTACCAAAGGAAAAATGATGCATTTAATAGTGGTCTCCCATTGGAGTAGTGGGGTCACCATTTGAAACTAATAATTCTTTAGACAAAGCCTTTGAATTGAACAAAATCAAACAAAAGAAAATTACCTAATTCACTTTTTATATTCAACTTATCTCTATGACTGTTTCCAAGTTTGCTTCCACTTAATTTTCCTCCAATTGGTTGGTGTTTACTTCCTTTATTGTTTTTCTAAATTATTTGTCACTTATAATAATTTTAGTGTTCTTCATTGGAAAATCCCACTAATGAGAGACATGGAAACTAAGGGGGAAAAATCATAATGATATTAAAAATGATTGATTAAGCTTGAGTGAGGCGTTGCACTCTCACCAAAATAGGATATATATTTTAATAAGGATTTTTTTTTGGAGATTATTATCATAGTGGGGGCGGATTCAATCAAAAAAATAGATGCTACTTTTATCCTAAGTGACTGGAATATTTTATTTTAAATGTTAGGTTAAATTACAAATTTAGTTGTTATAATTTGTAAAAAATTTGAATTTAGTCCATATAATTTTAAAAGTTAGAATTTGTCTCTATGGTTTGATAAAACCCTCATAAATAGGAACAAAATTTGTAATTTAACTTCAATGTTGTTATGTATTGAAATTGATAATTAAAAAAGGTGTAGAGAAAAATGAAAAATATAAAAGATATACATACAAGTTTGACGCAGAATATTTTCATAGGTAAACAATCCACTATAATAAAAAATTGATACAGGAGAGCATCAACTTCCTACAAACATTTTCTCACAAAAAAAAAAAAACCTACCTACGAATATAAAGTATATTGGTAAAAGAAGAAAGGAACCTAATTCCTATGTTACCAATAATTGCGATACTATGTTTCAAAAAAAAAAAAAAAATTGCGATACTAATTTTCGAGTTGGTTGTACTCAATTTTTTTTTTTCGAGTTGGGCGTATTCATAATAGATTATATAATAAAAAAAAGTCCATTACTAAGATATATATATATATATATATATATATATATATATCATTAACAAGTCAAATGAGATTAAAATTCTATATATGGCAAAGGAAAAACAAGCTCAATTAATTGCAAATATATTCTTATTATGCATTTGCAAATATAGCAATTACTTTTAAAAATTTTAGTCAACTACTAAGACATTTTTATGTAATTTTCTTTTTACTCACGTATATCATCGATAAACTCCTATTACTAATTTGTGTCCATTAGTGATATATTAAGTCTATCAATAGATTAAAAATGGTAAATTTTTTGTATTTAACTTTTGTTTTATATGGATGATTATTTGCATACTCATTTCTATTAGATCTATCATCAATATTCCATATTGATACAATAAAAAGGAATATAATTGATATTTTACTTTATTTTCTATTAATAATTGTTTGTAAGCTCACTTGCTATTAGATCTATTATTGATATACTATATCAATAGAATAAAAAAGTGCATGTAAGTGATATTTGGTTTTGTTTTTCATCAACAAATTATTTGCTTGCCTATTTAAACATTTTTACGTCTATCACTGATTTATGCCTATTAGTCTATCATTGATAAACTTGGGATTTTGTTTGTTTTTTAGATTTATTCTTTGAGGTATTCTTTTTATTCATCAATTAAATAAAATAAAAGATAATATATACTATATAAATAGCACTTAAGATGAGAAACTTTTAATTTCTCCTTTTCCGCCTTATTAATTTAAAGACTTCTCATTTTATTCTTCTTAATTTAAAAATATTCTCTTATGTTCTCAATTTGAATAAAGGTTTTAAAATTTCTGCACATGTGATCTCTAATTTTCCAACTAACTAATGCATATTTAAATAATATAAATATCATATTAAACAATATTTGAATAAATGTTCTAAAATCTCTACAAACATGATCTCTAATTTTTCAACTAACTAATGCATATTTGAATAATAAATATCATATTAAACAATATCAAATTGCCCATTTTTAATTTAAATACGTGGTTTGTTTGAATAAAATAATAAAATAATGCATATTTGAATAAATGTATTGCCTATTTTTAATTTAAATAGATGCTTTGTATGTAAATAAGTTAGAATTCTTCTAAATTGTAAATTAGTTAAGATTCTCCTATAAATTAAATTAATTTTAAATAGTTTAATTTTCTATCGTAACTTATAATTGTATCTTCATAGATTGAGTTTGTTACCTATAAATACCCCATTTATCAATGAAAAGTGGGTGCACGAAGAGATATATTTTGAAAGAGTGTTTTGATGGTCGGGAGTAAAGCTTCATTCGGTGAAGGTCGAGTGAAGGGGAAGGAGGGTGGATGAAGGGGAATCTTCACCATCTCTCTAGATGTAGATATTGAAATATTTTATCAATATTTATTTTTCATTTATTGTAAATATTTTTTTGTTACATAAAGAGATTTTGTTAGTTTGTATTTATTTTATCCACCCGCTTATACACGAGGGTTCTCCATAAGTTGAAGACGAATGATATATATATATATATTATTTTTTTTCTATAGCCCTCAGAATGGTTCAATCAAAGCATGTGTGGAGAAAAAAGTTCGAAAATAGAAAAGTGCATAGGATGCCTTGATTAGGTGAGAGGAAGATGGATCACTATTGCATTTTTTTATATATATAAAAAAATCAATCTCTCATTGAAATTTTCTCTAATTTTCTAAATTTTCCATATGTCTTTTGGGTGTTGTTGAGTGTGATGGGAAGAATAAGATTTTGTGTTTAATTAGTGTTAAGTTTTATGCTTAAATAAGAATTTGTTATGTGTTTATCATCTCTTGGTGTTTAATTTTGCAAATTGATTAAAACAATCTTATCTATCAAGGCAATAAAAGAGAAATTTTGTATCTGATATATTTGCACTTCCATTATAATTTCGTTTGTCAATTTTTTGCTATTTTTGTAAAGTTGTAAATGTGTAGTTATATTCACAATAACATTTTTTTGCTTTTCTATATGTGTAATTACTTTATTTGAATTTAAGTTAATAATTGAATTTAGTTGTAAATGAGTAGTTATATTCACAATAACAATTTTTTGTTTTTCTATTTGTGTAATTACCTTATTTTAATTTAATTTAATAATTGAATTCTCCTGAGACCAAGTCAAATATTTTGAATTTAAAAGATGTCGAAATTAATTTTAAAAAATCAAAATTTAGAATTATAAGAATTGGTTTTAAAAGCAAATAAAAGATTTGAAGCTAAAATATCGTTAGAAATAAATTGAAATGAATGATTTTAGAGACACGTTTTCAAAATTTTAGTTTTTAAATCTTAAATTAACTTTATATACCAAAATCTCTAATCTTTTTGTCGGGACAATTTTTTTCACTATCTATTTCTTTACTATTATTTTTAAAATTTTGTCCCTTTTAATAATTACTATTTTAATAAATAAAAATTAGAAATGAACATTAATTTTTTCTTTTAATTTTTCCATCATAAATTATTTGGAGAGTTTATTCTCTTTTATTGCACAACCATATTTTTTTCTCACTCTAATTCTCCTTCTTCATTTTTTTGCAATTTTCTAATATGTATTATATTATTTTAAAAAATATATTTTTTAAAATATAAAAAATTAATTACTATTAATTAATTTAACATAATAATTAATTCTAAATTTTGATAAAGGGTAAAGGTCAATATTTAAAATATTAGAAATATGAAGAGATCATATTGGATTAAGTGTTGATATTGCAAGGAATAAAGTATAGATGAAATGGAAAGATATACGAGTAAATATGAGAGAGAGATTTCAACAACGGTTGTCCATGGTTGTTGTTGATGGGTCATGGACTCCAAGGGTCGTAGATTAATTGGCCAGTGAGAAATTAAGTTGGATTGCCTCCTAATTAGGGAGACTTCTAAAGTTGGTTTATGAATAATTTTTCATATTTCGTTTAAGTTTTTCAATCTCTTTTGAGTCTCTCATTGACCTTTAACAATCTTGAAATTTTGAAGAAAGAATGAGCAATAAGTTGAAAAGGAAAATAGAAGTATTATAAAAGTTTGATAATGAATGATATTTGGATTATGTAATAAACTTTTTTATCTATCACCTCTTTCTTTTTAATAGTACAAAAGCTTTATAAAAGTTGGCAGAATTACAAATGAATAAGAGTTAAAGGAAAGAAAAAAGAAAAATAAATGCTTTAATAATTTAACTTGATAAATTACGTACAACGCAGTATACAACTAGTAATAATAAAAAGGAAGAATGAATTAGAAGTATGATGACATTATCCATGTGAGGTGAGGCTAATGACTACATGTGCCTCATCAAAGCCTCCAAAAATAAGGCATCAATGGATGGATAAAAAATTCTAGAAAAACACATATATTATATCTATCATTTTAGTGAAATTTCTTCTTCATTAAAAAAATAACTTATAAAAATGAATCATAAAAATTTTAAATCATATTACGGCCAGGGAAGTTTCACACCATGGATGTCATATTTTGATTTAAAAACTTCTATACATGTATTTGTTTTCAGTTATATATAGAGAGAGTTGAAAGGGTTGCCGTGCAAATCTTTCTTAATAATGCTTGATATTAGAAAATTCTGTAATGTTTTATAATAAAATATAAAAATGATTTGTATTGAAAAATCTTTTTGATTTTTCAAAAACATAATTGGAATGAAAGAATGTGAAATGTGTTATGGGCTGACCCATGATAGGTGTAACAGTCCGAATTTTTCAATACGGTCATTCTAACAATAATGCGAAAGCGTAACAATTAAAATTAAAATATACTTAAACAAATTCAATAGAAATAATTTCTTACAAAGGATTTATAAAATAAACTATCGAATCCATAACAACAGTTTTTTAATTAGGACTTGTGCCAGAACGCTAAACTTATCTTCTTTCAAGACGACCACTTGATTTTTCGTTTGAAAACATTTTAGAAAAACAAAAATGAGTACCGAAATACTCAATAAGCAATTTCAACATCAAGTTCAGAAATTCATTTTCTTCAAAACAAAACATAGAAATTCAATTTAACAAATCATTTCAATAGTTGAATCAAAAGTCAAATATTCATTCGGTCATTTTCTCTTAAAACAATCATAAACAAAATACAAATATCCTTATAAAACTTTTAATACAAGTATTAAAACGTTCAATCAAAACTTTCTAAAAACAAAAATCTTTCAATTGAACAAAACTTTCATTTAACCAAATTTTCAAGTACTGAAACTTTCAATTCAAACAGTACTTTCAATCAATCATTACTTTCAAATATCAGAGTGAGAATATGCATTATTTGGGTAGCCTTCATAACATATATGATGATTACCCGTCGATAACACCAATTAATCAATCAGAATATCCAATCAGAGTTGTCGATAAAAATCAACCACAACATTCAATTCAATTACTTAATTGTGAGGTCATGTGAGTGAAACACACACATGAATCTTCATTTCAAAGGAATGCCAAATCACAAACTGTGCCTTCTCACAAATAAGCTTCAATAAGTCAGGGTTGTCGATAAAATCGACCAGAACAATCAATATAATTACTTAAGTGTGAGGCCACGTGAGTGAATAACACAAAGGAATGCCAAACCACAAATGTGTCTTCTCACAAATAAGCTAGAATAATTCCATAAATTCTAATTTAGTCTACTACTACAAATAAGCAAAGCATTCCTAAAACAGAAAATTGGCATATCCAGATAGCCCTACCGAATCAATCAAATACTTTTCAAAATATTTAAAATAGAAAACATACTTTCATTTGGCAAAATAATTGGAAACATACAAACAATTTAGTCAATTTCAAATCATAGAACAAAAATGCTTTCATATATTTTGTCAAATAACAATAATCAAAACGGAATTATTCCAAATTTTCTATTTTGGAAGGGATGTGGAAACTACTTACCTTGATCGATAATCCTACAATTCTAAATCTCAATCTCAATTTCAAATCTAATCCACTTTCTTGAACAATCATAAACTTTTCCTAGAAGTCCAAACATATCCAATACTTCATTGATCAGAACCAAAATGTCCAAAAGCTTATCTAAAACATAGACAATCTTATTTACCCAATTTTTTCCATTCAAAACAATTTCTTGCATAAAAAGTTAGGGAAAATAGGATACTTGGACTAAAAAAAATAGCATTGAAAAACTGGATTAAAAATAATTTAAAATCCAATTAAAAACATATTAAAATAGATAAAATCAATGCTTTTTAATACATAATAAAATACCAAACAATTTTTCAATTCTACAATTTTTAAAACATTTAAAACTATCATAAATTATGGACAAATAACTTAGAAAAATTTCTGCTCATAAAACAAAACTTTCCAAGATTTTAACATCAAAAGAATCAAGATTTGTTACTTTTTAACCCAAAAAATCAGATCTGAAAGCTTGATAAAACTGCTGTAAAAACCATAAAAACATACAATTTTCATGTAAAAATCAAAACTATACATTATACTTTACAGTGCAATCAGTTGGTAAACTTTTGGTGCAAAATAATCTGACATACACTTAAAACAATCCCAATTTTAAAGAAATTCAAAGCTGAAAAATTATGAAAAATCTTTCATTATCAAACCTTTAATTTAATCTAAAAGACCTAATTAGAAAAACTTTTATAAAAATTAAGCAAACAACAAAAAAAACTAAAAAAAATTTTAGGTTAAAAGATCTCAAGAATCTTTTCATTCTAAATAATCAAGAACGAAGCCATAAAGAAATCAGAACCCAAAACCTTGCAAGAAAACTTCAATAAACAAGAAAAGAAAAGAAATCAATAAGAGCAATAAGAAAATTTATTATCTTCCTTGTTGGAGAGGAAGGTCCACAGCGTTTCTTATTTTCTTTTTTTTTTTTGCCGTCAAACTTTTGATAAAAAAGGTTAGGGCTTAAGAGACCATTTTTAAAAGAACTCTAGTCAAGATCCTTAAAAGATTATCTTCTTTTTAAAAAAAAAAAAAAAAGAAAATAAAGATTTATCTCCTAATTTTTTTTAAAAAAAGATAAAATCCTAATTCAAAAAGATTTTAGAAAAATCAATAAAACAAATAAAATAAAATAAAAATTCTTTTTTTTTTTCGGTTGTTACAATAGGTCCATGGGTCCGAGCCCGTTAGGCTCTAAGGGCCAGAACTATCCAAGCCCACTTGACTAAGTAAAAGAAAGAACACGTTGGTCGTTGGCAGGTCCATATCAGTAACCAACGACTAAGGACCACTAAAGTGGGCACTAGTCCCATCATATGGATCTAGTTTCCCATCAAGAAGATACGATACTCGTATCGAGGGAAGACAATATACACGAGGGTCCGCCCCCATAAAATGGTACGCAACCTTACCTGTGCTCAGCTTCCAAGTACTCTAACCACTTCATTGACTTGGGCATCAGAATGTGTGAGGCAAAGCATTACATCAGTGTTAGGGTTCTGTCTTTACAAGTCACCTTCACTGCAACTCAACACCCGTTCAAGACCAACCAAACTGTAGACCAAAATCTGACCAATAAAATGTTTATCTATATTTATTTTTCACAATGTACTCAACTCTCTTTATAATCAAGAAATTTGTGATACAAACAATATGCATATAAATTTATTAGTTATTTTAGTGTGTGCAATAAAGATTGTTGAAGATTTTTTTTTAAAATCTCAATATTTCACATTATTTTATAGAACATAATATTATTTACCTTTTAAAAAATAAATCACTTGTAAATTTGTAGTACATATAAAATTGCACAAGTATCCACTAAAATGAAGAAACCATGAAGACTCCAAAAAGAGGAAAGTGGGTTGCCTAAATTTAATTTGCCGTACTCATTCTTCAATCAATGTGAAAAGTACAAAACTAGGAAATACAACTACCCTACATAAATTATCCCCGAACGTTATAAAAAAAAAAAAGTTTTATTATTATTTTTTTCCAAAAGGAATTTTAACGGTAAAAAAGTGAAGGTGTTTTTTTTTACTGATAAAGTTTTTATGAAATATACTGTGTGTATAGTTTCTATAAGATGTCATTCATTCATGTATTAATAATTTGTGTGGGTCTTTTTTTTTTCTATTTATTTATTTTTTAATTAAAAAATGAGAGATCGAAGATTTGACCTCAATAAAGGTAATATATACTTTATTGTTGAGCTATACTTGAACTGACTGCTTCTTCTATATTAATTGCATTAACAATTATTTTTGCCTTCTTTAGCTTTGGATGTCACAAAACATCAATCTCATGAATGAGAACCAAAACCTTACCAACACTATTTTTCAAGTTAAAGAGAAATTCACCTAATCCTTTTTAGTATTTCAATATCTAACAAATACTAATCCAATACCAACCCCTTTTCTAGGTTTGAGATCAAATCTTTATTGATCTTCTTTTCCAGATTTAAGGTCAAATCACTTTCTTTTGTATCTCCCTATTCTCATGTCTTATTTCCAAAAAAAATCAATCAAAAATAAAAATTTCACAACAATTATATTCTCACAAAGTTGGGTTAGACGTTGTTTGGAGTGATTTAATATTTGTAGGATAAAGTTTTTAAAGCCTTATCTCACCAATCAAATATTTGTCCAAACCACTTTATTATAAGGAATCGATGGGCCAAAAAAAGTTCTATATGAGTGCTCGAGAAATATAGACTTGCAATTTTGCTGAACAAAAGAGCTTGACTCTCACCCTTTATCTCAAAAGGGGTCTATGCATTCCATTTGCCATTATATAGATAAGTATTAGAGCAAACAAGTAAAACCTGCACATAAATATTTCATGACAAAAAAAATAAAAACATTAATTTTACTTTTCTTAAAAGATGAGAATTCCCTAAGGCTAATAGATTAGAGATACTAATAGATTCTAGTTATATCATTGTTCCAAAATACAAAATATTTTAATTCAATGCTCAACAAAATACATAATAAAACAGGCAAAAGAAGTTTTCCTTTTTTTTTTTTAGAAGAAGACAAGTAACACCATTTATTAATAATAAATTATTAGGCTTGACTATCCTTCTAAAATTTAGAAATTGTTTGAAATGTGATTTATAATAGTCTGAGTTATAATAGTTTATAGAATATTTATACCTTAAACACAAATTATTATAATTTAAACTAAATAATTTTATATTATAAATATAAATTATATAATTCTACGTAGTATTATAACTCATTCCATGTTTTATTCAGTTTTTTAGAATATACTGCAATATACCAATTAAAGAAAAAAAAAAATTGAGGAGAACGAAAAACAATGAAAAAGCAAAGAAAGAAAAAGTGGTACAAACAACGATGCAGTGTGGATTTTTTTAAAGGTCTTTTCACGTTTTCATGTAATTATGCAAAAGGGAAAATCTAACAACTTCCCATAAATAATAATAAATAATAATGCCCAAAATAAATTATCAATTAAAAGAAAAATAAAAAATAAAAAGAGAACTCCAACGCTCCCTTCTTCCTCCCTTTCTTCCCCCTTCCTCTTCTTCTTTCTTCTTCTTCTTCGAAAATTCTAATTCAGTTTCACCGTGGAAAGAACTCGCTCCCGTTAATCTTACTCGAACACAAAGAACCCACCAAGAATTCAGTTGAATTTCTTTTCACGATGCCATCTCGCTCCATTTCCCCATCTCCTTCTCCTTCTTCAGTACAAACCCATCACCATGCTCTTTCCAGTCATCTTCTTCCCCCAATCGTTGCCGCTTCCACCGCCGCTTTCTCTCTGTTCCTCTTTTTCATAATTCTCTTCCGTAAAATTACCCGAAAACGCACTGCCCCTGCTGATTCCAAACCCCCACATCGCCTTTCTTACTCCCTTCTCCGTCGTGCCACCGAATCTTTCTCCCCTTCTCGCCGCCTCGGCCAAGGCGGCTTTGGGTCTGTTTATTACGGCACTCTTCCGCAAACCCATAAAGAAATTGCGGTCAAACTTATGGATTCTGGGTCTCTACAAGGCGAAAGGGAATTTCAGAACGAGCTGTTCTTTGCCTCCAAGATTGACTCGTCTTTCGTCGTTAGTGTTCTTGGGTTTTGCTCTGACCAGAAGCGCCGCAGGATGTTGTTAGTTTATGAGCTTTTGCATAATGGGAATTTGCAGGATGCTTTGTTGCACAGGAAGTGCCCGGAGCTTATGGACTGGAATAAACGATTTTCAGTTGCGGTTGATATTGCCAAGGGATTAGAGCATCTTCATGGGTTAGATCCACCTGTTATTCATGGTGATATCAAGCCTAGTAATGTGCTTTTGGATCATTGCTTCTCGGCAAAAATAGGGGATTTTGGGCTTGCTAGGTTGAAATTGGAGATTAGTCAATTTGAAGTTGAGGTGAAGGTGAATGGTGGAGTGGAGGAGGAGAAGAAGGAAAAAAAGGAGGAACATGAGAGCAATCGTGGTTGTGTAGTTGAAGATTGTGGATCTGTGGCTGGGGAAGCTGAGAGTGTAACTACTGGATTTGATGAATTCAACGTGGGTGTCGATCAGTCACCTGAGAGCTTTTTGAGAATTCCTGTTTCAGAGACTTCACCAGAGACAGTGGAGGTCGCCACAACTTCACCGGAGACTGCTTTGGTGGCTGCAGCGATGGCATCTCCATCAGAAGGGGCTTTTGATAGAGCTAGTGTTGAGAATGGGAAAGAGCTGAGCAGTGTGGAGAAGAAAAGTAGTATTGGGTTTAAGAATAGTCTATCAGGTAAAGATTGGTGGTGGAAGCAGGAAAATGGAGTTGGTACCAGTGGGAATGTCAAGGAATATGTTATGGAGTGGATTGGATCTGAGATCAAGCGTGAGAGGCCGAAGAGCGAATGGATTGCAGCCTCATCGAGTGGCAGAACGGTAAAGAAATCAGAGAAAAAGAAGAACAAGAAGCGATTAGAATGGTGGATGTCTATGGATGATGAAAAGAATACCAAGAATCTGAAAAAGGAGAAGAGAAGGCCAGTGAGGGAGTGGTGGAAGGAGGAGTATTGTGAAGAGCTTGCAAAGAAAAGGAAGAAAAAGAAGCCTCAAAAGGGGGCAGGTGGTTGTGATGAGAAAGAGGCTGACTTGTGGCCAGTGGATGATGAAATGTACAGAGAGAAAAAGAAAAGGAATAGAAGCAGAAGCCATGGAAGCCGAGGCAGCATCGATTGGTGGTTAGATGGGCTTAGTGGAGAACTCTGGCGAGCTCGTGGGAACAGCCATGATTCAACCGGAGGGGATATTCCCAAGAGTGGTGGGATTAGTAGTACTCCAAGTATGAGAGGAACAATGTGCTACATTGCCCCCGAATACGGCGGTGGCGGAGATCTTTCTGAGAAATCTGATGTTTATAGCTACGGAGTTTTATTGTTAGTTCTTATAGCTGGAAGACGACCCCTTCAGGTGACAAATTCACCACTATCAGAATTCCAGCGTGCCAATCTCTTATCGTGGGCTCGTCATCTCGCTCGAGCTGGAAAGCTTATTGACTTGGTTGATCAGTCGATTCAGTCCTTAGATCAAGAACAAGCCCTTCTTTGCATCAAGGTTGCCCTGCTTTGTTTGCAGAAATTGCCTGCTCGCAGGCCCTCCATGAAAGAGGTTGTGGGGATGCTAACTGGTGGGCTGGAGCCACCTCAACTACCAACTGAACTGTCTCCTTCACCTCCATCTCGCTTCCCTGTTAAGTTGCATAGGAAGGCTCGGTGAGTTAGTCAGATCAAACAAACTCTTTTCTTGTATATGCTGATACACTGTTTTAGATAATTTATTCATCATCTTTGTACGTGATTCGTGTAAAATGCAATCAAAGAGTAAAAAAAAAAGGTTTGTAACTTTGATGAATGAGTTTTTCGTATTAGCTTCTTTCCTTCAGTTTTTGTGTCGTGCTAGTGATGTGATGGCCGTTATAGGTCCAGAATTCATAAGATATTTGTATATAAACAAGTTAAGGTGGATAGAAATAGAAGACATTGTTGTCCCTTTATGTTTTCTTGATCTTCTAACACAGAGTTTGATAAAGTGTATGAAAGATTCTAATTGCTTTATGGAAACTATGCTTTCTCAGTGATTTTTCCCTCCTTGTAGCCTTGTTATTCTCTGACCGTGGCCAAAAGAACAAAAGAAAAAGAAGAAAAAGAAAGAACAAGTAGCCTACATCTAATCAATGAATAAAAATGCTACTTATGCAGAAACTTAGAGGCTTGAAAATATCATCAGTTTGTTTGCAAGTGGAGTGGGGCAAGAAGCTTGCTTTATAAGTCTGATAATTGTCGGGCAGTTAGTCATCTATTTCATTTGCTTTTGGAAGTTGACCAAAGAATTTTACAAGTAGGGATGCCTTTCACTTTGGTTAAAAGGAAATGATAGTACAGAAAAGCAATAATATTGGCAATAGAGCTAGCTAGAATTGCAGACCTTTTGCTCTGTATTTTCTTTTTCCTTTTTGATGAGTAAACTACTTTTCTTTTGTTAAGAGACATTGAAGATTAAATTACAGAACAACTGGGCCATACAAACAACACAGACTTGGGCCATCCAAAGAAGCTCCAAAGCCTACTGAAGGAGCTCCAATTGTTGACAATAAAGAATAAAGAAAAGTTACAAAAAGAATTGTCCACAAAAGCTCGCATGGAGGTGTTGAAATGTTTCACTCCAAGTCTCTTTTCAAGATCCCTCGACACCCGTAAAAAACTTCTTACTAGTCTATTTTGGAACGGAATGAAGAACGACCTTCTCCATCATTATATGGCAACTCTGACCCTTTCAAACTAACTGGCATAGAGGTGATTTCAATCCCTCCCTTAATTAAGAGCACTCCAAAGTATCTGCAAGTGTTGGATGAAATTATCAAACAATTCTTTATAGCCTCACTGCTTCCTTCAATATATTCCACTGTCCTTGTGCACTTGTTGATACTTCAAATGCAAGTCTCCTACTTTTTTCCCATGATTAGTTCTGCAATCATTCACTATCATTACTGACTGAGCCCCCTACTTTACAAAGTCTAAGAAGCATTTGGATGAATAAATGCTCAACAAAAAAGTCAGCACAATTATGGCTATTGGATCTGGGTTAACTTGTGAACGCTGTACTTTCATTCATATTTTTGTACTGACCAAGTTTCCAGGTAAAGTTGGCTGTGACTGAGACAACGTTCAGCTTCCACGATTTTGTCGCCTCACCGTCTGGTGGGTAGAGCATGAAACAGGCATTACAGATTTCACTCTATGCTCATCTATTTTTTCATCGTTTCTTGTATTGTTGAATGAAGATCTTGACTGGATAGTGTTTCATGTTCTTTTCATTTTGGAGGGTCCAGATTATTTGGGAGAGTTCTTATGATACATTATTTGTACTCTTTTGTTACGAAATTAAGTGGTATGATCTGAACCGTTCAAACTGATCTTGATCTTGATGGTTGGAATAGTAAAACTGGGATGCTGAGAGAGATCTGTTTCCAGATAATGGAGCTCCTTTTGTCATTTTTATGCTCATCAGAAGGTTCAAGCTTACAGTTTTTATACATTTTGTTGTGAATTTTGATACTTTGGAGGAGGACCTTTGATATCTCCAAGAGGGAAATGGGGATAGAGGATTATTTATTTATTTAATTTGTGTATTTATAACTTTCAGATTTATTCTGACAAATTTTGAAATTGGTCATTTGGCCCCTTTTGGTGTGGCTTTTCCCCCATGTCTTTAATTGGTTTGATTATACACTGAACTTTCATGAATTATCATAATAAGTACTATAAAATATCAATATCATTTCTTGTCATGAATATATGATTTACATTTGATTCAGAAGCTTAATGTCAATTGCTCTGGAAAGACCTTTAGTTGGGGGTGCTTATGATTGGTCAGATAATTCTTGCCTCTCCCAAGCTGGCGGAGGCTGTCTTTTAATTAGTTAAATTATAAGTTTGATTCTTCTAGTTTTGAAAAAGTTAAAATTTAATCTTTATAGTTTTAAATATTAGAATTAGTTCCTACGAGGGACTATTTATGAGAGCTTTATCAAACTATGAGCTATATGTGAAGTTTGATCAAACTATAAGGATGAAATTATAACTTTTAAAATCATAGGAACTAAATTCTAATATGCTCCAAACCATAGGGACCAAATTTATAATTTAATTTAATTATTACCATTTACATATATAATATATTAAAATGCAAGAGTTTCTGGAAAATATTTTTAGACTAAAATACCATTCTAAATTTTAGTTAATTACATTAATCAAATCATTCTAATCCGATTTGATAATTTGACCAAAATGAATATCTAATTTAATTTTAAATTAATGAATTTGAATCAATAGTCTTAATTTGATAAACAATTTGATTCGAAATCAAATGAAATTTGCTTCTATAAATTGTATCTAATTATCATACACAATTCTTATACCCAATTTTTTAGATGCGTTTTTTTTATGTAGTTCTTATAGTTCTTTTTTTTTATTTTTGACTTTTTGAACTGGAGGTACGTTTTCTTCATTTAGTTCTTATAGTTTTTGATTTTCTAAAACTGGAGTTCTTCTTCAGGTACGTTTTTTTCATTTAGTTCTTATAGTTCTTTTATTTATTTAATTTATTTTTTGAAACTGAAGTTCTTACATTTTTTTTTTGAAACTGGACTTCTTTAGGTACATTTTTTTATCGAGTTCTTATAGTTCTTTTTAAAAAAAAAAAAAAAATAATTGAAGTTCTTATATTTCTTTTTTTTTTTTTTTTTTTTTGAAATTGGAGTTCTTATTAGTTCTTATTTAGTTCTTATAGTTCCTTTTTTTTTCTTTTGATTTTTTGAAACTAAAGTTCTTATATTTCTTTTTTTTTTTTTTTTGAAACTAGAGTTCTTATTTAGTTCTTATAGTTTTTTTTATTATTATTTTTGAAACTGAAGTTCTTATATTTCTTTTTTTTTTTTTTAAATGGAGTTCTTATTAGTTCTTTATTGAGTTGCAATAGCCTAAAAATCTGAACAGGCCATCTCCAATTTTTCATCAGATCATGTATCTTTTTTTTTATTCGATTTTTTTAGAACTATGTCTTTTTTTCAAATTAAGCTTTTGGCATGACTTTTAGACATCATATTCTACATTTTTCTCTTTATTTTTTCTAATCTTTTCCTTTTTTTTTCCCCAGAATTCTATCTCTCTTTCAAATTAAGTTTTTGGCTTAAAAAAAAGGTACCTCTAATTAATTACATCTTTGTGTATCCAATTATTTTAGTTTAAAAATTAAAAAAAATATATATATATTTATAATATAATAACATTAATAATATTAATATCTATAATCTATAATCTATAATTATATAATTCTATAATATATTAAAAAGCAAAAGTTTCTGAAAAATATTTTTAGATCACAATACCCTTTTAAATTATAGTTAATTAGTTAATTACATTAATCAAATAATCCAAATCCAATTTGATAATTTAACTCAAAATGAATATATGATTTAATTTCAAATCAGATTATTTTAATCAAATCATCCTAATCCGATTCAAATCATCTGAATCTGATTTGATAATTTGATTTAATTTCAAATTGATTAATTTGAATCAATATCTGTAATGTATATCTATAATCTATAGTATATTAAAAAGCAAGAGTTTCTTAAAAACATTTTTAGACCAAAATATTTCTTTAAATTTTACTTAATTACATCAATCAAATGATCATAATATGATTTAATTTCAAATGTGATTAAAACAGAATTTGAATTTTTTTTTCTTTCATGCTTTTTTTATTAAAAATTCAAAAATAATTTGAATTAATTGTTATTCTTAATTTGATATTTGATAGCATATCTAATTGGATTGAATTAGTTATTTTTTTTCACCTTTTTTTTATTCAAAAATAATTTGAATCAATTCCTACTCATTAGATAGGATATCTAATTTGATTGAATTATTTATTTTTCCTTCACGTCTTTTTATTAAAAAATAATTTGAATAAATTCCTATCCTACTCTTTTAATGAAATATCTAATTTTTAACTCTTTTTCTTTCATGTTTTTTTTTATTCAAAATTCGAAAATAATTTGAATTATTTTTTATTCTTAATTTGATAAGATATCAAATTTGATTCAAAATCAAATCAAATTGTTTCTATAAATTTCACATGTCCTCCAAATTTTTTTACATATCTAAAATAGTCATCTCCTATAATTTTTCATCATGTTATGTTGTTGATGTTCTTTTTTCCAGATCTAAAATATCAATCTCCTCCAATTTTTGATCAGGTATTTCTCACTCTCTCATCAAATGTCTTTATATATATATATATATATTTATTTATTTATTTATTTATTTATTTAAATTAGCCCACGTTTTTCATTTTCTTTCATGTTTTTTTTTACACAAAATTATGTTAGTTGATACCATTCATGTTGTGTTGTTGATGCTTCTCATTTCTAGATCTAAAATATCTATCTCCTCCAATTTTTAATAAGGTATCTATTTCTTTTTTTTTTTTTAAATTTAAATTTCGCTAGCCCACGTTTTTTCTTTTATATTTACTCATTGTTTTAATTTATTTATAACTAAATTACTATTTTGATTTTTGATTTAGGGTTTATTTTATTTTTGTTTTTGATTTTTAAATTATTACTTTTGATTTTAAAATTTTAGCAATAATGTAAACACTTTAATTTTAGAAGATACTCTTTTAATTTACAGATGATGTTTATTAATTTTAAAAAGTTTCTTGCATTCTTAAAAAATTATTTCAAAAAGAAAAGAAAAAAAACTACAACTATATTGAATGACATTTTAGAAGATACTTTTTTAATTACATATGATGTTTATTCATTTTAAAAAGTTACTTGCATTCTTAAAAAATATTTCAAAAAGAAAAGAAAAAAACCACAACTATATTGAATGACATTTTAAAAGATACTCTTTTAATTTTAAGAGGATGTTTATTCATTTTAAAATGTTTCTTGCTTTTTTAAAAAAATATTTCAAAAAGAAAAGAAAAACAAACCACAACTATATGAATGACGTTTTTTTTTTTAAAATTTACATAGCTCATTGGTCCTCACTTGATGTTGTGTAAATTAATATATTAGTTTTTTTCTTTTTCTTTTACGTTTTTTACACCAAATTATGTTAGTTGATACCACTCATGTTGTGTTGTTGATGTTATTTTTTCAATATCTAAAATATCCATCTCTTCCAATTTTTGGTGAGGTATCTCTCGCACTCTCATTAGGTATCTTTCTTTTTTTTTTTTTTCTTTTTTTTTATTTATAAATTTAAATAGCTCACGTTTTTTCGTTTTCTTTCATGTTTAATTATGTTAGTTGATACCACTCATGTTGTGTTGTTGACACTCTTTTTTATAGATCTAAAATATCCATCTCATCCAATTTTTAATAAGGTATCTCTCTTTTTTTTTTTTTTTTTTTTTTTTTTTAAATTTAAATTTCGTGAGCTTGTGTTTTTTTCTTTTACATATTCTTTTACTCATCGTTTTAATTTATTTATAACTAAATTATTATTTTGAGTTTTGAATTAGGGGTTTGTTTATTTTTGTGTTTGATTTTTAAAATTTTAGCAATAATGTAAACACTTTAATTTTAGAAGATACTCTTTTAATTTATTAAGAGGATGTTTATTAATTTAAAAAAGTTTCTTTCTTTTTTAAAAAAATATTTCAAAAAGAAAAAAAACCACAACTATATTGAATGACATTTTTTAATTTACATATCTCATTGGTCCTCACGTGATGTAGTGCAAAATCACAATGTGACCAAAACACATTGTCTATAAAGAAGTTTTGACTTTGTAAACCAATTTGTTTAAAATGTATTTTTGTATTATTTAGCATAATTATTGACTATTTGATAATCCTCATTCATGAGGATTATTTGACCTTTAAACTTAGTTATATTCGTGATTTTATTCATATTATTTGATGAAAATAAAAATATTTGCTTGAATTTAATCACTTGATTGATGGAAGATCTCTAATTTAAGTTAGTTGAGAAAAGAAAACAAAAAAAGGCAAAATCTCACACTTATTTAATGTCTTTATGCAGATTTTTTATGAAAGGCAACAACTATGCAATTGCAAGGCAATTGCATTTTCGGCAGATCTGGAAGTAAAGGAAAAAACGAGATTTTCGGGAATTTTGAACGAAATTTACCCATGATTTCAGCAAATTGGTGTGCTGTGATTGACCATTAATTAAGAGATGAAGCCCTAGCTCGAAGTTCCTATAAAAGACTAAGGAAAAGCCGAAGAGAGGATTTTTATTTTTTTGGAGAAAAGTTGTTTCGTTTTGGGTTTATTCCCGACAGTAGCTATTTGTTATTCATTTTCTGGGTTGTATTTTTCCATTGTTCTTCCTCTTAACCTCCAGAATCCTTTTCTCAATCCCATTCACCTAAGAATTGGGGATGGTTATGGACAACGATTTGGTTCGATTGAGATACGGGGAATGGGTTTTTGGGATGGTTGAAGTTTTGATTTCTGCACTTTGAATTTCTGTAATTGGGTTAGAATAGCCACTGTTTTATCTTGTAATTTCAGCAACCTTCTTTCTGTTATGGAACTTTGATTGCAACTTTGATTACATCTTCTCAATTTAAGTATTTGGTAATTTTATTTTATGATATTTGAACATTTGGGAGCCTACTGGAATTCAGTTTTTGCCTATATATAATTGCAAGTTTCTTCAAATTTTAAGCTACTGGTTCTTATTTTTCAATCTTCCGTGAGTTAATTTATATCTTGAACTCTTGGAATTGTTTCTTTTAACTACTCACTTGCATTGCATTTGCAACTTGATTGCATTATTTACTTTGATTTTTCAAATGAATTCCTACAATTCTAATTTACTATTTTCAATTTATTCCATCATGAAGAGCTAAATTTCCTTTGGGATTCAAGTTTGTGAATGCCCTAGAGGAAATATGTAAAGCTCGAAAGTAAAAACAATCTAGCTAATTCTTGAACTCTAGTTTGCTTTTGGTGAGTTAATTGTTGGGTAAACCTAGTTGGCCATCTAGTGTTGCTTGCCAAGCTATAACTTAATACCGAAAGGGTTAAGGGAAGCGGATGTCGCAAAAGCAATGGAGGAAAAGGCTTAGACATAAGTCTGAAACATCGACCCTAGACATAGGGCGAGACTCCAAAACCACTAGAATTGTCCGCAAAAATATCTAAGTTAGATTAGCCATAGAAATATAGGTTTAATTTGGTTTACTTAGTTCTTGAGTTAGCTACGATTGCAATTGCTTTCTTGTTGCATTTTCTTTCCAAAGGGGCATTAGCAACTTGAATCCCTTTTTCATTTCCATTGAATTTTCAAATAATTTTATTTTAGTCAAAACACCTCTCAAATCATTTTCACCCTCGATTACCTTAATTTGCAATTTGTCAACGATTTTGTGCCAACTAAAATTCATTTTATTAAACCCGTTCCCTTGGGTACGATACTCTGGAATACTTCCAGTTTCTTTATTACTTCGATCACGTGCACTTGCGTGTAGCGAAAAGCACCGATCACTATTGTTACTACATTTGCTATGATATGTCACATATATATATGTGTGTATTTTTTAATTAATTCTCTATCAATAATTGTATGCCAAATTCAAATAAAAAATAATCGTTATAAAATTGCATTAACAAGTTTGCATAAATTAAACAAAATATATTATTAAAAAAGAATATATTATATTATAAATAATAATAATAATAATAATAATAATAATAATAATAATAATAATAATAATAATAATAATAATAATAGAAATAAAAATTAAAAAAACTTAATAAAAAGTTATATTATATTAAAATTATGTTACATTATATGAAAATTTATATTGTAATAGAAATAATATAATATAAATATTATATTATATTCAAATTAGTCACATTAAAAAAAATAAAATCATAATAGAAATAGAAAAAACAAAGATAATATAAGAATGCATAAAAAATTTAATTAGTTAAGTTCATTGTAAATTCAATTTAATTCATACTATTTTGATTACACGTGCAGTGCACGTGGTAAAAAAACTAGTTGTAATAAATTGGTGAGTAAATTTCACTTTTAATTGTGTGAGTGTATATATATATTACACGATTATTTTGATGGATAACCAAAATTTGCTTCTATTTGTCAACCTAAGTATAACTCAATTGGTTAAGATATATATCATCAACTAAAAGTTCAGATGTTCAAATCCCTACTTTGGCATGTTGTTGAATTCAAAATAATAATAATAATAAGGTTAAAATACCATTTTGGTCTCTATACTTTGGACTTTGTTCCATTTTGGTCATTGTACTTTCAAATGTCCAATTTTAGTTCATGTACTTTCAATAAAGCTTAAAATTGGTCCTCATGACAAGTTTGAAGTTAATTTTTATTAAAATTGGTTTAATAATAATAATAATTTTAATACAAGAAAAGACACTACTGCTGTCCGATCGAAAACTTGAAAAAAAAAACAAGGTTAAATGGTCCCCACCCCTCTTTCTTATTTTGGTTTTTTCAAGGGTTTGTTTGTTTGTTTTTTTTTTTAAATAAATAAATAAATAATAAAATGTTCAATTTTTTATTATTTTATTTAAGTCTTAAAAGCTCTATTTTAGTCTCTCAAGTTATAATATGTTTCAAATTTAGGCATTGAAATTGAGGATAGAAAGAGTTAAAACATGTTTAGTAGTAAGAGAAAAAGATAACAGTAAGAATATAATTATAAAAAAAAAATTATTTTTAGCATTCGCAAATGTCAAATGGAAGTAAAATAAGCCATGCCATTTTTTTCTCATTAAATATTTTAATAGGATTAAATTAGAAATAGAAATAAATTTTAAGAAACAAAATTAGAAATATAAATAAATTTTAGGTTTTTTTTTAGGTTAAATATATGTTATGTTCCCTAATTTTTGAGTGTTTTTTCAATTTAATCTTTATAGTTTAAAAAGTTTCAATTTAATCCCTTATGTTTTAATATTTTTTAATTATATCTTTTTGTTGAAGAATGTTAAAATTATCTAATGATAAGTTTTATGGTATGATACTAAGTGAGTTGTAGAAATTTAGAAGAGAAATTAAGCCTCCTAAAGGCTAAAAGAAAAATAGTAAAAAACTTTATGTAACTTCTTAGAAATTTGGAGCAGAAATCATAAAATTTTAATCTCTTAAATGACTTAATTTATTTTGTAAATTTTTACCAAGTCACTTGGTATCATGTAATGTGAGCTTTGAATAAGTTAATTTAAACATTTACTAATAAGGACATAATTAAAAAATGTTATAATGAAGCTTTTTAAACAATAGGACTAATTTTTTTTTTAAAAAATTCAAATATTAAGGATAGAAACACATATTTAGCCTAAAATTAAATAGGGAAAAATATCTTCTTGGTCCCTGAGTTTTCAACAATAAGTGCGTTTGGTTCCTGAGTTTTGAAAATAGACTTTTTTAGTCCATGAGTTTAGGAAAAAATACCTTTTTGGTCATTGAGTTTTGGAAATTGACCTTTTTAGTCCATGAATTTTGAGAAATAGGTTTAAAAGGTTCATTGTATTATTTTTTTAATTTTTTTAATATAAAATAAATATTCTTTATTAATTTTTAATATTAATATAACGACCTTACTTTTCCTACTAGACTTTCTAGGGGTGATGCGAGCTTGTCAATGGCTCGTTAAATTACAATTTATAAACCGATCCTAAGCTACTTAAAGCATTGAGTGGACCGAGTCGATCTTAGGGAA
Source organism: Trichosanthes truncata (assembly GCA_033996785.1). Classification (NCBI taxonomy): domain Eukaryota; kingdom Viridiplantae; phylum Streptophyta; class Magnoliopsida; order Cucurbitales; family Cucurbitaceae; genus Trichosanthes; species Trichosanthes truncata. The sequence continues at coordinate 89,585,893 of JAWPNB010000003.1, forward strand.
CCGAATATTAATTTCTCAAATTAAATTTGCAAAGGAGAAAACAAATAAAAAGGGGGGTTTTGTGTGTTTTTTATTAATAAAATAAAACATAAGCAAATAAAAGAAAGATAAATCAAATCTTACCAAATTCCAATCCAAAGGTGCGGTTCTATTCAATTGCAAAAATTGATCATAAACATTCAAAATATTTAACGTCAATTCAATCAAAAATACATGCTTATAAAATTAACACAGGAGTCAAAGAATACTTGCAATTGAAAGAAAACTACATTAATGTCCAAGCCTCACAACATTGCAATTGATTACAACTGACCTCTGAACTGGAAACATGGAGTTTAGCCAAGCATCGTGATAGTATATCTCCCGTTACACATGGTTCGATTTGATACAATAAAAGTATAAAAATAGAAGGAGAAAAGCTCTCAAAAGCTCTCTCTAAATGTCTAAGCAAAGGAGGCAAAAGTCCCAACCCTAGAGTGAAAAGTGCTATAAATAGTGCTGGGGCAGCGTTGAAACGTCGTGGGTGGCGTTGAGACGTTGCTCTAGCAAAAAAGGAAAGAATAATTTCTCGTCTGTGTGGCGTTGAGCGGCGTCGAGCACGGCGTTGAGACGCTATTGGCGTTGAGCAAGCCAAACCGCGACGTCGAGAGTAAAGTTAAGCAAAGACAAAATCTTATCGTTGAGCGGCTCGAGCATGGCGTTGAGACGCTACTGGCGTTGAGCGGCGTTGAGACGCTGCTTCTTAGACATATTTGGTAATTTTGCTCTAACTTTTTGCTCAAGTGTCCGAATGACCTCTGATTTGGGTCGTTTGAATCGTTATTCAACATAGAGTCTCCAAATACGTCTTTTGCTCAAGTCCCTACAAAATAACATGAAGACACATAAAAACTATCCAATTAACAAGAATTAAGTGTGATTAAATAAAAATTTATAGGTCCTATCAAGGGGCATTACTAAATGCATGCTAATGAAATAAAAATCAAACTTAAATAATCTTTCAAAAGGAAATAAACCTTTATAAAAATAATCAAAAACCTTTACCTCGGGATCCCTTTATTTCAAAGCATAAGAATAAACTAAAAACATTTAACAATTGAGTTAATTTTCATAACACGTCTACTAAAAAGATATTTTAAAAAATGCTAAAAATGAAGAAATTGCAGAAGGAAAACTTTTATAGGTCACCCATGGCCTATTGCAGCAACTATTCTGTCATTCGCCTAGAATGCCTTTGCCTTTACCTGAAAAGAAAAACATTTTTGAAAATAGTGAGTATTTAAAATACTCAATAAGTGACCTCACTACCGGGGTCAGGATATGCAAATACATACAAGGTGATTTTTAAAACTTTTTTCTCTAGTGGGACCTAAAACATTTCCATAGTGGAAATATTTCTCTTTTAACTTTTCTCTTCGGTTTAATGTGGACAATTAACCCAACCTAACATTTCTTTTCCATTTAACCTTTTCAGGTTCCTTTTCATTTCAACATTTTCAGGTTCCTTTCCATTTAGATATACATATTTAAATTTATGGGGTAATTGCCACAGCTTTCGAAATCATTCTATCATGAAAATTCACATGTTTGCATGAGGTCCCAAGCATTTTAAATTTTCATTCCATGATGCATCACAAGGCAACATTCTTATAAATCATAAACCACAACCATTAATCATGCATAACATTCATAAGCATATTTGGCAATCATACATGTCAAAGTCCATTTTCATATGAAATAAAGCATTTTAAAATTCATCAAAAATCATAAATAAAACTTTTATAAAACTTTTCATTTTGAATGTAAATTTCTTTTTTTTTTTTTTATTTATTTCAATTCAGTTCTCGACTTGTATTTAAGCATACCGGCATAAAGTCCCTTACCTTGGCTCAAATAGCTCGATTTCTCATTTTATGGAGATCTTTCACCTCAGCCTATAATGATTTAAAAAAAAACTTAGGTAAGTTCTTAAGGTACCTCACATGCCTTCCATAATGAACTTAAACCTTTAAGCCCTCCTATTCTAATATAGTCTTGTATTTAATCCTAATTTTCCTCAAAACAACTTCAGTAGAAATTTCATAACCATAGCATGATTCATGACTAAAATTTCATACATACTATCATGATTCATAACTTTTCCAAACATCAACAGAATCATAAAATAACGGGGCTTTATCCAACTAACTACTTACCTTGAACAGAATAATTAATATTATTCTAGGCAGCAAAGTCTTCTCCAAATTCTGTATTCCTGCTTATCCCAATTTAAATACACCCGAGAGGTAGCTGTGTGATACTGATTCTTGCTGGAATTTTACCGAATTAACTCAAATCGCCAGTTTGCTCGTCAGATCGAGTGTCTTGAAATTTAGCCCAATAATTAACGATTAATCCAGTTTTAAAGTCCTTAAATCAGATTCAGTTTAGTATCGAAATTACCCAAATCAGAACACTATCGGGAGCGAAACTGTTTCGGACTTCGAAAAGCTAATTGGGAGGGTGGCAATGCGTGGCGCGTGGACGACTCCCAAGCGGCGTGTGAAGGCACGTGGTTCGCGGATCTAGACAGATCTGGTTTTCGACGGCTGAATCTGAGTTTTTCGGTGAGTTTCGTGGCGTTCAGGTGCGTGGATGAGTTCGTTCGGTAGTGGATATGAGGTTGGAGTTCGGCCGACGGAGTTTTGAGTTGCCCGAGAGATTAGGTGGCCGACGGTGTTCGTGGGTGCGGGTGGTGGTACGTGGCGGCAGGAGGGCGAGGTTGCGACGGTTCATGCAATCCGAGCGTGCGGTGAAGTTGTGTGATGGTCGGCGATGTTCTGGGGTTCGCGAGTGGCTGCGCACAGGCGGGAAACGGATCTGGGGTGGTGTGGGCGGCGAGGAGCTTGCTGGAAAAAATTCCCTTCTGCTTCAATGGAGTGGCTATCGAAAAACAAGGGAAGAAGAAGAATGAGATGAAGAAGATGATGGCTAGGCTTTGGGAGTTGGCTTGAAAGCTTGGGCTTGAAAGCTTGAATTGGGCTTGGCTTCTACTTCTCTAATATTAAAGAAGATGATCCCTTTTGTCATTTTTTCTTCCCAATCTACCCTCCAATTCTCTAATTTCAAATATTCAAAACTTCAAAATTAACTTCCACTACACAACTTTAAACATGAAATTGGTCTTTCAATTAATTTAAATTTCAAAATTAAAGCCTTAATTAATATCTGGAAGTGTCGGTCGTTACAATTAACGATTTTTTAAATTAAAAAAAATCTCTCTTCCCTCTCTACCGCATTCTCTCTCTCATCTCTCCTCCCTCTCTACCCCATTCTCTCTCCTCTTCTCCTTCCACCTTCCTACCCTCTTCTTTGTCTCTTCCCCTTCTCTCCACCATCTCTTTCTTCCTCTCCCCTCCTCCTCTCAATACGTTGCAGCGACAGTAGTGGTGGCTTTGATTTTGGAGTAGCTGTCGGCCATTTTTTTTGTCTTTTGAGTTTGGGGATTGAGGAAAGATTATGGTAGAAAATGATAAGAAATCTTGGAGATTTATGAGATTCATGGTGAAAAAAATCATTTATCTTTTTTTATGAAGATTGATTGATGTATTGAGAAAGAGGGGAGAGGAAGAAAAAGATGGTGGGGAGAAGGGGAAAGGATGAAGAAAACGGGAGGAACGTGGAAGGAGGAGAGAGGAGAGAGAATGAGGTAGAGATGGAGGAGAGATGAGATTGAGAATGAGGTAGAGAGGGAAGAGATATTTTTTTAATTTAAAAAATCGTTAATATTAAAAATTAATAAAGAATATTGATTTTATATAAAAAAATTAAAAAAAAATAATACGAATGACCTTTTAAATTTATTTCTCAAAACTCAAGGACTAAAAAGGTCTATTTCAAAAATTCAAGGACCAAAAATGTATGTTTCTCTAAACTCAGGGACTAAAAATGTCTATTTTGAAAACTCAGGGACTAAATTTGGAACTAAAAATGTATGTTTGCCAATTAAATATTTAAGGATAAAATTGTATTTTAACCATTCCATGATACTTCATACTAGGTCTAGCGTACTCTAAATCCAAAGAACTCGAGGTTGGGCTGCACTACCATTGAGGCCCAATGAAGCGAAGTAGCCCAAAGTTGTGTCTCTTTTTTTTCTTTTTTTCTTTTTCCTTTTCCTTTTGTTTTTTTTTTCGTAATCACCCTTTTAAAATTGGCGTTTATCAAAACTATGCCTAGAAGCAACATTTTTTTCTAAAAAAAAAGGCCCTTCCCATCCATTTGGAAGTGACATAACAAAGCACAACTACGAGCCTCGGATTCCATCCTCTAATTTTTTTTCACTTACCTTGAGAAAAATCAACAATTAATCATATATAATGATAAAATGGTAAGTTAACATCATACTTAAAAACTCGTAGTAAGTAGCTAAAGTAGGCTTAACTCAGCAGTAATTGGCATGTACCATAGACCAAGAGGTCATAGGTTCGAATCCTACTACCTTAAATCAACATGTACTCTTGACCAAGAGATTAGAGGTCGAATCCCCACCCCACATATTGTAAAAAAAAAAAAATATAATAATTAAATGTTTTTTAAATAATTGAAATAAGTGTTTCTTTTTAGTAATTTAAATAAATGTTAATAACTAGATTAGTTCATCTTGCAAGCATTTTGACTCATAAAACTTATGAACAACGGTTGAAGCGAAGTAGGATGATGAAAATAAATGTAATAAATATTAGTTCTTATTGCTTTTAAAACCTTAGTTTCTGAAATAAGAAAAAAAAAACTCCTTTTAGTTTCAATTTTCAACTCCTATACTTTTAAAAATTTCACTATCAACATCATACTTAAATTAAGGCCAAGCGTCTCTATCATTATTGTGAATATATGATAAGTTCTAGTGTGACAAGTTATTTGTAAATGTGAAAAACGAGTTCCATGACATGCTATTTGTTTTATCGATTGTGTGTGAGATCTAGAGAAAAAACATATTGATGGAAGAACATAAATTTAAGGTTAGGTCTAAAAGCATTATTTTGATTGAAAAGAGTTGTAGAGCTAGGGCTGGACCTAATATTGTTCTTGAGTGCAACTAATAATAATATTCATTGGATTTATATGAATTCTTTAATAAATGAAACAGAAAATAACTTTTTTTTTTTGGAGTAAACAGAAATAACTTGTTGAGATTTCTATTGATTTTCATAAAAGGTAGGGAACTTAAATAAATTTTACTCAAATGTTAGAGACAATATTAAAACATCTAAAAACATAAAGAGTATATTAAAATTAAAGTTAACAGCATAGACTAAAAATATATAACTTAATCTAAATAATAATATTAAGTTATATTTGACTTAAATTATTAAATTATTACTTTTTATATATAAGTTTTCATGCATATTTTCAAGAAGATGGTAAGTATTTGGGACATTTGCTATAATAGAAAATCAAGGTTAGTACCAGATTTAATTTGTCACATGATAAAATATTTTGCTAAAATACCTAATTTATATTAGGTATATCAACGATATAATTTATTAATGATACAAAAATGGTATATCAAGTGATATACTTTATATTAAGAATATCAACGATATATTTTATCAATTGATACAAAAATGTCACAATATTAGTGATATATGTATTTTACATTAAGTATATTAGTGATATAATTTATTGACGATACAAACATGGTATATCAATGATATATTTACTTTCCATGTAACAAATTTATAAATATGACAACCAATTGTTATAATTTCTCCTAAATATTTTATATTAAGAGCAATTTTGTAGTCTCTAGGGGATCACTGTCCACGATCTATTTGTAAACTCTTCCTTGGTTAAAGGCGATTTAGAAGAGAATAAAAATATATTGATGACAAATTATAATTTATAAGAAATAATAAATTAAAAAACCTACGAGTTTAATAAACATGTGTTTATGAGCTTGAGATTGGATGAAGTCTAAATTTAACATTGTCTAATCTATATAGTCGTTGGTTTGCACCCTTTATTGATTTGAAAAATTGAGAATAAAGTTATAAAAAGTGATTTTTAATTTTTTTTTGAGTTCAATAACTAGAGAGGAGGTTCGAATCTCCAACCTTTTAATTGAAGACGTATACCTTAATTAGTTGATCGAGCTATGCTTAGATTGGTTTAAAAAATGAGTTTTATGAGCTTAAATCTCGTGTATGAAATACTATGCACGTACCTTCAATTTCTTTTAGGGTAACCAATTAACATCCCTAGACAAAGTGCACCAATGCTGACGAATATAATGGAGATCTCTTAGCTGAGGATTTGCTTCAAAACTAAGGCGATTGACTTGAAAGAGGAACTATAATTAATTAATGCATATATTATATATTATATAAACCAAATGCCGTACAATGCATTAAAGAGATAAAATTCCAGTGATTCTTATTCTCTTTCCAGGCATGCCTATTCAAAAAGAAATGCAATTAGACTTTATAGACTAGTTTAGCACATTACAGTTCTGAGTGAACACAAATCTAAATTAAGCTCTAATTATAATTTGTAATCGTTTACTTTGCTATTTTTAAGCTTTTGAATAACGTTCTTTCATTTTATTTTATTTCAGTTTATTGTCTAATTAAATTTGTAGAGTTGCATAATATCAAATGAAAAAGATGTATACCAAATGAAAGTATAACCTTTTTTTAGTACAACAACAGTTGGGACTGGAGATGGGATGAAAGTATAAGTTTACAATGTTAAAAATAGCAAAGGATTGATATTAGAACCATGGTTTAACCTAAAATTAATTCATGTTAGATTAATATAACCTCTTTCAATTTAACAGTTTTACCTTTTGAGTAGAAAATAGAAGAAACTATCATTTATTTGATCAATTAACGTCATCATAAATTTGAACTCAAAAGACAAAAAAACGACATCATAAATTTGAATTTGTAATTTGGGTGTAGTTAAATTGAGTGCAGGTACTTGAAAAAATACTTAAAAGTTAATTGATTTAAAAACTATATATATATGCTCTTGTCTACTATATATGTATTTTTGTTTTGTTTCTACTTTTTTTAGAAACACTTTTGAAATCTAACATTTTCCTTTTCTAAAATATTAATTTTTTTAATTAAAAAAATTAACTCTTTGAGAAGCCAAAAGATCAAGTCATTATGTTGTAACACATTGTTGAGGATTATTCATCATTTTCTACCCATATTATTGGAGTTGTGGGCATGTCTTTTTAGAATAGACTAATGATTTAATTTAATTAGCATAAATCATTGGGTCCACGTGAGCAATTCAACCACACGATATACAATATTATTTCATATCTTTTTCATCTTTTTTTAAATCACTTCCCTAATCAATAATTTACCCAAGAGGCAGGACCACAAGGATTCTGAAGACTTTATTTAGTTGGTATTTAGTGTATATAAAAATATCCATTCTTCCATATGACTTAAACTAGCAAAATAATTATAATAATAACACCAATAAAAAAAAAAGGAAACTTAAAAACGAAAATACAGCACGGCTCTAGGGCATTCTAATGTATAATAATGTATTTCTATATGATGTAATTAGCTTTTGATAAAAGTAGTTGAAGATTTTGCTGGTACCAAACCCCATTTGAATAGTTGAATTATAAGTTGTATTGATATAAAAAGAGATTGCATGATCATGGCCTGATTCTCAAGCATAAACAGGAAATCATTTAGATCATGTGGTTAGGATTTGCTTCATTACTTTTTTGCTTATTGATTTATATTTTATTCCTTTTAAATTTGGTGGAATCTTAAGCTAACCTATATAAATATTTATATAAAAGAAAATATAAATATCTCTATTGAGAACTAAATATACTGCAAGGGTATGTGTTTTTTTTTTAGAGGAGTTAATTTTTTTTTTATTTGAGTTCAAGGAGGAGGATTTGAACCTTTGAACTTTTGGTCGAGGGTACATATGAGTTGTTGTTGATATATTTATAACTTTCTATCATTTCTATCTTTTTTTTTTTTTTTTTGAAGAAAAAAGTTTTTTATTTGTGAAAATACACAATTGATTTTAAGAATAGTAAGTAAAGATGAATGTTATTGACTTTTTATAGCATTAAGAATAATTTCAATCTTGTAAATAGGTCAATCACATGGAAATAAATTGATGAGAAGTAAGGAAAACTAATTATATATCTTAAAATAAAAAAGTCAATGTTATATTCAACCAAGAGCTACAACTTTGTTAGAAGGTTTGAGAATAACAATAACAAAAAAGTTTTACATTAGAAGCTTAATTTAAATAGAACTTCCTCTTCATCACTTACAAAGATCTTTAGCCCATGAAACAATACATGAGAATGGTTAAATAACATTTCAACCCAAACTCTTTTTCTATAACATATATTTTCTCTAGCTAAACTTCACAAGTCAGCCTAGACAATGCATTCCAATATTTGGGGATGAGGTTTTGTCAATGCAACATAATTTCAAATGTTGTCTTTAACTAGGGCTCCCATTATATAAGTTACGTTGTTCATGTTGTATGTTGATAGGGACAACGACCCTCGACAGATCTCTACATTGGTATGAAAAGACCTCATACCAATGGAGATAATGTCCCTCACTTATAAACCCATGATCTTCCCCTTATTTAGCCAATGTGGGACTTTGATTATTTAGCCAATGTGGGACTTTGATTGCACTCCCAACAATCCCAACAATCCTCCCCTCAAATAGTCATCCCTTCGAATTACACTTGAGCAAATTACTGACAACTCCTCACCGGAGTATACTACTCACCCGAGGATTCTACCGACATTGCTAAGTCAGGGGCCTGACTCTGATATCACTTGATAGGGATAACAACCCTCGACAGATCTCCACATTGGTATAATATTGTCCACTTTGAGCATAAACCCTCATGGCTTTGTTTTTGGTTTCACTCAAAAGGCCTCATACCAATGGAGATAATGTCCCTCACTTATAAACCCATGATCTTCCTCTTATCTAACCAATGTGGGACTTTGATTGTACTCCCAACAATCCCAACATATGTGTTGGAAGTGCAATCAAAATTCTAGATTGGCTAAAACATAAAAAGATCATAAGTATATATAAGTGAGACACAAAATTTAATTCTATTGGTATGAGGTTTTTTGGACGAAACCAAAACGTAAAGCTATGAGGACCTATGTTTAAAGTGAGCAATATCATACTATTAAGATAAGTGAAAAGTTTTCGTTGTCTCAAACAGTTATGCATGGGAAGATGAGATTGATTTCTATCAGAATTGTTATAGACTTTCCAAGTAAGAACAAACAAACCCACCTACGAATATATAACATGTCTTTGTGTAATGTTTGGGCAAAATATTATTCATTTTTTGCCACATAGGTGTAAGATATTATAACAAATGGTCAATAAAGGCATAAAGAATTATACAACAAACCAAGTGTTTCAATTTTTAAGATTATTGTGTGTAAGGTGGAAAATGTGTTAGGTCAAACCTCAATTATATATGGTGGGGAAATTTCAAAGAGTATGAGTAATATGTTTTCAATATGACTGTGGGAAATTACATATGATTTTCAAATTTATTCCTCTCTTTAACATAAAGGTTAGTAGGAAAAGGATGTTGTGAAAAGCTAGCCAAATGATAGATTTAATTATATTAATATATATGGATATGTGTACCTTCCACAAATTATTTTTCCACAAAACTTAATTCAAAGGGGCTAGGATTAAAAGAAGAATGGACATAATAATGATCTGGTTAAGACCGTCAAATCCCTAGACTTTTCACTTAATTACAAATCTTTTTCACTATCAAAATGACAAATTTGAGTATCTTTTTAGGAGAGAAAAGGGATGAAAAAGGAAAAAAAATAATTAACATCTACTTTGTTGAAAGCATCTACAATGAGCTAATAATTTTTTCAAGCAAACTATCATCCTAAAGCATAGAAATATGATCATTAGGATTCAAATGACACATAGAGAATCTCAAAATTTATGGCCTGTTTGATAACTTGGTTTTTGGTTTTTGAAAATTGTGCTTGTTTTCTCTTCTCATTTTCCTACAATGAGTTTCATCTTTATTCAGAAAATATTGAATTATTAGCCAAATTCTAAAAACAAAAAACAAGTTTTTGAGAACTAATTTTTTTTTTAATTTTCAAAATGTGGCTTGGCTTTTGAAAAAACTTGTAAAAAATATATTACAAAATAAGGAACCATAAGTGAAACTAGTATTTATAGACTTAATTTTCAAAAACTAAAAACTAAAGGGGCGTTTGGAGAGCAAAGTTGAGTTGAGTTGGGCATAGTTAGTTTGTCAGTGAGTTTAGAAGTATGTGTTTGGGGTGCAGAGTTGGATTGAGTTGAGTCAGAAGGTCTATGTTTGGGGTGCAGAGTTGAGTTGAGTTGAGTTGTCTAGGTATCTTATGTAGTTTTTTGTAACTCGAAGTAAACTGATTTTTAGCTAATTGTTTTTGTTTTCTTTATTTTTATTTTTTCCAATCATTTATTTAGAAACATATTTTCCCAACTTTCTAACACTAAATTCAGATGTCCACTTCAAAAAAACAATATATTTCAACATAGATCTTTTTTAAAAAACATCATTCTTTATCTTTCTTTTTTTAGAAATTGACTTCTTCCAAACTATAGGCAATGTAGCTTTGATTTCTCTTTTTGCTACACATTGAACTTCTTTCAATTTATAGAAATCAAATGTTGCATTGTTTATCACAACAAATAGCAATTGATGAATGGAAAAAAAGCAATGTACCTGTATTTTTTTTTCTTTAAACACAAATTGAACTTCTATCAAAATATAGAAATCTAAGGTTTTATTTTCTAAGCACACATTGAACTTCTTTGAAACTTACAAATGAGGACCTTATTATGACATTTTTCTATTACTAATAGGGTCTTCATTATGAGGGAGTTTTTTTTAAAAAAAAAAAAAAAAAAGCATATTGAACATTACGTTTTTTTTTTTGGGTGCAAAGGAACATTGTTTGTTTACATTTGTTTAAACACATGTACTAAATTGAACATTATTACGACACTGTGATATATATGGAAAGATTTTGTAAATATTTTTCCTTTATCTTGTGATATTATGGTTGAGATCTTTTAGGAATACTTTTTCCAAATGTTTTAGGAATATTTTTTCTTCTTTATACAAGATTTGAGTGTTGTGACTGTATATATATTTTGAGTTAAGGTAAAGAATAAAATAGAGACTGCATTCTATTTTGTCATGGTATCGGAGCGTGGAAAGAAAACCTAGCAACTTTGAGCTTTTTCTTTTCAAATGGCCGAGAGCAGTAACAGTGGTCAAGGGAAAGTGAACATGATGTACCATCTTGGCTCCAGCGATGGATCTGGAAACGTGATCACTCCGATACAGCTCCACGGTGAGAATTATGATGAATAGGCGAGGGCCGTTCGAACAGCGTTGAGAGCGAAATGCAAGTTTGGCTTTTTCAATGGGACCATTGATAAGCCAATGGATGAGGAAAAGATCAAAGATTGGATTGCGATTCATTCAATGTTGGTGTCGTGGTTGACCAACACTTTTGCTCCTTCTATTCGTTCGACCTTAGGTGACTATGATGATGCTCAAGTGCTATGAAATAATTTTAAAAATCGATTGTGTGGTGAGTGGAATGAGAATATGTCAACTAAAGTCTTCCCTGGGGGAATGCAAGCAAGGAAAATCGGAGTCTGTTGCGGCTTATTTCGGTAGATTGTCTAAGATTTGGGATGAACTAATAACATATATGAAAAATTCCAACTTGCAAATGTGGTGGGTGCAAGTGTGATATTCTGACTCAAGTAGAAAAGTTGAGAGAAGAGGATTGTCTTCATTAAGTTTGATTGGGCTTGATGCTCATTATGCTTCCATTAGAACGTAGCTTCTTGCTCGAGATCCTCTACCTTCGGTAAATAGGGCGTATCAGACTGTTATTCAAACTGAACGATTACGTGGGGGGGGGGGACTTATCGGTGATCAAGGATGATAGAGAACATGTTATGGCGTTCAAAGTGCAACATGACTCAAGAGGTATATCACGTTCCATTGATCATAGTGATAAATTTTGTACTCACTGTAACATGCAAGGGCATGAAGAAACTTCCTGTTTTCAAATACACGGCTTCCCTGAGTGGTGGGGTGATCGGCCTCGTGGTGGGCGAGGTTCGGGTCGTGGAGGTCCCATGGGCAAAAGAAGTGGCGGACGTGGAGAGTTTTCTGGGAGAGGGAAAACGACCATACCTCTTGTTCGAGTGAATAAAGTAGGGACATCAACCACACCTTCTGACTCACAACAGTCCAACAATGTAAGGGATGGGTTTAGATTGGTTGGGGTGACACCAACTCAGCTCCAACAGATTCTAGATCTTCTGAATTCATTTAAGATTCACGACAAACTCTATGGTAAGCATACTAATTTATGTTGGATGGTTGATAGCGGTGCATCGAATCACATTACATGTGATTTGTCAGTATTAACTAATGTAAGAAAAGTTGATTGGTGCCCGATTGGGTTGCCGGACGGAAAATACACAAATGCGAAACTAATCGAAACTGCGACATTACCAGGGGGTTTGAAAATTGATAATGTTCTTTATGTGCCTCAATTGACATGCAATTTAATTTCTGTGACCCAATTAAGTGATGAATCACATTGTGCGGTGCAATTTACTAACAAATTATGTGTGATACAGGACCAACCAATGAGGAAGGTGATTGGAGTGGGTGAACGTCAGGATGGACTTTATTTTTTCCATGGTGTTCCTCAAGTAAAGATAGGCTGTGGATGGATATTCTTCATTTGACTTGTGGCATCAACGTTTGGGGCATCCTTCGGAAAAAATGTTGAGAATGGTTCCAACTGTGAGTCATAATAGTAAGAAACTTCATAGTAATGTCTGTGATGTTTGTCAGCGTGAAAAGCAATCTAGAAACAGTTTTTCACTTAGTACTACTAAAACTAGTCGTATTTTTGAACTTGTGCATTTGGATCTATGGGGGCCTTACAAGACTAGTTCGACTTGTGGAGCCCATTATTTTTTGACAATTGTAGATGATTTTTCTAGAGCTGTGTGGGTTTATCTGTTAAGCAATAAAACTGAGGTTGAGTCCATGTTCCTTAATTTTATTGCTATGGTCAGACGCCAATTTGGTCAAGAGGTTAAAATAGCACATAGCGATAATGGCACTGAATTTCGTTCCTTGCATGATTATTTCCCTGAGTTGAGACTTCATGTGTTGGAACTCCACAACAAAATGGGAGAGTTGAGTGAAAACACCAACATATTTTAAATGTTGCACGAGCTTTGATATTTCAAGCACACTTGCCAATTAAATTTTGGGGTGAATGTGTGTTGACAACATGTCATTTAATCAATCGAACACCCTCTGCTTTACTTCAAAATAAATCTCCTTGTGAATTATTGTTTGGTACAATTCTGTCTTATGACTCCCTTCGGGTCTTTGGTTGTTTATGTTATGCCCATAATCAACGTTGCAAAGGCGATAAATTTGCAAGTCGTAGTCACAAGTGTGTTTTTTTAGGATATCCGTTTGGGAAAAAAGGTTGGAAGTTGTTTGACTTAGAAACACACGAATATTTTGTTTCGCATGACGTAAAGTTTGTTGAGACTGAGTTTCCATTTTCTGAAACTCCACTTTCATTCTCACCGTCACCTCCCCAGATGAATGCAACTATGGACACATGGAGTGACGATGAGATTGTCGAGGATGTAGGTCATAACTTAATGGAACACATTCAAGAGCATGCGCATACCCAACCTTCTGCAGTCATGGAAAGGGAGAGACTGAGTGATTCGACATCCTTGCCTAGTGACCTACTTGTGCCTAGTGATGGTGGGGTGTTAAGTACAGATGGTGAAGGGAACGTTTCATGACAAGTTGTTGAGAGGTCACACGAGGATGAATTGGGAAAAGGCAAGCGAGTGAAATACCCTTCTAGCAGATTGCGTGATTTTGTGACTCACACCGTACGGAAATTTAGTCCATCCGACCATTCATTTGCTACATCATCTTCTTCAGCTATAACGGCAGGGTCTGAGCCCAAGTCCTTCAAAGAGGCTATGAAGCATGAAGGATGGCGCAAAGCCATGGCCGAGAAAATAAAGGCACTTGAAGATCAAGGTACATGGGTTTTAGAAACATTGCCGCCTGGAAAAAAGGCGCTCAGAGTAAATAGGTTTATAAAGAGAAGTACGATAAACATGGGAACTTGCTGGGATTGAAAGCGAGATTGGTGATCTTCGGTCACCATCAGGTGGAAGGGTTAGATTATAATGAGATATTTGCTCATGTGGCAAAAATGGTGACTATTTGGACATTTCTTGCTGTAGCAGCTATAAAAGGTTGGGAGGTACATCAGATGGGTGTCCACAATGCTTTCTTGCATGGAGAATTGGAGGAAGAGGTGTATATGAAGATTCCCCCCCGGATTTCAACATAACAACTCTGATAAAGTTTGCAGAATGAAAAAATCCCTCTATGGACTGAAACGAGCACTCCGCTGCTGGTTTGAAAAATTGTCTAGAGCATTGAAATATTATGGCTTCAAACAGTCATATTCAGACTACTCTCTCTTTACTTTGAAGAAAGGAAATATGCAACTTAATGTTTTGGTATATGTTGATGATCTAATTGTGGTTAGAAATGATAAACTTGCAATCCTTCATCTTAAGGAATATTTGGGGCGATGTTTTAAGATGAAGGATTTAGGGATGTTGAAGTATTTTCTCGGACTAGAGGTCGTTTGTAATAAACAAGGTTTTTTTGTTTGGCAGAGAAAATATGCCTTGGATATTATTTTTGAAGCAGGAATGTTGGGGGCTAAACCTGCATAGTTTCCCATGGAGCAGAATCATAAATTAGTCCTAGCAAATGGTAAAGTTGTAGACGATGTGGAACAATATAGATGACTCGTTGGGCGTTTGATATACTTGTCTGCGACTCGACCAGACCTTGCTTATTCAGTTCACATATTGTCCCAATTTATGCATCAAACGAGGGAGGAGCATTGGAATACAGCCTTACGAGTCATTCGATATTTGAAGAAGAATTCAGGTCAAGGTATATGGCTCTGGTATGATAGTTCTTTAAGTCTTGAAGGATGGTGTGATTCGGATTGGGCGAGTTGTCCTCTTACTTGTAGATCATTGACTGGTTGGTTTGTGATGCTTGGCTTCTCTCCTGTGTCATGGAAGACCAAGAAACAACACACTGTGTCTCGTTCCTCAGCTGAAGCAGAATATCGTTCGATGGCAGCAGTTACTTGTGAATTAAAGTGGTTGAAACAATTGCTGAATGATTTAGGAGTGCCTCACCAGCAGGGTATGAAGCTTTATTATGACAGTCAGTCAGCATTACATATCGCTAAGAATCATGTTTTTCACGAGCGAACCAAACACATCGAAGCAGATTGTCATTTTGTGCGAGATGCGCTTACAACTGGTATTATGTTTCCTTTGTATGTACCTACAAAGTTCCAACTGGCAGATATTTTCACTAAGGTATTGGGAAAAACTCAATTTGAATTTCTTCTACGCAAGTTGGGCATTCGAGATCTTCACGCTCCAACTTGAGGGGGATATTACGACACTGATATATATGGAAAGATTTTGTAAATATTTTTTCCTTTATCTTGTGATATTGTGGTTGAGATCTTTTAGGAATATTTTTTAGATATTTTAGAAATATTTTTTCTTCTTTATACGAGATTTGAGTGTTGTGACTGTATATATATTTTGAGCTAAGGTAAAGAATAAAATAGAGACTGCATTATGTTTTGTCAAACATCTTTGGAAAAAAGAATGTCAATATTTTACTTTTTCAAGATGACAAGAAAACAACAATATATTTCAACATTAGTATAATGTAGGAATCGAATATTCACAAAATATCAAGGGCTTATTTACATGATTCACAAAACATAATTATGGTTCACAAAATATAAGTAATGGCCAATAGTGAGTCAAGTTCGTAAGTCCGAAGAAAGATTGTTGGAGCATAGAGTCAGACCAACTAAGTACATGTGCATTTCATATTGTTTTGAACCATGGGAGTGCCGTCGGTCACTAAAAATTGTTGCCAACGATAGTCACCGGAGGCGGGACTGTCGGTTGT
Source organism: Trichosanthes truncata (assembly GCA_033996785.1). NCBI lineage: Eukaryota > Viridiplantae > Streptophyta > Magnoliopsida > Cucurbitales > Cucurbitaceae > Trichosanthes > Trichosanthes truncata. Next base: position 89,602,048 of record JAWPNB010000003.1, read on the forward strand.
AGGATATGGTCTCCAACGATTGCCATCGATCATCTGAGAAGGTAGTCGGTAGTGGCCATCAGTTGTCGCATATGGCTATCGGTCGTCAGAGAAGGCCGTTGGTCGTTGGAGATGCGATGATAAAATATGTTAATAGGGTTACTGTACAAGTTGGTGTAGTTAATATCCTTACACTGTAGCGTTAATTTCTCCATGGGCCAAACGGTACTCAACTCAACTCAGTGGGCCAAACGCTCCCTAAATGGTTATGAATGAAACCTAAAATTAACCTCCAAAGTATTTAGAATACCCAAAACAGCAACTTTCTTAGAATATGGGATTTTGAAGATATCATATTTTGCCAAAATCCTAAAAACAAGGGAAATTGCCATGTTATATTTGACTAAACTAATAATATATTAACAAACCAAAACAACCGAATAACTAAAATAATATTATTTTTACAATGGATAATCGTGGCAAATTCAATAATAAGATTGACTTATATCCGTATAGAAATACACATGATAGATTTTATGCTCTATTATTTTCAGCCCTTCTTTCTTTGTTTTTTTTCAACAACCATATCTTATGAATTTATCCAAAAGATCAATGGGGGTTTGCTTGGACAAAGATCACCGTACGATCAAATCATGATTATCCGAGGTGCTATGGTCTACCCAAGACAAAAATGTTGGTTGTTGGGTTTGAACATTCAATCACAATTTCTCTAAGTTACATATTTAATTAACGCCCACAAAAAAAAAAAAAAAAAAAAAGGAGGAGAGAGGGAAAAAAAAAAACTAGAAAGAAAATATTATAATACATGCGTGGCCGGTGAGTCATTCCCCAGCTAATGTTGTCTCTGAAGGATTTTTAATGGAATCTTTGCCATCTCAACTCGAAGCCCATTCAAAATACTTGCAAGATATTACCCTAACAAACGCATCTTCTTTGTTCTTCACATAATTGCAAAATTCTTAGAGAGAGAATTTTTTTTTCTCAACCAGCTATATAATGTACCCTTTACAGAAAAGTGAAGAGAAGTGCTTCCAGATTTCGTTTAATCCTCACCAACACATAATCCCAGAAGATCTGATTTTTGGGCGTCAAGTTTCAGTGGAAGCTCATGACAATAGTAATAATAATGGTGTCAAGAATTTGGGCATTCGTAGGAGGAGGAAGTTGCTTGAAAATTTGGATCATGATTTTCATGGAAATGGTGTTTCTGATCAAGATCATAAAATCAAGTTGATGCATAGAGAAAGGGAAAGGCAAAGAAGACAAGAAATGGGTGCTCTTTATATGTCCCTAAGAACCCTACTTCCTCTTGAATTTATCAAGGTGATTGTTATGAATTTTTTTGTTTTTTTTTTTCACTCTCTTTCTTTGTATTTTTCTAGTGATTTTGCATGAACCCACTTAGATCGGGTTATTGTGTCCCAAAATTAAGCAACCCTTTTTGATGAAGTTTTGTTTCATCACTAAAAATCGTAGCTTTCTTCTTGTTATTCCTCGAGCTCCTAAAGGTTTTTTTTTTTTTTTTTTAGTGGGGTTTTTTTGGTCTTTCAAATTATGATTTGATGGAAATGGGATTTCAGGGAAAAAGGGCGATATCGGATCAAATGAATGGGGCGGTGAATTATATAAAGCATCAAAAGAAGAAAATCAAAGAGATCGAAGCGAAAAGAGATGAATTGAAGAAGCTGTATAGTTCAAACAACGTCGAGAAATCAAGAGGACAGACTCCAATTTGCAGCTTCAAAATTTGTTCCTTTGATGGAGGACTTGAAATCTTGATCACAACAAATGGTTTCCATGGATTTCCCCTCTCAAGAATCTTGAAAGTTGTTGTTGAACAAGGGCTGGAAGTCATCAGCTGTGGTTCAACCACAGGAAACAATAAATCAATTCACACCATTCAAATGGAGGTAAGGTTATTGCTTATTTATCCACAACAACTAAAATCTCATTTGGTAATGATTTCGTGTTTTTAACTTTTCTCTTTTTCAAAAATTATGTTTGCTTTCTCCTGTTTTTCTTGCTATGTCTTTCACTCTCAAACATACCTGAATTCTTAGTCAAATTCTAAAATCAAAAACTAAAATTTTGAAAACTAATGATAACTATTTGATTTTTGAAAATGGTACTTATTTTCTCTCAAATTCCTTACAATGGTTTTCATCTTTCTTGAAGAAATATTTGAATTCTTAGCTAAATTATATATAAGTAAATAACAAAACTAAGAAACTCATAGATAGAAGCATTGTTTAAGCTAATTATCAAAAACCAAATGGTTATCAAACGGAGCCTAACTTTTAAAGTTTCAAATTTTAGTTTAGATTTTGAAAAGTAGATAACAAAACAAAAAAACATGCATGTATAAGTACTGGTGCTTATAAGCTGAATTCTTAAAAATAGAAAACTGAAACCAAAATAGTTATCAAACTAGACCTGTATCCTGCAAATGGATTTGGCTTTGAAAATTTCAACGTGCAGGTTAGTGATTCAACCTCCCTTGATCTCCCTCAGCTTGGAAACAAGCTTACAGAAGCAGTGCCACAGCTGAGACAAGTAACAGATTAACATTAATTACTTCTTGTTGTTTGTGCTTAATTAGGCTTTACTTTTTTCTGGGATCTGATCTCTCACTAGTTTGTGCCATAAGATTCAGCTGGCTTCACTCTGAACTCTAACTGTTCTTTTTGTTAGAATAACTTTCCTTTGTACCATATAAGAATCTGGTTATCTTTGTGAAACCTAGCTGTTCTCTTGCCTTTTGACACTCATATTGCTGATGGGAAAATTTAGACATCGCTTATAGGTTCTTTTGGAGAGTACAAAATTCCCTAACTTTCTAATATATGTATAAGTACATTAAAACTATATATTGATATATTTTTCATGCATGTGCACAGAATAATGCGTTTTCATGCACACGTATATAAGCTCATGTAATAATCGAAATTATAAAGTAAAGAAAAAAGAAGAATATTAGAAAGAGAAAATCAGGATTATCAAACCCAAATAATGAAGAATAATATGTACATAGAGATAAATATACGTGCATGAAATAATTATATAGTTTTAATGAGGAGTTAATAATCAGTGCTAACACACAAACTAAACTTGGGAGAAGGAGATGAGACAAGGTGATACCTACCTAATAGATACCATATTTACATAGGATACACGTTGCAATTACTTCTTTCCTATGTACATATATACAAAACTTTGTTCAAAACAAACTTGGGATGGAACTAGGTTATGTTACATAAGAAAGAAGCAATTCCAACGTGTTTAAATAGATACCATATTTACATATATGTATCTCTACCAACACGGTCTCATGGAGTTCAAAATCTAATTTCATTCACTTCTATGACACTTCAACTGTAGCTCTAAACTGGAGAGCCTTCTTCTAACTCTCTCCTTGTATGTCTCTTGCATACTTTTTTTTGCGTCTCTAATGAAGTATCATTTATCCAAAAAATATATGTATCTCTACATCTTTACCATCCCTCTAAATTTTAGGAATAGGCATCATATCTAGGACTTAGATATGAGAAATTAGTCTATGGTGCATTTAGTGTTTTAAATATGAGCATTATTATTATTATTATTTTGCTTTAGAAGAAGAATATTGTTCTATTTTCTAGCTTAAGGAGTTCTAACTCTATTCTTCATACTTGGTTAATTGATGTCTTCTCTCGAAAAAGGTTTACATGTGAGCTCCAGTCTTGTCTTGACTATAAAAAATGTGGCATTTATGTAGGTAATTATGAACATTTTTCTGTAACACGATGCATCAATTTCTGCATATAGTGATGTCAATACATAAATCTATCTATCTATCTATCTATCTATCTATCTATCTATATATAGAGTAAGAAATAATACTTGGATTAATATATTGAGATCAAGGTGTTTTTGGTTGTAATCTTCTGGATGCAATGTGGAGTGTGGTATTCCTCTATTTTTTGGAGAAAAAATATGATTTTTTTTTTCAGTTAAACTTGGCTGCACACTAACAGGTTACAAACTCTTACTATTATTATTATTATTATTATCATTATTTTACTTTTTTCAATATAATTGAAATGCAGAAGATTATTTATTTACACAAATGCTAGTCATTTTATACTTGAAAACGGATATTATTAACAGAGTCACTACAAATGCAGTTTGATATAATATAATGGTGAGTAACTTCTTGTGTGTAATACGTCAATAAATTCATTACTATTTGTAGCTACGGTTAAATATCTGATCATCATGAGTTAAATCAAATGCTATATTTTTTAGCTTCCATTTTATGCTTGCACCAAGAATATTTCTTCAACAATTAAATTGATAAGCGTATATCCCACACAATGTAGTTTGGTTAATTGTGAAACCAAAACCAAAGGGTGACCATGATGATAAGGACAACGAAATCTCTACCTATCTTGACAATGGTATGATATTGTTTACTTTTGGCATAAGCTCTCATGACTTTGCTTTTGGCTTCTCTTAAAAGACCTCATACCAATGGAGACAATTATCCTCACTAATATACCCGTAATCACTCCATTTCCTAGCCAATGTGATACTTTTTTTTTTTGACAAACCAGTCACCAAATTAACTACAAACCATGTCCTCTTTAGAACTGAAGGACACCCAATCGGGAAAAGTATCAATCCCAAAAAACCCATCACCTTCCCAAAAAGGATGGGGAAAGGAGGGGACTCCAACATCCCGAGAGCAAGAAGCATGACTAAGCTCAGTTACAACACCACCAACCTCAGAAGGTGGAGCAGCAGCAACCTGAGAAAGCAGATGGGCGGTTTTGTTGCATTTCCGATTACACTTGACAAAAGCCTTCACACCCACACTCTTAGCCACTTCAGCAATCTCATTCGAGAGATTCTTGGTCTCCGACAGGTCTACCGCTTGACCATTAACAATATTGATGATTTCCGAGCAATCTGACTCCACAATCAACGGCTTCATTTGATCGAGGGGCAAGCTCTTTACGATAAGCATCCCCAGCAGAATCACTTTAGCTTCTAGCGCTTTGATAGGCCACATGCGGTTAAACGGAAGACAACCAGTACAAATAAGAGATCCCCGGGAGTCCCGGAGAATCCATCCGAACCCGCTAGCCTTACGATTTTCGACCCAAGTGGCGTCCGCATTCAATTTTTAGGAACCGTTGGGGGGGGGGGGGAGTCCATTTCTCCTGACTCTCGAGGGTCTTTGATTTGCTCTGATTTAATGAATTACCTGCCTTATCCACACAAACCAAAAGACATTTATCAATAAAAGAACAAAGCAATCTAAATGAAGTTAACTTTGAATGAGAATAAGAAATGTCATGGTTATAGGTGTTCCGCAGATTCCATATGCACCAAACTATAGCACAAACTTCCTTCAAATTGTCCTCGTACGTTCAGGCTTTGAACCATCCAATCCCAATAGTTTCTAGGGTCCCTCAAAGGCCTACTGCAACCAACATTCTGGAATAAACTGGGGATGTACAGATTCCAAATCCTCCTAGTCAGATTGCACTCCCAAAAGAGATGGGCTGTCGATTCGACCTTGGATCTGCAAAACAAACAACAAGTGTTAGTATTGACCCTCTTTTGCAAATATTAACCATTGTAGGGATAGCATCGTTGAAGACTTTCCAAGCACATAATTTAAACTTAGGAGGGATGTTGATCTTCCAAAGAGTAGTCCAGGATCTATCTTTATGAGAGGGGTTCGATGAAGACGCAATACACGTTGAACCAGAATTAACAGCTAAGTGATAAGCGCTTTTCACTGAGAACACCCCTTTGGGATCAAGATTCCAAATAATTTCATCCCTCGCGTTCGACCATTCAGAAGGAGTATTAAGAATATCTTCTGCATCACTAAGGATAAAGTGATCTCTAATCGTGTCCTCCTTCCACTTGGAATTGACATCGAGGAGCTCACTTACTATTTTACCTCTACACCCATCTCTAACCCAAATCGGGCACATACTCCCCTTCCTAGCAATCTAGGGGTCTGTATCAATGACAATGCGCCTTCCCTTATCGACTTTCCACCTATACCTGCGAAGAAACAAGTCCCTCCTCCACACAATGCTCCGCCAAGTTGGGGTCTTCAAGAAGTCTTTGTCTTTAAAATATCTTCCCTGTAGTACCTTGGCCAACAACAGTCAGGATTCCTAATAATACGCCAGCTCACTTTTGCTAGCATAGCTTGGTTAAAATCTTTAAGGTCCCTGAATCCCAGACCTCCTGCACATTTGCTAACACACAGTTTTTTCCAACTCATCCAGTGAGCACGCTTTCTGTCACTCGAAGACCCCCACCAAAATAAAGCGCACAACCTGTTTATCTCCTTACAAATGTTATCCGGAAGGCGAAAACAACTCATAGTATGCAACGGAATAGCTTGAGCTATAGCCTTGATAAGCACTTCTTTCCCTGCTTGTGAGAGTAGGCACTCCTTCCATCCATGCAACACTTTCCAAACCCGCTCTTTTAGCTTTTGGAACATCTTACTCTTGTTACGTCCGCTTTGGGATGGAAGACCAAGATATTGACCTAACGAACTCGTTCTTTTAACCCCTAACAACTTACTCAGAGTACTCGCTTTTCCAGTAAGGATGTTTTTACTAGTCATCAGGGAAAAATTATCAAGATTGATCGTCTGTCCGGACGCTCTTTCATACGTTTCTAACACTTCTTTGATCTTCAAGCAGCTTCCTTCTTCTGCCTTGAAGAAGAGGAGACTATCATCTGCAAAAAATAAGTGAGTAATATAAGGACAGTGATGATTAACCCTAAAGCCTTTAATAGCAAAGATAGAATCTTCCCTGTTTAGCAATGCTGATAATCCCTTAGCGCTAATCAGAAACAAGTAGAGGGATAGAGGATCCCCTTGCCTCAACCCACGGTGAGGGCTAAACTCCTCTTGGGGGATTCCGTTGAGAAGGACCGAATATTTGACCGATTCCACACACCCCATAACTTTGTCAATCCACCTTTGGTCAAACCCCATATGCGCCATGGTCTTCCTTAGGAAAATCCACTCAACCCAATCATAAGCCTTGCTCATGTCAAGCTTCATGGCAATAAAGCCATCCTTCCCTGTTCTTCTGGAATTCAGGGCATGAATACATTTAAAACCAATAAGAACATTATCAGTGATAAGAAGACTCGATACAAAGGCTGATTGGCTTTCTGAAATTACCAAGTCAAGGATCTGCTTTAGCCTACTAGCCAGGGCCTTAGTTATCACCTTATAAACAACATTGCATAGGCTTATAGGCTGGTACTCATTCACGACTCTCGGATTTTTAACTTTTGGAATCAACGTAATGTAAGTATTGTTCAGGTGCTCCACTCCCATCCCTTCATTGAGGTACTTAAGACACACCTCCAAAGTATCATCCCCCACCACCTCCCAGTAATTCTGATAGAATAAGGCATGAGCGCCATCAGGCCCTGGCGCTTTGGTTGGCCCTAAACTTTTAAGAGCGAAAGTGATGTCTTCTCTAGAAAAAGGCTTGAGCAGACATCTATTAAGATCCTCTGAGATAGCACCCAGAATTCTTGAAATGGTTCTATCAATAGCCTCCGTGCAAGGGTTAGAAGAGCAAAAGATGTCCTGGAAATACTGAAGAGCAGCCTCAACAATATCACCCTCAGACTCAACCCATTCTCCTAACACATAATGATGATCTCGCTAGAGCAGAGAGGGAGCTCGAGGCTTTGTTAGAGGAAGAAGCCAATGTGATACTTTGTTTGCACTCCTAACACATAATCCATATTAAAAAAATATATAAATTTTAGCATATATAAAGGTCAATTTTTTTTATGCATGATCTCAATGCTAAAATTGAATCGTGATGTTGGCTGATTTTCTATAATAACAAAGATCATGAATATATAAATAAACGACAATATTTTCATTGTCACGAGGCTTTTTTTAATAAAACTAAAAATAAAATCTTGAGGACTTATGTTCATAATGAATAATATCATATAATTGTGAAAGCGTAGAGAGGTCCACGACCATGCATATATGGCGCACACAAAGGTTGATTAAACATATTTTGCACTTTGCACATGTTGTGATCAATTCGTACCAACAAAAAATATATTTATCCACATACAACCCGCCTATTGTCTAGAAATTGATTGATCCCTCATTCCAATTTTGCAATTAAAAATTTGGAAATTGGATTCTCCTTTTTTCCTCATGATTCCTCTGCGTTGCTCTTTGTTCCTTTTATCATTACTTTGTAGATTGAAAGATGTATCAATTGTGAATGGATGAAGAGAGTGCCACATATTCTCCCAAAACAAAAAAAAAAGGGGGGGGAAAGAAAGTGCTATACATTACCATTTCAGATACTGAATGGACAACTCAACCATCCAAATCCTGGTGAGGATGTTTTGTCTGCCAATTAGCTGACATTCAATCAATAGAAATTATCCATAAGAGCTCCCCCTTGCTCGAGGGAGAGAGACGACAATAATACTCATTTTGTCTAACCAACATGTTAAGAGTTACACGTGGATATAAAAATTGATTGAATTTTATCGATTTATGATGAAATAACGATTATTTGAGACTGCCAAGCTAACATAGCTAAATTGGTTAAGACATAAGTTATTGATTAAAATATCATAGATTTAAATCTTTCACTCCATATATTGTTGAACTAAAGAAAAAAGTCATTCCAGACATAAGAGTGAATCTCTTATAACTCATGTTATTGAATGAGGTAAATTATTGACAGAAATCATTTTTTTAGGAATAGGTTGAAATCAATGTTGATGTGAAAATATATTTAAAATACAAAAGGCTAGACACAAGATTATAATAGTTTACTTATTAATTAGTTATTTATTAGTTGCATCTATTATCAATCATGGTAAATTCTTTTTCCTAGAGTGAAATTTGATAGATAATTATAAAAGACAACTCAAGAAAATTCGGTGTTTTGTCTCTTTAATATCTTATATTGTCTTTCATGAATGACATTCTGTTAGTTTCTTGATTAGGTCTCAGTTTTGAACGATTGATGGCGCAAAATAGTATCTCTTATTTATTGTTAGGAACCAATCTGAATTTATAACTCAAAAACTATGTTAAAAAAAAAAAGAAAGCAAACTATGAATTAACTATTTCGAGAGTCACTAGACTAAAAATTATTATCTTTTTAATATAAAATGTGTTTTTCTGTACGTTTCCGAGATGTTTTTGTGAATTCATGGAGAACATTATTATTATTATTTTTTTGATTTTCTTATAATGTAGTTAGTAACTAATATAATGAAGTAGGCAACCTTGTTGAGCATGGTTAACAGGTTAAGACATTTTTTATTTTTGATCAAAAGGTCAGATATTCAAATCTCTACTTCATTTTTTTTTTGTTATAAAGATTTTTCATATAAAATTTGTGTGGATTATGATAATATATGACTAAAAATAAAATTATGTACGTATATATTTTTAAATAGGTGCTTACCAAATGTTTAAAAGTTGTCGTATTTGCAAAATCATAATTCTGTTGTTATATTTACAAGATCAATAATCATGTTATTATATTTGTAAATATGACAATGTCCATTAAATATTTTCTAAATTTTTAATTTAAATATAAATGTTTTTTAGAGGATCAAATAATTAATATACTAAAATGGTCAAATGAAGAAATCTTGGTAAGAATTAATTGTAGTATAATAAACACTAATGTTGATTGAGTGACTACTTTTGAAATTCTCTTTAAAAAGTACTTAGAAAATAGTTTCTTATAAATTCTTTAAAAAAATTGCTTCTTATAAAGTAAAAGTTATGGACAATGTAAAGCTTTATATATTGAAGTGTACTAATGAAATTGATGAGATTGTGCAAATCAACATGTGATCTCTTTTTCCATATATTAAGGCAAAATATTCTTCAACAACCATATTTATATAATAGGTACAACGTATGTAGCAATTAGCAACTATGTCACAATTTTATGATATTCCCACCTAGAAATATAAAAAAGTACAGTTGTCACTAGTTCAAAGTATCAAAGAAACAACATTAAAAATTAAAAAATAAAAAATAAAAAGGAGCAACTTTTGTAGAATTGGCTTAACTTTTGCAATTTCTCTATTGTTTTGTTTACTATATGAGGATGAAGCAAAATGCCCAATTTCTTGTGAGCTTTCTACTTAGTGACCAAGCTCACAACGTGGTCCATACTAAGTTTCTAATTTTGAAGTGTGTTTGTTGGTTCAGTGGTTTTATCCTCAATAATTGCAAACACTTTATGTAAGAAACATAAAATAATGTCAATACTTGTGATTGGTGGCAGGCAAGAGGATAAGTATATACTTGATGTTGTTCCAAGATATAGTTAATGTTTTAGTCTATGAATAAGTTAGTGGATAAGCCATTAACTAATTACTATCTCAAAAGTTGATGGTTCAATTTACCACCATACAATTGTTGAACTAAAAAAAAATAGTTGTTTTAATGTTCTTGCCTTTTTAAATTATTACCAAAATACTTCTTCATGAGTTTTTTTTTTTTTTTTAGTTCAACAATATGTGAGGTTGAGAATTCGAACATCTGACTTCTTTAAAAAAAAAAACTCATGCTCTGATATTTTAAACACTCCAACACTCCCTCTCACTTGTGAGCTTGAAAATTTGTAGAAAGATCCAAAAGTAGACATTAATATTAATTGGGGAAGGAATTGACATTACTGAAGAAGTTCGAACACAAGACCTCTTGCTCTGATACTATGTTAAATTAACAATCAACCTAAAACCTTAAGCTGATGGATTATGGTAAATTTAATTATATCAACACTCCAATAGCTATTTCTTCATGAGTTTACCCTATATTTTGAACCATTATATAAATATAATTGCATTTATGTTATTCTAGCCCTTGCTTCCAATAATCTAAAAAAAAAAAAAAAAAAAAAAAAAGAGCCATTAATTGCTTCCAATAATTTCTTACAACGAGAGATAAATTTATAGTAAAAACTATTTTTTTAGTATAGCTCAACTGTATAATTAATGTGTATTATTTCTCTTGACGTTGGAGGTTCAAATCTCGATACTTTGCATTTGTTGTCTTAAAAAAAATAGGTAAAAACTTTTTTTTTTTTAATGATTGTACGTATAGCAATTAACAATATTTTAATTTGTATGCGTTATAATTATAATTAGACCAGAGCATTAAAATTATGTTTGTATATTTAAAGTGTGTTTGGGTATATGTCTCTATGCTTAACTCTTTCAACTTGGTTTTCAGTTCTTTAAGTTCGATTTTTGGCTTCTTCATGTTTTTTTTTTGTTTTTTGTTTTCCTCCTTCAGTATGATATTTTAAAAAATGTGGTATGAGTTATTTGATAACCATTTGATTTTTAGTTTTTGATTTTTGAAAATTAAATTTGTTTTCTCGTAATTTGTTTACAATAGTTTTTATCTTTCTTAAGTAAACATTTGAATTCTTAGTCATATTCCAAAAATAAAAACAAAATTTTGAAAACTATGTTTTTAGTTATCAAAAATTGACTTCGTTTTTTAAAATATTGGTAGAAAGTAGATAACAAAACAAAGAAACTTATAAGCAGAAGTAGTGTTTATATGCTTAATTTTCGAAAACCAAACACCAAATGGTTATCAAACGTGGCCTAAGTTGTTGGATTTTGAAAAATGAGTTAATTTAGGACTCATTTAGTAACGTTTCTATTTCTTATTTCTTGTATTTCGTTTCCGTTCTTATTTTTTGTTTCCTCTTTTTTAATTAAGAAAAACATAAATATTGCATTTGGCAACTGTTTTTTTTTTCTTGTTCTTTCTTTTTTATTAAGAAAAAAAATAAAAACATTTTTGATAATCATTTCTTGCTCTTGTTCTCTGAAATTTTAAATTAAAAATGTAAAAAAATTATATAAAAATTAGTTTTGAAAATTAAATATCCAAAATTTTTATGTTATGTTTATTTTTGAATATTTGTTATACATTTTATAAATCAAAAATAAAAATTGTTTAAAAATAAGAAACGTAAAACTAGAAATAGAAACATATTGTAATAGTTGATTATATTAATAAAAAAATGTGAGGTCTCTCTTCATCTTTCTGATGTGGGATCCTCAACATGGTGCCTCTTTGGGTTCATCATTCTAGGGTCGAATCCTAATTTTTTGATTGGATACCCATTTGGCCTTCATGGACTTTGATTCCATATTATATAAACATAAGGTTCCATCTCAAAACCAATTGGCAATGAGAGGAGTAGCTCATGTATCTTATAAACTATGAGGTCTCTCTTTATTTTTCTAATGTGGGATCTTCAATATGCCTCCTCAAGATGGTGTCTCTTTGGGTTCACCATTCTTAGGTTGGATCCCAATTTTTGGACCCAACAAGTGGAAAAATTGTTGAGGGGGAGGTCCTGAGTTTAAACCTATGTAATGTCATTTCTTCCTCAATTAATATTGATTTCTACTTTTGGGTCTCTTACAAATTTTTAAGCCTACAAGTGAGGAAAAAATTTTGGGTTCACCATGCCCCTTCAAAAACTTAAGTTTTTTGGTTAATTGGTAATTTAACATGATATCAGAGAATGAGGTCCCGAGTTCAAACCCCTATAATGTCATTTTCTCTCCAATTAATATTGATTTCTACTTGTTGAGTCTCTTACAAATTTTCAAGTCCACATGTGATGGAGAGTGTTAGGGTGTTGATATAATTAAATTTACTATAACCTATCAATTTAAGCTTTTGGGTTGATTGATAATTTAATAGATTAGTGATTGATAATTTAACAAATTAGTGATGGCGCACCTAATAAATTTTAGTTTAAAGTATTTTCGTGGATGAAAGTTTCCTACCTCACGCTTGTATATTTGTCAAAAAAAAAAAGAAAAGAAGAAAAAAAAACAAAGAATGTTTCGGCTTTGGGACTAACAAGATTATTTTTTTACCTAAAGAAATAAAATATTATTTTTATCAGAATGAATTATAAAAAGGCAAATATTTGATCATTGTTTTAAATAAGAGTGGCCCTAGAAAAAGGGATCCCCAAGATCCCTATCTTGGGGAGATATGATCTTTGATACTGTTGGTGCCACTATCAGCTTTTGACATTCAAAATATATTACCAACTGCAGCAATACAATAGTGCTACCAAATTTTCCCTTTTAATATTATTCCTAAGTATTACCAAATCAAATATTTCTTGTATGAAAAATTCAGTTGTTGGCCCTAGCTAGAAAGTTGATATGACTATATGAGCATTAAAAAAATGAAAAGAAACTTTCTATGATAAATTGTCTCCACATAATTTGATATCACAAAAAGAGTGTAAATATTAATATATTCATTTGAGTCTACACCTCTATACTTTATCTTTGGCTCATGGTTTTAATAATAAGCTTAGAATTATTATTATTGGAGTTGAAAAATCTGAATTTATTGTCTACATTTAGAATGGTAAGAAGGAAAAAGTTATTGAAGCTATAATTTGTGTAAAGTATATATTTGATTTTTGAGTTTATGATTTGTTTGAAGAAAAAAAAAGAGAGCTTTCTTAAGTTTGGATTTAAGCCTATGAAAATTTTTGGCATATTTGGCATGCAACTCATATTCTATTTTTCTTTGTTTTCGAATTCTCTAAATTAAATGAATTTAATGATCGGTTTGGTGGATTTGTTTTTTAAAATAGTTTTTGGATTATGTGATCCAAATAGTGAAAATTCTAAATTATTATGTTTTTAGTGTATCCAAATTCTAAAATTGAAAATTAAAAATACATAATCAAACTAAAAAAAGATAAAAGCTTAGATAAATCTCCTGTTATAAAGGCATCTCATTTTCATTAAATGGTGTTGCATCTATGGAAAAACATCCCCAATTGATTGCATAGCAACAATAATTTGAATATGCAAATATAGCAACCAAAAAAATAAAAAATCAAATCCACTCACCAAATAGACTAAGGCGACCTTGAAATTGGTGATAGTTTCTTCCTTTAACAATGTCTCAATCTCATATATCTATTATTGATAGACATTCAATGATTGATATCACCAATTTACGTCTATTTAGTCTATCGATGATAGACGTTCATCACACCAATTTATGTTATTAGTCTGTTAGTGATAGAAATATATTATTGATAGACATTTAGATGTCTCAACTCTACACGTCTACCGGTGATAGACGTCTACTAGTGATAAGACGTCTATTAGTGATATACGAAGATAAACAGGAAATTATGTAAAAATTTCTAAATAGATGCACGAAAAAACTTTACAAAATTGCTATATTTACATAATTATGATCTTGTTGCTATATTTGAAAATATAGCTATTTGAATTGACACCCATTAAAATGGTCCAAATTAAAACATGTATAACATAATATATTATAAATTATATAATATTTTAAAATAATAATTATACAAAAGTTATAACATAAAATATGTCAATAAATTTGTTAATATTATTTGAGTTTTAACTAAGTATTTTGTTGGTAATTGCCACTAGTTTTATTGTTTGTGAATATATTATTGAACAAAATTTGAATAACTTCTACGGTTGAGATTTAATTTCTAAGTCTACTACCAAATACATGTTAAAAAATACAGTAAATTAAACCCATGAAATACTACTATTTTTCAGTGAATCTATTATTGTTTTTAGATCACTAATCAAACACACCGTTGTAACTAAACATAGTCTAGTGAATAATTATTGATCTAAACATAAATTAATCCTCCTAATAAATTGATGTTTAAATTATTATACTTACATCTTAAATTTGTTGGGTGATCAAATTGAAAAATTTTAAGATAGCTAGTCCTAATTTTCCTTTGCATAATAGCCATATATAAAAACAGTAATAATAATAATAATAATTAACGAGAGAGACATACACTACAAACATAATGCTCCATCAAGAATATGCCTTATCTTTACGGAAATCAGACAAATATTTCTCTAATAAATAAACAGACTAGGGTGCATTATGTTGAACTCACACCACAATGCAAACACATTTTCTGTAACGACCCTATAGGCTCAACACGCTACCTAAGAGTCATTACTAAGTCACGTCGCTATATTACCGAAAATTTCGGCAGCATAACGACGTAACTACGCGAAAACCAAAAATTAGACCCTTACCTGATAAGACATAGAAAAACACACTTCTAAGATTTTCAAACAACCTCCTAGCATCCAACAAACTTCTCAATATGATGCTAGGGTTCAAACAGCAGAGACCAAGTGAATTCAAAGATAGAAAGCCAAATACACGTGCACGATTTACAAAGAAAGGTTAAAAGACCTTGAAACATCCTCCTAAACATTAAAAAAAACTCGACATGAGTTCTATGTACATCCTGAAACATAAAAGAAGCGGAATAGCGATCGCTCGGCTCCCATGACTCGAGTAGCTGATCTCCGGTCATGCGCTAGGGCCGATCTTAGCCTTACCTGAAAACATTTTTAAAAGAAAAAGGGTGAGTATTAACGAATAATACTCAGTAAGTAACTCATAGTTTCAAAGTAAGAGTTTCAATCGCATGCAACATGTCATTTTAAATCATAAAGCCATCGTAAACCATCGCTTTAGTAGGGGACCTAAAATTCGTTTTATAAACCATGTACTTTTCCTCGCGGTTCTCGTGAACGATTAAATTCTCCCGAGGGCCTCGTGAATAGTCCGAAGACATAGTTTTTCCATCGAATAGAGTCCTCCCCTAACTCTGAGAGTTGAGCTCGAAAGCTAACATACATCGTGGAGTCCGAAGACTCAGCCCGAAGGCTACCATCGTGGAGTTCGAAGACTCAAGCCCGTAGGCTACCATCGTGGGGCACTCTCGAACCCCGGGAGCATAGAGAGTCCGAAGACTCGGGTTCCCTCATAACCCACATAAAACTTTTGGGAGAATTATCGTCACGGCCTTACATAAATCTTTTCATGAGCACACAACACATGCATGAGGTCCCATTCGTTTTAGAACATAGTTATGAATGCATGAATCAAGACAATCGCATTTCAAAGACATACATATCATTTCCATTCTTTTTAACATGAAAACTCAAATAGAACTCATGAAACTAGTGTATAAAGGAATATACATATAAAACACTTTCTTTCTTAAATACTTAACATGAAAACATAAACTTCAAAGTAAATATAGAGCTAGCTTTAGGTTTCGAAAACTTCTTTCGTTGTGAGATCCCTTACCTTAAATCTTTACTTACTAAAATACCCTTTCTCTACTAGTAATGAGCTTCTCGAGTTCCCACTCCAAGTACAATCCAAGGTCCTCGACAAATCACCTAAAAAGTTTCCTAAACGTGTCTTAAACCATCCGAATTACGCTAAAACACATTCTAACATTAATAACTCGACGAAACGGACCAAATGGCGAAATTTACCCAACTCCGGCGAACGGCGGCGCGTGCAGCGGCGGACGGCGGCGCGTGGCCGGCGCGTGGGGCTGCCAAACGGCGCGTGGACTTCGAATTTAGACAGATCCAGCCCCTTTTTGGTCGGATCTACTCGCAAACCGACGATTTCCTGTAATAAACGAACTCCGGCGAGACAGAAACCGCAACACCGGCGCGTTCAAAGACTCCGGCGAAGCTGCGGCGGTTCGAGTGAGGTTCACGAGCTGCAGAACCGTCGAGGAGGCGCTCGCTCGGCGGCGTTCGGCAGCGAGCTGCAGTGGGCTTCACCGGCGATCGACAACGGAGGTGCGTGGGTCTTCGTGAGAGCGGATCTGGGCAGTCGGAGAGAGGCTCCGGCGAGCTGCGGCTGGAGGCTGAACGGACACGAACGAAGAAGGAACAGACGGCGGCGATTGGTCGGAGAGGAAGAAGAAGAAGAAAGAGTCGGCGGTGAGGGTGTTCGGCCGAGAAAGAGAGAGAGAGAGAGAGAGAGAGAGAGAGAGAGAATTTCGGGAAGGGGAAGAAGGGAAAGAAAAAAAAAAAATAATAAAAATAATAATAAAATAATAAAAATAATAAATAATAATAAAATAATATTATAAAATCAAAAATATCTTCTTCTTTATAAATGACCATAATACCCTTTCCTTTTCTAAAAATCACCAAATTACCCTCAAAATAATTAAATTCATAATAAAACTTTACCAAAACAACATTTTAAACTTACCCAAAGAGTCTCGGGTGTTACATTTTCTCTCAAAGAAAATGCTTAATATAGATATATGGTTGTGTTCACACGTGATTTCAACAAAGAAAGAGAAATGAGACACGTGTAAATAAATTTAATTTTTGTATTAATCTTGTAGGTGTGGTACAATCTTTAATTTGTTCCTCTGATTCTTTCTCTCTCATGTACAAATGTCTTGAGGGCTTTGCAGCTTGTTCTCAAATGTAGACTTGTTTCGAGGGCTTCACAGTTTGTTCTTGAATGTAGATTTATCTCGAGGACTTTGTAGTTTGTTCTCGAGGTTAAAGCTTCGATCAATCTTTAGGGTCTTGAAGTCTTGAAGTCTTGAAAAGTCTTTGGTCTTCAAGGAGTGTTCAGCAACTAAGAACTTCATGGAGTGTTTGACACCTAAAGACTTTAGGGAGTGTTTAGCACCTAAGGACCTCAAGGATTCTCTCTGAATTCTTTAGAGAATAAGATTTCTGAACCCTTGAAATGAAGGAGAGCTCTTCTATTTATAGAGCTTTCCATGGGCATGTGAGCTTGGGCTTTAATGGCCTTTGGGTCCAACCATAGACTTGGGCTTTGGTTGGCTTTGGGCTTAACCATTTGGATTTGGGTTTTATTTAACTTTGACTCAAATTTAATATAATCCAATTTGACCAAATTAAATTTAATTGTTTAGTCAAATTGTCATAATGAAGACATGTGGCCTTTTAATTTTAGAATTCGTCAATTTTTGTCTTCAAATTAAATTTAGGACACATGTCAATTTATAATTGGTCCCAAATTTAATTATTTATAGCTTTGTCATTAATTTGGAATAATGACGTGGCAATTGTGGATTGGCCGAAATTTCTCTGCAACAGGTTGTATTATGTCAAACTCGTGTTACAACGTGCCATATGTTGTTGGGAGGAAATGAAATTACAGGAGTTTGAAATAGAACCTCTTATTTTATAACAAATATAAAAGAAGCAAACATTTGGTAAACTTTGTTGTGCAAAAAGAACCCAAAAACACTAAAAACAATCCCAAATTTAAAGAAATTTGAAGTTGAAAAATTTTCCATTATCAAAACCTTCAATTTAATCCAAAAGCCATAAGAAAAAAAATTTTGATAAAAATTAAGCAAACAAAAAACCTAAAAGCTTTTTAGGGCAAAAGATTTCAAGAATCTTTTCATTTTAAACAATCAAGAATGAAAACAAAACCCAAAATTTTTGAAGAAAGAAAGAAAATAAGCTTGAAAATAGAAAGAAAAAAAACTTACTGCTTTTTCTTTGGAGAGGAAACTGCAGAACGTTTTCTTCTTTTGTCTCTTTTTTCTGTCAAAATTATTAGTCAAAAAGTTAGGGCTTAAAAGGAGACTTTTTTTAAAAGATATTATCTTCTCTTTTTTCTTAAAAAAGAAAAAGAAAAGATAATAAAGATCTATCTCCTAATTTAAAAAGAAGATAAAATCCTAATTCAAAAGGGTTTTAGAAATTAATAAAACAAATAAAAAAAATTCTTTTTTCTTCTCGGTTGTTACACAAACATGGCCTTATGAAATTCTTTTAATGACTTCTAATATTAACATATTCATTCTCATGTAATAGATTAATCCTAGTCATGTATCTAAGTTCCTTAGTTAAATTTACTTTCTCAAGCTAAATTTAACCTAACATGCCAAGCTATGGCCAAAAACTTAGAAAATTAATTCGAGATGCATAAAAGGCGTTACGATATAATACAATTAAAAAACCAAACAAAGTTTAAAAGTACAATCATCCAAGAGTCTAAAATACTCAAAATTACATCCAATATTCAGTACAATAAATCATAAGGTTCAAGAAACAAAGTAAAGGGAAAAGAGAAAAAACTGGACAATGCGTGCCATCACCCGTTCCCGTAGTGATGTCCCCCGATCTTGAGCCTTGAGCCTCCTCCTTAGCTCTCCAAAGTGCTCTCTTGGTCCCAAAACAATGAACCTTGTTGAAATTAGGGTTTTAGGCTCTCAAAAACAGCTCCCCTCGCACGAAACTAAAATTTTCCTTTTATACATTGAGACAATGTTGCGTTGTCCCTTCGAATTTTATAAAGAAGGAAAATATCAATTTTGTTGGCGTTGCAACGTTTTGGACAACGTTGCAACGTTATGTCTGCTGCATTTCAAGGCTGAAGGGGTGCTGATATAGTGTTGCAAAGCTACAGATGGCGTTGCAATGCTAAACTCTCAGGTTCACAAACTTTGTTATTTCTCTTCAACACTTGGATCCTCAAATATAGCTCAGTTATACTCCAAATTCGTCCAAATACTTCACA
Organism: Trichosanthes truncata; assembly: GCA_033996785.1. Taxonomy (NCBI): domain Eukaryota; kingdom Viridiplantae; phylum Streptophyta; class Magnoliopsida; order Cucurbitales; family Cucurbitaceae; genus Trichosanthes; species Trichosanthes truncata. The sequence goes on from JAWPNB010000003.1 coordinate 89,621,519, forward strand.
ATGCTCCAGTTTTGCTCCAAATGCTCGATTTCTAAGAAATAGACGTAAAAACACATGAAAGCACACACAATCATAGCAAACTAGCATAAAACTAAGCTTAGAAATAACACTATTTTGCCTACTATCACCTAGCAACACAAGAATATTGATGCACAGCATCTTTAGCAAGAAAAAAAATCCTCAAAAGATAACTCAGGAGAATATACACCTAAGTAAATCGTGTACAGTCATCAACCAAGGTGAGGAAAAATTTATATCCAGTATAAGAAGGAGTCGTAAAAGTACCTAAACATCAACATGTATCAAATCAAACGGATGCAGGGAAAAATTGTTATGTGAAGTAAAGGACAAACGTTTTTTCTTAGCTAATAGATAGACAACGCATGGTAGAGCATGATCATCTACAGTAGTATCAATATGCAAAGTATTTTTCAACACATTGAATCGAGGAAAGGAAAGGTAGTTAAGCCTGGAATGCCATGAAGCAAAAGGAACTTTCTTAACAAGAGCAATAGAGACAGAAGACGCGACAGCAGCAGGAGCACCAAAATCATAGAGTCCGAACACGTGGAAGATGGATTGGCATATATGATAGGACATGTACCTGCTTTGTAAAAAGAAAATGCCTCATATTCTGTTTTAATAGCAACTAACTTGGACTGCAACATAGTGAATATGCTATGGCATTGAGTAAGGGCCTCAATAGTCATATTAACATCAAAAAGTTTGGGCTACATCAGAAGACTTAGTGATTCCAGTTGTCATTGAAGAAACAACATGATTGATAAGACGTATAAAGTTTTATTTAATCGCACTTAACTCTTGTTAGTTTGATAGTTTTTATGTGTTTTCATGTTTATTTTGTAGGGATTCGAGCAAAGATATATTTGGAGACTCTATATCGAATAACGATTCAAACGAGCCAAACCGGAGGTCATTCGGATACTTGAGCGAAAAGTTAGAGCAAAATTACCAAATCTGTCAAAGGAGCAGCGTCTCAACGCCATACTTGACGTTGCTCAACGCTAAGCTATTGTTTTTGCTCAACGCTGCAGTTTGGCTTGCTCAACGCTAGTAGCGTCTCGACGTCGCTCAACGCCACACAAAACAAGCTATTATTCTTTCCTTAATCGTGAGGGAAGCGTCTCAATGCCACCTTTGGCGTCTCAACGCTGCCCAAGTTTTATTTATAGCACTTTTTCACTTTAGGTCAAGGACTTTTGCCTCATTTACTTAGACTTTTAGAGAGAGCTTTTGAGAGCTTTTCTCCTTCTACTTTTACACTTTTATTGTAGCAAATCGAACCATGTTTAACGGTAGATAAAATGGGATTAAACCCAACTTATTGATTATTAGGCGCTCTACAATTCTAACCAACCTAATTTTCTTTGTGATCATTTGGCTAAGATTTATTTCTTGAAAAAAAAAGAGAGATTAAAACTATTTATATAAAGAGTGAAGACTTGACTAAGAAAATTATTTTTTTAAGGATTCGTTGGATGACCATTTTATTTTTTATTTTTTATTTTTAAAAATTATGTTGGTTTTCTTATCATTTCTCTACAATGAGTTTCATTGACAAAAACAAGTTTTTGAAAACTACGACTCTGTTTGATAAATCTTTGATTTTTGGTTTTTTGTTTTTGAAAATCGTGCTTGTTTTCTCACAATTTCGCTACAATGGTTTTCATCTTCTTTACAATGGTTTCCATTTTTTTTAAAGAAACATTTGATTTCTAGCTAAATTCTAAAAACAAAAACAAGTTTTTGAAAACTATTTTTTTTTTAGTTTTCAAAACTTAACTTAGTTTTTGAAAACACATGTAAAATGCAAATAAGAAAACATAGAAACCCATAGATGGTAGCAGTATTTATAAGCTTAATTTCTAAAAACTAAATGGTTATCAAATAGACTTACTTTTTTGAGTCATCAAATTTTGGCTGGATTTTTGAAAACATATGTAAAAGGTAGATAACAAATCAAAAAAATCCATAAATAGAAGTAGTATTAAAACTGAAAAATCAAAACAAAAAATTAATTAATTATCAAATTTCCTTAACTTTTTTTAAGCATAGTTTTTTAAAAAGAAGAAAAGTATGGTTACCTAATGAAATCCTAGTTAACTAAAGAGTGGATTTCTTTTAAAGGTGCGTTATTATTATAATGTTTTTGGTAAGAATGTTATTTTGTTATACTTATAACCTCAATTTCTATAATTGTATATTATAAAAAGACAAAAAGAGTACAAGTCTAACTTGTCCCCCATAAACTAAAATAGAAATTGATCTTTTCGAGATCCTTGCCTTGGTACTGATCACATTGCGGCTTTCATAATTTAATCGTGTGGAATATTATTATAGTACGTAATTAATGACATGTAAGTTATTCGAGAAAACTACTGCTGCCTTTGGTTTAAATTCTAATATCAATTATTACATTCATTTAGAATATTTAGTCCTAATATTTTACAATAGTTTGTTTTGGTTGTTGCAACTTTCGGTATTTTATTTAACGAAATAAAAAAAATTAAGGCATTTGAATTTTTGTTTTTAAAATTTAAGTATATAAATACTACTTTCACTTATGATTTTTTTTTTATCTACTTTTTACATATATTTTCAAAAATCAAGTCAAATTTTAAAAACTAAAAAAAATAATTTTCAAAAACTTATTTTTTGTTTTTGAAATTTGATTACAAACTATACAATAATACATATAATATTAGAAGCAAACAATACATTTATTTTATCAAAATTTTATAATATAATATAAGCGAGATATGAAATCGTATCAAAATAATAAGTAAAATATTTTTGAATAAATTATATCTATATATATATATATATATATATATATATATATATATATATATATATATACTAGTTCAACAAGTACAGGAGTGAGAGATCGAACACCAGCTCAAATTGACAATTTTTTCATTTTTCTTCCCTAGGTTTTGGTTTTTCTCTTTTTGTCTCTAGGTATATATATTAGAATATGGGGTTTCCCATCCTCTTTTGAGCGTAGTTGTTGAATTTCTTGTACATCAGGTAATATGTTTGAATGTTCAAAGATCTTTTTTGTTTTTAAGATCAGAAAAATTAACTTTGATTTATAGCCACACTTCGTGTGTTGAAGTGTCGAGATGATAGGACGGTTGTGGTATTTAATATTGAAGAGTAATTAATGTGTGGTGTTGAAGCTCAACTCCAATGAGTTCTTCATCAATAATGGCAGTAGGTAGACACCCGTTTGAAAGAGTCAAGCACTACAATAAAGTAATTAGAACCAAGTTAGAATCGTTGATGGCTTAGGAGTTTCATACTACTGTTCTAAGCATATATATAGTTTATTGGATAAGATACCAATTATCATCTTAAATGTTGATGGATCAATCCCAACTTTACAATTGTTGAACTTAAATAAATAATATAAAATAAAAGATGTGACAGAGAGGATTTTCAGTTGAATTTTGTCGGACAAACCATGTGCTTCCATTTAAGGAAGAGAGGTTGACCTACAGTACAAAACTCTCATTGATTGTGCTTGCCCTAGCTCATTTAACTTTTCATTTTTTTTTTTATTTTCTTTAAAAAGTCGTAGTTCCGAAGCTCCAAACTCTATTTGATGCAATTGTTACGCAATTTGCCATAGCAAGTGTACGGGTAAAGTTTTAATATAGTATAAAAAAATTATGGATGTTGTTCTCAAGATTGGTTTTTTAGATTACTCAAGTATCACAGATACAATCACTCAATTTTATTTAGAGAAAATATTGGAATGATGAAATTTAATGTAAAACTCAATTAAAAGTGATTGAAAATAGATGTGAGACAAATTAGAGAGAACATATCCTAAGGATTTGATTATACTAATTAGTTAGACAAATCAATTAATTAAACAACTAAGATTGAACATGCAATTATTGTAAAATTAGGAAGATGGATAGAAAGTATTTTCACTTTACATACAAGATAAGACCTTTTTGTATACATTGGATTGGCCTAAATTAAGGCAAAATCTAGGCCAAAATATCTGTACAATCTTTGTAATTAAAGGGCTAAAATTATGGCAAGAATAATGCTCTAATATGCCCCCTCAAACTGATGACGGATGTGAAGTCAGAAGTTTGGCCCGAAGTGATAAAAATTGCCCAGAGGATAGTGGTTTCGTAAGCAAATCGGCAAGTTGATCTTTGGAAGATATAAATTGAACTGAAATATCTTTTCGAACCACTTTCTCATGAGCGAAATGGTAGTCAATCTCAATATGTTTGGTGCGAGCATGAAAAACTGGATTGTTTGCTAGAGAAATTGCTGAGACATTGTCACACCATAATGTGGGTGGAACGGTCAATGGAACATGAAGATCATTGAGAAGTTGTCGTAACCAATGGAGATTAGCTGTTGTAGTGGCTAATGATCTGTATTCATCTTCTGTAGAGGAACGTGATACCGTTTGTTGCTTCTTAGCAGACCAGGATATAGGACTGGAGCCAAGAAAAGTAATAAATCCATATGTAGATCGACGATCAGAGGTATCACCGCCCAATCAGAGTCACTATATGCAGTGAGTGACATATCTCCTTGTCGAAATAGAACCCCAAGTTGTTTTGACCCAGAGAGATAACATAGTATACGTTTAACAGCAGAAAAATGAATAGTTGTAGGTCGATGCATGAATTGACTTACTCGATTTACTGCAAAGGTAATGTCGGGTCTTGTGAATGTGAGATACTGAAGAGAACCAACAAGCTGACGATAAAGTGTTGCATCATTGAATAAAGGTGCCGAAGCATATAAATCAACAGAGGTGGACATGGGAGTTAAACAAGACTTAGCAGATGTCATGCCGGATGTGTGAAGCAAATTAGTAAGGTACTTGGCCTCATTAACAAAGATACCATTAGTAGAAGAGTGAACTTCTAAGCCAATGAAGTATTTCAATGCTCCAAGATCTGAAATTTGAAATTCAGTAGCTAATTGCTTCTTTAAAACAGAAATGTAAGTAGAGTCAGGTCCAGTTATGATAATGTCATCCACATAGAGTAACAAGTATGTCAATGACTTTCCAACTGAATGTATAAACAAAGATGGGTCAGCAGCGGAAGCAACAAATCCCAAAGTCAATAAGTAGGATGTGAAACGATCAAACTAAGCTTGAGGAGCATGTTTAAGACCATAAAGACTCTTGTGAAGTAAACATACATTGTGTGGGCAAGATTTGTCAAGAAAACCGGGGGGTTGAGATATGTAGACTTCTTCCTTCAGGTGTCCATGTAGAAAGGCATTTTTTACATCCAACCGATTTAATGACCACTGATACTGAGCAGCAAGAGTTAATATTACTTGAATCGTTGGCTTTTTAACAACTGGACTGAAGGTTTTTTCAAAATCAAAGCCTTCAAGCTGGTGATAGCCTTTTGCAACTAAACGAGCCTTATGTCGAGCAATTGACCCATTACGGTGATATTTAGTTTGGAAGACCCACTTGCAACCTACAACATTCATAGAAGGCAATCGAGGTACTTCCACGTACCTTGTTCTTGAAGAGCATTAAACTCCTCACACATAGCATTTCTCCATTCTGGGTACTTTGAAGCTTCAGTGTAAGATGAGGGATCAGTTGGGACTGAAGGCAACATGGTGGATAGAAATACCTTTGGCTTGAAAATTCCAGACTTAGCCCAAGTTTGCATTGAGTGAGTATTAATGGGTGGTAGAGAGTTACCAGTGGAGGCAATGTGTGGCGGCAGATTCACATGATTATTATCTGCGATCTCATTTTGTGAGGGTATCAAACTTACATTATCTGCAATCTGACAAGTAGAGTTAGTACAAGTAAAATTATCGTTTAATTCAACTGCAGATGGATTAGTACTGTCATCAGTGGGTAATTGGGTACGAGTAGTGGGAATCACAGGGCTGAGGGTCTGGGGTGTATTTTTAGATAAATCTAAAAGAGTGAGTAATGGGGTTGGGTCAATATTAATGGATGGGGAATAGATGTGGGGTTTGGATGAGGATTGACCAAAAGGGAATATAGTTTCATGGAAAATGACATGGCGAGAAACAATTGATTTTTTTGTATGAGGGTTGTAGCATATGTAACCTTTGAAATCAAGAGGGTAGCCAAGAAAAATGTGTTTAGATGTTTTGTGTTGAAGTTTATGTTTATTGGTAGGTTTTAACAGAGGATAACATGCACACCCAAAAATTTTTAAATGATGCAAATCAAGAGTGTAACCCAAACGGAGAGGACATATTGAGAGATGAAGAAGGCATACGATTTATGAGAAAAACTGCAGTAGAAAAGGCATAAGGCCAAAATTCAAGAGGAACGGAAGAATGAAAAAGTAATGACATTGCAGTTTCAACAATATGGCGATGTTTGCGCTCTGCAATTCCATTTTGTTCAAGAGTGTGAGGACAAGATTTTTGATGTAAAATGCCTTTGGATTCAAAAAGGGAAAGAACTGAATTATTGCAAAATTCACCACCACCATCAGATCGAAAAACTTTTAATTTTTTTGATAAAAGATTTTCAACAAATGGTACAAACTTGTGAAGAATTGTACTCACATCAGATTTGTAAGTTAAAGGAAAGAGCCAAGTGAATTTGCTAAAATTATCAATAAAGCTAACATAATAGCGATATCCATTAAACGAAGTAATTGGAGAAGGACCCCATACATCGCTGTGAACAAGTTCAAGTGGTGCAAAAGAAGTAGAAAGCGACATAGAAAATGAAAGCTTAGACATTTTAGCTTTTAAACAACTAGGACAATCATGAGTTGAAATAGAAGAAGATAAAGACAGACCAAGACGAGATAGACTAGAGCTTAAAAGTTTATGAGCAAGATGTCCAAACCGGTAATGCCATAGTGAACACTCTTGCTTTGCATGAAATATAAAATTTTTGGGGTGCATACCAGAATGAGATAGAATTGACGGGCTTGGAATTGGGTAGAGACCATTGATGCTTGCACCGGTGTATAGGATTTTTTCAGAGACTTTATCCTGAATGGGGAACCAGTCAGTGTCAAAGATAAATAAGCAATTATTATCATGGCAAAATTTATGGATAGATAAGAGGTTAGTAGCAAGTTGAGGAGCATGAAGAATTTTTGAAAGAGTGAAGGTGTGAGATGGGGTAGAAATTGTACCACTGTCGGTGTGTTGTATATTTAAAGATTGGTCATTACCCATTGTGATAAATTCTTCTCCATTGTAGTTATTTGATAAGTTGAGATTGGCCAAGTCATTTGTCATATGAACATTGCATCCACTGTCAGACAACCAAAAATTATTAGAATTATCAGAATAGTGATATGAGGGCATTGAATTTACCGCCATTGCTGCCAATTGAGCTGGAGGATGTGGCTCTTGGTAAGAGAAATTCATCCGATTGTAGCAATCAAGTGCAGTGTGTCCAAATTTTGAACAAATTTGGCAAGAGACTCGGCCTCCATTGGTAAAATTTTGTCCAGACCCGAAAGTTAACCCGGATCTAAAAGATGAACCCGAAGCTGATCCAGCTCCAAGTATGCCACGGCCTGATCCCGAATTTTGGCCCAAAATTAGGGCGTGAAGTAGAGCTCATTTGAGGCCCATATGGAAAGCGTGTAGTTGGCCCATATGAAAACGGTGATGTTGACCAGTGTGTTGGAGATTCAAAATTAGGGTTGAAGTTTTGCACCGCATGCCCTTTTGGATTGAAGGATCGTCTTCCTCGCCCACGGCTGCTGCTCGAATTTGGGGAATGCTTGAAGGCGGCCATGGCAGTAGGTAAGACGTCTGCTTTTTGGTTCTTGTTTAACGTCTTTTCTTCAGCGTCAAGAAGTGCATGGAGTTCTTCAAGTGACAGAGATCCGCTTCTAGTTCGAATAGAAGTTCGAAATCCATTGAATTCATCTGGTAATCCATTCAAGGTATGCACTAAGATCTCCTTATCATCAATGGAAACAGAGGCCGCAGCAAGCTTGTCAACAAGTTCTTTGATTCTACAAGTATACTTTTCAATAGATTCAGAAGTATTTTTCTTAATAGTATAAAGAGCAGATCGTAAGTCAAGAATATTAGAGCGGGTATTGGATGAATAACGTTTTTCTAATGAAAACCACAGATCTTTTGCAGAGGGTGATCCAACAACATGAGCAAGAGCCGAAGGTGATAAGGTGGCGTTGATTAACATGATAAGAGCTTGATCTCGAGAAATCCAGTGAAGGTAATCAGTACTAACCTCTGTTGTGTCTGTATATGTTAATGAACGAACGAATTTAGGAGGTTGAGGGAGTGATTCATCAATGTGCCCAAATAAAGAGTGTGCCTTCAAGATGGAGGATACTTGAAACTTCCATAAGACATAATTTGTTGAGTCCAATCTAAGAGGTACCAAGTTGCAGATATTTGATAGAAGAAACAAAGGAGAAGACATAGAGGAGGTAGTTGTGGAGAAGTTCATGGAAGAAGATGAATTAGCAGATGCAGTTGCTGAGGAAGAAGAAGCCATGGAAAAACGTGAAAAAAAAAAATTAGGTATGCTCTGATACCATGTAAAATTTAAAGTATTTTCACTTTATTTTACTCATACAAGATAAGGCCTTTTGTATACATTGGATTGGCCTAAATTAAGTCAAAATCTAGGCCAAAATATCTGTACAATCTTTGTAATTAAAGGGCTAAAATTATGGCAAGAATAATGCTCTAATAATTATTTCATAAGTCAAAAAGGCATAGGTAAAAATTGTCTCTCCCGAGTAGAATTAAATCTCAAATATATTAAGAATCTAATATTCCTATCTAGATTCATTAACATGCAAGACCTTAAATCTACTTTTTTTAACAACTTCTAAAGAAATCATAAATCTTTCAATCTTAGATAAACTCTGGTCATACAATTAAGTTTCTAGTCTAAACTATCTCTCTCGAGCATAAGTTAAAAACTAATAACAATTAATGCGTGATCAGAAGATTAAAAGCATTATGCACATAATAGCATGAATGAAATAAACGCAGTCAATCAAGGCACTCAATTAATTAATTCATCAAAACTAAAAGGCTACATCATTCCTAAGATTATGAGTTTAGCTACGCATGTTCAATAGTTCAGCAACAAAATTCAATATAAATCCCATAATGAAAATAAAAATTCAGAGAAAGAAAAGAAAAACTGATGTCTACATATCAATCATCCATCCCCACTATGATGTTCACGATCATGAGCTCGAAAATCCCTTTTCTTCGCTCCAATGGTGTCCTCTAGCTCTGACCATCAAGTAAGTTTCAGAATAGAGCTTTAGTCTCTTGAAGGTGGCTCTCCCAAAAATCAAATAGAAAAGAGGTATTTATAGAAAACAAGGGCAGTGTCGAGACGTACGGACAAAAATGAGGCGCACATGTTTTCCGTAGCGTTGAACGACATCTTGACTCCATGGCATAGTGTTGAGATACTCCTTTGTAGCATCTCAACACTACTCTCGTGGGTCTCTTCAAGCTTGGATGTGTGCAGCATCGATGTTGCCCCCTCGACTTTTATGGTTTGGTTTCTTTCCTATTTTTCTTCAATTCTCCAATTCTTGACCAAATTACACATTTTTCACAATATATTCTTCAAAATCTTTGAATTACTCGAAATGCTAGATTCTTACAAGATAAACAAATATAAAAGTGAAAGCAACCAATTAAGTCTAAAAACTAGCATAAAATAAAGCCTAAAAATAGCACAATGTGTGATCAGTAATATTTTGAAAAAATGTATATATTTAGATGTTATTTTTTCCTAAGAATTATGAAAAAGGAAAAAATGAATACTTGAGGAATGATTTTGAGGATCGTTTGATTGTAGAAAAGATTTTTGAGAATGTAGTTTCACATTGATCAGAGAGAAGTAGAAATCTAGTAAGCTTTAAGCTTAAAAGGATAATATCATATATCACTGCATACATACAATGTGAAAAATAAACTTCCAATAGTATGAGCTCTCATAAATTTTTAAGAGAGCATTTGACCCCTAGGTCGAGTTGGTATAGTTTTGGCCTTTTGGGATAAGAAACCAAACTTAATGTTTGACATATATAAGTTTTGTTTATTATGCTCAACTATATGAGTTTGCTAATATGTACACTATTTTTTTTCCAAATCACAAATTAAATATAGACTTCACAAATTTATATTTTTTTATCACTTATTTTTCTATCCAATTTAAATAAAAATTACACAAATTTAGGTTTATCAAGATTCCACTCCGTAGATTTAGGCTTCCTAAGCAAACCCGTAAACTAAGCTAAGCACCCTCCAATAATAATACCTACTACTTTTTTTTTTTTAATTATCCCACTGATCTAAATAGTTTGATGTATCTTTCCCCTAATAATGGTTATGACATATTTTAATTACTTAAGAATTTTTAAACAATCCCAATTCCATTACAAATACATTTGATCATAAGTTCAAAATATTGTCCCACTCAACTAAATATCAAGTTAGATCCAACCGAAAATGATCATTATGACACTATAAATTTTCATCTTTGCTATTACATTTGTTAAACACACATGGTAGGGAAAAAAAAAAGTAAAATTGAATTTTCCCCTAAGGTCCAATCATCGCCAATTTTGAAACACTATGGCGGAAGGTGGAGGTCCACCCGATGTGAAAACTAATTATGGCCAACCATCGTCAAAAACGCGAGCTTTTAGGTTGCTTTCGAGTCCACGTTTTACACTGGCTTGACTGCAAGAGACTTACAAATAATTCAAATTAATAAATCCTAAATTCATCTCTCTTACAATCTTAACTCACTAATTCTTTCTTCGACTGCGTCCAAAAATGTTTCCTTTCAATGATCCTTCAGACGATTATCAAACCCATCTCCAAAATCTCTTTTCTTCTCAAATTGCTGCCCCAGAAGGAAGCAGTGATTTTAATGCCAACAAAAAAATGGTGTCAAATTCTGGAAATGAAGACCGGAAGATTATGCACAGAGATCTCGAACGAGAAAGAAGGAAACAAATGGCCTCTCTTCTCACCAACCTTCGATCTTCGCTTCCTCTTGAATTCATAAAGGTAAAGAAAAAAAATCCATATTTTTCCTTTTCTTTTTTTTATTTTTTTATTTTTTACATTGTGTTTTTGTTGATTTATGTAATTATTTCTAACCCGGATCTCGAGGGGATTTTTAGGGTAGGCGTACGAGGGCTGATATTGTTGATGAGGCTGTGAATTATATAGAACACTTAAGAGGGAAGATCAGCGAGCTTCAAATTAAAAGAGATAAATTAAAGACCCTGCATTCGGATTCCTCGAGTTTCCATAATGAAAGTTCTAATCTTTATTCGTCAAGTTGCCTTGTAATTAATCCATATTCAGGAGGGTTGGAGATTGTGATAAGAAGTTGCTTTAGAGAGGAAAATTTGAAACTTTCAGGAGTGATGAGAGTTCTGCTTGAAGAAAGTATTGAGGTTGAAAGTTGTGCTTCCACCAAAGTAAATGACAAGATGTTGCATACCATTCAGACAAAGGTTGCTTTGATTGATCGTTTTGTAAAGAATTTTGACTTCTTTTCTTTTCTAATTTTTAGAAGTTGATTGTCTTACGTTGCTTGTTTTTGTTTTTCAGGTAGATGATTCAAGGAGGGTTGATCTACATGAACTGCAGCAAAAACTATATCAAGCTTGCAATTCTGGGTCATTTGGTGCTTAATCTTCTCTCATCTTTTTCTTTATTTGTTTCAGTGTAGGAGGTTTCGTGAAGTGTTCTGGTTCTAAGAAAATTTGTGCTTTTTCTCTCCTTATTAACAATGGATATACCATTTTTTCAGAGTAAGGTGTTTAATCTTGAGAAGATTTGTTTAAGGAATCAAAGAAGTGTTACATTGTACTGAAGGGTTAAATTCATCATACTCATTACTCCAAGAGACCAAGAATATAAGTTGTACACAAGAAAAAGTCCTACTAAAACCAAACGAAAATATTTGAATAATGAAACCAATTATAATTAGAACATTAAGCACGGTTTAAAAAAATAAAAAAAAAAAAAACATAAGGAAATTTCAGACTAGATGAAGAAAACAGAATGCCAAACTAACTCTCTACAAATGGATTAACTGTGCTAGATAAATACTCTTTAAGAACGTTTCTGATCTTCTTTTATAATAATTGTGGTTGCATGTAAGGACTCATCGATAATTATCCTTTTGTTTAGAGGTTTTTTTTTTTTTTTTTTTTTAACCAAAGATTCAACAAAGGTACGAAATCTTGCAAATCTTTGGAACTCATTGGTTTGGTTCGTCTACAAAACAGGTGGGGGCTAAGACTATATTAAAATTTGATAGTTTGGATTAAATTCCGGTGCTATAGAAGGAATTTGCTTTGTCTTTCATGGCAAATGGATGGTTGAAATAAAAATAGATAAAGTAGGAGAGAGGAAATGAATGAAAGGAAGAAGAAGATGCGTAAATGGGAAAAATAAGATAACTAATTGATAATAACAAGTTTTGGTAGAAGTTGAAGATGGTTATTAAAAAGAAAAACTAGAGTTTGTGTGCTAGAAATAAATTACACAGAGGAGAAGAAGGATAATAAAAGAAGAGAGAACTTTAAGAGTTCGGCAATGGAGGAATTAAGAGTGAATGGAGGAGAGAGAAAGTAAATGGGAAAATGAAGAAGATGAGAAAACAAAAAAGGAAAGGAATAAAGAAGAATAAAACAAAGGAAATAAGTTGAATTAAAGGAAAGGGATGTTTAATGAAGAGAGAGAATAGGTATTTTTGAAGAGGCTATAAATCGTGGGAAGAGAGGTAGAGAGAGATTAAGTTAATTTTAGATTAGAGGAATTGTTGTGGAAAGATTACATTTTTGGTAAGAGGTACAACAAAAGGGGTCACATCAAAATAAAAGAGAATATGGGAAATGGTTTTTAAAACTCTAGTCATTTACCTGGGGTGTTCTAAGAGTGTAAATTTGGGGTGAAATTCAAGGGAAAGGTACAAGTGCATTTAATTGTTTGAGAAAAGTGGGATTTTATGGTTTGACTAATGGTGTGTATTTAAGGATGAGATTTGGGTTATTTGATATTTAGTTGGTGTTATATAGTTTTTTTCAATTATATAATTTGAAGAATAATTTGTGATATGGTTATTGAAATTTCAAAATGGACGGAAGTTGAAATTGTTTACGATTGGAGGCGTCAACGACAATGGTTTTGTGAGTGATTTATTTTATGAATTGTTTTCTTTATTGATTATTATTATGGATTTTCAAGAATTCTATAGTCATGTGTGATTTTAGAGAAATTGCTAAAAGATTTTAAGAGAATTGTAATAAAAGTTTCAAAAATGGTATTGAAATTCCAATATTTTATGTTTTTTGCTGGAAGTATCATTTGAGAAATATTTGAAATATTTTATAATTATTGAGAAGTTTGAAGTTTTAGTGTTTCTTGAAAAATGTTTTATATTATTTGAGAGATTTGATGATTATTTGAGAAATTATAAATATCTAGTGTTATTTAAAAATCTCTCAAGTTTATGAAATGTTGTTTTAGAGAAAGAATATGATATTTAGAGAGAGCTTGAGAATTAAAAGTTTTCATACTAAAAGTGGTTTTCAAACCACTAGATCTATGATGATTACCCGTATATTATGTGAATGTGTTTCCATAGTATACCAAAGAGAGAGGTCTTTGGGACCCACTCTAGTACGCACATAGGCTTTGGGTCGTGTGTTAGGGTGTTTAGCCCTATGGGGGTAGCTATGCGTGCACGTATGACAGAGATGACTCTAACTATGTATTTGGAGATTACTCGATGCATAGTATGACAGAGATTGCTCTGTTGTGCGTATGGATATTACTCTACACTAGTATGACAGAGATTTTGGTACAAGTTTGGTGATGAGTTTTACTAGTTTATGCTTATGTTTTCAAGCGTTATTGTTTCAAGAGTAGTAATCTTAGTTGCGCTATTTATGTTATCAAGAGTTATTGTTACAGATTTTACTGAGTTTTATTTATCTCGAGAGTTATAAATTGTTCATGATTTGCATTGATTTATAGAGTTTTGAATTATGGTTAGTACGAAGAGAAGTTAATAGAAAGTTATTTTATTATGAAATTACCACTCATTGAGCTTATAGCTCATTCTTTTATTCTTAATTTGTCCCCAAGTTGCTATTGAGTTTCAACCAGAGTTAGTTGATAGGAATCTGCCACCAATCTCATCTTTTGTAAGTAAAAAGTAAAATCTTTGTTGTGTTGGATATCGAATGACTAAAGAGGAAGTCGAGTCAGGACAAGCGAAAATTGATAATAGATTCCATTACGCACTCGGAGTCTATTGTCGCCACAACTCGTCCTATGTTGGTAGGGTAAATTGGGGCGGGGTGTGACATTGCATGACCAAACTTTTAAGTATATATTGACAAATGATGTATACATTTAATTTATCCGGTGACAACTACTGTATATTTGGTGAATAAAAGACTCATTGAATATCTAGGATTTTAGTTCAAAAGGTTGTATGGTGTGAACAGGTGTTGATATAAATAATTCCTTCTTCTTCTTTTTTTTTTTTAATTTTCAAACAATACATGGAAGTAGAAATTCGAACATCTGCAAGTCAAGCATATAAACGACTTATTAAGTTTATAAATTTATAGCTCGTGTCTATTTAACTTCTAAGTTGGGTATAAAAATGTTCTTCAAAAGGCGAAGTCAGGTACATATTTCTGTTTGTGAATGAAATGCGAACATATATACCTCATATTTGTGTGTGTTTTTGTTATTCTAATAATTTAATGTTACTTCTCAATTTATGCATTTCTTGGTTGTTCTGGTAATGTGTTAATATAAGGAAAATAATTATAGCACTGATCATGCTATTAGCTAGACAAATATTCCAATTCCATACACATTAAGCTTTAGACATCTCTTTCAGTTGATGTTTTGGATTATTGATGGCTACATACATATGCTTGTATAGCCAGATTAAGTTTGTCTTGGTCTGAACTGTTGATATTTAGGTCTGAACTGTGGACAATAGTTTAGAATCTAGATTCTTCGATTGTAAGAGAACTTTAATTATTAGCTGTTTTTAATGTTCTTGGGACTTCCCAGATTCCTTTTAAAAGCTTCATGTATGAACATAAAATTAACGGCTTTAGTGACGAACAAGCATATAGGAGAAGCATAAAGAAGCAAAATGTACCCTGATCCAAAGCACATGATTAAAGCAAGGCTTTATATTATTATAGAGGGGAGATTCATTCCTAGCATTGCTTTATATGGCTAGGTTTTAGTACTTCCACTGATGGATTTTAGGGCATTCTTATGATTTTATTTTTGTGCTTTATTAGTTTAATTTTGTGCAACCTATCCTTATTTTTAGTTGAACTCATAGGAGTGAGGATTTGGGTCTTTGACTTTTTAATCAAAGAAATATGTTTTAACCAACTGAACTCTTAGCTATGCTCAGGTTGGTTGCAATCTATAAGTTGATCCATAGATAAAAAAATTCATTTAATTTTGTCAAGTTATTAATTTTTACATTTATTTAAATTTATAGTTTAATTTTTTGAACATATAAAAGTGCTAAAGATAATTATCTAAATTGTATTTGGGGAGAACTTTGCGAATGATTGTATTTTTTCTATTAGTATTTTTAGGGATAAAAAATACTGATTGATTGCTTCTTCTAAAATCAACTCTAGATAAGAAATCTTTTAAATGAAAAATGACTATTTTGACAATGTGGCTTAGAATATTTCACAAAACCCTTATCACTTAGTTTTCGACCTTTTTTTTATGCTGGAATGGAAAAAGAACTCATTGATTGCAGAGACATAGAGACAAGTATCAACTACATACACTTGATTATAAGATCAAATCTGATTCTCCAAACTAGAAGATCTTAACTAGGACCCAAAGAGTTGGTGAGCTCATACATATCTGGGATTGCATTCAAAGTATATATAATATTATATAAGATTATTCAAAAGCAACAAAAAGAAATGAAAACCAGCTATGCAAATCTTCGGGAATTGAAACTAGTTGCTTTATTACAAGGATTTGGGAGTTTCTTTTCCCTTATTAGATTGTCTTTTCATGATCCTTTGAACGAAAGAATGTGCTAGGTATTTAATTATTATGGATTGAACTTATTCTCTCTCAGCCCTTTATTATATATATGGTCAATAAAAATTTTCTTCCACAATTGGTAGGTCATTGGATTATTCAAATAAGTTGTGTTTTACGTGATTTTCCCATGTTAAAACTTCCGTACCAATTCAGTCGATCTAGAATGGATCAATTAAACATTCTATTAGGAAGTTGGGTCTTGACTCTTCCGTGAAGTATTCATTGTTGTTCGACTTTTGGAATCACATTCAGCTATAGTAGAACAGCTCACAAAATCCAACCATTTCACCTACTTTATTGCTCATAGGCCAACCTATCTGATGGTTAATTACCTTCTAACTCTTATAAATTATAAACTTATAAACTAGACACATGTTATAAAAATTAATTTTTTTATAATTTTTTTCTTTGTACAATCTAACAAGTTATACAAATTCAAAATTTTCAAACTATAAGCTTCACAAGAGCCAATAACTTTCATTTGGTAATTAATTTGCAAACCTTTATTTACTTTTTCAAGTTTTTTCTAATGAAAAATCTATTCCTAGTTTGTTATGTTGTTGTAATTGATTTGCTAGTGTTAATCGTACAAATATATACTAAACAATTAATTAAAAAGAAAAAATCACTTGTGTGTCGATTTTTCTTCCTCCTCAAAAAATTATAATTTGTGTATATACTTTAATTTATTAACCCTAATATTTCTAGTTAATTTGTTGCGTTCAATGCAATGAGAGATCAAAATAGTGTTATGTAAATTTACATGATGTTGATGTAGATTTGGCATGATATTAATGTGGTCAATTAGAAATATAGTTACTATATCAACAATTTGGATAATAACTTGCGGTAGCTAGTATATACTCCCTTCTTTGAGGTTAGAAGTTTAAATCTCCATAATCCACATTTATTGTATTTGTACTAAAAAAAACTTGTCAACATGAGTATAGTTCAATTAATTCATGCATTATATATCTATATATCTTAAATATAAAATATTCGAATCTTCACCCCATATTATTTGAACTAAAAAAATAAGTTTTTTTAATACTAATTAACAACAAAAATTATTAAGATTAGTAAATTAAAGTTTAAGGATGAAATCTAAATTTTTAGAATTGTTAAGATAAAATCTATGCAAATGTGAAATATAAAATTAAAAAGTATAATTTAGCCCAAAAAAAACAAAGAATGGAGGCAAATAAAATCATCTTATCCTATAAAAACTTATTTATTGGGCTTGATTTGGGCCTCTACCATCTTTCTTTAATGTGCAAACTGATCTTCTGCATAGTGCTGAAGTCAATATTAATTGTTCAATCCACATTCTTATCTCAATAATTTTGGAACACTGATTACTAAAGTCCAAAAAATTGACCATCAATTAAAAGTTTGGTTCTTGCAAATGTTAGAAGATTGAAGTTAATTTTTTTTAAAGAAAAAAGCAAATTAATTAGTACAAAAAGAAAACGTGTAAACAATAACTGAAGTGGGAACTTTAATCATTTACCTCCCAAAAGGTGTTTATATAATCACCATGGTCGTGTGTGGATTGAGAAGTTGGGGAGCAAGAATTAATAATTCCCCCAACTTCTTATTTGACCTGAAGATATTTTAACTTCAGTTGTAAGCCTCACAAATTTATTAACTCCCTCTCTAACTCGCTATTGTGAGCCCTACAAACTGGGCATGTTTGGTAGGCAATCTGGTTTTGCTACACGCAAGTGCACGTGATTAAAGTAATAAGAAACTGGAAGTATTCCAAAATAAAATGAATTTTTAGATGGCACAAAATTGTTGACAAATTACAACTTAAGGTATCCGTGGGCGAAAATGATTTGTGAGGTATTTTGACTAAAAGAAAAATTGTTTGAAAAAAAACAATGAAATTGAAAAATGGATTCAAGATGCTAATGCCCCTTTAGAAAGAAAATGCAACAAGAAG
The DNA here is from genome assembly GCA_033996785.1 of Trichosanthes truncata. Lineage (NCBI taxonomy): Eukaryota > Viridiplantae > Streptophyta > Magnoliopsida > Cucurbitales > Cucurbitaceae > Trichosanthes > Trichosanthes truncata. Next base: position 89,639,598 of record JAWPNB010000003.1, read on the forward strand.
GCAATTGCAATCGTAGTTAACTCAAGAACTAAGTAAACCGAATTCAATTCCTATTCGACCTTCTATGAAGTATCTTTAGGAGACTAAGTGATTAAACATATATTTCTATGGTTAATCTAACTTAGATATTTTTGCACACAACTCTAGTGGTTTTGAAGTCTCGCCCTATGTCTAGGGTTGGTGTTTCAGGTCCTATGTCTAAGCCTTTTCCTCCATTGCTTTTGCGACATCCGCTTCCCTTAACCCTCTTGGTATTAAGTTTAGCTTGGCAAGCAACACTAGATGACTAACTAGTGTTTACCCAATATTGAACTCACCAAAAGCAAACAATAGTTCAAAAAATTAGCTAGATTGTTTTTGCTATCGAGCCTTACATCTTTCCTTTAGGGCATTCACAAACTTGAATCCCAAAGAAAATTTAGCTCTTCATAATGAAATTAACAAAAATCAGTAAGTTAAACTTGCTAAAACTCATTGATACAAAAAGAGGATGAAAATGCAGACAACTATCAATTTAAATTTGATTTCAATACCCAAAAGAAACTTCAATAATTAAACAACCTTAAGAAGAGTTTCAAGATGAAAGAAAAGAAAAAAAAAGTGGCTAACATTCAGAATTTAAATAACATAAGGGAAATTACAATACTTTAGAATTGAAAAGAACAAAATTACACTAAAAATCCATTCCTCTCGGCTCAATCGAACAAGGATTTTGCTCTTTACCACCATCAACTTCGTTGAGATAGGATTGAGGAAGAGGTTGGAAACTTAAAAGAAGAAGAATAATACAGAAAATAATAAATAATAAATAAAAAAAAACAGAAGCTACGAAAAATTTGGCAAAAATGGGCGTGAGAAGAAAACCCAACCACGTTTTGGATCTTTTCTTCCTCTATTTTTAAGCTTCTTGGCTAGTGTTTCCATATATAATCATCCTCAATCCATGGGCTGACTTCTAGGAATCAAATTGGTATGAGAATCTTCCAAAATCATGAAAAAATCCCATAAATCGCGTGATTTCCGTCATTTTCGCAACTTCTAGATTTTTGCAAAAATGCAATTGTTTTCCAGATCTGCCAGAATTGTAATTTCATTTCTATTGCATTCTTCAAATTCCTACACAAAAACATCAAGTAAGTGGTTTTTTTTTATTTTCTTTTGCTTTCTTTTCTTCACTTAATTTAAAATACTTCCAACAATAATTCAATTTAAACCAACTTTTTGCTAGCCTTTTTATATAACAAGAATAACTAAGTATAAAGGCGAAATAATTCTCATAAATGAGAATTATCATAGAACAAGGGTTGAGCTCACACACAATAGACTAAACAGTTGCAAACTTCTTAAAAACTAAAGTTCATGAAACATAAGAACTTCTACCAAGAGAATTCATAACTTAGTACAACATGAGACAATGGAATAACAAAGACAGAAAAATATGAGCCTAGGTAAACAAATAAGAATGCCTCCATAGCCTCGTCAGATCGTCACTTCGTGCCATTTGCAAAGATAAAAGTAAGGTAGCAGGATGAGTATAAACATACTCAGTAAGTAGCCCACTTAATGGTCCAAAACTCATAATCACATCACAAAAGTTACCCTAGCATGCACGAGGTCCTACTTAACCTCACCTCACTGTCTAGCTAACTAAAACTCGCACACCTTACCCTAAGTCCACCCTTGTATGGTATTGTATCGAGCTCTACCTGGGAGTCATGTAACTTAGGTTGACTAAGGCAATGAAATAAAGAAACTCCCAAGCCTACACTCTTGGGGGAATCACCCCCTCTAGCTAGCACATAACAATAAAGGAAAGTAACCCTCATTTTCAAACAGTGGGGAATCGCCTCTAAGCTAGCACACTGGATGAAGGAAAGCAACCCTCAACCTATACTAGTTGAAAAAGCGCCCCCTAAACTAGTACGTCGAAGAAGGAAAGCAACCCTCAATTTGGATGCAGTGGGGGAATTGGCCCCTAAACTAGCACAAGCAAAAAGGGAAAGCAACCTTCATGCCCACTCACATCACATCAACCTAGAGTTGCAGACTCGCCCATGGGAGACACAAGAGCATGTGGCACTAGTCTAACGAACTTTTGTACATTTGCAATGCTTTTGAAACCTTTAGGGTAATCCACCATACCAAATCCATCCATCATGTCAGATCCACATCCACAACCTAGCCCGATGTTCACAAACACAGCCAAAGATACGAATTCAACGACTTGAATGGATCCAATCTCGCCCAAAATGGCTCTTAAATGCTATGGGTGTCCTATAATTGAATCATACAATCAATGGGTCATTTTAAATGGCCATTCACTAACCAAATCAACCCTTAAAACTTAATAAGTTTTCCTTAAAACAGTGACGAAAGCTTACCCAATTAAATTCCTCAATTATAAACGCTTCTAAACACAATGGGTAAATTTGAACAAAGTTCAACATGCCATGGGTAAGTTTTAAAACATCAAAACAGACCTTCAATTTAGTTTTACAACCCATAAACTACTTTGAATCATTTTCGAAACACTTACTCGCATCGAAACGAATCGAAAGCTTGCTGGTTTGATGAGGAATTGATTTGCTTTCGACAATCCGACTTCCACAACCAATGGGTAATCGAAAATCAAGCCCAAAACTTTATGGGTTAATCTCTAAAGCCATCACAGCACCTCAAATCAGATTTATAAATCAAAAAGCGTCTTAAAGCCAACATCGGAATACTTACTCAAGCAAAAATTGGGGTTGTTTGTGGTGTACGAAGCCGGACTCGTCAGAAAATCGAGTCTGAAATGTTCCCTTATTGATGACTGAACGAATGCAAGGGAGAGATCGATCGGCAGACCTGGGCGTTTGGTTACAGGCGGCTTGTGAATCGGGGCTGGCACGGCACGACGAATCCGACGTGGTTGTTGCTGCGTGCGATTGTGTTGTTAGCGTGCAGTCGACGATGGCACGCGATGTGGGGTGCAACAACAGGCATATTTTGTGCAGCTTGGAGAAGGAGAGCATTTGCCAGCGGCAACCAATTGGCTCTCCGGCTGCAGCTCTTGGGGAAACATGCGGTTGGCGGCAGATCAAAGTTCATTCCAATTTTTCCCTGTCAAATCCTCTAAATTTCAATTGAGCGCAACAATCAAATGAACAAGATTTTAGCCCAAAAATTAAGTTAAATTCAAGTGGTAATTAAGTTCAAAAATGTTGGGCGTTACATTTTAAATTAGAATCCTATTTATAATCTTTTAAAGTTTTAATTAGGGTTCTTTTAAAAATGGTCTTCTAAACCCTAACATTTTTAATCAAAAGTTTTGACGGCAAAACAAAAAAAAAAAAAAAAGAGAGAGAGAAAAGAAGAAACGCTCTGGACATTCCCCTCCAACAAGGAAGACAGTAAGTTTTCTTTATTGCTCTTGTTGATTTCTTTTCTTTTCTTTTCTTGGTTATTGAAGTTTTCTTGCAAGGTTTTGGGTCTTGATGTCTTTTTGTTTTATTCTTGATTGTTTTGAATGAAAAGATTCTTGAAATCTTTTGCCCATAAAAGTTTTTAGGCTTTCAATTTGTTGAAATTTTCATCAAAGGTTTTCCTCTTAGGGCTTTTGGATTAAATTAAGGGTTTTGATAATAGAATTTTTTCAAAATTTTCCAACTTTGAATTTCTTTAAAATTAGGACTGTTTTAAGTGTATTTTGGATTCTTTTTGCACGAAAAGTTTACCAAATGATTGTTTGTAAAGACCCGAACCTACTACGACTCTCTAATGCAGAAGCACGACCTAGTTACCTCGCTCATGCCCGAAATTTCGGCAGCATGACGGCGTAACTCGAAGAAAACCAAAATTTTCAAAGACCTAGAGTGAGACATAAGCACTTCTATAATTCAGGAAATAGACTCAGCACCCACCAAACTACGATATATAGTGCTGAGCTCAACCAACTGACAATCAAACCTAAGAGCTTCTAACCAAACACCCGAAACTAAAAAAAATATTTAGGATTTACAGACCAAATACACATCAAGAAACAAGGAAACAAAACTAAAAGCTAAAACAGGGAAAAGAAATTTGATGGAGTCTCCATTGTCTCGTCCAGTCGTCTCCTCCGTCACCCGCCTCGTGAATATACATCATCTACAAAACAAACAAAGTAGCAAAGATGAGTATAAACATACTCAGTAAGTAGCCCACTTAAGGGTCCAAAGTTCGAATCTATACAAATGAGGGCATCGCCGTAACTCACAAATCCCAGCTCAATTTCAAACATTCACTTTAATAAACTATGTGCAACATAACTGTTCCCTTTCTATCACTCGAGACAACCAAAACTCCAGCTTGCACACAGGCAATGAGGGAACACATCCCTTACACTCAACACAATGAAAAATCACTCATAAGCTACCACACAGGCAATGAGGGAACACATCCCCTACACTCAACAAAATGGGGAATCACCCCTAAGCTACCACACAGGCATGAGGGAACATATCCCCTACACTCAACACAATGGGGAATCACCCCTACTCTACCACACAGGCAATGAGGGAACACATCCCCTACACTCAACACAATGGAGAATTACCCCTAAGCTACCACACAGGCAATGAGGGAACACATCCCCTGTGCTCATCACATCTCATAGCATTCTAGGCTCACAAGCTCGCACGAAACAATAGAAACAGGGTAGGTAGCGCTAATCTAACGGCTCTCGACTAATTTAGACATCTTGAAAACCCTCGAGGTAGAATACTATTCTCAGAGCCACGCCCACTTCCTGAGCCGAAGTTCACAATCACCTCTAACATTCTCAAAGTCAACCTTAAATATACTTAAGTAGCCATGGCTCGAGCTTAAATTAGTTCCATCACATTTAGCCAGTATCTCAATTATATTTTTGCAAGGACTCGTTTTTCCAGCAAACAAGCGATTTTGCTCTATCGACAAACTATTCGTACCACATTCATTCAATAAGATCGAGAGCTTAATAAATAATCCCGATGGTTACTTACTTTCTAGCCTAGCACCAAGGTAACCCATACATGTGCTAGTGGCATTTAGCCCTCTACCCTCTTAATCCAGAGTTCAGTCCCCTAACCACTCCAGAAATTAGGGCGACCAATAACCCTCCATTCACATTCAGACCCGTCTAAAACTTGTTAATCAAGCCCAGATATCTGCCCATTCTGAAATACACAAAACATGGATGACGACCCGGAGCACTACATACCCTTAAGGTGTTCCAAGTTAGTCTCTAGCCCAAAACAAACTGTAACACCCTCTTATGTCTTGAGAACTTAATGAAGATGTAACATGAAAAAGTGAAGTTCAAATGCACTTCTTAATTGAATTTCGAGGACGAAATTCTAAAAAGGTGGTAATATTTTGTAAGATCCAATTTTGGATTTCTAGTATTTATATGACATAATGGTTATTTGATTTTCAAATGTCTTGAAAGAGGAGAAGTTTGGAATAAATTAGAAGTAAAAGGAAATTGAAATATATGGGGTAAATTTTTGTTAAAAAAAAAAGGAAAGAGAAAAGTGAAAATATGTATGGTTTTGGTGTATTTTTGAAAAAAAAAAATTAGAGAATTGTAAGAGGCACATGGGTGAAGCTTATTTGGGAAGCTTTTGTGTAGTTAAAATAATAATAATAAATAAATAAATAAAAGAATGTGTGGCTTCAAAGAAGCCACATGTATGCTTATTTGATAGATTGCAAGCCACATACATTATTTTGGTTTTAAAAAAAATAAAAAAAAATGGTTCACGAAAAACAAAGAAGGGAGGAGGAAAAGAAATGAGAGAGAATGAGAAAGAGAATGAGGGATACATAAGAAGAGAAATTTGAGGATGGTTTGTGAGAGAAAAATTGAATTTTTGTATAGGGTCAGAATGGAGAGTAATTGGGAGATTAGTTGAAGCAACTAGGAGAAAAGAAAAATATAGATGGTAAATGTACTTTATGTTAGTAGTATTTGGAATGAAGATGCTCAAGAAATTGAGGAAAATTCAATTTTAGCAGGTGGAAGTTAAAGGAGTTAACACATTGTTAAAATGACAACCCTATAAAAGTAGATATATGATGGAAAAATTAGGAAAATGTTTGATGTATTAAGATGCTTAAAGGATAAGAAGTAATTTTGAGTTTATGAAATGTTGTTTTATTTAAAGAAAGAAAGTTTAATGTTTATAAAGGAAGAAAGAAAGGGAAGGAATGAAAAATAATGTTGAATAAAAATGGAATAAGCTATTTTGTTGGTTTTATTTTGTGGGTTGGAAAGAGAAGGCACAAAACACAGAAGAAGAAGAAGAAGAAGAAGAAGAGAATGAGGGTAATTAAGTAAATTCCAAGGGAAATGATTGGATGATACAAATGAAGTTATGAGGAGAGAGAGATGTAGTTGGAAATTGGGGTCACGTGGGAGACGTTGTTTGGAAATAAATAAAATGTTATTTTATTTTTTAAGAAAAGATGGATTGTGGAAGAGAGAGAAGAAAATATTAGTTAATTGGAGAAAAGACAAATATGTTGTCTACATTATTGGAATGAGAGAGAAAGTTTAATTTGAGAATTTGGATTAAGATGGAAGAGAAAGAAATTGGAAATTAATTTAATTGATTAATAGGAAGTTTATGTTTATTTCTTTTGGAAATAATTCATAATCTATGGTATGATTATTGAAAATTTCAGATTGGACAGAAATTGGACTAGCTTATGATCTAAAGAGCTAACAATGATATTTCAGTGAGTGGTTTATTTTATGAAATATTTTTATTATTTGATTATTATTACGAATTTTCAAGAATTCTATAAATCATGTGTGATTTTAGAGAAAATTGCTAAGAGATTTTCATAGAATGTTATGAATTTCCAAAAATGGTATGGAAATGCCAATATTTTATGCTTTTAGTTGAAATTGTCATTTGAGAAATATTTGAGATATTTTTATGATTCTTGAGATGTTTGAAGAGTTTTAATGTTTCTTGAAAAATGTATGAAATTTATATGAGATGTGGATTCAGAGAAAATATGATTTTAGAAATGTTTTACATTATTGAGAGATTTGATGATTATTTGAGAAAATATAAAGGTTTAATGTTATTTCAGAAATCTCTCAAGTTTATGAAAGGCTATTTTAGAGAAAGAATGTAATTTTAGAGAAAGAATGCAATTTTATGAAAGGCTATTTTAGAAAAAGAATGTAATTTTTAATAAAGAGTTTGAGAATTAAGAATTTTATGTTAAAAGTTGATTTTTAAACCACTAGATTTTTGTACCCATGGTGATTACCCATATGCTATGAGAATGTGTTTCCATAGTATGTAGCGTGCTCAGGTCGCGGGGGATGCAGGGGAATGCCGGGGCCATTAGGTACCGAATCCGGATTTCGAATCCTGGTCCTGAAGCATTACAGATGATAGAGTTTGCTCTGCGTGCACGTATGACAGAGATATGCTCTGCTATGTATCTGGAGATTACTCGATACATAGTATGACAGAGTTTGGATACATATTTAGTGATGAATTTTACTAATTATGTTTATGCTTTCAAGAGCTGTAACCTTGATGTGTTACTCATATTTTCAAGAGTTGTTTTATTTACAGATTTTAATGTCTTAAAATGATATCAAAAGTTTCTAAATTGCTCGTGATTTGCATTATTTCACAGAGTTATGAACTTCTATTTAGTAAGAGAATAATTTCCTTGAAAATGTATTTTCTTATTAATCACCACTCACTGGGCTTTTTAGCTCATTCTTTTGTTTTTAATTTTTCTACCAGGTTGCTCTTGAGTTTCAACCAGAGTTAGCTAATTAGAGTCTGCCACCAGTCTTGTCAAGTTATTGCATATCATTTATTGTAAGTAAATTGAGAAATTCCAACGCGTTGTTTATGAGATATCCATAGTTAAAGATAGATAATGAGAAAAGAGATAAAGACTTGGCAATAGATTCCATTGCACATTTGGGGTCTACTGCCATCACAGCTCATCCTAGGTTTGGTAGAGTAATCTGGGGCGGGTTGTGACACAAACCACCCCGGTGTTCTGCACACAATGAACTCATCCACAACCCGAGAAAATTAAACCTCAGTCAACCATTCAATTATTCTGCATTTTGCAATTAACCAACCATTTCAGAAAGCCCACACACTTACAAACGTTAAGTTTGACACAACTATCCATTTGTTTGTAACCTTGAATCCTTTAATGAGAATAGTAACAAGTTTAGGCAACCTTGAGCTTATCATAATAATTCTCATAATAATTTATCCAACAGTGCCATCATCCACATACCCACATTTAGACAAGCATGAATATTCACAAATCACCACAAACATGCCCAAACCCATCCGATTACAACATTGGGTAAATTCTTAAAGCATTTCATATGCTAACCATAATAACCTCGAAACTTTAAGGGGCTGTTTGGGGCAAGGATTATAATAACTTGTGTTATAATAACCCATGGAATACTTTGCACCCCAAACACAGACTATTATAACCTCAGACTAAACAACTCTGCATTTTAAATAATATTATATTATTTCACAGACTATTATAACCCACAGACTATTATAACCCCTGTTATTATAACCCACTCAGCGCCCCAAACAGCCCCTAAGCCCCTATTTCCATACATCTCTCAAACAAATTGATAAGCCTTAGAATTAAGGCTTATTTAACTCCTAATTGCTTAAAATATTCTTGTTTTGACTTAAGTCCAATTGAAAATAGTTGAAATATTGCTTTAAAATAAGAGGGAAATAAGAATGATGGCATTCGGAATAGAATTCTAAATAAATTAATCTTGTTTGCAGGAAATATGGAAATTGCAAAATCAAATTGCAAAATCGTGATTCTGCAATTCTGGACAGTAGAAGAATTCAAGGAAGAACGAAAATTCCTACACAAAACCCATATATGGAAAGCTTAATTACCGCATGAATTAAGGGAATTTGAGCATGAAATTTGGGCATTCTTCAACTCTAATGAAGGCTTAGAAAGGGGGAAGAAGAGGAGCTAGGAGTTCGGGATTTTGGGAGAGATTCTAGCTTGTGGTTTTTTCATTTTTTTTCGAAGCTTTAGTTTTCTGGAATTTTTATTCTGCTTCTGTTTTAGCCGAAGAACTGAAGTTCTGTTTATTTCTCTCCAATTTTCTATTTGTATTATGGTGAGTTGAGTGAAGCACAATCTCTATTCTCCATTTCCTTCCTTCTTATATTAAGTTAAGTTTTGATCAGTCTCTGTTCGTGGGTTTTATTCACGTTAATGCTCTGTTTTTCTGGAAATTTATGCTCTGTTTTATTTCGAGAGTGCAGCTGGAGTGTTAAGACTAATCAATTCCTAGAAATAATGAAATGATGAAGTCAATTGGAATAGAGGAGGAACTCAGTTCTGTTCTAAGAATCATTAAATTATGCTTTGCATAAGAAGATTTCAAATCTGTACTTGGTAATTGCAAAGAAGATTAATTTTGTTGTTCTGTCATATGGGTACTGTCATTCTCAATTTGTTTTCTTCATAAAGTTAATGTCTTGAGTGGAATTTAATATCAATTTGCTTTTTATTTCCTATTCATAGTAAGAATCCTGGAGGTGTTTTCTAAATTTATGTTGACTGTTTTGCCAAGTATTCTATTAACTCATTTAGTTTACCTATCAATCGCAATTTACTCAATTTTCTTTAATATGATGTTTCCTTTAAAAATTAATTGTAGCATTTTTATCTTCAATTTGAGCTAAAACCTCTTAGGGGGTTCAAGAATGTGAATTCCCTAAGAAGTAACTGTAGCCTAAATTCCAATAAAAACCAAGCCTACATCTCAATTGTTTGCTTGTGTTGATCAAATTTTCGTTGAGATCCTAGATTGATCAACTTGGGTATCAACTCAAGCTTAGATCTAATACCGATGAGGTTAGTGATAAGCGGAATTCACACAAGTGATGGAGAAAAAGAGCTTAGACATAAGCCAATCTTCACCCTAGACATAGGGATTAAGGATTCCAAAACCCATAAAATTGTTGAGCCAAATAATCTAAGATAGAGGGACTATAGACATATAAGTCACTCACTTAGCCTCAATGTGAGGCTTGAACCTTAACTTAGTTTTCTTTCAATTGCAACTATTCTTTAATTCACGTGTTAATTTTATAAGTATGTATTTTGATTAAATTGACGCCTTAATCACTCTACATATTTTATTGCTAATCATGATCATGATCCGTAATTGTCATGTTGAATGAATATGTAGCATTAGGATTATCACATGTGTATGTTTTGTGGGTTTCCATATTGCATGGCTTGCATGTTTAATTCTAGGAATTAAAGAAGCTTCTTAATTAGGTGAAAGTTGTTTTACCTGATTAGTTGTCTTGGTCATTCCAAGGTTCGTAATGGCTTTATCTAAATAATTTGGAGCGGTTTCGTCAAAATTGTTTAGGTAATTAGCGTTAACTTGACGTTCGTTAGAGTTAATGAATTTAGGGAATTTGCACTTTTTGGGGTTTCCTAATAAGTTGACCAAGTACTTGCATGGTTAAGTTTAAATATTTTGAATGCCTATGATCAATGTTTGCAATTGAGTATAACCGTACCTTTGGATTGGATTTTGGTAAGATTTGATCTATCCCTATCTTTATTGTTTATGTTTTATTTTATTTATAAAAACACAAAACCCCCATTTTTAATTGCTTTCTCCTTTGCAAATTTAACTTGAGAAATTAATATTCGGTTCCCTGAGATCGACCCGGTCCACTCAATGCTACAAGTAGCTTAGGATCGGTTTATAAATTTTAATTTGACGAGCCCTCGACAAGCTCGCATCACCTCCTAAAACCTAAATTCAAAGTAAATAGGAGAAGCAATTTTGGTTTTACAATTGAGTGTGGAGTAGGTTGGAATTGTAATTTTGGTTTGCAGTTACAACTTAGAGCAATGACATTCTTAAGCTCCCATCTTTATCCAAATTCCTTTTGAATTTTCATTCACTAAGCCTATCTAGTTTGCTATCAAATATTGCCATTTCTAGATTCTGCAATTCAATTCTGTAATTTCTGGTTATTTCTATTATTGTCATTTCTCGATTCTGCAATTCAATTCTGCAATTTTTCTTTATTACAATATTTCCATTTCTTGATTCCGCAATTAGATTATGCAATTTTTCTTAACACACCAACTCAACCTTATTTTTGCTATTTTAGTTTTTAAGTTGCAATTTTCCTTACACTTTGCTTTACAATATTTTTGTTACTCCGTTCCCTTGGGATTCAATACTTGATACTCACATACCATTTTATATTACTTCGATCGCGTGCGCTTGCGTGTACACTGATTACAAATCCACTAACTTAGACCATTTTAGCTCAAAACTACCTTCAAACGAATCCATTAACCATTACATGCTTACTAAACGCGGTTTCCAAGCATACTTTCACAATTCACAAATTATCAAGCATACATTCAAAACATTTAGGAACTTAAATCCAAATGACTACTTACTTCAAGCCGAATAAATATTTTACCACGAACACCAATGACAACGCTTCTTGAATTTATCGAGCACCACCTCAAAATAGTGCTAGATAGCAGCTCGGCAGGAGAAAGAGAGAGAGAAAATCGAAAGGGAGAGGGAGAGAATCGAGAAGGAGATGGAGAAGAGAGGAGAATGAAGGAGGAGAATGAGAAGACGATAAGAAGAGGGAAAAGGGATCATCTTTAATTTTAATTAATTTTTTAACAACTTTTCCAAAAAATGCCCTTTCTCTCTTTCAAATTTTCCAAATAGCCCAAACCATACATCTCAATTGAGAAATTACTCAAACTAAATTCGAAAATTTGAAAATTAATGCCCCCGAAAAAGCCGGGCGTTACATTGTTACTTTAAATTATAATGTATAGTTTTGATTTCTATATGAAAATCGTATATTTTTATGGTTTTTACAGCAATTTTATTAAACTTTTCAGATCTGGTTTTTGTGTTAAAAAGTTGCAAATTTTGATTATTTTAGTGTTAAAATCTTGGAGAGTTTTGTTTTATGAAGCATACATTTTTCTTGTTTGATTGTCCCTAATTTATGATAGTTTTGAAGGTTTTAAAAGTTATAGAATTGAAAATTTGTTTGATATTTTATTATGTATTGAAAAAGTGTTGGTTTTACTGTTTTTAGTATGTTTTTAGTGAATTTTAAGGTGTTTTAAATGCAGTTTCAAATCTGTTTTTGCAATCCAAGAACCTTTTTTTTTCTAACTTTTTATGTAGAAAATTGTTTTGAATGGAAAAATTGGGTAGATAAGATTGTGTATGCTTTAGATAAGTTTTTAGACCCTTAAATAGAATTTGGTTTTCTGAGTATGAAGTATTGGATATGTTTAGACTTCTAGAAGATTGATTTTAGTTCAAGGAGTTGGAATTAAGGAAATTTGAGATTGAGGACTGTAGGATTTTTGATTGAGGTAAGTAGTTTTCCACATCCCTTTTAAAATTGCAATTTTGGTACGATTATGTTTTGAATATTGTTTATTTGTCAAATGTTTGAAAGTATGTTTTGTATGATTTGAAATTGATCGAAATTGTTTGGTTGATTTGATGAATCTTTATTGAAATTGTTATTTGAAACTACATGTTTTGTTTCAAGTGTTTATGAAACAATTTTTTATCGATTCGATAGGGGCCTATCTGGATATGCCAAATTTTTGTTTTGGGATTGTGTGCTTATTTTGTAGTAGCCATATTTGGAATTGACGGTAAATGATTTGATGGAAACGTATTTGTGGGAAGGCACTTTTATAATGGTTTGGCATTCCTTTGGGAATGAAGATTCATGTGTGTGTTACACTCATATGGCCTCACACTTAAGTAAATGTATTGAATGTTATGGTCGATTTCTATCAACAATTCTAATTGAATGAATGGTTGATTGATTGGTGTTACCGACGGGTAGTCACATATGTCTGTTGGGCTACTCTAATTTTGCATTTTTCCCACTCTGTCAAATGAAAGTATTGATTGATAGAAAGTTATGTATGATTGAAAGTATTGTATGAATTGAAAGTACTAATCGATTGAAAGTTTTGTTTTGCTAAATTGATTTTTCATGTTTTGTTTTGACCAAATGAATTTCTGAACTTGATGTGGAGATTGCTTATTTAGTATTTCTATACTTATATTTGTTTTTTTAAATGTTTTTAGATGAAGTAGCAAGTGATAGTTCTTACAGTGATTGAGGTCTAGCGTTCTGGTTAGAACTGTTAAGTAGTTTTTTCTTTATGTGTCTTTAGGATTTTAGCACTTAAGATTTTGTTGGACTTGACGTACGTTCAAAGTAGTTTGTTCTTTAATTGATAGTTTAGTGATAGCATGCAAAATGGTGCTATTTCTAGGCTTAGTTTTATGCTTGTTTTACTATGATTGTGTGTGCTTTCATATATTTTTATGTATACTTTGCAAAAATTGAGCAATTGGTGCAAAACTGGAGAATTGTAGAGTATTTGGACGAATTTGGAGCAATTATAGGCTATATTTAAGGATCCAAGTGTTGAAGATGAAGATTAAAGCATTTGAACCCGAGAGCATAGCGTTGCAATGCCACTTGTAGCGTTGCAACATTACATTAGCAACCATTCAGCATTGGAAACCATAAAGCATAGCGTTGCAACGTTGCAACCCCATCCAAATTGATATTTTCCTTGTTTTTTTTATAAAATTAGAGAGACAACGTTGTCCTTAACGTTGCAACACTGTCTCGATGTCTATAAACAAAAATTTTTCGTTCTTCAAAAGGGAGTTGTTTTAGAGAGACCTAAACCCTAAGCTCGATAAAGGCATTGTTTTGAGGTCTAGAGATCATATTAGAGAGCTAAGGATGAGACTCAAGGCTCGGGATCATGGGACATCCCGTCGGGAACGAGTGTTGGCACTCATCGTTCAGTTTTTCTCTATTCTCTTTACTTTGTTTTCTTTAATTTTAGGATTTCTTGGACTGTATTTGAATGTAATTGAGTATTGTAGACTAATGGTTGATTGTATTATTTTTGTAAGACTATGTTTGATTTATTGATTTGTGTTTTTGTAACGTCTTTTATGCATCTTGAATTAATCTTCTAAGCTTTTGGCCATAGCTTTGTATGTTAAGTTAAGTTTATAGCTTGAGAAAGTAAATTTAACTAAGGACTTAGATGCATGACTAAGATTAGTCTATTGCATGAGAATGAATAGGTTAATGTTAGAAGCATTTAAGAGAATTTCATAATGCCATGTTTAGTTATAGAAATAGACTGAGAGGTTGATTTACGTCTTTGCATGAGTTCAATTGGGCTCGAGAGAGTCAATTGAATACCTTAATAATTTTTGGCTTAGGACTGTTGCATGTTTCATAATTCTTTAATCAATTTCCTAGTTGTGCTTCATGGATTGCAATTTCCAAATATCTCTCTAAAATTGGACTCCAACTTTGTAAATAATAGTTTAGGTTTTATTTATTTGTTAAAAAATCAAACAAAAGTTATATTTCTTTAAATAAATTAAATTGGGCATAATTAACTATGGTAGTTAATTATATTTAAGAACTCAAATCCATGTAGATGACCCTGGCCACTATTATTGCAAAATATTTAGAGGTCCGATTTTTTATAAATTTAATCTTGATAGGGTCTTCGACAAGCTCTCTCTTATCATTTAGTTCTTTGTTTTTCTTTTAGTAATGGACTTGGCTTTAAATTTTAAGCGTTGTTTTTCAGTTAAGTAAAAATAGTTTACGTTCGGTTTTTTTTAGTATCTGTTTAATCACATCCGCATTTACTATTAGAATGACCGAATGGGAAAATACGGGCTATTACATAGATCTTAAATTAAAATTTTAAAATTGACGAAAATAAGTTTTTAACAAAATTGTAAAATATTCATAGAATAATATAATTTAAAATCTCAATTTTAGGATTTGTGAGAACAAATCTATATTATTTCTAGAAATGAGAGAATAAAAATATAAAAATTTTGAAGTTTATTTGAATCCCTATTAGATTGAAACCTTTCCAAATTAAATGTAATATTTAAAAAATTATTGTAAGACTTTCTTTTATTTGAAAACTACCCAAGGCAAATGAATGATTAATATGAGAGATATTGAAAAAAGAATATGGGGTATTTTGTTCAATTTTTTTTATTTAAAGAAATTTGTAAAATATATATAAATTAATAAAAACAAAAAATCTGAATTTTAGAATTCATGAGAACAAATCCTTAATAATGAAATTGAAAAAATTGTAGAAAAAAATTGAAAAAAAATTAGCTAAAATCAACTAAGACTTCAAAACTCCAGGTTTAACCACTTTGCATCCCAAACACAAACTTCAGAACTCCAGACTAACAACTTTACACCCCAAACACAGACTTTTTAACTTCCAGACTTACTAACTCCTACTTTATGCAACTCCTACTCTTTGTAACTCTTTGTCCTAAACAAACCTTAATTCACATTTTTTAGCACCAAATCCCCACATCCAAGAAAGAAGAGAAAAAAAGACAAGAATTTTTTACCAATTAGGAAAAGAAAAAAAAAAAGAATGGTTGCAATTGAGTTACACCCTTACATTAATCAAGAATGGTGGCAAGAATGGTTACTTTAGTCACCATAGGGAATGGAATCAACTTTTGTTGTTAGGCATGACCAGTTCTCATTGTGTGACGGGTAATTTGTATCTAGAAACTATTGTTGTGTGACTAATCAATGCCTATCAAATACACTTTTGTTTATCTATTAAAATATATATGTTTTAATTTTTCTTTCAAGAGAAGACAGAAAATTAATACAAACATTTACATTACAAATAGATCCTAAAATACTATCAAAATTATGGTCATTTTCAGTTTTCCTAGCTTAAAACTGGGGACAAGCTGTATTTTCAACAAATTTATAGATGTTTGGCTTTTCATCACAGTATATCGTCCTTAATTTTGTTATATGGGTTTTACATTAGCTGTTCCATTTGTCTTTATTGGTTGTTGAATTTATTACATAAATTCGAATTATGCCTAAAGCTCATTAGCTTACTGTTATGTGCACAATTTTAATTCCACCGTTTTGTTTATTAAAAAAAAAAAAATACCTTTGAACAGTTGATTTGGGAATGGTTGACCTAATATTTATATATTAATTAGTAGGAGACATATCCTTTAGCTGCAACACACCTTAAAAAATGATAATAAATGGGTAGCTATATTCTAATCCTAACCAAATTTGAAAGGAAAATTGAAAACTATAGTATTATGTTTATAAAATTTGACAACTTTTTGAAAGGCTTTTTAGAAAATAGAAAACATTTATAAAATGTAAGATCCAAAATTCTATACCAATCTAAAAGTTTGCAGTGTGATTTTTTTTTTTTTTTTTAAGTGAGAAAAATTTAGTCCTAGTGGAGGGATTGGGTCAATGGCTGGCCCAAGGTTGACTTTTTATCATATAGCTTTGTATTTCTCGCAATTGTCGTTCCATCTCCATGTATCAATTTTTATTTTATCATACCAAAATTTTCTCTTCTATCCTTGTTTTTTTTTCGTAACATTTTCCATATAAAATTTGCATTCTTCTAGTAAAATATACTTTTGGTCTTGAGATTTGGGATTGGTTTCTATTTGGTTCTTTAATAAAATACAAAAAAAATATCATTATTAAAAAAAACTTATTTTTAAATTAAAATCAAAACTACCATCAAATGCTTTTAGTTAAGCATTTTCCTCTTGGAGCTAAGCTTAGTTTTTCGATGACTTAGCCAGGGCCTTTTTTGCCGAATTAACTTTTTCCTTCCCTTTTTTTTTTTTTTTTTGGCCTTTTACAATTGAGTAGCATTAGCTTTGATTCTACTTAAATATTATTCAATAACAAAATCACAAACAATCCATTAGCTAAAAGAAATGTGCATAGAACAGTTAAATTAATATCTTCAAATTGTGAAGACATTATCAATTTCCATTATCAAATGCAACAATGGCTTCACTCCCCCATTAAAATAAGGGATTAGATCACCACTTATGTACCGTTAATTTATTCATAATTATTTTAAAAGGCTGCAAATTTTGACATTTCCAATGATAATTACAGCTTGACAAAAGCTAATAAACAAACACTAAAATACATAACGATGGGAAGTACCTTAAAATAATTTATATGTCTATTAACAACTTTCCCTTGACTTCCAAGGCTCTGGCTCTTGTCTTCAACATAAAGGCTCCTCCTTTTTGCTTTGCATTCTCAGAAAATTATATGTAATTTGCAATATGTTTCAATTCTCCCTTTATTTAGAAAAAAACCCATTTTCCCTGCCAGCTTAGTTTCTTGCCTTTCTGTTCTTGCTTGTAAAAATGGTTTGGAATTGCTTCAGTTGCATTGGCGGCCACCGAAATAAATCAGAGAAAAGGTATATACTTTATCAACCATTGAAGCTGAAATTGGTATTTTTGAGATGATTGAAACTTACCTTTTTTTTTCCTTTATTTTCTTTTCTTTGCTCTCCTTTTATGATCAGTGTGAAAGAGAACCTAGATTATCCATGGGAAATCTACACTCTCAAGGAGCTTCTTCAAGCCACAAATAACTTCAGCAAAGATAACAAAATTGGCGAAGGAGGATTTGGAAGTGTTTATTGGGGTCAGACGAGCAAAGGCGTTGACGTAATTACCACCATCATATTTGTGTTGAGAATATATATAAAAGATTAAATTTACCATAACTCATTAGACTAAGCTTTTAAATTTAGTAGTGATTTAGCATAGTATCAGATGGACCATTTTTTTGCTCTCTTGTTGACTTGACTTGATGTTATTTTGCAGATAGCAGTGAAAAGACTGAAGGCCATGACTGCAAAGGCAGAGATGGAGTTTGCAGTTGAAGTGGAGATTCTTGCTAGGGTTAGACATGAAAATCTGTTGGGTTTGAGGGGATTCTATGCCGGTGGAGATGAAAGACTTATTGTATACGATTACATGCCAAACCATAGCTTGCTTTACCATTTGCATGGCCAATTAGCTGACGAATGTCTTTTAGATTGGCAACGAAGAGTGAACATAGCCATTGGAGCAGCCAAAGGTTTATCGTAAGTAAATTCCACACTTATAAGAATATGAATAAATGATTAAATCTACTATAACGATTTTAAATCTCTGCCATATCATTTCTTCTTCGATTAATGTTGATTAATGTTGATGATGCGTTGTTGAATCATGTAATAATTTTCAAAACTCACATGTGTTGGTTGGATTTAAGGTTTAGTGTTTTGGTTCAACATAAAAAATATATATAAATCTGAGAATATTTTTTAAAGATGCTTTGCTTCCTTCCAACTACATGATGTGATATCATCTCATTAATAATTTGTTTATTAGACATCACAATCGCAAATTTGAAATTTGAAAAGATATATATTTGTGTAATGTCTTTTTTTTTTCAATGTTTGTTTTGGTGAAGGTACTTGCATCACGATGCTAGACCTCATATAATACACAGAGATATAAAGGCAAGTAATGTTCTTTTGGACTCAGATTTCGAAGCAAAAGTTGCTGATTTTGGTTTTGCAAAGCTCATTCCCGATGGAGTCTCTCATTTAACCACAAGAGTTAAAGGGACTTTAGGTTATTTGGCTCCCGAATATGCCATGTGGGGAAAAGTTGCAGAAAGCTGCGATGTGTACAGCTTTGGGATTTTACTATTGGAGATTGTTAGTGCTCGAAAGCCATTAGAAAAGCTTCCAAATGGCACAAAACGAGACATTGTTCAATGGGCCACTCCTCATGCTCAAAGAGAAGATTTTGATCACATAGCTGATCCACGATTGAAGCAAAAATATAATGTTGAAGAGTTGAAATCTATTGTGAGCATTGCATTGAGATGCACTGATGGGAATGCTGAGAGTCGGCCGAGTATGAAAGAAGTGGTTGATTGGCTGAAGGATGGCTTGAGGAAAAAGAAAGAGATCATGGATGATGATGATGTGAAAAATGAAGGTGATGATGATGAAGAAAATTATAAGAATGAAATAGATTGTGAGGAGCTTGGAAAACAACAATTTGATGGTGGGACTGGGAGTGAATCTAAGTGGAGGTGAAAATATTAATTAAGATTGATTTTTCAATTTGAGTTGGGGTTTGCAATTCTTGGCCTTTTGAAGAGTCTTTTGTAGTTATATATAAGTTTGTGTAATTAATTAATGGAGGTGGGGGGAAGACAAATTTGACTTGGTTTTTTCTTTTCTTATGTACAAATAGATGGTGTCATAAGGGTACTTTTCATGCACCCATCATCTCCATTTAATTATTTCTTTTTTTTTTTCTTAAATTATGTCTATCTTCCAATCATTGTAATATAGACCTTATCATTTGGATTTGAACAATATGCCAATTCAAATGGGCAATAAACTAAAAGAATAGCACCCTTATTATTCTATTAGCTAAAAATATTGGCAATAGTTTTATATTTTATATTCCCATCTATAAGGAGATTTCATCGCTTGGGTTGATGTCAATATAAAGGTAGATATCTATGTCTATATATATATATATATATATATATATTTATTTATTTATTTATTTATTTATGAGGGTCTATCCAACATTTGGTTAATAGGTTATAAAATTGTCCTTTCTCGTTAACTAAATTTCATCATTGATTTGTATTTGATATTGTGTATGCAAAGAAGTCTTTAGCTTACGAGTTAAGTTTGTATAATTTAAAGATCAAGAAGTTTAGTCTATTTTTCTTAATTTGAGTTTTGTTTACTTCAAACTACTATTTTGCAAATCGTATGAGTTGCATAAATTAAGTTGCACAAATCTAGAATTATAAAGCTTGTCTTTTTATGGTACATGTATTATTGGTTTTAAGAAAACACATAAAGTCACAAACCTAATTTGGTTACACAAATTTAAGTTTGTATATGATTCATTCCTTCACATAATTTAAATACAAATTATATATACAAACTTTAGTTTTCCAAACTCGAGAACATTACTAAAATTTAAAAGCATGAGCCAAGCACCCTCTAACGATTTTCTAGTTTTATTTTTTAAATTGTTTCTAAGAACTAACTGATAGGTAAATTTTATGTTCACCTATTATATATTTCTTTACTTGAGTTTTAGTTAGTATTTTGTTTAGAACTTTTTTTAATATTAAAGAGAAGGTGTCAATCTTTAGATAAGATTTCAAGTAGTTATATTAAAAATAGTCAAGGAAATATAATGAGAAAAAAATATAACCGTCTTTATATTTAAATTGAACAAATCAATTGTGGATAAAGGTAAAAAATTGGTATAAGTAAGATGAGGAATTTGTACGTCCTCAACAAAGGACACAACGTATGTCTAAAATGTTAAATATATAATGTGATGAGTGCATGAAACAGAATAAAACAATACTTGCAGCCCAAATTTAAAACGAACAACTGAATATTGGGCTAAGAAGGGCCAATCCAATGGGTATGTTACTATAATGAGCAAGTGGATTTATTTTATTTGAAAAAAGATTGTTCATATATAATTAATTAGTCTAATGGTGATGATAACAAATAGTAAATACTTAACTTTATTTTAATAAGCACTTAATGGTAGAGTGAAGGAATGAATGAGAAAATTCTGTCCCCTTCTTGATTTGCCTTAGATTAAAAAAAAAAAAGAGATTTTAAAGTGTAACGCTCCAGGTCCAGGATTCGGACCAGGATTTGAAATTCGAATTCGACACCCCCAACATTTTTCTGCATCCCCGCGGCCTAACCACGCTACCTACTTGTCTTGAACTGCTTCTAAGAGTGAAGACTATCCCCACAAACCAACACGAGTCCTTTCAGCATGCTTTGTCCTTACTCACATGCTTCCTAGAAAAATTCTCAGAAGGTCACCCAACATAAGATTGTTCCAAGCCAAGCATGCTTAACTTTGGAGTTTCTATTATTAAGCCAACCAAAAAGGAAGGTGCACTTTATTGGTATAGGTAGTAGCTATCAATTCTTTTAAGCTTTTTTTTAACCATGTCTTGCATAGCCTCAGGGTGCCTCTCATTCAAATGTGGTCTCGGTTCATTCATGTACCCCTCTTGAACTAGAGCGTTACATAAAGTTCTCTCTAACTTGTCCTTCTAAATTTTTAAAATTGAGAGATTATTATTATTATTATTATTAAAGTTGAAATATAATGGTTCATTTGATAACCATTTGGTTTTTGAAAATTAAGCCTACAAAAACTCCTTTCATCCATGAGTTTCTTTATTTTTTTTATCTACTTTTTTAACATCTTTTGAAAATTCAAGCCAAAATTTGAAAACTAGAAAAAATAGTTTTTAAAATCTTATTTTTGTTTTTGAGATTTGGTTAATGATTCTAATGTTTTCTTTAGAAATGTGAAAACTATATTGAAAAAATAGTAAGGAAACAAACCTACTTTTCAAAAACAAAAAATTAATGGTTATCAAACGAGCCTAAAATATTAGCTTTTTTTCTATCGACAATTTTGATTGGATTGTAATTCAAATTAAATGTTTTTTTTTTATTAGATGATGGTTTTCTTTTTTCTAAAAAGAATCAGATGATGGTATTAAGATGGTAAATTTCATAATTGATAAATTAATTCCTCATTAAATTATGATCTTAAAAAGAAGTAGATGAGGGTTCAATTTGATCTTCTTAATTAATGTATTCACTCACAGCCGTCTTAGTGGTCATAACGTTTTATAACATTAAATAGAGCTCGGGGAGTTGTCGATTATTTATTACAGAATGTACTTTGTGATTATAAACTTTTATTAGACAGACTTTAATTTATATCCAATTTCACTTTTTCAATTGAAGAAAATGGTTGGACTTATGACCTAAAAAAATAAATTGAATTTTGATAAGCATGTGTATGATTATGGCACCAGAGTTTATTTTTGTTTAACGGTGTGTAGGTTTAGGACATAACATATTAGCTGTCAAACGTTCAAATTCTTAGAGAAGAAAATAATAGTGTTTGGTGATTTGTTTCTTGGTTTCCTGATTTTTTTTTTTTTTTCTCTTTTGCATTGAAGAAACCAGAAATGAGTTTACAATTAAAAAAACAAATTTGCATTAATCTAGATCTAGAAAAGATTAAAAAATAATAAAAAGAAAATATATTAAAAAGTAAAGGAACCAGGAAGTGCCATCAAGACGAGGGGGCGTTTATCGTTTTTTTGGGAATTTCTCAATTATGAATTTTTTTTTAATATAAAATTTTCATTAAATGGACCTAGAAGAATCGACCTTATTTAAATGGTTAAATTCTTATAGAGAATCCACATTTAGAAGGAAAAATCTTAAACCCTCTAATAGAAACAAACATACTATTTCATTTTAGTTCAACCATAAACATCTAATAGAAAATTTTATCCAAATATGTAAAAATGTATAAGTTTTAAATATCAAATCACACCATACAAATGAGTTTCAAACATAAACATATCACATTAATATTCCACCAAACAAAAAATCTATTTTTTTTAGTTAACAAATCCTAAAATTTAAGTTTTAGGATAAAAAATGTTAAGGTTAAAGTTTTTTTTGGGGGGCAGTTGCCCAGATAGCAATCTGGTCTAAATTAATGACAGATATGACACAAGTGAAAAGAAATTGTAAATATGGCACAAATTGATTTCATCCTATATAAAAAGACTAAAAACCCATCAGACGCCTATCAAATGACCATTTCAGCCCTAATATGCTTTAAATCAATAATTTTCCTACCCACATTCTATGATTTTAGCCCTAACTGTCATTCCCCGATTTCTCTCCCTTCATCCCTTCATCTTTCATCAATTTCTCCCCATTTCTCCCTAAACCACCATCGATTTCTCTCCCTAACCTCATGTCTGATAACCTGTTGATGTACTTTAAAATTTGATAGAGTGATACACCAATGTTTGATAACCAATGATGTACATGAAAATTTGATAGAATGATACACCAAAGTCTGATAGCCTGTTGATGTACTTGAAAATTTCATAAAATGATACACTCATGTCTGATAGCCTACTGATATACTTTAAAATTTCATAAAATGATACACCTATGTCTGATAGCCAGCTGATGTACTTCATCAATGAACACAACCATTCTTCCCTCTGATTCATACATATATTTGGAGGAATCACATATATGAGTGTATGGCATTTTAAAATCATTTGCAAATACAGCACAATATTAGCCCACTCCATAAGAAAAGTCCAAAAAGTAATTGATGTCTGATATACTTTTGATATACTCAAAATATTAATAAAATGATACGCCCATGTTTTAACTCAAATGAATGTTGATTGATGTTTGATATACTACTGATATACTCAAAATACCACTAATATGATACACTCATGTGTTTGCCTCAAATAAATGCTTATTGATGTCTGATATACTTCTGATATATTCGAAATATTAATAAAATGATACACTTATATTTTAACTCAAATGAATGTTGATTGATGTCTGCTATACTGCTTATATACTTAAAAACCACTAAAATGATACACTCATGTGTTTGTCTCAAATGAATGTTGATTGATGTTTGATATACTACTGATATACTCAAAATATTACTAAAATGATACACTCATGTTTTACCTCAAATGAATCTTGATTGATATTTGATATACTACGAATGTACCTCGAAATATTAATAAAATGATACACCTAGGTTTTACCTCCAATGAGTGTTGATTGATGTCTAATGTACTATTGATAAACTTAAAATAATACTAAAATGATACACCTATATTTTACCTCAAATGAATTTTGATTGATGTCTGATATATTACCGATATACTTTACTAAAATGACATACTCATGTTTTACCAAATGAATGTTGATTGATGTCTGATATATTGTTGATTAAGGGTGTGCACAGTTCGATTTGGTCTGATTTCAACCGAAACCAATGACCAAACAAAGCCCCTTGGTTCTTAGAGTAGTTAAACCGAGTAAACTGAAGTACTCCTCGGTTTCAGTTCAAAACCGAACCAGTTTGTTTTGGTTTACTCGGTTCGATTTTAGTTTTTAACCATTTTAAAAAAATATATAGTACAGGTCGACACTTGAGAGGAAGGATATCACTGACGAGAGATGGTGGTCGTAAGTTATGTCACTGTCACCAAGAGAAAGCGGAAGAGAGCGTGAGGGGAAGGAGAGACTTGTGGTTGTGCAGTCGCCGTTGCTACCATCAGTACATCGCCGAGGTCTGTGAGAGAAGAGGCCGAATGGAAGGAGAAAGGGAGAGGTGATAGGCTAGAAGAGAGGAAATGAGAAGAAGGATAGTGGGTTTGATAGAGAGAAGAAGATGAGAAGATTGAGGAAAAGATGGAAAAAGAAAAGTGAGAGAAAGAAGAAGATGAAAAGACTTTGAAAAAGAAGAAAAGACATACATCACGTGATTTTGAAAATGGAGAGAGAAATAGGTGGCTAGAATTAATTAGGGTTTCCTTAAAATGTGTGTTGGGTGATAAGCCTTAGTAATAAGGCTTATTTAACTCTCAATTACTTAAAATATTCTTGTTTTGTCTTAAAATCATTGGGAAATAATTGAAAGATTCTTAAAATTAAGGAAGAAAGAAGAATGAAGGCAATTAGGGTCAGAATCTTAAAAACTAAATTTGTTTGCAGGAATTGTGAAAATTGCAGAACTGAAATTACAAGATGAAATTGCAATTCTGGAGCAGCAAAAAAAATTCAAATAAAGGAAAAAAATTTGCTGTTGACCCATACATGGAATCTTCAATTGCTGCACGATTTAGGGGATTTTGAGCACGAATTCTAGACATTATTCAACCCTAATGAAGGCCTACAAAGGGGGGAAGAAGAGGAGGAGCTCGAGAGACTTTTTTTGGAGGCATTTTTTGTAGAGTTGCTCGTGGGTTTTATTCAAAAGTTCTTCTATTTTTCCAATTTTTTTTTCTCTTCCTCTGTTTATAGAAAGGTTGCTGCATTGTTTGGTTTCGTTTTTCTTTGAGTTTTCCAGTCCAATTCAAGTGAAAACTTGGGTTGTAAAGACTCAATCTCTTCCTAGAATTTGTTGAGGGATTGAATCGATTGGAAATTAAGTGAAGATTTGTTGAATGTTGTTGAAATTACTCTGTTTCAATTCAGTTTCTATTATAATTTAATTGAGTTGTGTTTTTTTCAAGCTTTGTGTTAATACACTTGATATTCTTATTGGATTCAATTTATATTAGAGAAATTCAATTTACTTTTGCTGGATGTTCATGATTCATGGGTGTTTTCTGAGTTTAGTTTAAGATTTTTGTTGAACATTCATCTTCACTGTAGTTTGTTTATTTCATGGGTTTGTCTAGAAATTAGTCTCATGTTTAACTGTTTTCATGTTTTTACATTCTGATTGGAAAGTAGCTCTCTCTAATTCCTTTAGTTTTTGGTTGTAATTAGCATTTTAATTTATTCTTCTAGTATGGATTTAAAGTCTAAAATTTTTTGAAGGGTTTTTACCCTTAACATGAGCTAAATTTCTTAGGGAGTTCATGGATGTGAATTTCCTAAGAAGTAATTGTAGCCAAAATTCTAACAAAAACTATACATACATCTCAATTGTTTGCTTGTGTTGAATAAAATTCCGTTGAGATCCTAGATTGATCAACTAGGGTAGCAACTCAAGCTTAGGTCTAATATCGACGGGATTAGTGATAAGTGAATTTCACACAAGTGATGGAAATAAGAGCTTAGACATAAGTCAATTCTTTACCCTAGACATAGAGATTAAAGACTCCAAAACCTATAAAATAGTTGAGCCAAATTATCTAAGATAGAGGGACTATAGACATATATGCACTCACTTAGCCTCATAAAAACCTAATTATAAGGTGAATAGGAGTAGCAATTTTGGTTTACAATTATGAGTAGAGTAGGTTGGATTTGCAATTTTGATTTTGCAATTTACAACTTAGGGCATGACATTCTTGAGCTCCTCCTTTCTCTAAAGAATTTCTTTTGCAATTTTCATTTTTTTTATCAAGTCTATTTAGTTGTTATTCAATCTTGCAATTTTCGATTATGCAATTCAGTTCTGCAATCTTTGTCACTTTAACTTGCAATTAGATTTTGCAATTATTTTGTTTTTAACAAACACACCAAACCCAACCTTGTTTTTGTAATTTTTAGTTTCAAGTTGCAATTTTCTTACATTTTGCTTAAGCAATAATTTTTGTTACCTCGTTTCAACCTAACCATGTTCTTACATTTTGCTCAGGAATATTCTTGTTTTAATACTTGTATCGGCAGTGTGCACTTGCACTGGGGTTGAACGTATTTACTTACTTTTCTTCACCCAAAGTTTAGTAGATCATTGGGCTTTATTGGGTGGGCTTAAGGGTTATTTATTTTACTTTTTTTAAATTATATTCAATTCGGTTCGATTTTATTGGTTTTGAAAAAATCTAAACCATAAACCGAACCGAATATTTCGATTTTTTAAAATTTCAAACTAAGAAAATAATTTTTTTTCAAAAAAACTGAAGTGAACCAATCGGTTTGGATCAGTTCGGTCCGATTCTTCAATTTTCTCAGTTTCTTGCACACCCTTACTGTCGATATACTCAAAGTATTACTAAATTGATACACTTGATCGGTGTTACTCGCAAGCGCACGTGATAGAAGTAATATAAAATGGTATGTGAGTACCAAGTATCGAATCCCAAGGGAACGGTGTAACAAAAATATTATAAGCAAAGTGTAAGGGAATTGCAACTTGAAAATTAAAATTTGCAAAAATAAAGTTGGGTTGGTGTGTTGGAAAAATTGCAGAATTTGATTGCAGAATTGAGAAATTGCAATAATGAGATAGCAAACTAAATATTTCAAAAGGAATTTAGATAAGATGGGGCTCAAGAATGTCATTGCCCTAAGTTGTAATTGCAAGCCATAATTGCAATTCCAATCTACTCCACACTCAATTGTAAACCAAAATTGCTTCTCCTATTTACCTTGAATTTAGGTTTTAGGAGGCTAAGTGAGTGACTTATATGTCTATAGTCCCTCTATCTTAGATAATTCGGCTCAACAATTGTATGGGTTTTGGAGTCCTTAATCCCTATGTCTAGGGTAAGGAATTGGCTTATGTCTAAGCTCTTTTCTCCATCACTTGTGTGAAATCCGTTTATCACTAACCCCGTCGATATTAGATCTAAGCTTGAGTTGCTACCCTAGTTGATCAATCTAGGATCTCAAGGAAAAATTGTTCAACACAAGCAAACAATTGAAGTGTAGGCTTGGTTTTTATTGAAATTTAGGCTATCATCACTTCTTAGGGAATTCACATTCTTGAACCCTCTAAGAAGTTTAGCTCATATTAAAGATAAAAATATTACAACTAATTTTTGAGAAAAAGTTCATATTAGAAGTTGTGTAAATTGGATAATTAAGACAATAAATTGTAATGCTATTCTCGGAAAAACTACAAGGAATTCAAGAAGAGATTCTCAATGGGAATTAAAGCAAAGAATCAAGAGCATCTAATGAATTTTCAGTATTCTTCCTTCTGCCCTTGAAATTGATGAACGTTAAACATTCCCACAAAACTAAACTTGAATAAAAACAATACTCCCACAGAAACTGAACTTAAAAAAACAGAGGATAGAATCATCAAATAATGGAAATTCATTCAATAATTGTTCAATACCACTCACTCCATTCCAATCGACTCAACCTCCACCAATTTTAGGAAACGATTGGTCTTAACGATTCAAGATCCACTTGAATTGGATTGGACAAGCAGAAAAAAATGCAGAAAATTTTCAGCTTATAACAGAACAATAGCAGCCCATTGAACATCATGAAAAACAGAATTTTAATTGAGCAAAAATGTAACACAAACGAAGAAATCGAAACAACATCGACTTGGTACTGCTAAAACTGTTAGTATTACAAGACAAACTTGAAGAAATTGGAAAACAACAGCTGCAACTCCTCGGCAAAACAAGATTTCTAGCAAAGTCCGAAAAACTGAGTGTAAAAGAAAAATCGAACCACCAGCCGAATTCTTTAAAAAAAATCCAATCCACTCCGTCTCTTATTTCCTCAATCTTTTGTAGATCTTCCTAGGGTTGAAATTGGCCAAAAATCGCGCTCCAATTCCACCAATTCAGGCAGTAATTTAGTCCTTCCGTAAATGGGTTTTTGCGCCACAATTTTTTTATTTCTTTCTCAAATTCTTCTGTTGTCCAGAATTGTAGAATCATGATTTTGCAATTTTTATGTTTCCTGCAAACAAGATTAATTTATTTAGAATTATATCCCAAATATCGTCATACTTATTTCTTTCTTAAATTGAAGCAATCTTTCACTATTTTCAAATGGTCTTAAATCAAAACAAGAATATTTTAAGCAATTGGGAGTTAAATAAGCCTTAATTCTAAGGCTTATCAACACTCATATTTTACCTCAAATGAATGTGAATTGATGTTTGATATACTCAAAATATTAATAAAATGATACACCCATATACCTCAAATGAATGTTGATTAATGTTTGATATGTTATTGATATACTCAAAATATTACTAAAATGATACACTCATATTTTACCTCAAATGAATCCTTATTGATGTCTAATATACTGATGGTATACTCGAAATATTAATAAAATGGCACGCTCATGTTTGGTGCAATTGCATATATATGGCAATCTAACACAAAAGAATAGCAAATCTAGCACAAACTAAAAGTATTTACAAATATGGCACAATTTTAAGCCCAATAAGATTAAAGCATGTGAAAAGTAAAAAAATAGTCTATCAAACATATAGAAATGGTCGCTAATAAACATAAAAAATAGTATATAAGTAATAGAAAACTATCATTGATAGACATATTAATGGTTTATTGACATTAGACACAAATTATTTATCAGCAATAGACATAAAAATTGGTCTATTGACGATAAACGTCTATCAGTGATAGATGTAATAGACGAGAGGTGGTCTATTAGTGATAGAAATAAAAATCGTCTATTAGTGATAGACAGTGATAAAGGTCTATCACTAATATCGATAGAATACTATTAGTGATTACAGTCTATTAGTGATAAACGAGAGTAAAAAATGAATTACAGAAAAATATTTCAATAAGTGCGTGAAAATTTGAAAAGAATTGCTATATTTATAAACTATTTATTTGTGTGATATATTTACAAATATGGCAAACAATTTTGACACCCATAACAATTTTCCTTTTTTTTTCTTTTTATATAAGACTAGATGGGTAACATATTCCTGCCAAAGTGAGTTTAGTTCAGCAGTTCGAATCTCCACTCCTAAATGTTGTTGAACTCAAAATAAATAAATAAATAAATAATAAAATGGTAACATACTCCTCATCTCAGTCTCCGTTTAAGCCATAGCCAAAAATTTTGAATGGGTCATCCAACAAAAGCAACAAAGGAAATATATGTTTTCAGATATGTGTTTGGTAGCAGATTTAGAAATTGGATTCCGATTTAAACAATTGTTCAAAATGTGTTTTTCAGATTTATCGCGAATTCACCCTCACCCCCTTTAAGGCCTCACAAAGTAGCATTCTTCGGTTCAATATCCTTGGGCTGGCCTCTGGAACATATGGTTGGAGAGAAATAAAATGCTCTTCACGGATGATTGTAGTAGCACTTTTCCTTTGAAGGAAAATATAATCTTTGCAGCAGCTTCTTGGTCTTCCAAAAGCTCCCTTTTTTCTAATCATCCAGCTTCTACAATAGCTTTGCATTGGCAAAACTTTCTGTAACTTTAGTGTATGCTTATCCCTTACATACACGCTTAATATAGTTTATTTTTTCAAAAAATGTGTTCTATAATATATTTATAGATCACGAAACTAGTTGTAGTTGCAAAACTAAATATTATGTTGAATATAAATCATTATTAATTAATTTATAAACATGTTTTTTATTATAAATTTTGTATAATTATTATTTTACAATATCATATAATTTATAATATATTATATTGTACATATTTTAATTTAACAAAAATAAATTGAGTTTATAACTTGAAATATTATATTTATTAAAATTTTTATCTTTTTTAATATAATACTGCATTTTAAAATTTTAAAATCAAAATCTAGATACAATGAAAACATAAAAATGTTGTTTTTAGAATATTCACTATTTGACTCAGAATCCGAAAACAGTTTTCGAACATATGCCAAATGCATATTAACTAAACTCAGTAAATCTAAAAATATAAAATAAAAACTAGATTGTTTATTAAATAGACCCTTAATCTCTATCTCATCCATAAGGGAAAGAATAATAAAGTGATTCCGGTCACATTTCGTCATTCTCGTAAACGACGACACAAATTTTCTAAGAAAATTCCAAAAGCCTATACAATAATATGAAGCAATGCTAAAAATTAAATCTTATGGAGATAAAATTTAGATTCTGGAAAGTTAGGGCATGCGAAACCTGCAAGAAGACTTTAAAATAAAGCAAGGAAAAAAGAGTGGATTTTGGGTTAAGCTTTTGTAGGGCATGGGCGGAAAAGAAGAGTCAAAAAAGAAGGCATTAGACATTAGTGGGCTTTAAATTGCCTCGCTTTTATGTGAAACAACTCAATACTAAAGCAAAGCAAAGCAATACATAGAGAAGAGAAGTAAGTGAAATGAAAAAATGTGTCATAGAGAGGAGAGGGGCAAAGGCTAAGGCTAAGGCTAAGGCTAAGGCAAAGGCTAAGGCTAAGGGAGCCCTTAAAAAAAAGCATTTTTTTGGGGTTGTTCCCAGATCCCAAAAGTACAATCTTTGTAGTTAAAAAGCAGAGCAAAACGCTACCAACAATGCCCAAATAGGGCATGCATAGATTGAAAATATGAAGAGGGGATGCCCTCTTTTTTTTTTTTTTCTGAGTTTAAAACAAAACCTGTGCCTCTCTGTGCATGTGGAGGAGAAACATAAATACTTAGTATTGCCCAATCCGCGCACAAAAAGGAAGTGGGTTCACAATCCCATTAAAAGAAAGAGCTTTTAGGGTTAGGGTTAGGGTTTAGGGCAGCCGGCCTAAAGTTGGAGGGTAGGGTTGGCCGATAAGTGGGTCATCGTCGTTTTCAGATGCCCCCATTTACTTGTCATGAGGTAACGGTTTGAGAAATTTAAGGGAGTGGCTTTGAAATTGAAGTAGTAAGAGAGAAAAGGGAAAGTAGGGCTTTTTTTAGGGCATTTATATGAATGAACGGTCCATCTTCACTGCTGCAGCTTTATTTGCACGCAATCACACAAAAACATAGAGAAATATACAGAGAGAGAAATGCTACTGCTATTGCTATGCAGTATGCAATCACCAGAACCAGCAATATACCAAATTCCAAGGCTCACGTTTAGTACTGCTACTGGCTGTGTGCAGCGGCTTGGATTCATCTTAAAATTTTCCTACTTTTATGTGTATTTGTATATTGAGATTTTTGACGTTATTTATTTGTCGGTTTGTGCTATTTAGTGCAGGAAGCATTCAGCTTCCATCATTACTTTTTTGCATACTTTTATGTTGTCGTACTTGTTTATTAGGATGCATAATAACGACTACAAAATTTATACCTTGTGTTGAAATCAAATTTATAAGTTAAATTAATATTCATCATTCTTTGATTTTCCATTCTTTAAAGATTTGTGGGATGCTGACTTTCTAGGATGGTATTGGATGCTTTTTAATTGTGGGTTGGGACTTTTTATAAATTAACTCTTCAAATCAGGCATCTGTTGCCCTACTATTAGGGGTAAACCTATATATTCCTTCACTTGGACATGCTAATATGCCTT
This sequence comes from Trichosanthes truncata, assembly GCA_033996785.1. Classification (NCBI taxonomy): domain Eukaryota; kingdom Viridiplantae; phylum Streptophyta; class Magnoliopsida; order Cucurbitales; family Cucurbitaceae; genus Trichosanthes; species Trichosanthes truncata. Next base: position 89,671,389 of record JAWPNB010000003.1, read on the forward strand.
ACATTTCATGCTCTAAATCCTCTTCCCAACTCAGACGATGTATATATGCTTATTGTGAAGTTCGAGTAGAAAATAAATATATGAATGAATTGAGACTACATCGGAATGAGAGAGATCTTGATGATATGCAAGTATGGTTGAAAAATAATATTGATAGTTCTTACCTATACCAGCATGTTTAGCTTTGAGCAATCCTATATCAAGTGACCTTTGAAAATTTTCTTAGGAAGTATGTGAATAAGAACAAAGCGTTGATAAAAGGACCGATGTTAGTATGTAGGGTCAATCTTCACTCTTATAAGTAGCTAATAAGAATTCACTTTTATTAGATAATCATGGATTCTAACTCCAAAACCAATTGGCAATGAAAGGAGTAGCTCTTGTATCTTATAAAGATTGTAAGGTCTCTTCATTTTTTCAATGTGGGATCCTCACAGATCGAATACCCGTTTGGGCTTCATAGGTTCTGATACCATATTAGATAAACATGAGGTTCCATCTTAAAACCAATTAGCTATGAGAGGAGTAACTTATGTATCTTATAAATTGTGAAGCTCAAACGAGTATTCGGTCGAAAAATTGGAATCCGACCCAAGAATAGTGAACTCAAAGACACATCATCTTGAGGGGGTATGTTGAAAATTCCATATCAGAAAGATAAAAAGAGACCTCACAATTTATAAAATATATGAGCTACTTCTCTCATAGCCAATTGATTTTAAGATGAAACTCCATGTTTATCTAATAACTTTTAGTTCACTCACAAGTTACCACTTGTTCATGATGAGGCAATTTCATCCTTATTAAAATTGTTTGACAAGAGATAAACTTTTTTTCTTACCAACAATTCTACTTCATCAAGACTTCACACACAAATTTCATCCAAGTATTAGACTTCTATTACTGTCTCCATTGTCATCCATTACTTTGATGCCAAGTAGATGGGGTATATGTACCACATCTAAATGAGAAGAATCTTAAGACTATGTTAGCATCGTAAAAAAAGACTTAAAAAATTGATAGTTATACTGACAAGGTACATCTTTTTCTTTTTTGGTGACCCAATCATAGAAAGTTCAAAATTAAGCATGTTTAATTTGAAAGAATCCTATACTAGATGATTTCCTAAGGAATTTTCTTAAGAAATATGGGATGATCAGACAAAACATGCTAATTGGACCAGTAAGCTACTCAAGTTAGCAAGTGGCGTGTCCAAATTGAAGGGGATATAGGGAAGGCATGTTAGGGCCACTAGGTGTCGAATCCTAGGTCTGAGATATTACAATACTAACTTGATCATCGATTTTCTTATATATAGCAACACCATATGTTAATCAATCCTCGAAATTTCTAATTAGACTACGGATGTCACAAATTATGCTATAGCAATTCCTGTGACAAATTGCTCAATTACGAATTAAAGAATTAAACCAAGGCAAACATAAAGTAAATAATTGCATAAAGTAAATGAGACAGCAATTGGTAATCCAGTTCTGTCTACACCTACATCTAGGGGGGCACAGTCTAGTGGAAAGAATTTCAATATATAAACACACGTATACGAGATCTTACACAACTCGGCTCCCCCGATTGTCACCCTTTTCCTCCATGTTCCTAGTGAACTGCTACCCAAAACCCTATCAAGCCCAAGCACCCCTTGGTTCCACCACAAAACCCCTTCAGTTGTTCTGTAAAAAATAATTCTCTTAATCTCTCACTTACAAGAAAACTATACCTGTATAAATTTACGCTCACATTCACAACTTGTATAATCAAAACCCTTGCAAAGGAGAATCACTCAAGCGTAAAAATGCATGTCAACTGCAAGCAACCCATGCCACCAAAGAACAACAACCGCAAGCAACTTGTGCTTGCCAAAGAACACCCACTATAAGCAACTTGTGCTGCCAAAGAAGACCTCTCAAAACTATGTTTCTATTTATGTCTTTGTCTTCACCCACAAAACCATAGTTCACAAAAAGAACCTTATATCTAATCATGATTCAATTCTCAATGGAAAATAAAATCGTGAGATATTTTATTTTTCTAAAATACATATAATGTTGTCATATAAATTCAAGCTAACTAATTTGCTCATATAAGCACCAAACGAGATCCTTAAAAAGATATCCTCTAAGAAAATTGCAGCTTCAAGTTCGAATATGCTCAAATCTGAAACTCCCAGTGCCTATGACAATTTCTAGGACATTCCTGTGACCTTTTTGTCACTGACCTTGAAATCTGTCAAAAATAATAATGCCTAGAAAATCTCCCAAACCAAAGCAGCACCGACAAACTTGTAAGCAACTCGAGTTAGCAAGTGGCATGTCCAAGTCGAAGGGGATACCAGGAATGCATGTCAGGATCACTAGGTGTCAAATCCTAAGTTTGAGACATTACAATACTAACTTACTCATCGATTTTCCTATATGTTAATCGGTTCTCTACATTGTTTTTCCACCAAATGCATCAAGGAAGTGTGTGTCTCACATGCCTATTGATATCAATGTATCAAATTTAGGGAAGATGTATAGTTTATTTCTCTATACCTTCTTCCTAGCTTCTTTTTCTTTTTCAAGTGGGGAAATCGACAAATAAGTGTTTGTTTGACATGCTCTTTTTTTTTTTTTTTTTTTTAAAAAAAAAACACTTAATACTTCCTCTTAAAAGTACTTTGAGTGGGCTTTATCTTTTTAAAAAAATTTCTCAAACCATTTTTCATTATTGGAAGTTTTAGAAAATATTTTTAATGGGTAAAATCACTTTATATAATTTTAACCAAACACTGCAAATTTGAAAAAAAAAAAAAAAGAAAGAAGAATTTTTAGTCATCCATAATACTTAAAAAAACATGTTAAACATATGCTAATTAGATACGAAGGTGGTTGATTGATATTAGCTTTTTGGGTGGCCATTGAATTGTGCAGCTGATAACATGGCTGCTTTTCCTGCAAAGTCACTTATATAAGGTTTGATTTTAAATGGAAAGCGCAGACCTACTGATATACTATGAGAATATCCTTTAATAATTCATCTTTTCTATCACTTTCGTATATATCCACCATATATAGAGTTAAAATATTTTCAATAATTTAACTTTAAATGATTTAATTTATCTCAACCTAAAAACTTAAATATTTTGACCTAAATTAAACAAATATAGAATTGTGAGAACTTAGGGTCCATTACCCCTGCGTGAAAAATCAACATAACTCATAAAATCATTGAAATTAATAAATTAAAGCAGGAAGACAAATCAAAATTTAGTAATGAAAATAACAAGTCTAAAACTGAAAAAAAAGTGAGTGAAATTAAATGGTGTGGATAATGCACGAGAAGGTAGTTAAAGCGCATTCAAGTGTCAATTAATATAGAGAGAAGTTAATTATTTTGGCCATCTACACATACATCTATAAATTACTTGTACAATTGGATAACATTTATCTTATTTAGTATAAATGATTCAATGAGGCCGCCACAACGTAGCTGTCTCATAATAACTATTGGATGTGAATTCAATAATTTTTATTTCCCCTAATAATCATTAGATATAAATTCGAGGTACTTCTCTCCCTATATTCAACGATAAAAAAAACTATCAGTCATATTGTGGCGGCTTCATCAAATAATTTCTTCTTATTTAGGGTTTAAATAATGTGAACAGTACATTAAACTTTTTCTCAGTAAATTAAACTTAATAATTGATAATGTCTCTACATTATTAGATTTAGTTTTAATGTATGCAATCTGAAGTGGTAAACTAGGAAGAAGCAGAGGGTGAAGGTAGTTGGCTGTTTTGCAGTGAAGTTTGGGGTGGGTTGGGCACAGCAGCCGATGGTAATAAGCTAATTTGTGAAGGTGCATGGTTTAGCTGATTGGATACTTGCCTGATCTCTCTCTATTGTGTTTTTTTTTAATCCATTTCCACAGAACCCAAAGAGGGGGCAAAATGATATTGTTTAATCTAAAATAATATCTTTCTTTCTCTCTCTCTTTCTGCCTGTTGTGGCCACTTCTTTTGAAGAAGTTTAAGGTTGATTTGTGGGATTTTTTTAATTTAGATGTACAATCTCTGTTATATCACCAAGAATTTTCTTTTCCCCCTCGTGGGAAAATGTTGCCCTACGTGGATTATTTGAAATTTTCTGTCAAATAAAATGTGACATGTTTAAGGAAGTAGGGGTGTAATAAGAAAAGCAAACTCATCATTAATGTCAATTTGGTCTCGGTTTTCATTTAAAAAGAGGTATATTAGATTACCTTTAAACTTTTTTTTTTTAGTTCAACAATATGTGAAGAACCTTTTAGTCGAGGAAAGATGCCTTAACGAATTGAGTTAAAACCATGATAATTAGACCTTTATCGACATAATATCATTCATGATAGAATTTTGATTATAAAGATGTCATAAAGTTTTGGCTTGGACAACTCTAATTGGAAGTTTGTGGATTTTTATTTTTTAAAAAAAAAAAAAAACTAATCCATGGTGATCTTTGTTCTTATATATTTAATTAAATTTAGTTAAGTTATACAAAATACCTCTAATTTGCAGGGTAGGTTTCAATTATGACGCTAGACTTTGAAATTTTTTCTTTTTTTCCTTTGAACTTTGAAATTTGTTTCAAAAAATATCCTTAAACTTTGAAATTGGTTCAAAAATATCTTTTCTATTAAAATAAAAGTTGGAACTTGAAGTGTTAGATAATATATAAAAAATAGAAGGTGTACGTGATATTATTTACAACTATATAGAAGATTAAGATCATTGTTACTATTAGATTACATGAGATTCCATCTCAAAACCAATTGACTACGAGAGGAGTCTCATGTAATCTAATATGGTATCAGAGCCTATATAGCCCAAACGGGTATTCGGTCCAAAAATTAAGATCCGACTCAAGAATGATGAACTCAAAGAGGTACCATCTTAAGAAGGCATGTTGAAGATTCTACATTGAAAAGATGAAGAGTGACTTCACAATTTATAAGATACATGAGCTACTCCTCCCATATCATATAATCTAATAGTTACCATTTATTTCATCTCAAAAGATATCGTTAAAATTATTTACATTTAAACTTTTTAAAATCTAAGGCATAATTGAAACCTACCCAAAGTTCTAAGGCCGTATTTGGTAAAATTTCACCTTAAATTTATTAAAATAAACCACTTTTATATTTTTCATATTAAAAAGAATCTCCATCCAAAAATTTGAGAAAGGTTCCCAACACTCCCGTGGTGGAGAAATTCCTTGTTTTTTTCCTAAAACGTTGTCTACACTATATATAATACATATAATACCAATCTTTATTACTAGCTACCATTTAGCATGTTCGCCTAAAGAACAAAATGTTGAAGAATACCATATAATTAATCTTAGGTATTTTTCAACCTACCACTATGTACTTATTGTGATAAAAGGTTATATGATGTTATCCGGAAGGCCGAAAAAGGTTAATTATATATGTAGTTTAATTATATTCAATATATTCTAGCACAATAATGCATTCCCTAGGCCAGATACATTAATAATTGTACTTTAATAGGTCAGAAGAAAAAAAAGGTATAATAAAGTATTCAAGTTTAATATTAAGTTTTTTTTTTTTTTTTAAATGATATCAAGTGAATGTTTCATTATATTTCAATTGGTTAAAATATATAGTCAGACCAAAAGATTGTTGTTGAGCTAAAAAAAAATAAAAAAAACAAATATTTTCATGTTCACCTTCACTCATGGATGGAGAAATGAGTATTGATGTGACTATTCTACAATTATCCGATAATATGTATATACGATTTCAAGGGAAAGCTTTTGTAGTGTTGCAAGGAAGTCATCTGTGTCTTTTACCATAAAATGAAATGGAAAAAAAAAAAAAAGAAAGTATAAAAGAAGGCACGTTATTATTTTTCTATATGGAAGGACATGGATTTGTGGGCCAAAAGCTCTGAAAACAACATCTCGAGAGGAATTGTTTCAAACGCAGGCATAACACCCAATAGGAAACTAGACAAAAGAGTCCTTATAGTGCCCACCACAGAGTACCAAAGCATTTATATAATCAAACTATGAATTCATGAAGCTAAAATCTCTTCTACTTTCCTATCTCAGTTTTACCTTTCATTTCCTTATATATGTACGTACCTTCAAAATCCTTATTGAAAAATATGAACTTCCATCTTAATTCTTTTCCTCTCTTTTCAAAAATTGGACATAGAAAGGGGTACGTTTTGACTGATGTTGTGATAAAATTTATGCAACTCTACACAAAGAAACACATTAAAATGAAAAAAGTGCTTTTATGTAAAGGAATTGAGCTGTCATTGCCATAGCACTAACAAGTGCTGAAAAGGGTGTTGTTGACTTGACATTGAAAGCCCCTTGTGACACCAAGATCATAGAAAATAATCTTGCACATGATGATTGAGCTTTCAAGTGTGTGCAAAACTTTACACCATTATATCTTTATATTGAGGCCTTCTATATGAAACAACTTAGAGCATTTTGGGCTAGACAGTGCAAGTTGACCATGTTTAGACAGTTGGCAAAATGGCAATGGTTGACCATGGAGGAAGGCTTTGGGTGCGGTAGAGCATAAACAAGAGTTGAATTTGAAAGACAATGCATTGACATATGGTGGAAAGCAACTTGGGGAAAATTGACACATATATAAGGCAGTTTGCATCAGCAAGGCTGATTCCTAGTGGTTGAAAACTCAGGAGGCCGGCGTGGGAAGTTTGAACCAAGGTGAGAAATTTCTGTACTTTTCTTTGTTGGGGTTTCTTGTAATTATTGGCTCTCATTCACAGTTGGCTTCCACTCTCTTGGGTAATATTTGCCCCTTTGCACTTTGATAGGACAGTAGGCTTAATTCCATCTCTTGATCAATTTAAACTTAAATCTATACTCAAATTTGACTTCACCAAAATATTTTCTTCTAAAAAATGTTGTCTATTTCTAACTAATTAATCGAGAGATTTTAGTCATACTTCTAACAATTTTTTTCTAGAGAGTAATTTTTTCACATCTTTGAAATCCCTCAACTTCTCTAACACCTAAACAAAGGTGTTAAGCACTAATTAAGGAGTTGCTTTTATGGACAATCAAGTAGATACAGAGTGGAAAAAAGAAGGAAAGGGAAATTCATCTTATATATTAAAGTATATATAAAGTTAAGATTTTAATATTTTTACCTTTTACCCCTAAACTTTTATAATCAAAGAGGTATAAAAGGTTAAAATGTAAACTTTTGCACTCCCGATAAATTTCTTGCTTCACCCCTGCAATCAAGAGTAATTTTGCCAACAATTACCTTCCTTAATTACCCTCAATAGATAAAATTAGTTACCTTTTGGGAAACATGAGTATGATCACATTTTGGGGAACAAAACAACTAATCCGGTGTATGTGGAAGTGTGTTTATGTCATAGAAATGGCTGCCTAAAAGTTAGCAGATATTTGTTTTCATTTCATGGAAATTTGGAGGAGCTAGCTAGAAATTTAGATGTCTTGAATTGCAAAATAGTTGTTTCTTGAAATAGAAAGAGGATTTGTCCAAGGGACTCTTAACATTAAAGATACCAACAAAGTAATAATAATAATAAAAGATAAATGTTGTCTTTATTGAGGATCTCACATTGGAAAGACAAGGAGACCTCACATTCTTAATAAGATACATGAGCTACTCCTCTCATTGCCAATTGGATTTGAGATGGAATCTCATGTAATCTATTATGGTATCAGAGCCCATGAAGCCCAAACGGGTATTCGGTCCAAAAAATTAAAATTGGGATCCGATCCAAGAATGGTGAACCCAAAGTGGCATCATCTTGAGGGGCATGTTAAGGATTCCACATTGGAAAAATGTAGAGAGACCTCACAATTTATAAGATATATGAGCTATTTGGGTATTCGATCCAAAAATTAAATTTGGGATCCGATCAAAAAATAGTGAACCCAAAGATTAAATTTGTTACTATTTGATCTTGTAAATAGTAACCCAAAAATATCTTTTATTCGATTCATCAGAAATGTGTAATAAAGTTGTTACTATTTGATCTTGTAAAGCTCATGATGTGAAGGTTAAATTATACAAAATTCTCATGAACTTTGAGATAAGTTCCAATTATACCTCTAGACTTTGAAAATTTTCATTTTTACCTCCCATGTACTTTGAAATTTGATCCAAAAAATACCTTTAGAGAGTTTTTCATTAAAAATTAAAATAAAAATCGATGCAACAACTAATATGTAAAAAATTATAAGGCATATGTGACATTATTTGTAACATCATTTATATAAATTGATGTGACAGTTGATGTGTAAAAATTGATAATATAAGTAATTTTAATGATAACTTTTGAGATTAAATAAATGATAACAATGATTTTAATCTTATATATAGTTGTAAATAATATTACCTATACCTTCTAATTTTTACATATCAGCTGTCAAGTCATTTTTCATCTTTTATTTTAACAAAAAAAATAATGTTTTGAGTCAATTTCAAAGTTTTCACCTATTTTTTGGAACAAATTTTAAAGTTTAAGGATAAAAATGAAACATTTTAAAGTCTAGGGACATAATTGAAACCTACTCTAAAATTCAAGAGTATTTTATATTATTTAACCTAAGTTACTTATTGTGAATTAATTCTATATATATCAAATTAAATTAGAATAGATCTTCTTTTAAGAAATTTACTAAACATATATGAATATTGGTTATTAAAATAAAAATATTATTATTCTTTATGGATTGCTAGAATTTAATTTAAACAAAAAATTTATTTGTTGAACAATCTTTTCAAGATGACATAGAATACTGATCCTTAAAACTCATGTTTCTGCACTGGATATTGTATAATGTTTATTGATATTCAACAATAAATTCCAAGTTTATCAATAAGGTCAAAGAGTATTAATTACAAATGTATGGTACTGCTTTATATATATATATATATATATATATATATATATATATATATATATATAGTATTTTTAATTCAACAACATGTTTGGGCATGTGTGAGCTAGGAGATTCAAACATCTGATCTCTTAATCGAGAATATATGTTTTATTAATTGAGCTATGCTTAGGTTGACATATACTTTTATACATCTATGAGTGTCAAAACTAACTTATACAATGATCTTATGGAACAACTATAGAACATTATAGAACCTTTGATTGTGATCATGAACATTATCCTAAATAGGTGGTTATTATATAGCATTTAAACTTATTCTTCAAATCTTAAGATATATTGTATTTGCCAATCTGAGCATAGTTCAATTAGTTAAAACATATATTTTTAACTAAGAAATTAGAGATTTGAATTTTCATCTATACGTATTGTTAAACTCAACAACAAAAAAATCGTGTCTTAGCCAAATAATCTATTAAGAAACTATTTGTCTTAAACATTAATGTCATATTTTCAAAACACTTTAGAAAAACTCATCTCTTACTTACCATGCTTGATAGATAAGATTTATGTTGACATCTCATAATGGTAGTTTTGAGACCAAGCTATTCTATTTTTGTCCATGTTAGCATGTGATAAAAGACGTACTCGCCAAATAAAACACCCACTTGACTCTTGAGAAAGTGAATAAAATAAGGTTGGAGTTCAAAATATAATGTCAAGTAGAAATAATGTATGTGATTTGTGAAGCATTGGCAAGAGAAATAGAGAAAGAGAGAGAAGAAGGAGGTGTGTTTGATTGTGACTGAAATATGCCAAGACGTGGCCAAAAGTGCCATGTGCAAGTCATTGGAGCAGAGCCCATCGATTCGAACAGTCCACATCTTACGCTGCTAAAAAAGTTTTTAACTTAAACAAAATATTAACTCTCTCTCTTTATTTGTTTCTGAGTCTCCACTCACTCCCTCACTCTACGCTGATTTTAGGTTCTGATCTCTCTTACAAACAACCAAAAACACCTACAGACTCTCCCTCTTCCTATTTCCTTTCAGCCGCGTTTCTGTCTCTCTATAATCATCACCCTTTTTCTCTCTCTCTCTCTTAAGATTCCTCTTTGTTTTTTTGTTTTTTTTCTTAATTAATTAATAAACTTCAACTCTCTTTTATTACCGATGACTCGTCTTATCATCCATGCCAGTTCCCCCGCAGCGGCAGCCACCACCACAAACACACTCTCTTTCTATCTTTCTTTCTTTCTTTTTTTTTCACTTTTTTCCATTCATTTATTGATTTTTTTCCCCTTTCGCTTTTCTCTCCTTTTGTGTTTGGTTTGATTTGGTTATACTTATTACATGCTTTTATTTAGCATGCCTTTTGGTGCCCCTCTCTCTCTCATCGCTTTAGTAATGAATTTCTACGACTTGGCCGTAATATAGCAAAAATAGGCAACTGCAAACCCCAACAGAAAAAAAGGAACTCAACCCCTTTTTTGTGTTTTAACTAAGTCTCGTTCTCCCTCAACTTCAATATGGTGCTGCTTCTTGGTTCTTCTCTAAAGACTTAATTTTTAGCTTTGGAGATTCAACTCTTTTCCCGTTGGGCCCATAACTTGAAGATTTTTCTTCTCTTTATTATGGGGGAAAAGGGTGAGACTCCTCAGCAACAGGACTATGATTCCTCTTCTCCTAAAGACCAACTTGGTGATTCTTTAGAAACAAGGCCTCACGGCGGCGGCCACCTCCACCGCCGCCACCACCACCATCATGACTCCTCTCTCATCGTTACCACTCCTTTTATTTCTACGCCGCTGTATCTTCCCACAGGAACAGGAAATACGGCGCCTTTTGAGGTTGTGAACCCAAAGCGGACAAGATACTCGGCGGGCCAATGGAAGCTTCTGCCATCTCCGTCGTCATCTCAGCCGTCGATAGCCGTTGTAGGCAGCGACTCCAGCCCGTCGCCGTCTCAGCGTCCGGCCGGAACCGCCGCTGTCGCCGGTGCGTCTTCTTCGGATACAACATCATCTCCATCTCATTCCCCTTTGCCGTCGGCGGCGGGGAATAAAGGAGAAGGGGAATCTCAAAATCAGCCACAATACAGAAAGGGAAAGTATGTTAGCCCAGTTTGGAAACCTAATGAGATGTTGTGGTTAGCTAGGGCTTGGAGGGTCCAATATCAAGGTGGCACAAAACAACTGTTAAATTAGGTTCTTTTTTTCCAAAAATTTCTCTCATTCTCTCATTCCCCAATCTCTAATTCATCCAAAGTTTCAAACTTTTTCAATTTTTATCAAGATCCAACACATGGGTCATCAACCTTTTTTCATATAATCAAATCAAATGAATGTATATGTAAGTGTTAGATTGTTCTTGATTATAAGTGTTTGTATTGGCATTTTTGCAGGTGGATCGGATGATGGTGGTATTGTGGGAGGTCAAGGGGGAAGAGGAAGTGGGAAAACAAGGGCGGATAAAGATAGGGAAGTGGCTGAGTATCTCCAAAAACATGGGGTCAATAGAGATGCTAAAACGGCAGGGACAAAGTGGGACAACATGTTGGGTGAATTTAGGAAGGTTTATGAATGGGAAAGAGGAGGAGAGAGAGAGCAATTAGTTGGAAAAAGCTACTTTCGTCTTTCACCTTATGAGAGGAAACTTCATAGACTTCCTGCCTCTTTTGATGAACAAGTTTTTGAAGAGCTTTCACAATTTATGGGTTCCAAAATGAGAACTAAGCCAACCCCACTTCTTCCTTTGACTAGAGCCCTCCCCCCACCCCCTCCCTTTAGAGAAGATCACCTCGCTCTTTCGGGTAAGTGAACTAATTGAGAAAATGACATTACAGGGTTCAAACAAAGAATTTTCTGCTTTTATGCTGTGTTTAATCTAGTCCTAAATTTAAAGTTTTAAGCTGAAGGACTACGATAAATTTAATATTTTATTCATATTCTTTAATGTGCAGGTCGAGCAAAACAAGTATTTGGGCTCGACTATGCTTCGGTTGATGGTAGTAGTAATCCAAGTCACTTGTATTCTTCGAAGGAGGTTCGTCGAATTGGGAAAGTACGAATGGTGTGGGAGGAGTCAGTGAGTTTGTGGGGTGAAGAAGGAAGTGAACAGCAGAGAGGAGGGAGGATTAGAGTTGAAGGATGTAGCTTTCTAAATGCAGAAGAGCTAACTTTCTTTGATGAATCAATGGTTGCTTGCACTATGGAATCTTATGACAATGGCCCTCTTAAAGGCTTCTCTGTTGATAGATTCGTTCCAGGACAGCAAATCAAAGTGTTTGGCAGAAGAAAATCCCCATCTGCTACTGCTCCTCCTTTTTACACTTCCACTGGTTCGCATCATAATTATTTTATTCTCTTTTTCTTTTCCACTGTTTCTGATCATATCTCTCTGATTCCACATCTTATTGATCTAACATTGGCTGATCGTTTTCAATGTCAGGTCCTCCTGAGAGACTCTCTCTTCTTCACTCCACCGAACTGTCTGCAAGATGTAAGTTCAGTAACTTTACACTCTCACTCATGTACACATTCCACATTCAAGAGTATTTTATGATTTGAGTAAGGTATAAGCTGATGAATTAGGTAAATTTCATTCTCATTTTGTGTTTAGTAATTAGAACAAAGCCCAACAAGTGATTATCAAATATTAAACAAAGAGGAAATGAAATCACAAGTTCGAACTCAAAACTTCTTGATGGGATACTATGCTAGGTTATGCTCTAAATACCATTTTTAGAAAGTTGAGTTAATTTTCGCATTCGTTGGCTAGAGATTTCTTCTCGTGTGTGCGCGAAGTTCATAGTTGTTGACTATGGCTAATTTTAGGGTACTTATTCGGTTTTTGTTCAGCAAATCCTTCATGGGATTATCAAGATCCAACCGAATACTACATTGGGTGTCTTCGAATCCCACCGCCATCTCTTCCAAGCTTATCAGAGCTCTCTTGGCACATACAAGACCCGCCATCGGAGGAGCTTCGATTCCCAGTTCGAAAAGATATATACGCATACTTACCACAAGGGAAAGAGCTCTTCTTTACAACCACAGCCGAAATGTTAGATTGCAAATCCTTCATTTACGAGATTTTATGCCCCATCATACGCACCAACCCTTGTATTACCACTACAACAACCCCTTCAAGTCGAGACTCATTCATTGGCCTTTGGGATGATTGCATCAACCGCCTTGTTTCTGAGTTTTGTTGCATGGAAATGCAAATAATCCGCAAACCCAATTCACCATCATCGACCATCACAGACACTTTGCAAGATCAATGGCCAAATTTAGTGGGATTCATCAGAAATTTTTGTTTATGGAGAGGTGAAGAAACCTATCAAATCAAAGATGGTCATCATGATCTCGACCCCTCTAATTCAATCGTGGAGAAGCTTCTTTGGACATATTTAGACATCCCTTATTTATTGGGTTACTACGCAATAGGGTACTTGGTAACATTTTGTGCACTAAGTCGCGGCCAAGATAACCGAGTCGCCCGAACCGATTTATATTCATTAGATTTATCAACACCTAGTGAGAGACTCAAGGCCTTAGTCCCATGTTACAGAATTGCTGGTATTTTATCCTTGTTAGCGGATCGATGCCACAAATTGCCAATTTATAGTGATTTTGAGAGAATTGACATGGGAAATGGAATAGTGGCAGAAATGACACCAAATTTGGTGACCAAAATTTTCTCTTGTAGGAGAAAATGGACGGCAGTGAAAGAGATTTATGATTTTTTGGATCAAAGAATCCCACATTCGGAATTCATCTTCGGATCATACGAGAAAGATTTGGCGTTGGTTTTTAAGCCAAGGGTTTGCAAATTGAAACCCACAAGCTATGACCAACTAATTGAAGCACTCAAAAACGTGACCAAAGCGCTTGTGGCATTACACGATTTGTGCTTCATGCATAGAGATATTTGTTGGGAAAAGGTGATGAAAAAAACAAGCGACGATGAAACAGCCACCGGTGAGTGGATTCTATGTGGGTTTGAAGAGGCCGTCGGAGCGCCGCAGATTTACCCCTACGGAGAGGCAGCGGCGGAGAAGACGACGGCGAGTGGAAGGCACGCGCCGGAGATGGAGAGGGGTTTGCATGGGGTGAAAGTGGACATGTGGGGAGTGGGATTTTTGATAAAAACTTGTGGGTTAATTGGGATTCCAAAGATGTTAAAGGAACTTCAAAACCGGTGTATGGATCAAAACCCTGAGCACCGGCCAACCGCCGCCGACTGTTACCACCACCTGCTGCAGCTTCAGTCGTCTCTGTCAACTACAACCGGAGCAGCGGGTGGTGGGTTGATGTGACTGAGGGGAGGGTTTGTTAAAGGTTGAAACTTTTTATTTCTTTTTGTTGTTTTTGATGTGTTGTTGTTGAGAGAATCAAAATTTTACCTTAAAATTAAAAAAAGGTGACTGAAAGAGGAAGTGGGTTTCTGGTAATTCTGGTGTAGCAAGCTCTACCTTCGAAAAATGGCGGCTGTTTCTGATACAAAAAAGTGGTTGCCGTTTTGTTTAATCAGATCAAATCAGCCAATTTTCAGGACTGATGTGTAAGTTCAACAGTGTTTTATATTAAATTTTCTCACGGATTTCACGATCGCTATATCTCGGCTTCGTTCTATCGATGAGTGTGCATTTTCAATATGGTTTCCTCCCCCCCCGCCCCCCTAATTTTCTCATTCTTTTTCCTTAACTCATTCTTCTTTTTATTACTTCATTTTCATTATGATCTGGAAATGATATCATATGATATGATTTCTAATGCAAACGCTGGAATTTCCTTTGAATCCTTGCTATTATTTGATTTAAACTCGGGCTTTAACGAGGAACATGATTAGCTAGGTTTAAATTCCTTTCCTGAGTATATTCCTTGGATTAACCCTCTGATTTGACCTAAAGTCTTATTCTAGGGTTTATATAATATTCGTAGTTATACATTTTGTTCTCATTTCTCCTTTTCTATTATCTTTAGAGAGAAAGAAATCAATCTACTTTTTAGTGACGACCATTTTTGTTTCTCATACTATCTTCTTTTAGCAAATAAGAAATAGGAATACGTTTGATGATAATTTACTGGTTTTGTATTCTTTGAATTTTTTTAATAATAAATTCCTTAATGAAAACTGAAAGATAAATATAACAAACTTAAAGAAAAACAAATACAAGAACACAGATTTAAATATGATTCTTAATGCAATAAAAAGGGCATAAAATATTTAGGATATCTTTAACAATTTAAAAGTAAAATATTATTAAAGAGTATCATTTAACTTTTAGTTTTATTAAAATTAAAAATATGATTTATTAGCAAAAATAAGGGAAAGAAAAGAGCAACCCAGAAGTGTAATGCATGTTGCAAAAAGAAGTTTTCGAGTCCTTTTATTTGTTTTTTAAAGAAAAGTTTGTAACTCATTTTGATCCGAACTTTGATGGCTAAGAGATAAGAAACATTACCAAATGCATCGTATGAGAGTTTTCAACCTCCAAACTCAAGAAAAGATAGAATAGTACCTTTAATTAATTGCTAGACTATACTTATATTGGACTAACTATATATATATATATATATATATATATATTTTTTGAGTTCAACAACACGTGAGGGTGGAGACGATTCAAACATCTAATCTCTTATTTGAGAGAATATGCCTAAACCAATAGATAAGAAATTAAAACATTATCAAATGAACTCTAAATTACATTATTAGTGAATAAGGTATCAATTAGTTTTTATTATCAATAAATTTGTAAAAAAAATACAAAATCCTAGCATAGGCACAATTGTTGTTCATTTATCTTATGATTATGTCTATTTGGATACTTGAAGTTACATTTATTGGGTTGGTATTAGGTTTAAAAAAAGATTCATATTTATAGTAATCATCATGATTAAATTAGTTTTTATAGTCAAAATGAAGTATAAAAGTTCATAAACCGAAATAGGATTTTTACCGCTTAATTATTTTAGAAAATTCTTACATTATGATTGTTAGTAAACTACAACATTGCTTCTAAATATTGAGAATATGAATAAAATATAAGATAAATCTTCATTGGTATCACATAGTTTTTGGCAGAACTTAAAAACAAAGTAATGTGAGTTAATGTCCAACGTGGATAATATTATATAATTGTTTAAATGACGAATCTGAACATAATTCAATAGTATATCTAATGTATTTTTAAGTTTAATCTAGATCATGTGAGAAGTCTAAATTTACACTTTTGAAGCACTAAATCTTGGCCCATGTTAAAGTTTGGGCTGATATATATCCAACTTTATAGTAAGCCCTGTCACTCCATGGCTCCCTCAGTTATCCACCGTTAAGTCGTATTATATTACTAGTGTTCTACCACATAAATGCATGTGTATTTCTAAATTTCATATAATTTCAGTCAAATATTATTCAATACAATTGTTTTTTTTTTTATAAATACAATTGTTTTTAAAAATTATTTAACATTAATTTTTTATATTCTTATAATATAATCTCATTTAGTTTGTTGAATATTTGTATGGCTTAATATATGTTTGGACGTTTTTTCAGTGTAGTCTCTATAGTATAAAAAAATTTTAATTTAGTGCTTTATGCTTTAATATTTTTTAATTTACTCATTCACTGTTGGTAAATATTAAAATTTGGCTACTAATAAACTCACATGACATAATGCTTAGTGAATTGGTGGGAATTTAGAAAAGGAAAAATGTCATCTAAGATCCATATTTATTAGAAATTGGTAGAAATTTCGAGTTTTCTTTTCTTAGATGACCTTTTTTTCCTTCTAAATTTGTGTTAATTCACTAAGTATGAGACAATGTAAGTTTCTTATTAGCCAATTTTAACATTCACAATGGTAAAGAACAAATTGAAAAATGTTAAACCATAAGAGATTAACTTGAAACTTTTAAAATAATAAGAACTAAATTATTATTTTTTTAAATAATAGAAATTAGATTAACAAAGACTAGACATTATAAACTAAAACATATATTTAGCCTATTTTTATTTTAGGGGTTATATATTCCGTGAATATAATTTTAATGTAACTAACTTAATTATTATTTTGAAATTATAAATTTTTGATGTCTTAATTTGACTTTTAAAATAAATTTATTAACTAGTTTCATAAACAAAATTAATATTTTAATAATAACACATATTTGTTTAACGTATGCAATATTTATTTTAATTAATTAAGTATAAATATTGATAGGTTCATTTTGTATATATTTATTTATCTTGTTTATGTTGTTTTTATTCAGTTTTCTTATAGTTTTTGAATTTTAACTCTTGCACTTCTTTTATTTTTATAGGTGATCAAAGATTGTATTTTGAAGGTCAAGTTTGAGGACTTTTAGGTTAAAGACAAATAATAATAATAATAATAAAATAATAAAAAAATCTTGGCGCCCTAACCCGAGTAGGAAGGCAGATTGCTAGCTCCTAGGTGCTACATCGCAGCCCTAATTTAAATTTGGTGTCTTATATCATTTGAGGGGGTCGATTTTGGAGGTTCTTGGGGGTGGAAAACAAAGCACAGAAGAGATAAAACTAGAAAAGAAGATATTACACCACCTTGGAGAATCGACACCCAAACGGAGGAGAGCTAAGCTTGAATTGTTTCTCTTTTCTTCTTCTTCTTTCTCTTTTGCTGATTGTAATGACCCTATTAACGATTTTGATTAGTTTTGTTAATTTTTACATTAGAAACTAAGTTTTTTTTTTCTTTCTAGAGTTTTGATGTAATCGCTCTTCGAATCCTATTCTTCCTAGTTAATTGTAACGGCCGGTTTATTTAGAAGCTTTAATTTGAAATTTTTGGAAATCAAGTTGGATAAATTTCTTCAATAAGTATATTGATTTTGGGGTTATTTTGAAATTTTGGAGTTTTAAAATGGGCAATTTGGGAAAGAAGAATTTGGTCTAAGGGCATAATTGGAAGTTGGATTTTTTTTTATATAAAATAATCTCCCTCATCCTTATCCACTATATATATATATATATATTTTTTTTATTATTTTTATTATTTTTTTATTATTTGTTTATTTTTATTTTTATTTTTATTATTTTATTATTTTTCCTTTTTCTCTCTTCTTCTTCTTCCCGATAGCTCACTCCCGAAATCTCTCTCTCTCTCTCTCTCTCTCTCTCTCTCTCTCTCTCAATTGAACACCGGCAGCATAGAGGCTCCAGCCACGAATCCCGCCGACCACCTCCGTCTCTCTCCGTCCCTCTCCGTCTCTCTCCGTCTCTCGATCGTCTCTCTCTATCTTCTTCCCCGCCGGCAGTCGAGCAGCTCCACCGTCGATCAGTTCCTCACCATCCAACTCCGCCGCAAGTCCCAGGTGCGCCGCCGTCAAGATCCCCTACCGATGGACGCTGCTCGAGCTCGTGCTGAAAGTGAGCCCCGCCGGCCAGCCACCACCGAACCCATCGGCTTTCTTCTTCGTTTCGTCCGACACCCACAGCCGATCTGCTCTGCCGCTGCAAGACGCCGCCGGAATTGATCGGCCAGATCTGGAGCTCCCTCGGGCACGGACTGGAGTCCAACTCAAAGCCTCGCCGGTGCCGTTCCGTTTCGCTCAGCCTCGTCGGAAGCTCAGATTCGCCGTCCATGGTCACTCACGCGCCTTCACAAGCGGTTCACGTGCCGCCGGAAGTTCTCACGCGCCACCTCCCGCCGCCGCACGCTCCGCCCTGTTCCGGTCACGCTCCGCCCTGTTCAGGTCAGTGTTTCGAGCCCCGAACAGCGTGCCGAATCGTGTTCTGTAATGGGTATTTTCGACACTGATTTAAATTGGTTTAAAGATTTTGAAATTGGATTAATCGTTAAGTATTGGACTTAATTTCAGGATATTGATTTGAGAATCAAACTATCGAATTGAAGACAACTTGATAAATTTCCAGCAAGGTTAAAGGTTCGGCACGGTCACTTTTATTTGGGTGAGATATTGTGCTAAATTAAAATCGGTCTAAGGAAATAAAAAGGACTAAATGGAGCTCAATTATGAAATTTCAAGAATCTTGGACCAAGTTTTATAATCCTTATTTTTATTGGATTATTGAAGGTTAAGTAGGAAGACCAGAGTTTGGAAGAGATTCTCACTGCTAGAATAATATTAATTATTCTATTCGAGGTAAGTAGTTATTTGGATTTAAGCCTTTTAAGTTCTTAAATGAATAGTATGTGTGCTTGATATTTATATCTGGTGAATTGTATGTTGAAAGCGTTTCTAGGAAGCATGTAATGGTTAATGAATCCGTTCGGGGGTAGTTTTGAGCTCAATGGCTTAAGTATGTGGCTATAAAGAGATTAAGGGTTTAAAGAGTCAAGTTATTGGTGTTAGCATGTATTAAGATGGTAATAGGGGCTTAAAGACCCAAGCTCATTATAAATAGCAAGAGTAGTACTTTACAAAGTATGCCTATGATAGTGATTGGATTTGTAACATTGTTGTGATATTTAGAAAGGTTGCAATTAGGTATTTGTTGTTGCAAGTAATCAATGCGAGAGAACCTGTCGAGCTTGGTAATGGAGTGGAATCTTGAATTAGTTGGTGCTCGAGGTTTAGGAATGGTGATTGTGTTTGATGTTAATGTTTATGAGCTTATCGTAGTTTCTTTAAAGGTTTTGCGAATAGATTATTGATTACTCAGAATGCTTGAAACTCTTGAATGATTGGTTGAGGTATAGTTTCTACGGGTGGTAATGAACTAACTGAGAGCAAGGCGTTGTAGTGGTTGGTTTGGGCTAAAGACTAATCTAGAACATCTTAAAAGTTTCAGTGGGCAGGGCTGTGGTTAGTGCTGCAGGTGTTTAGAATGAGCAGATGATTGGGCATGTTTAACGTATTTCAGTTGGTCCCAAATGTGAGTAGAAAGTTACTGGTCGTCTTGATTTCTAGGGTGGTTATGGAACTGAATTCTGGATTAAAGGGATATAGGGCTATGTGCCGGTAGCACAGGTATGTGCTTGTGAACTACGGGCCAGGTTGTGAATGTGGTCTGGAAATAACAAATGATTTTGGTATGGCAGATTACCCTCGAGATTCCAAAAAGTAGTGCGAAATGCAAGGAGCTTGATAAAATAAGAGCCACCTGATCTTATGTCTCTCCTGGGCGAGTTTGTAACTCTAGGTTGACTTGATGTGATGAGAGTGAGGGATTGTGTTCCTTCACTGTGGTGCTATCTTAGGGGTGATTCCCCATTATGTTGAGCGTAAGGATTGCGATCCTTATGGCCTGTGTGCTAGCTTATGTGTGATTCCCCATTATGTTGAGCGTAAGGATTGCGATCCTTATGGCCTGTGGTGCTAGCTTAGGGGTGATTCCCCAATTATGTTGAGCATAAGGGATGCGTCCCTTATTGCCTGTATGCTAGCATAGAGGGGTGATGTTCTATTGTATGTAGGCGTGATGGTTATTTTCTTTCACGGCCTTAGTCAACCTAAGTTACATGGCTCGTTGGTAGTGCTCGAGACAATGCCATACCGGGATGGACTCAGGTAGAGTGTGCGAGCGGTAGTTGTATGGACGATGAGTTGAAATTAAGAAGCAGATGTGCGTGCCAGGACAACTTTTGTGTTGATGATGCTAGCATAGAGGCGTTATCCCTAGAGTAATGAGTTAGTGGGCGATTCCCCTAGATTGTTGATGATGCTAGCATAGGGGCGTTATCCCCAGAGTAATGAGTTAGGGGGCGATTCCCCTAGATTGTTGATGATGCTAGCATAGAGGCGTTATCCCCAGAGTAATGAGTTAGGGGGCGATTCCCCTAGAGTGTTGATGATGCTAGCATAGGGGCGTTATCCCCAGAGTAATGAGTTAGGGGGCGATGTCCCCAGAATGATGAGTATGAGAGTTGTCCTCTTTCTTCGTATTAGACTTCCCTAGAATGCATGAATCGCAGGTATAACATGTGTAACACTAAAGGCGAGTGAGCCTGAGTTAAGGCGAGTAGACGTTTAGCTGATTAAAGTGAATTTATTAGATGGAGCTGGGTTATGTGAGATAGGGTGATGCCCTCGTTTGTATGGATTTGGACTTTGGACCCTTAAGTGGGCTACTTACTGAGTATGTTTATACTCATCCTTGCTATTTTGTTTGTTTTGCAGATTGTGCACATCCTAGGGGTGGATGACGCAGGTGACGACTTGACGAGACTATGGAGGCTCCACCAAATTTCTTTTCCCTGTTTAGTCTTTAATTTTGTTTCTTTGTTCCCTGTTGTTTGTCGGTCTGTAAAGTTTAAATGTTCTTTAGCTTCGTGTGTCTAGTTAGAAGCTTTTAGATTTGGTTGTCTGTTAATTGAGCTCAGCATCATTTATCGTAGTTTGGTGGATCCTGAGTCTGTGATCTGAAACATAGAAGTGCTTATATCTCTTTCCAGGTCTTTGTAAAATTTGGTTTCCTTCTAATTACGTCGTCATGCTGCCGAAATTTCGGGCATGAGCGAGGTAACTAGGTCGTGCTTCCGCTTTAGAGAGTCGTAATAGGTTTGGGTCTTTACATTAATAGTTGATATTTCAATTTCATATTTGGTTGTGAAAACTTTTCTAAGCTTAATGCATGTTTAGATTTGGCCACTCTTTGCAACGATTTCATGTCATAATTCAAGGTTGAGAGACAAGAATTGTTGATAGATCTGAATAGTTTTCCCTAATTTACACTTGAGATAGAGATATCCTTGTGGGTTTTGTGGCAATTTAGGTTCTACATTCGTCATAATTGAATTATTGGAATTGTCATAGAGATATAAGCAATTTACTTTTCAATGAATATCGTTATTGCTTGAGAGAGAATATCGAGTCTATAGGGTAGAACTTGCCAACAATCTAGAAATAGAATTTGTTTCAACTTTTAATGAATGAAGAATAAGAGGAGATAACAGTGAAGTCATAGCTCTAGAACCTATTGCAATTAAATTTAATCATCTGTTTTACGTTGTTAATTTTAGAGTCGTATTTCACCTACCATCAATTATTCGGTTCTCAAATAAAATTGAAGCTTACGAATTTGGTAATTGATAGCATTCATTCCATGTGGAGAACGATACTAGTATTCACACTACTATATTACTTGTAACGATTCGTACACTTGCGAATTCGAACAACAAATATCAAGTGAAAATTTTAAGAATATTATTTATTTATCAATGTAGTTTTATTTTATGTAATTTTTTTTATCTTGTAATGTACATATTTTTTTAATTAAAATTCCTTAATTTTAAAATGTCTGATGAAATGTTATTGTTATAATAATTTTCATAGTTGAAATTAATTAGAATGTGTTTTTAGTTAATTATTTTAGAATTTTTTTAGTTGGTTGAATGTTTTTATTTCTTTAGTTTGAGAAAAAAAATATTTTTATTTCATATATTGTGCTTCTTTGAATTTAGTATTATTTTATTTCTTTTGTTAATGTTTTTAATAATTAATTTTAATACATAGAAATAAATTTATTAATTAGTTTTCAAATAATAATTCGTTTATAATAACACTGTTTTTCATAATTAATTTATGCAATAGTATTGTGATTTTAGGGCATGTTTGGGAGTGATTTTGGAATAGCCAAAATCACTTTTGACATGCCTAAAATCACTTTTCTTTCAAAATTGTAATGTTTGGCAAACATGAATAAGTGATTTTTGAAGTATCTAAAATCACTTGAAGTGATTCCTGGTCAATCACTTGGGAGGTGATTCCCAAGTGATTTTTATCAAGTGATTGTGATATAAAATGACTTTTATTTGAATTTTCTTAAACATATAAGTTTGGTGACGGGTAAAAACCGTCATCTTTTGTAAAAATCATAAATTTCTATCAAAAAGTGTGTTTTCTCAAAACCGTCACCATTGAGTTCATCCGTCATTGATTACAAAATAAAAAAATTTCTCTTTCTAAAATTTTTATAATGCGTATCTTTTACTTTATTATATTTTTAAATTTTTATTCATTTTTCTCACTTTTTTTTTCTCTTTAATGGTTTTAACTCTCTTTGACTTTTGTTTTTGTTTCTAAATTTTTTGTTCCTCTCTATAATTTTTGCATCTTTTTAACTTTTTTCTCTCTAATTTTTTTTACCTTTTGCTCTACTTTTTTGTTCTTGTACTTTTTTGTCCCTAACTCTTAACTTTTTTCACTTCATTAAAGTTTTTCTTCTTAAAATTTTTATCATTCTGCTCAAATTTTTTTTGTTTATCTCTCTATCTTTATATCTCTATCTTTGAATTTCATTCTATTTATTAAAATTGTCTCTCTAAATTTTTTGTCCCTCCCTCTAAAATTTTTATCCCTCCATGTCTCTAACATTTTTTTTTCTTTGAAAATTTTCTCTAGCTTTATATTTTTTCTCTTTTAATTTTTAGTTTTCTCTGTATAACTTTTGTCTATCACCTTCTATTTTTTTAAAATCTCAAATGCAATACCTTTTTTAAGTAACTTGATGCTTCTAAAATCACCTTTGAAAACAAACATTAATCATTGAAAAAAATACTTTTAATTAAATTTAAATCGCTTTTACAAGTGTTGAATCAAATATTAAAATGATTTATAACTAAATACTTTTAAAAAATTAATTGTAATTAAACCACTTAGCTTAAAATACTTATTTTAAAGTCGCTTCCAAACATGCCTTCTGAAAATCACTTTTAATTGTATGAAAATCACTATTAAAAGTGTAGAACCAAACATTAAAATGATTATATGAAAATCACTTTTAACAAATCAATTTTAAACAAATCAATTGTGCTAAAATCAATATTTCTAAAATCTTTCCCAAACATGTCATAAGGAATCTGGAGAAATTGAATTTGGAAAATTTGAGTTTTGATTGAGAGTCTGATCAACATTCTTATATTTATAGATTTGATTTCAATTTATTCTTATATTTATAGATTTGAATTTAGATTAGATTAGATTAATATTTTTATAAAATTAAGGAATAATGGAATTAGACATAATTAATTTATATTTATATTTGATTTGATTTATATTATATTCAAATAGGATAGTAGTAATTAATTTGATTTTTCAAAGCTATAGATATAGATATAGATACATATATTTGGGTCTAACAATATTTTTTAGAAATTCTTGTTTTTTTTAATATAGCATAGAAGTATAGATAGATATAGATCTGTAGATTAATTGGGGAATTTAGATTCAAATCCTAATTTGATTTGATTTTTTTTTTAAAAAAACCAAAAAAAAAATTATTAGGCAAGATACTACAAAAAAAAAAAAAAAAAGAAAAAGAAAGAGGAGGAGTTACTAAAATAATTGGGGGAGATGCCTACTGGAGCTGCAAAAAAAAAAAAAAATGAAGCGTAATTTTGATTGTAAATTTTAGATTGAAATCTTGATTTGATTTGATTTTGAATCAAATCAATTTTAATTGGAAAAAAAAATTAGAAGTGTAATTTTAATTGAGAAATTTAGATTCAAATTCTAATTTGACTTGATTTTGAATCAAATCATATCTTCAATTAAAAAAAAAATATTTGAATTTCATTTTAAATTCGAAATTAAATATCAAGTATGAGATTTGATTGATATAATTAATTAAAATTTAAAGGAGTATTTTGGTAAAAAAAATATTTTATATAGTATACATGAATGTAGATATCATAATATTCTTTGTAAAACATAATTAAAAAATAATTTATTTACACCATAAGAATTTAGAAAATAAAAAGAAGGTTTGAATATATATCATATAAATATTTTTAATTGGAAGACAAAAACTAAACCTAATAATTTGTAAATTTCGAATCCACGACCCAGTGTCTTTCCTAAATAAAAATAAAAATAATTTATAAATTTCTAGCCACGATTAGAATTGAGCACAATTTAAAAAAATTCAAAAATAAAGAATATGTAAATTTATTGCTCACTCCACAATAAGTTCACGTGGTTCACCTCATTTGACGCAGTTAGATTAAGCAACATTATTCACTTTGCATGAACAACACCACTGAACCTGCTATGTGAACAAATTAATTCAATATAATTTCTATTTCTAGGTTGTTGACAAGTTCTACCCTATAGACTCGATATTCTCTCTCAAACCCTAATGATATTCTTTGAAAAGTAAATTGTCTATATCTCTATGACAATTCCAACTATTCAAATATTAAAAATGTAGAACCTAAAATTGCCACAAACAAGGATATCTCTATCTCAAGTATACAAGTTTTCACAACCACAAACATGAAATTTAAATATCAACTATTAACTAAAGAAGAATAGGATTCAATAAATGACTACATCAAAAGCTCTAGAAAGAGTAAATTAGTTCAAAATGATATCCCAACAAAACTCTCAAAAAGTAACATGAGAGTCATTACAATTAAGAAAAGAGAAGGAAAAAGTGAAAATGAAACAAATCCAGGCGATTCCACGAGTTTCTAAGCATTGTCCAAGCTCCATTATATTCGGTGGCTCGTGTCCTCAAAATAGTGTCTCAGCCTTTGTTCCCCTGTTTCTCTCTCGAAAATCCCCCTAAATTTTAACAAAGAGATGCATTATTATAGGCCAAAAAACCTTAGGCGCGCGTCCCAGATTCACGCTTCAAAGTTCATAGTGCCTATGTGCCAAAAACAGCGCCTAGGCACTAGCATTCTTTGTTTAATCTCAGTCTGTGGCGCCTTGGCGTTGTATTTTTTTTATTTTTTATCTTCAACTTGAAAATTCTTTGCTTTTGGCCTTTAAAATGCGATCTTTGATCACCTACAAAAATAAATGATATGCATGAATTAAAATCCAAAAAATAAAGAAAAATTAACTAAAAACAACCTAAACAAGATAATATAAATAAATGTATAATGAACTTATCACTAAGAAGGAAAAATCTATAGTGTATAATGAACGAAAAATATCCCCACCAATGAAACCAAAAACAAACCTATACGAATTTAGGAGGGGTTCATTGTCCTAAAACTAGCACAGCCATAATTTTAAATATATAACTAAACCCTAAACCCTAAAACTCATTATCCTAACAACTAGCACCGTACCGCCATAATTTTAAATATATAACTAAATTGGGAATTTTTTTCCCAATACACATACACAAAATAAGATCGATCGTACACACAGTTAGTCTCCTCTTTTTCTTTCTTTTTTCTCCAGAAAGTTGCCAAGTTCAACCTGGATATAACTGGGATATTAATCTTTTGTTTGAAAAAACAAAATTAGAAAGATAATTTTAATGACTGTTAAGATGAGAAAATTTATTGTCTCTTTGTTGGAAATTACAATTGAAGTAATATTATTTGTGTGGTACCTAAGCAGAGCTGCATCTGAAACTCTGCAAAGGCTCAAATGGAATATAAGTTCTTGCTCCAAAATGAACCAAAAGAGAGGATCACATGAGAGAGTTCCCTTCTAATCCAAAACAGCTGTTCTTTTTTGTACTTTTTCCCCACAACCAAATTCTTTTTTCTTTTTTCTTTTGTTTTCTAATGGCCTTTTTTGTTTCTGGTAAAGGAACCACATGCATTGGTACTCACTTTATAATTGCATTTGCATGCATTGGTACTTGGTTTCATTGTTATCCCTATCAAGTCCGTTTCATGAAGATTCACATCCATTTATGGATATATGTTATTTCTGAATAATGGGAAAGAAAATGTCCTTTCAAAATTTGAATTCAAGATTAGGAAAAATCATTAATGAGCCCACCACCACGATATAATTGCCTCCTAATAATTGTTGGATGTAGATTCAAATGTCTATATGCTCCCTAATAACCACTATATATAATTTTGCAATTTCTTTGTTATACATCCAATGGTCTAAAATTTTGTGGTAGCCTCATCGAATAATCTTTCGTAGACTATGATAATTTTAGTTGTCAATATAAACATACATTATCAATAGTTAAGAAATAAAATATACCTTTTTAAAATGTCGAAATTTTGAATCTTCACCTCACATTTGTTAAACAAAAAAAAAGTTTAATTTAGGTAGATTTGAGGTGATCATCCATTTTTGTGATGTATCTTATATTAACACGAAAAAGATTTAGATTCCATTGCTCATAATTCGATCTACAATGAAATTATGTTCATAACAATGAAGGAAAGTAAGATAGATTTTAGAATGAAGATAAGCTATATGGTTAAAAACTTGTTTGATTGAGTGCTATGACACTTTATTTAATTGGAGCTTGATTGTTACAATAGGTGGAAAGAACCTCTAATTATAGGTATATAAAAAAAATTTAGAGATCCCAAAATTAATGACCAGGGAAACAATTATTTATACAGAAAATACATAAACTTAATGAACTCTTTCATATTTTCAATGAGACTCTTAGAATGACACAAAGACATTTGATTGGAATTAACTTGCTCTCATTCATTTAATTTGGAAAATTATCGATATATACACTTAAAGAAATAGTTCATTACTTAAATAAGCTTGTTCTATAGTTTTACAAAACAAATCACAATATTTTTATAAGTTTTCGTGATATCCGTGATTTTTTTTGAAATATTTATCGATATTCAAATATCCGTTGATATATCTGTAAATTTGAGTTACCAATATTACTATCAATAACGATATTTTCGTCCTTGTTGGTGAAAGGCTAATGTTGAAAAAGAAAATACATATTTCAACGAATAAGGGTTGATTTGATGATTGATGCACATCACAATTAATTGTCTTTTACATATAACAAGAAAAACTTGTGCATCTTCTTATAAGATCCGAGCTCTCTTCGATGCTTCAACATCATCACCTGAACTTTATCAAGTGATGCAAGCATCTTCTAGACAAGGAAGATGAGCCGTTGCAACAAGAAATTAAGCAACAAGTTGTAAGATGCTCAGTCGCAGAGCTGCAGCAATCTGCTAACTTTAATTTTACTCGAGAGAAGGGTTTAAAACGTTACCATTACTGATAGAAGGTTGGAGATCAATCATTTTTAACTGTTTTACTCTAATTATAATTAATTTCAATAATGTCTGCAAAATAATAATAATAATAATCATGTCATTAATATAATTATTAAAATCTTTATTAATTAATAATATAATTTATCTTTACTATATGAAAATGTGAGAGCAAAGCTTAATTGGGTTAAAGTATATATATTACAAAAATGTTATGACATATATCCTTGATCAAGAGATTCGAATCTCCTCACTCCACATATTGTTGAATGTTAAAAAAACACTACATTAAAATGGAGGATAATTAAGAATAATTTTAAAACTTACTTTTTCTTTATATAAATTTAAAATTCCAAACCACCTAACCATCATAGTTTATACTTGATTTATTCTATTATTTATATATAAAGTAGAATAATATTTATGATATAAAATTAAAATGAATCACATTAAATTAAATATATTTTTGGAATTCTTATTCGAATTTTAAGAATTAAAAAAAAAGTTAATTCTATGTGTTTATATTTTTAAATTGGCTAAGATTTTGTTTTTTTAGTAAATATTGGCTAAGATTTTTTTAAAAATAGCTTTTAAAACCAAACATAAAATAGTTTTTTTTTTTTTTTTTACAGTTCGACCACATTTGGGTGGGAGATTTCAACCTCCGACTTCTTAGTCGAGAATACATGCCAATTACCGTTGAGCTACGCTCACTTTGGCAAATATAAAATAGTTATTAAATCAAGTTTTAGAATTTAAATGTCTTTAAAAAAAATATATATGTTAAAATAAGTAAGATGTGAATGTGCAATGCATGTTAAAGTTTTCCATTCATCAAAATGCTCCAAAGAAGAAGACGATCACTTGTAAAGGCATGTGAAGCTGCAAAGTTGCAAAATCTTTAACTGATATAAACTAATAAAGTAACGTAAGAAGAAAGTGACAAATGAATGTGTGAGTTATAACAGACAACTATGTAAGAAAAATCCACCCTTAGAGAAAACTTTTGGCAATTCCCAAATAACATTACAAAGGCGTAATCAACATCCTACCACATATTTTTTTTATTCTATTGGAAAAAGTATAACGTATCTGTCCACCCACTAGTACCGAGAATTCCTCGCCATAATGTGTGGTTGCAAGACACTCTTTATAACAGTTAAAGAATTGTATATATAGAGAGAGAGTTGAGATTCTCTAACCTTTTAATTGAAGTTATAATGCTTAAATCAGTTGAGCAGTCATATTTAGGTTGACTATTAAGTATATAGTTAATAGATTAAGTAATACTTAAATCAGTTGAGCAGTCATATTTAGGTTGACCATTAAGTATATAGTTAATAGATTAAGTGTTGATCCACATATACCTTTTTTTTTCTAATCTTCTATCTAGGTTTTATTTTATTATTTTTACTATTTTTAGTACCCTACCTATGTTTGAATCTTCCCCGTTTACAACGCATTTGAATAACAAAAAAAATAAACATCCCAAGACCAAGGCAATTAATTTAGGAGATTATTCTAGATCAACCCATAATTAGAAAAACATCATTCTTAAAATAAAGAAAAAAAGGAAACAATAGAGATTGACTTTTTTATGTTAACAAAAGCGGGATGGAAATTCAAAATTTCAACTCCAAAGAATGGAAGTAGTGCCAAGCTTTACAGTTGAGCTATTCATCGATTTAACTTTGTGGGTTAAAAAAAAAAGATAGAATTCAATCTAGTGTAAGTGTACACTGTTAATGCAAGTAATATAAAATTAGAAGTACTCCAAAATATCGATCTCATAGGGAACGGATACAACAAAATTTTAAGATAGCACAAATATGTTTAAAAATTGCAACTTTGGTAATCACATATAAAAAGTGAGGAGAGTGAAATAGTAGAGAAAGTTGTGAAAATCAATAAAAAGAATGAGTGGATTCAAGCATACTTATGCCCTTTTGGTAAGAATTGTTATTCAATTGCAATTGCAATCATGCCTTAACACAAAGTAATTGTAAACTGAATCAACTTCTATTTAATTTTGATTCAAAACCTCTAAGAGGCTAAGTGATTACACAATAAATATATTTCTTCTTTAATATATCTAATATATTAAATATTAATTTGAATACTTCAAATTAAATATTAATTTGAACATTTAAAATTTTAATGTTTAATATATTAAATATATTTTCTTCTTTTATATTTAATATATCTAATATATTAAATATTAATTTGAACACTTTAAATTAAATATTAATTTCAACATTTCAAATTTTTCTTTCAACTAGATTGATCTTATAGTGTTACTATAAGTTAGCAAGGGGACGTTACGGACGTTATGGACCTACAAAACTAATTAATTAAACTCTATAATTAATCAATTTTCATTCATTAACTCTAGGGTCCCTCCACTATAAACCTAGAGTTGCACTTTTATGCACTGTAGGACAAGTTGTGTCCATGGATATAATCACTACATGCAAGTCGATCCTTCACGAGTTGTTCGTAATTACAGCTAGGTCAAAAGTCCGTTTTACCCTGTAATTATATCTTGCACCGTAAGTACCACCGATCCTCTAATGAACAATTTGTTTATGATCCAACCGTAAACTAAGTCTTTCTCTGTCTAGTGAGAGGGTGAGGTTCCATTGTTCAAGTCCCAAAATCAGCACTTAAGGAAATTACTCATCTACTTACCCTATATGGGAATGAGTGAATTCCATCTTGTGACATTATGTTTCCAGCTCCCTATTTGGTCAAGTTCCCCAAAATGGTAGACATATTGAATCGGCTAAAAAAAAAACTCCCCTCACAGGCAGGAGTCCATAACTCACTCAAGATTAAGATCGAATCGCATATGATCATCATGATGAAATATTAATCTTCTCAATTAACGAATTTATAAAGAGAGATTAAGTATTTCATGGTTCAATCTTATACAAACTCATTGTATAAGATACTCCCATTCACATGTCTCTGCATGAACGATTTGAATCAAATCATTTGTAACCATTACAAAGTGAGCCGTATCAATAGTGTTGTCAGGATAAGACACCCAACCTTATCCATATACTAGGACTCTTTAGGTTATTTCTTGAACATGATCCTCCTGTGTGTCAACCACAGACTATTTAACATTACACTAATAACTTTGGATTTTTCATATAATGGATAATATTATATTGTAAATAAAATAACCAAAATTATTATTAATCATTAAATAAATTATTAATTACGAGGCTTTAGGGCATAAATCCCAACACCAAGACCAGCAACACCTAGCAAATCAAATAAAAGAAACAATCAAGAGAAAAGGTCCTAGTGAGATAGACCATTAGGAGACACACCTCCAAACCAAAAAGCACACAAAGAAACAACATCAATCTGAATAATATGGACATGGGACTGAGCAGAACATGCAATCTTGAACCATGCAACCACAAATTCAACTCCCTCCAGACGTGATAAGTCACATCATACCAGGCAACCCTCCAGACTTTATGCCTTCGACGCTTACCAAAATTCACCTGACATATCCAAGCCAACTCAGTTGACCAATAACCAATCTGATGAGAAAAGTGAGCCTAGTCAAAGATTACCTCCCCAAACAGCCTGATTAAAACACAAACACTAAAAAAACAAATGATCTAGATTCTGCCCTTGTTGGACACAATAAGCGTATCGAAGGGACAAAAGGATCCCACTTATGGAGACGATCCCAAGTATAAAGACAATCCTGAATAGCCAATCACGCAATGAAATAATGTCTAGGAATATTGCCTCTAAACCACAACAATCTATACTAAGGGACTAAAGGCTTACAAGGACGAATAACCTCTTAAGCACTAGCAACAGAAAACACCGTAGAGCGACAAGGCAGCAAAGGTTGAACCAAATGAACCAAAGCGAACAACTCCAAAGGGTCAAATGACACACACGACTAGCTCAAGATCCAAGCTAAGTGGATAAAATCTGAGACAGGGGCAAATAATGAACTCGACGCATCTTTAATAACCATATCCTTATACCAAGGAAAGATAGGCCCCCTTGTAACTAAGGGTCCAACCAAACAAAGTACCTCCAACCATCACTAATAGAAAAATAAATGAGCTCCTAGAACTGATTATGCAGTCCAAAAATCGACCTTTAGCACCAGAAAAACCTAAGGAAGGCTACACAATCGAAATGGAATGACCCCGCTGGTCGACTGAAAACATGTATGCTTTAGTAGAAAACTTTTAAATGGAAAAACCTCCAAGTCTAGTGTAAGTGCACACTATCAAACAACTAATAAAATAGAAATATTCCAATGTATCGATCCCACAGAGAATAGATGTAACCGAATTCAAAATATAAGCAAAGATTTTATCAAGAGTGCAACCTAGGTAACCAGTGTAAAATAATCGTTGGAATGGTTGTTGTGGTTGAAAATAAGAGATAAAAATGATAAATGAGGGATTCAAACATGCTTTCACCCCATTAGTAGGAATTGCAGCCTAATATGCAATTGCAATATTTGACTCAACACCAAAGCAAGGTAAACCGAATTCAACTTTTATTCAACCTTAATTAAAAGTGTCTTTAGAAGCCTAAACAATTAAACCTATATGTCTATGGCTAATTCGAACTTAGTTAATTCAAACACAACCCTTCTGGTTTTAGAGGTTTTACTCCATGTCTAGGGTAAAAAACACAGTCTTATGTCTAAGCTTTTTTCCTCTATTGCTTTTATGAAAACCAAATTTCATCTAACTTTTTTAGCTAGTATTAGACTCAATTTTTGTATGTTAATCTACGTGATCAAACTAGACTAACAATAAACAATCAAATCAATAAAAGCAAAGGATGCTATATGACAAAGCTCGTCTCACTCGCCAAATAAATTTATAAATCGACTTGCACCATGAATTGTAGTACTTAGTGGTGATCAGGTCGAACACAGAGATGCAGGTGATTGGTTATTTTAATTTTCTCTATCTAGACTTAAAATCGAACGGGAGAGGGGGTTTCATGCAAGGAATTGAAAATAACAGGAAATAAAATCATGCAAGGAATTGAAATAAGCTAAATTAAAAGGCATGTAAATGAAATTAAAAGCAGGGGAAACAAATAGTGAGCTCACAAATTAAGTAAAATCCTAATTCAAGGTAAATCGAGCTTCATTTTGCAACATTGATCACAGAATTACTCTAAACATGTGTAATTACATCCATTTAAGACCAATCGGACTCCTTGGGACACCGTAGGAGCCTTCCTCAAGGAACTGAGATTTCAAGACTTGGGAAAGATCAGAACATAACAGTTTTAATGCGACAAGCCCTTCGAATTAAGCTATTGCATGCTAATTAATTCTAAGGCCTACCATGTACACGCAATTAAGTAATTCTACCTAATCAACTAACGTGGCTATCGACCCTTTACTACTCAAATTAAGCTAGAGACCGAGGACACTTACAAGTACATCTAACATAGCTAAGTAATCTCTAAGTTAATCAATCACAATAGAGAGAACTAGGAATAAGCTTAAGATTTAAAAAGCCATAAATGATGTTGTAATATACTAGAATTAAACTCAAAATCCTCACAAATGTTGCAAAACTAATCCCTAATTACCTCAAATTAGCCGAAACTCCTAATCGGACATTGTTTGCACTAATCTTGGGGTCAAAATACAAGCCTAAAATACCAAAAGAAACTTAAAACTATCTAAAACAGTGATAAAAGGGGGAGAAGTCGCAAAAGGGTTGTACAAGACGAAGAGAGTGAACCCTAATTCGAAAATGATGAATTTATAGTTCTCGCGCAACGTCTTGACGCTGCTAGCGTGGAGCAGGGGCTCGCCGCAACGTCGCACAACGCTTCGGTGGTGGGACTTGCAATAGCATTGAGACGCTACCCTGCATCTGGAGCTATTACCTTCAGAGTTGAGCAGGGGTTCCGCACGACATCACGACACTCCTTTAGAGGCATTTGGGTGAATCTCATTTTTCTCTTCACTCGGGTGCCCGATTGACCTCCAGTTTGGCTCTTTTTAACTTCGAAATGTGCCTTAAACTCAAATTCCTAGAAAATATGTAATAAATCTCATAAAATCCTCATAACTAGCACGATTTATGCACGATAAAATTATACACTTTTTAAGTCGCATTGAGGGCAATGAGAGAGGAAAGCCACCACATAGTCCAATCAGTAAAAAATATATAATAATAAATTAATATGTTTTTTTTAAGTCAGTAAAGTACACAATTAACAACTTAATCGCCACATCTTATCATATAAGCCGGAAAGTGTTCTTGCCTTTATTATTAGCTCGGGTAGTCGCCGTTTCTGGAGAAAAGCTAGTACCTTGTTAGCATTGCAACAAAACGAAAAGAAAGCGAGATACTGGAATACGAGGGAGTACTAAGGTACTTCGTGACTTTGTATTTATGCCTGCCCGCTTCTTGCTCAACCATCTCTCTACGTTGTTTTGAATTCTTTGGACCATTCAAACTCATTTTTCAAATTCCCAATTTTAAATTATTCTTTTTAAAACTTTAAAAACCAAATAGACACTAAGTTTAAATTTTAAGAATTATTAGTGTATGATGCACTTTAGTTTAAGATAAATTGGGCATATATTAAGAGACGAAGTGGTCTCTTATAAAATTATCGAAATATAGAAAGAAAAAGAGAGGATGTTCTTAGATGATGAAGAAATTAATTGGAAGGCAAAAAAAAAAACAAAACATAGAAGAGCATCGAAAAGTAAAACAAAAAACTCTGTGTCCAAAAAAAAGTAAAACAAAAAACTTGAAGAACAAAACGACGAAGGACTCTGAGACGGTCAATACTTAAACAGTGAGAGAGCATTTAAGAATATGGAGATATACCTCGAAAAATGTTGAGCAGATTTGAAAAAAGAGCAGAATTTGGGTGCAGTTCATTGTGCAGCCCACTCCAATCATAAAGCAGAAAAAAAATTGAAATATTTAAAAAAAAATAATAATAAAAAAAGCTACACCCAAATTTTTTCCTTTAAAAAATAACACTGGTAAAGAGATGAAAATTAAATGAATTTTTTAAGAAAAAAGAAATTGAAAAGAAGAGGAAAAGAGAGATGAATTCAGCGAGGTTATTTTATTAAAAAAAAAATCAGGGAGGTTATTGAAAACATTTTATACGTTTACAATTTTCATTAACTTTTGACGGATTCTGCAGCAGAAGACAAAATCAGTTGTTTGTTTTCCAAGGGAATTTAAAGACACAGTTAACTTGGTCAGCA
Source organism: Trichosanthes truncata (assembly GCA_033996785.1). Classification (NCBI taxonomy): domain Eukaryota; kingdom Viridiplantae; phylum Streptophyta; class Magnoliopsida; order Cucurbitales; family Cucurbitaceae; genus Trichosanthes; species Trichosanthes truncata. The sequence goes on from JAWPNB010000003.1 coordinate 89,706,486, forward strand.
TAGTCTCACCGAAAATGGTTTAGACCAGGTAAAAGCGATAAACATGACAAAAGAAAGAAAAGAAAAATCCCGTGATAATTTATAACAATCTTGCAAATTTTCTATTTTAATTTTAATTTTTTTTTTAGTTCAACCACATTGAAAGTGGAGAGATTCAAAGCTCAGATCAAGCATATAATTTTTTTTTTGATGTAAAATATTTAATAATCTTAAACCTTAAAATTTTCTTAATTATTTTACATTAATTTAAACTCATTTCTTATCGACGTAAATATTTTTTCATTTTATATTAATTTAAAACATTTTTTATCGACGTAAATATTTTTTGCATAGCCCAAGTGAACTTAGCTTAGCAGTAATTGACATAATAATCAACAATAAATTTTAAATCAACAATAAATTTTAAATCAAATTTTTTTATTAAAATAGTTTGTTGGTAATTTGGTATTACCCAATCTTTCTACTGGGGCCAACTGTATGGCCACAATGAGAAGAAACAAAAAAACTCACATTTTCTCTTTTTTTTTTTTTTAAAAAAAAAAGCTTTATAGGGTAAAGTTACTTTGATGTGTCCTTGCAACTTTACGTTAAAAGGCTCTTTTAACACTTTTCTAAATAAAAACAAAAAAGTATATATACATTAACGTTCTCACGAAAACAAATGGAAAGTTGTTGAATAATCTTTAATGTTCGGTTGTGTATAGGACTTGAGTTGTTGGTTGAATATTCGATTTTGTTACACATTATTTGGCAATGAAGTTGTAACTTGGGAAATGACAAGTAATTTTGAATGTCGCTTATAAGTTATAACTATCACTTAAAAATTTGAACTTATTTTTGATGATTCGACATTATTGACATGGGCAAACACTAGATGGAATGTGAAAGCTTTGAAAAGACGATTTAAACAATGTATAGAAGATTTCATGAAGAAAATAGTAAATTTTCATCAAGAAAGAGTTGATGATTCTCATCCATACTTATTGTGATCTACTATATTTAATTTATAAAAACTCATCAAATTATCTCATATAAATTATTGTTGCCTCTTACATAAATCTTACCATATTTAGATATTTATTTTATTTGACATATCAATTGAATATAATTTGTAATATAAATTATTGTTGCCTCTTAGACTTTCCATATTTATTTTTACGGACCTTATTCACTCGCCTTATGAGAACAACCTCGATCTTATTTGTCATATCAATTATTATTGCCTCTTAAAAAAATCTTATCATATTTATTTTACAGACCTTATTCACTCGCCTTATAAGAGCTCCCTCGATTTTATTTTCATATCAATTGAATATAATCTATAATATAAATTATTGTTGCTTTTTAGACAAATCTTACCATATTTATTTTACGGACCTTATTCACTCGCCTTATAAGAGCTCCCTCGTTCTTATTTGTCATATCAATTGAATATAATCTAGAATATAAATTATTGTTGCCTTTTAGACAAATCTTACCATATTTATTTTTATGAATTGATAGCACACAAAATGTGCTATCCTTAGGCTTTAGTTATTGCTAGTTTTGTGGCTTTATCAGTTACTTTCATGCATTTATTTGCTTATTTTGTATAAATTGAGCATTTAGAGCAAAACAAAGATTTTAGAAGAAACATAGTTAAAAATAAGCTAATTGGGCAAGAAATTAAGCAACCAATTTTGGAGACGGTTTTTGGTGGAAAAAAAATATTCCTAATTTGATTATGGACTCCTAATTTGATTAGATTTTGGATTCCTACATTGATTAGAATTTGAATTCCTAATTTGATTAAATCATAGATTCCTAGAGAAATATGTATTCCTAAATTGATTTATAGACTCCTAATTTAATTAGATTTTGGATTCTAAATCAAATTAGGATATGAATTGACCCACTATAAATACATACTTTCTCTCCACTCAAGGATATTCAACTTTTGAGAGCACAACTCTAAAGTCCTACATACAAGAGTGAGAAGAGTCTTGAGAGAAAGATTGAAAGCCAAGTTGTGGAGATCATATTGACACGAAAAATCAACACACCAACATAGTTTCTTTTTTCTTTTTTCTTTTTATTTAGTAATTTGATGTTAATTTAGAGTTTAGAGTTTTTGACAGTGAACATGAGTGACTAAATTCTCTTTTTATTCTAGGGATTGATGTAGCTATTAGATCTTAAGTTTTAATTATTTAAATTCTATGATTGATTGTCGTTTATTTCATTCATGTTTTTATATTCTTAATGCTTTTAATCTCTTGATCATGGATAAAATGTTGTGTTGGTCTAAATTCACGCTTGGAAAAGGTAATTTAAACTAGATCCTAATTGTGTATGACTAAAGGTAGTTCTAACATGATAATGATTAGGGCTCATTTTGAAGCTGTTAATGAATGAACTTAATCCTATGCATAACATTAAAAATCATCAGGAATGTAGGTTTTTCCATATTGCATAAGAATTTGGGTGAGCTCGAGAGAAGAATTCATGATAAAAGACTTCTAAACTTATGAAATAATTGCATGATCAATCTTGGATGTTTAAGTAATTTAATTATTTTAGTTCAATATGTGAAATCAACTCCTTAGGACATTTTCTCATCTGATTGTTTCAATATTATTAGAATTATTTTATTTAAATATTGCATCCATCATTCAATTATGTTCTCTAAATGAAATCGAGTGATAATATTCATAGTAATTAAGTGAATTAGAAAACCAATCATGTGGACGATACTCGAATACTCATTCACTATGTTAAAACTTGACCCGTACACTTGTAGTATTGCATAAAAATATAGCAACACGGACCTTATTCACTCACCTTATAAGAGCTCCCTCGATCTTATTTTTCATATCGATTGAATATAATCTGTAATATAATTATTGTTGCCTTTAAGACAAATCCTACCATATTTGTTTTATGGACCTTATTTGCTTGCCTTATAAGAGTTCCCTCAATCTTATTTTTCATATCAATTGAAAATAATTTGTAATATAAGTTATTGTTGCCTTTTAGACAAATCTTACCATATTTATTTTACGGACCTTATTCACTTGCCTTATAAGGATTTTATTTATCATATCAATTGAATATAATATGTAATATAAATTATTATTGCCTCTTAGACAAATCTTACCATATTTATTTTACGTACCTTATTCACTCACCTTATAAGAGCTCCCTCGATCTTATTTGTCATATCAATTGAATATAGTCTATAATATAAATTATTATTTCCTTTTAGACAAATCTTTGTTTCCTTTTAGACAAATCTTACCATATTTATTTTACGGATCTTATTCACTCACCTTATAAGAGCTCTCTTAATCTTATTTGTCATGTCAATTGAATATAATCTGTAATATAAATTATTGTTGCCTCTTTGACAAATCCTACCATATTTATTTTTCTAAAAAAAATCTTACCATATTTATTCATTTGACATATCAATGGAATATAATCTGTAATATAAATTATTGTTGCCTCGTAGACATTTCTTACCATATTTTTTTCCTCAAAAAAAAAAATCGTACCATATTTATTTTATTTGACATATCAATTGAATATAATTTGTAAAGAAAATGTGAAAAATAAGTGTTACTTCCATTTGCTATTGGATTTTGTGTGGAGATACATTTAACGTAAGTTTAGGGACCTATTAGATACTTTTGAAAATTCAAAGACCAAATACACAAACCTCAAAATTGAGAGACTAAATTTATAATTTAACCTTCTAAAAATGGTTTCATTAATAAAATCATCCATGAATTGAAATTAGGAGTCAAGCCAAACAAAGCTTCTTAAAAATACCTTCCTTCATATTCTAAAAAAAAAAAAAAAACTCTTCAGGTTGAGTGAAAAACTATCATACTTTTGAATAAGGATCTAAATAGCTTTTTTTTTCTTGTTTCTCTCTCTCTCTCTCTCACTTCGTGGAAACATAGCACATCACCTCACTTTAAATGAAAAGGCTTTTTAAAAATATAATAAAAAGTGGCACCTTAAAAAAAAAAAATTGCGTACAATTATGTAGTACCGGCAATTTGTTTCTTTATCTTTGGAAAAAGTGACAAATATCTGATGTAAAATGCATGTCGGGAGAGACAAAAAAAACTTGGTAGTCATAGAAAAACGATCCCAAATTCCCAACTTACCCTTCTTGTCACCGTATAAATCTCCCGAACTCTCACCTCTCAAATTCATTCCATTCCATCTTCTCAAATAGATCTCTCTCTCCAAAAAAAAAAAAAAAAAAAAAAAGCTCAATTTTTTATAATTTGCATGCAATGGCGATCAACTGCATGATGGCAACGAAATCCACTCCGTGCTCATCATCCGGCGAATCAAAAGTGAATGAAGAGATGAAAAGGGAGCACCAAGTGGCATTTGGCGAGTCCGGCGAGTCAATGGTGCCGGAGAAATTCATTTGGCCGGACGAGTTCAAGGCAACGGAGTCGGTGCCGGAGCTGCATGTTCCACATATTGACTTGAAGAAGTTTTTGAGTGGGAATGAAAGCGACGTTGAAGAGGCGATGAGGCTTGTGGATGAGGCTTGTAGAAAACATGGGTTCTTTGTGGTGGTGAACCATGGAGTGGATATGGAATTGATGAAAGATGTTCATGAGTGTATGGATGAGTTCTTTACATTGCCTTTGGATGTGAAGCAGAGGGCTCAAAGGAAGGTGGGTGACAATTATGGGTATGCTAATAGCTTCCTTGGGAGATTCTCCTCCAATCTCCCTTGGAAGGAAACCTTCTCCCTTCGCTATCTTGCTGATGACAACTTGTCCACTGCTCATGACTATGTTTCTCACTCTTTGGGTCAAGAATTCTCCCATCATGGGTAAGCTGTAAAATCCACTATATATATATATATATATAAACTTTATTAAATTAATATGTTAATTAATTCGTGGTGTTTTAGGAAGGTGTATCAGGAGTGTGGGAAAGCACTGAGCGATCTGTGTTTGAAGATAGTGGAGCTTTTGGCGTTGAGCCTTGGCCTTCCAAGAGAACACTTCAAGAAATTCTATGAGGACAACGATTCAATAGTGAGGCTTAATTATTACCCACGATGCGAGAAGCCACAACTGACCTTGGGAACTGGCCCTCACTGTGATCCCACCTCCATAACCATCCTTCACCAAGATCATGTCAGTGGCCTTCAAGTGTACGTCGATGATCAATGGCAATCAATTCCCCCAACCCCCGACTCCTTTGTCGTCAACATCGGTGACACTTTCATGGTATGTAATCTAACACAATTAAAATTACAATTAGGGTTCTTCATTTTTCATCTTCCTCCTAAACCCAAAAAAAAAAAAAAAAAAAAAAAAAAAAAACTACTACTAATTGTGAAATGGGTTGTTTTTATTTTGAAGTCTCTGACAAATGGGGTTTACAAGAGCTGCTTCCACCGAGCTGTAGTGAACTGCAAGGAAGCAAGAAAATCAATGGCGTTCTTTCTATGTCCAGCGGCTGACAAAGTGGTGAGGGCACCGGAGGAATTGGTGGAGAAGAATCCACCACGAAAGTTTCCAGATTACACATGGCCAATGTTGCTTGAAATGACCCAAAAGTTTTACAGGGCTGATTCCAACACTTTCAAAGCTTTCACAACTTGGGTTCAACAGGCAAAGTTGGACACTGGCTCCCCAATTGCCCCGTCTGTTTAAACCGAGACCCTTATTTCTCCTTCTCGCTCTACTGATCTCTCTCTTTATGTCAATAAGTTCTCTTTCTAGGGAAGAAGAAGATCGTGTAGTGTTTCGTCTATGTCTTTGTCTTTTGTGTTGTTGGATGTTGCAAAAAAAAAAAAAAAAAAACTTTAAATGATGTACACAATAACAATACACATATCTCCGCTTTGCTTATCTTTTTTCTGCCTGTCCTTGTCATGTGCATGTTTGACACTTTACACATTTAAACCAAATTAAAAGCTTTAAACGTTTCACTCCCCTTGAAAAACTATTTCGTATAAATTCTAACTTTTTTGTTTATACTATTTTTGTCTTTAAACTTTTCTACATTTTTTTAAGCTCCTGAATTTTGTATAAAAAATCATTTTAGTCCTAATCATTAACTATTTTATAAATTAATTGTTTAATTGAAACCTAACATAAATGAAAAAAAAAAAATTCATAAAGGTTAACTTGAGCATATGACAACCCATATAAAAAAAAATAATAATAAAAGAATGAAACTTGAGCACGACAACCTACTTAAAGACATTTATACTTTTTTTAAGAGGTTTTAAGTATAAATCTCAGTCATCTCTATAAATATGATGTAATTTTTTTTATAAAAAAAACTTTGCTCACCTAATTAGTGCATATTTTATCTATTTAACATGATTACTAGATATGTTTAAACGAATACCTCTTTGAAATTATATGTCCAAATGCATGTATATTCTTGTTGAATTAATGATTAATAAAAATTAAAGTAAAGATCAAAATATTTTTTTTTTATCTAAAATTTATGAAATAAAAAAAAATATTTAAAACTTTAAGGACAAAATAAAAACTTAAACAAAGATATATGTTCTAGATATTACCCTGTATTTTCTAGAATTTCCTAGAATTTTTTAACCCGAGAATTTGAAAATTTTTAGTAGACATTGTGAGTGAATTGATGTATGACTTTACTTTTCTATGGTTAGTGACAAGTTTATTAATTTTTATTGAAAAGGACAAATATGTTAATTTTACAGTGACAAGTTTATTAATTTTTATTGAAAGGGACAAATTTGTTAATTTTATGTCATACTTTTTTGTTTGCTTTTGCATGACAGTTTTTCTCATATGTTTGTTCAATAATAAGAGTCAAATAATGAGTAAAGATATGCTGATTTTCTTATGTACAAAGGCCTGAATACAGCTGAAAAAGTTCAACGATGCTACCCATCTTCTTGTTTAAGCCCATATTGGTGTGTCTTGTGCAAAAAGAATTCGGAAAACATTGATAATCCTTTCTACCTTTGTCCTTATGCTGATTTTCTGTGGCAAAAGCTACAACTCTTCCCTCACATGCCCAAAACCTTAGATTGGTCAATTTTAATGACTTCATTAAGGGAGGTTTAGAGGCCCTCCTATCATCTGCTCGTCATGTCTTGTGGTCAAATTTTGTTGGTGCTATCCTTTGGCGTCCTTGGCTAGAGCACAATGATTGTCTTTTCAACAACAAATCAAAGGAGCCCGTTCTCCTTTGGGAAGACATTATTACCACTGTTGCTTCATGGAATACAAAATCTTCCTACTTTTGTAATTATGATATTTCAACCATTGCACTTAACTGGAGAGCTTTTACTTAGCTCCTATTTTGTATGTTCCTCACATACTTTCAATGAAGTATCTCTTTCCAAAAAAAAAATAATGAGTAAAGATATATACATTTAAGTTAAATTACAAATTTAATCCTTCCACTTTTAGGTTTGTGTCTAATAGTTCTCTAACTTTAAAAAGTGTCTACTAAGTTTTTGAACTTCCAATTTTGTATTTAATAGGTCATTGAACCTTAAAAAGTATCTAATAAGTCTCTGGACTTTTAGTTTTGTCTATATCTAATAAGGTTCATAAACTTTAAATTTTGTATCTAATAGATTCTTTTAACATATTCGACATTTTTTAAAATGCATGAACTTAATTACTATATACAAAATTGAACGTTCAGAGTCTTATTAGACATAAAATTCAATTTTCTGACTAATATAACCCGTTAATCTTAAAAAATATTAATATTCTGAAAATTTATTAGACAGAAAATTGAAAGTTCAATTATACTTTCAATGCTCATAGACGTATTAGAACAAAATTGAAATTTAGAGATTTATAAAAAAGAGCTTAGGCAGAAACATTAATAATAATATCTTCCCAAATTCTGGGGATCATTTTTTTCCAACCACAAATGCCATAAGATAGCTCCGGAAATGTTGAACCAAAGGATATGCCGTTGAGAGAATAATCTCTCTGTAAAATGAAGCGACACACTAATCATGTGTAGGAAGATGGAGATCTGAGTGGCTCATCAGGATGGACCAGAGATTACTCACAAACGAACAATGAAGAAAGAGATGATCGAGTCGAGGGAGAACTCCAAATTGTTTTTTGCAAATTAAAGGACGTCCGCACCAAGATGGGCTAAGCAAAATTGACGGGTTTCTACTCTGCACCTTGTCTCTGCTGTATTTAGACCCTTTTGGAAGAAAGACCAGATAAAAAAATTGCACTACATCATTATTAATTACCAATAAAAATAAGATAAATTGCACTTAGACTTTGACTTTATCCCTCTGTTTTTTTTTTTTTGGTCCAATATTTGTTCTTGAAAGTCTTCGTTTCCATGTCGAAGCAAACTCTCCAAATTTTTTACCAACATTATTTCATCATTATGATGCCAATTTTTTTTTCCTAGTCATACTAAATGCAAATTTAAAAGTGTATGCGGTATAACTTCTTTCTAAGTGATTTTGCACAGATTACAAAAGTGAGTTTAGTTCAATGGTAATTGATATGTACCATTGACTAAGAGGTCAGATGTTCGAATCCCCTCGTTCCAAATGTTGTTGAACTAAAAAAAAGTGATTTTGCATGGTTAAAAGTGTTTTTTTTTCTACAATTTGCAATGTTTAGTAACTAAGAAATATCACTTTTTAAAAAAATCAAATTGATTTTAAAACATTTTTTAGAAAAACTTTTGAAAGTTTATTATCCTGAAAATGATTGACCGAGAATCACTTTTTGATAATTTAATATTAAAATCACTTTAAAATGTAGTGCAATTGAATAAGCTTGTAATTTAAATCACTTTTTAAGAAAATGTAACAAAATACGTAAGTGTTTTGATTAAAACCACTTTTATTAAAAATGTTTTTACAGAAGTGCTTATACTAAAAATTGTGTCAAAGTGTTCAAATCGATACCTTATGTTGGGCGTACAAATACGTTTCCGCAAGCACACAAGTCAAGTAATATAAAACTGTATTCCTACCAAGTATTGAATCCACAGAGATTGATTTTTAATTCAATTAATTACTACGAATACTATCACTAAACTTTATTTAGAGAACCGAAATCAAAAGAAGATAAACTAACTAACAAACGAAAATATAAATGGCAGAAAATAAATGGGAGGCACAAACACGAGAGATAACTTGGGAAAAGAACAATTACTAAGCTAACAGACAATTATAAACCAATGGACAGTGAACTCATAAGTCTAGAAGCTCTAAAGATGTAGAATCTCCTCTTGGTCTCCTCCACTCTCAAGTACTAATTAACTAACCTAGGTCTCCCTAGTGCTAGCTAACTCATACAAGGCATTAAGACTCTTTATTACGAACTTCTAATGTCTATTTATTAACCCTGGTTGTCACATAGTTAAATAAACACTAGTTATGAAATTGGGTTAGTGTCTAAGCTTCTCTCCTTCGAGTTTCCACTTAGAAAACTAGTCAATTAACCAATGCTGAACTAATTAACCTTCATCACCAACTACAACTAATTAACTATTAATCTCGTTGTCACTCGAGTAGTTTGGCGCAATAAGCTAAACTAAGTATCCTCTCTCGAGCTCAACTTAGAAATACCTCAATTAATTAGAGAAACAATGATTAAAGGCATTAAGCAACAATTGCATAAATGATTCAAAGCCCTAAAAGCAATAAACATCTATAAACTAAGCCATTGGTCTAACAACTCTAACAATTAAGCATCCAAACAATCAAATACAACAAACCCAAGTAATTAGGGATAAGGATATACAAATGCAGTTCAAACAACCCATAAATCCCTAATTATACAACCACTAAATTAACTATAAATGAAAGGAAAAGGGAAAAAAATTGCAAACAAAGGGAGATTTTCGCGTTTCTGAGGTGTTATCCCAAGAATTCGAGCTCCAAATCTTCAATACCACTCCAATCCGCTCACAAATGCTCCCAAAACCTCTCAAAATAGTATGGAGTCGAGTTTAGGGCAAAACCCTTCTCTATTTGGCCTCCCAAAATCGAAGAGAAAATGTTATATTTATAGCAGTGATCGAGCAACATTTAAAAAAAATGCGTTTTGCTAGTATTGTAGCGACTAGGCGCCCAAAACAGCGCCTAGGTGCTGTCACTCTGCCTTCCCTCTCTGTCTGTGGCGACTGGGCACCAGTTTGGGCTTTCAACTTGAAAGTCTTCAAACTTGGACTTTTAAAATGAAATCTTTCTTCCTCAACATTTTATTAATTATCTCTTATTTTCTTGAATTTTCAACAAAACTCTAAAAGACTCCAATAATATCCATCAAAGTAATCTCGAACACTCAATTTTGCTCAGTTAGCTTAGTTTCTACAAAATCAAAAGAAATACACATCAAAGTTTGCTAATTCAATACAAAACTAGCCAATAAATGAGCATAAATATAGCACTAAATTAGTGCTATCACCTTACATTGCTAAACTTTAAAATAATAATTTACGTCCTAGAATAATGTCACTTTTTAAAATTTGAAAATTAAAAAGAAAATCATAAGGATTGGAAATCTATTTGAAAAATATATATATACATATTTGTGCAATGCTTTCCATTTTTTCTCTTATTTAAAATGGAAAGGAAAAACAAAAACATCTAATTCTTTGCCAACACATGCATGATGGTAACCACCCAAAGAACAAACTCACTCCATTATTTTTCCAATGAACATATATTTATTCAAGTCTAACAAACAGAGGTACTGATGGCTAATTCACATTCTTTGTGACTTGATTTAAGATGATATATATTTAAAATGAGAAAATTTTTAAGGTCTTTGATGACAACAAATGGACGTAATCAATAAATTTGAGACTTATATTATATCATTTTTGCATGAGTTTATCGTCATAAAAGAAAATTTATAACAAATTTGGATTATGGTCGACTCTTCTCATCATTTTCCTAATGCAATTTATAGCCAAGCTAAGGACAACATTAGTATATTCCCACCAAAAGCATGGTGTGAATTTGTACCATCACTTGGTCTTTGGGTCCTTTGGGGAATTAATATTTGATGAGGAAATGAGAAGCTCAGTTGACTAATGTATTTGAAGTTTGGTGTTTTGGATATTGGAATAAATGTGTATGTGATTGTTTAGTGCTACTCATCAATCATTACTTTTAGTAGTGATGAATGGCGCAATGTCACTAAGAAAACTTGAGCTCTTCTTTTTAGAATCCATTATTATATGTTAAAAAGATTAATAAACTAAATAATTTTTTAGGTCTAAATATCACAATTATATATGTTTGAAGGTTAGAGATTAAAATATAAAGGTTCTAAGACCTAAAGTAGAAGAAGAAAAATGTTTAGAGACTAAAAACACAACTTAAACAGTTAATTGTAAGACTGAAGACTAGATTTATAACACTTAGAGAAAGTAATTTAATTTGCAATGTGATTAATTATAAATTGAATTTATAGTATGACATTTTGAAGAATCCCAGGTAGTTGGTTCTTAGTAATGATGAAAAAACCATCAAATCATTTTCCATGAATGAAGGAATTAATTGTGAAACGTTGACATGGCGAGAGTGGGTACGAACAAAGCAAATAGTCATTGTATCATTTGAGATAATCACTTGAGTTGGATTCTCCTCGACAAGATCTTGAAAATAAGATTACTCACTATTCAATGTCTTTTGGTACTTCTTCTATCTTTCATCTGATCAAACTTTAATCTCACATCATCAACTAATCATTCTCAATTAACTTAAATATATTTTGTTTTTGTTGTGTCTTGTGGAGAACGTTGTGCCTACTTTCATGTCAAAAGCGCAAAAGGAGTCTTCTAGAGAGGTGGACACCATGGTCTTACTATTCTTAATTAACTTAAACATGGTTTAATTTTACAATTCCAAGAGAGAAATATGTTAAGTGAAAGCTTATAGTACTTTTTAGTACAATTGGTTATGGAATTGAAATGTGAAAAAGATTTCTTCAGAAAGAAAGAAAGAAAAAAGTGAATTAATGAGGTCATCTGATCTCTCTCTCCTATATTTTCCCACACACAGGGATCTCACCAAATAAAAGCTTTTGTTCCTGTGATCATTTCACTTTGAATGATTTTGAAGGCTAACCTGAACATAAACAGTATCTAACGAGAAAAAAGTCAAAGTGGTGGAAGTTCCATGTCTCGCTTTTTGCTTTTTAATGATACCTTCACCCACTAGCTACCAAGTTTTCTCTCATTCAAGATCCATGTTGCTTTCAACAATTTTGTAAGCATGATCACTGAGGCACACGCCAATCAGGGACAAGCTCAGCCACATGATGGTCCTGCATGTGTGAACACTATCGGCATGTAACTCGCTAACCAACAGGTGCAGGCTGTCAGAAGTACTCGGTCAACGCCAGCTGATCACAACCTTTCCTCTATAAAAGGTAGAGATCATTCCTTTCTAAAGGTACACAATACTATTCTAGTTCGTCTTGACACCAGCTCGACTTAATACTAACTTAAGCTTCGGAGTGTACGGGTGATAGGGGTACAAATACGTTTCTGCAAGCGCACGGGTCAAGTAATATAAAACGGTATTCCTACCGAGTATCGAATCCATAGAGATCGGCTTTTAATTCAATTAATTACCACAAATACTCTCACTTAACTTTATTTAGAGAAACAAAATCAAGAGAAGATAAACTAACTAACAAAAGAAAATAAATGCATAAAATAAATGGGTGACACAAACACGAGGGATAACTTGGGAAATAATCAATTACTAAGTTAACAGACAATTATAACTCAATGGACAGCGAACTCATAAGTCTAGAAGCTCTAAAGACGTGGAATCTTCTCTCGGTCTCCTCCATTCTCAATGTACAAATTAACTAACCTAGGTCTCCCTAGTGCTAGCTAGCTCACACAAGGCGTTAAGACCCTTCATTACGAACTTTTAATGTTTATTTATTAATTCCGACTGTCACTCCGGTAAATAAACACTAGTTATGCAATTGGGTCATTGTCTAAGTTTCTCTCTTTCAAGTTTCCACTTAGAAAACTAATCGATTAACCAATGCCCCACTAATTAACCTTCATCACAAACTACAATTAATTAGCTATTAATCTCTGATCGCTGTTTGCTTTGCTACACGCAAGTGCACGTGATCGAAGTAATAAGAAACTGAAGTACTCCAAAGTATCGTACCCAAGGGAACGAGTTTTAATAAAATTTATAAAAATGGCACACAATTGTTGACAAATTGCAAATTAAAGTAACCGTGGGTGAAAATGTTTTGAGAGGTGTTTTAACTAAAAGAAAAATTGTTTGAAAAGCAATGGAATTGAAAAATGGATTCAAGAATGCTAATACCCTTTTGGAAAGAAAATGCAACAAGAAGGCAATTGCAATCGTAGCTAACTCAAGAACTAAGTAAACCGAATTCAACTCCTATTCGACCTTCTATGAAGTATCTTTAGGAGACTAAGTGATTAAACCTATATTTCTATGGCTAATCAAACTTAGATATTTTTGCACACAATTCTAGTGGTTTTGAAGTCTTGCCCTATGTCTAGGGTCGATGTTTCATGACTTATGTCTAAGCCTTTTCCTCCATTGCTTTTGCGACATCTGCTTCCCTTAACCCTTTTCGGTATTAAGTTTAGCTTGGCAAGCAACACTAGATGGCCAACTAGGGTTTACCCAACATTAATTTCACCAAACTTGAATCCCAAAGGAAGTTTAGCTCATCGTAATAAAATTAACAAAAAAACAGTAAATGTAAATTAATAAAATTCATTGGTACACAAAGGTAAACATGCAACAAAATTCCAATATACAAAATTAACTCAAAGAAACTTGTATATATGTAAGCAAAATCCAAAATACAGTAGCTTTCCAAAATTCAAATAGCCGAAATTAAAATTGCTGAATTAAAAAAAAAATACAACAAAGTCGTAGCTACTAAACTCAAATACTGAAACCAAACTTGCTGAAATTGAACAATAGCCCATTATGCTACCTAATGCAATTGACAGAACAAGGAACAAATTTTTCAGAAATCACAGAGAACTCATCCATCCTAAAAACCCATCTTTCTTTGGCTCAATCGAACAAGAAGTTGTTCATAACCACACCCAAATTTTATGGAGATGGGATTGAGACAGAGATTCTGAATTTTCGGAAGAAGAACAACATAACTCTGAAATTTGAAGCTACTGCCGTGGATAAAAAACCCAAAAAATGCAACAAATCTTTCTCCAAAAATCGAGCTCAATCGAACAAGGATTTGCTCTTTACCACCATCAACTTTGTTGAGATAGGATTGAGGGAGAAATTCGGGACTGAAATGTAGCATAAATGAATACAAAACAGCAACTACAAAGCTAAAAATGAAAACTTGCAGAAATGGGCGTGAGAAGAAAAACCCAGCCACGTTTTGGATTGTTTTCCTCATTTTTATAGGCATTGAGGGCTAGGGTTTCCATCTTTGTGCTCCTCCAATCATGGGTCAATGTTTGGGCATGAATTAGGCTGAAGATTCTCCAAAAATCGAGCAAATCCCGTGGATTTTGGTGTTTTTCCGAGATTCCCGCAGCTTCCAGATTTTCCAGAAATGCAATTGCATTTCAATTGCATTTCTGTTGCATTATTTTTCAGCTCTACCACAATTTTCCAGAAATGCAATTGCATTTTCATCAGCATTTTTGGGCTGAAAAGTCTCCTAGAAATCGAGCCAAACACCGTGGGTTTTGGAGCATTTTTGTGATTTCCACAATAAATTGATATGTCCAAAAAATGCAATTGCATTGCAATTGCATTTTCCCTGTTGTTCACCACCTTGCTTTCTCAAGGAAATGCAATTGCATTTCTTTTGCATTGCTTCATTGCTTCAAATCTACACAAAAACAACACTTTAGCCAACTTTTCATTATCTTTTCAACTTATTTCTTCTTTTTCCATACTCCGACAAGCTTTCATGAATTTATCTCATAAATGCTATTTTTAACTTGCTCGTTAGTCGGCAAAATATGCAAAAATGGCAAGAACAACTTAGTTTTAAAGTTAAATAATCCTTATAACTAAGAATTATCAATCTCGCTGTCACTCAAGTAGTTAATTAATTGCGCATTAAGCTAAACTAAGTATCCTCTTTCGAGCTTAACTTAGAAATACCTCAATTAATTAGAGAAACAATGGTTAAAGGCATTAAGAAACAATTGTATAAATGATTCAAAGCCCTCATAGCAATAAACATCTATTACTTAAGAAATCAATCCAAAGTTTCCAACAATCAAGCATAAATAGTGTTTAACAATGAACCCAAGTAAGTAGGGATTAAATCATACAAAATCGGTCAACACAACCCAGAAATCCCTAACTTTACAGCCACAAAATTAACTATAAATGAAAGGAAAAGGGAAGAAATTTCAAACAAAGGGAGATCTCGAGTTTCTGAGTTGTTATCTCAAGAATCCAAGCTCCAAATCTTCAATCCGCTCACAAATGCTCCCAAATCCTCTCAAAATAGCATGGAGTCGTATTTAGGGCATAAACCCTTGATTTTGCCTCCTAAAATCGAAGAGAAAATGATGTATATATAGCAGAGATCGAAACAGATATGAAAAAACGCGTTCTGCTGTATTCGTAGCGCCTAGGCGCTGTCATTCTGTCTGACTACTCTGTTTCAGCGGCTTGGGCACCGGTTTGGGCGCCTAGGCTCCAAGATAGATAGATATATATATATTAAAGCTTTCAACTTGAAAGTCTTAAACTTAGGACTTTCAAAATGAAAACTTTCTTACTTAACATTTTATTAATTTTCTCTTCCCTTCTTGAATTTTCAACAAAGCTCTAAGGGGGCGTTTGGTTCGCATGTTTGGGTGGTTTTTTAAGTCTGGGTTTATTAAGCCTAGGGTTGTTAAGTCTGGGTTTGTTAAGTCTATGTTTGAATTCTAATTTGTTAAACCTGAGTTTATTAAAAGTGTATTTGGTTGGTACATTTAAAATTTGTATAAATAATAGAAATTATTTAATTAAAGTAATAAAAACTATATATAAAATGTAACTTTTATGATGAAATTAGAGAGCATTATTTTAATAATAAATACAATATTTTTAAAACATTTGTCCACTCAATTTTCTTCCAATAATTATTTTATAGAATAAATATTTAATTGTTCATGAAAATATTTTTAGATTATTTATCAAAGTGTGAACAAATATAAACAAAAAAATTTATGCAAATATATCCAACATAAAATTAACTATAAAAAAAATGTTATCAATTGTTTATTTAATGATTTATAACTTGCTATGCTAAGAAAAGTTATTTACTACTTATCATCAAAATTACTGTTGAACTTAACTTTCTATATTTAACTAATACATAAGGTTATAAAGTTAAAGTGTTTTAAATAATATTATTTTAAAAGCTATTAACTTCAAGAGATACACTAACCAAAATAGTTTAATTAATTAATTTTACAAATATTATGTCTTTAATTGACTATGATAACATGATTTTTACATTTTCACAAGAAAATGAGTTGGGAAAGTTGTGGATTTTGAGAAATTGACTTTTTTTTTTTAATCAAATGGAAATTGACGTATTAAATTTAGGTTTATATAACGTGTGTGGTTTGGAATTTATAATAAATAATTTTTATTATAATTTATATGTAATAAAAATTTTAAAATATAATAATAAGTTTCTTATAAATGTTGAACTATTACTTTGTAAATGAATAATTTTTTTTTTAATATTATTGTTAATTTGAACACTTTTTGAATAATTATTTTGTAAAACAAATATTTAGTTAGTTTTGTAATTATTTTTTTCTAATATTTGTCAATGTAGGAACAAAATACAAAGAAATTACTTCTTATAAATTTATCATTATAATTGCTCTAAAACATGAAGCATAACAAAGCCGACATATCGGTTTATGAATTAATTATTACTATTTGAAATTTGAACTAAATTTATTTATTATAAAGTTATCATTAATTAATTATTTTTATTTAACTAATATATTTTTATTAAAAATTTAATGCATTTTAAAAGCATAATTAAAGACAAAATATTTACTATAGCAAACTTGGAGAGTATGAACAAAGTATTGTAGCAAACCTGGTGAGTAAGGTAAAATACTGTAGCAAACTTGGGGGATAGAATAGTATGTACTGTAGCAAACCTGGGTTAACAAAACTGTCAACCAAACATTGGTTTGTTTAAACAAACTCATACTCCCCACTTCCAAAACAGGGAACCAAACACCCCCTAAAAGACTCCAATATCCATCGAAGTAATCTCGAACACTCAATTTTGCTCCGTCAGCTTGGTTTCTACAAAATTCAGATAAATACACATCGAAGTTCACTAATTCAACACAAAACTAGCCAATAAATGGGCATAAATATAGCACTAAATTAGTGTTATCAACAGGACCACGAGCAGCACAACAGCACAAAATTCTATTTGCAGGTCATCACTTTAACTAATTAGGGCTCACCTTGGATGACATGTCAACAATTGCACCTTCGTCCGAAATCGCACATTGTCAAGTCCCACATCGAAAGATTGGTGAAAGGATGGTTTCCATATAGGTGATGTGGAAACACAAACAATGCTTGGGTTTTCTGGATGGGCTGCGATCCATCGGAAGGACCAGGAACAGCCGGTTGTCTAGAGGGCAATGTCGGTTGGGCCTAAGCAGTGGGCCGGTATGGGCCGACATTTATATGGTATCAGAGCATCACGGTCCTCGGCTGTGGGCTTGATAGATCGATCCCCAAGTAGGCTCTCGGCGAGTACCGAGGTGGCCTGGCCATGATCAGGTATCATGTGCGAGATCAACGAGGGCGTTGATCCTATAAGGGGGGATGATTGTAGGATCAACGCCCTAGGGGGGACTTGACAATCATCCCCCCTTATAGGATCAACGCCCTCGTTGATCTCGCACATGATACCTGATCATGGCCAGGCCACCTCGGTACTCACCGAGAGCCTACTTGGGGATCGATCTATCAAGCCCACAGCCGAGGACCGTGATGCTCTGATACCATATAAATGCCGGCCCATACCGGCCCACTGCTTAGGCCCAACCGACATTGCCCTCTAGACAACCGGCTGTTCCTGGGCCTTCCGATGGATCGCAGCCCATCTAGAAAACCCAAGCATTAGTTTGTGTTTCCACATCACCTATATGGAAACCATCCTTTCACCAATCTTTCGATGTGGGACTTGACAATCATCCCCCCTTATAGGATAAACGCCCTCGTTGATCTCGCACATGATACCTGATCATGGCCAGGCCACCTCGGTACTCGCCGAGAGCCTACTTGGGGATCGATCTATCAAGCCCACAGCCGAGGATCGTGATGCTCTGATACCATATAAATGTCGGCCCACTGCTTAGGCCCAACCGACATTGCCCTCTAGACAACCGGCTGTTCCTGGGCCTTCCGATGGATCGCAGCCCATCCAGAAAACCCAAGCATTAGTTTGTGTTTCCACATCACCTATATGGAAACCATCATTTCACCAATCTTTCGATGTGGGACTTGACACTTCTTCACACCGTTGAGAATTTTCACCTTGCACAAATAATTATTAAAATCTCCTCAAGATAATTATTTCTTTTAATTGAAGTATATTGCGAGATAACTGAACCTCTCTGACACTATTTTATTTGGCTTTTAAAGATTTTATCTACATATCTAAGTTGAAGCATAATTCTAATATACCAATTTGTTAGAACAATAGACCTAGCTTCCTACCTCCACATTGTTATATTATAGTCTTTTGGCCTAAGTTTACATGAATCATACACATGGGAGAAAAACTTTTTTTTTTTGGTAAATTCATAATGGTCCATACACTACAAGAAATCTTGCCTTTAGGGACGAAATAATTGCGACGCATTTAAAGCGTCGCAACCATAGCGACGAACCCGAATATTCATCGAACACCTGCGACGCTATATCCGCTTTGTCGCAAAATTTCGTTGTACCGATTTCAAATTTGTAGCTATTTTTAGTATTGCGACGAAACCCACTAAGCGTCGCAAGTTCGTGCGACGTTGCAAGCATTTCGTCGCATCCTTGTATGCGACGAACAGTATCAACGTCGCATGTACGCGAAAAAGCATCTTTGAATTTAGCGACGTTTTGGTGTTTCGTCGCAGACAGTTTGCGACGTATTATGGAGTTCGTCGCAGATAGGTTGCGACGAACTATAGGGTTCGTCACAGAGAGGTTGCGACGAAACATAGTGTTCGTCGCTAACAGTTTGCGACGAAACACCAAAACGTCGCTGCATATCGAAAATCGCGGGTAATTATTACGGTTGTGACGAAACATTGAGTTCGTCGCAGATATGTTGCGACGCAACATATAGTTCGTCGCATACTGATTGCGACGAAACATTCCGTTCGTCGCAGACATATTGTGACGAAACATGGTGTTCGTCGCAATATATTGGAACGCGTAACTGTCAGAATATAATTATGACGTTTGCAACAAATCCCTAATTTCATCGCAATTTACTGCGACGAAATAGAGGATTGCGTCGCAGGATCGTGAGACGAAATTCCATTTTCGTCGCAAGGCCTTTTTATTCGCCCCCCCCCCCCCTTCTCTTTCCCATTCCATTTTACCGAAGGACTTACCGAGGGACAGAGGGAGAGACTCGCCGAAGAGGGCCGGGGAGGGTGGTGGATTTTTGGCCGGTTACTCACCTGAAGCTCGCCATTTTGGGTCGGAAACTCGCCTGAAAGTAGTGAGTTCGATTTCTATAGGCTTTTTTAGTTCGTTTTGGATTTTTTTTTTCATTTTCTATGTTTTAGAACTTTTTTGGATAGGCTTGAGAGCACCATTTGTGGCCGGAAACACCATTTTTTCTGTTTTCTTTGTGGGTTTCATTGCTAAACTTATATCTTCTATATTTGTTTACTTTGTTTTGAGTTTTCTCTGTTTTTTTTTACTAGAAATTTCATTGATAGGTTGATTTTGTTCTTGGTCAAGCATTTAGAGGTATGTAAAATACTTGCATTCTGTTTTTTTTCAATTTATTTAAGATTTAGGATTTTTTTCAATAGGTTGACTTTTTGGAGTAATATATAGAATATTTATTTGATTAAATTGTGATTAAAAAGTCATTTTGAGTCTATTTGGTTCAAATTGTAATTAGAAAATCTATTGTTAATTCCAAATGTGATTTTAAGCGTATTGGATAATTTTATTTCAATCTTGATCTTATTTTGTGATTTAAATCAAATTGAGCCTATTGAACGTTGAAAGGCGATTAAAATGTTAATTTTTGATATTGTTCTCTTAGTTGGATTTTATGATTAATAGGAGTTTATTGAGTCTATTAAACATTAATATGCTTGTGTTTTTTTTTTAGTTTTATTTGTTGTTATGCTTGTGGTCTTTTTGGTGAACGTTGTTGAGGATTGGAGGGAGGGAGTGAGGGTGTTTATATTTATTGTTGTGATAGTAGTGAGTTTTGTGATTGTTATGTATATATTATGATTTCTTTTATTAAATGTGATTTCCTTTAGTTGGAGTTTATGATTTCTCACATGTTTGTTGATTATCCTAATAATGTGGGAATGTTGAAAGTTAGTCTTATACATATTAACTAATTAAAGTTAATGATAAGTTGCTCTTGTTTGTTTCTTAGGATAAGATATGGATAAAAATTGGATAAGGATTCGAAATAGATTGTGCAAAGAATATACGGATGGAATAAGATCGTTTATTAGTGTGGCAAAGAATCATGTCGATAAGAGAGGGTTTACACGTTGCCCATGCAAAAATTGTCAAAATATCATAATGAAACGACCTTGTGATGTCGAAGGAGATTTATACAAATATGGAATGTCTTTCACTTATGATAGATGGGTATATCATGGAGAAACTCCAGATTTGTCTTCATATTTGAAACCTAAGGAACCTAATGAGCCCGCAAGGAATTCTCAAAATATAGATAAGGAAAATGAAATGCTTGATTTCTTGAATGATCTGACAAGAGTCACTGAACATCTTGGTGAAGAGAACTCAATTAGGGTTGAAACAAGTGATGGTGTGGGAGATAAAAGTAATAAGTTTCCATTAATGTTTGATGAAGTTAATGCAGAATTATATCCCGGATGTACTAAGATTTCAAGCTTAACTTTTTTGGTAAAATTAATGCATATCAAAGTACTTAATCATTGGAGTAATAAGTCATTTGATATGTTATTGCAATTACTCAAAGAAGTTTTACCTGATGGTACTAAAATTCCATAATCTTATTATGGTGCAAAAAAGGCACTGCGTGACTTGGGTTTAGGTTATGAATGCATACATGCATGTAAAAATGATTGTATGTTATTCTGGAAGGAAAATGAGCACGTAGAAGTTTGTCCACAGTGCAATGAATCTCGTTATAAAACAAATAACAAGAAAGGAAAAAAGGTTCCACACAAGATTTTAAGGCATTTTGCTTTGAAACCAAGATTACAAAGATTATTTTACTCCAAGCATACAGCTAGTGATATGAGATGGCATAAGGAAAAGAGAATGAACATCGATGGGATTTTAAGTCATTCGGCAGATGCTGAGGCATGGAAGGACTTTGATAGACAATATGATTGCTTTGCAGAAGATCCAAGGAATGTAAGGTTAGCATTAGCAACTGATGGATTCAATCCATTTGGCAACATGAGTACATCATATAGTACGTGGCCAGTAATACTAATTCCTTATAACTTGCCACCATGGAAATGCATGAACGAAACATTTTTCTTCATGTCATTACTTATACCAGGGCCAAAATCTCCAGGAAAAGAGATAGATATTTATTTGCAGCATCTAATAGAAGAATTGAAAGATTTATGGAGTAATGGCATTGAAACTTATGATGCTCATAGTGGTCAAAACTTTCGTCTTCATGCTGCTTTGATGTGGACAATTAATGACTTTCCAGCATATGGCAATTTGTCAGGATTGAGTACTAAAGGATATAAGGCATGTCCAGTTTGTAATCAAGATGTCTCATCTGATTCATTACATAATAAAATATGTTATATGGGGCATCGTCAGTACTTGCCTATGAATCATTCTTGGCACAAAAACAAACAATTTAATGGGAAAACAAAATATAGAGTTGCACCACGAACTTTTTCAGGATTAGATGTTCTTCACCAGTTAGAGGCTATAGATTTCCCACCATTTGGAAAAACTATAAATATATTGCAGTGGAAAAGGAAGCGAATTCATAATGAATTAAATTGGGTGAAGAAAAGCATTTTTTTTGAGTTACCGTACTGGTCAAGTCTTAAGATCCGACACAAACTCGATGTAATGCATATTGAGAAAAATATTTGTGATAATGTCTTGGGTACATTATTGAATATTGAAGGAAAAACGAAGGACACTGATAAAGCACGTAAGGATTTAATGACTTTGAATATTCGTAAAGAACTACATCTTCACGTGTTGGAAACAAATTGGTGAAGCCACATGCTAGTTACACATTAACAGTTGATGAAAGAAAGAAGTTTTGTGGTTTCCTAAAAACAGTCAAGTTCCCTGATAGTTTTGCCTCGAACATCTCAAGGTGTGTTAGTGTCAAAGATGGAAAGATATATGGACTAAAAAGTCATGACTCACATGTGTTACTACAAAGGCTTTTACCAGTGAGAGTTCGTCCTTTTTTACCAAAGGATGTTAGTGGTGCAGTTGCTGAATTGTCAAATTTTTTCAAAGAATTGACTGCGAAGACATTAAAAGTTGAGACTTTGAATAAACTACAAAAATCAATCGTAATAATCCTTTGTAAGTTTGAAAGAATATTTCCTCCAGCCTTCTTCGATGTCATGGTACATCTAGCAGTTCATTTACCAGAAGAAGCCAAACTTGTTGGTCCTGTCGGTTATAGTTGGATGTATCCAATTGAGAGGTATATCTCTTTATTTTTTTCTTCTTATTTGTTTATATTAGGTTCATTTCCAAAATGTCTGTTAATATATACAATAACACATGCTATAGGAGTCTGAGAACATTGAAACAATATGTCAAAAATAAAGCTCGTCCTGAAGGTTCGATAGCTGAGGCATTCATAGCAAATGAAGCATTGACATTTTGTTCAATGTACTTGCATGGAATTGAAACAAAGTTCAATAGAACAGTTCGAAATGATGATACAATAGAATTGAGTACCTCAAACAACAATGGACATCTACCTATATTTTCACAAAAAGTACGTCCAACAGGTGGCTCACAATTGAAAGAGTTATCACGTACTGAATTACAAAACGCTCATTGGTATGTCCTAACCAATTGTGAAGCAGTGGATCCATACAGACGGTATGAAAATTATCTACATTAACTCAAAAGCTTTTATTAAAAATCTTTATTTAGTGTTGATTTTATTTTATAGAGAACACAAAACTGAGCTAAGGAATAAAAGTCAAGCTAATATTCTTGGAATTCATGAAGCACAATTTCCAGAGTGGTTTAAAAATAAGGTGAGTTTTTAGCATTTTACTGCATTCGTATGTGCTAATCATAGACTCAATTGTATAGTGATTGTGAGTTTGATATGATTGGTTTTAGATTCAATACCAAGTTCAGTCGACGTCTATTGAAGTTGATCGTGAGTTATATGCACTTTCGTGTGGTCCTGATATTCGGATTAGTTCGTATAATGGTTGTAATGTTAATGGTGTTCGATTTAACTCCAAGGATCGGGATGATCAATGCACAACACAAAATAGTGGTGTTTGTGTGTTCGGAGGACATGATAGTGAGGGAGCCAATTTCTATGGTATTGAAGTATGTTAATAGGAAACAAGTTATTTTATTTCGTTGTGATTGGTTTGATACAAATCCTAAAAAGAATCGAATTCGTGAGGACCACTATTTTACAAGCATAGATACTCGAATATTTTTGGTATTAGAACGAACCATTCATTCTTGCCTCCCAAGCACAACAAGTATTTTATGTTGATGATATTTGATTAGGTAATGGGTGGAAAATAGTTCAAAGAATTCAACATAGACATTTATGGGACGTGCCTGAAATAGAAGAAGTTGATCTATCCGAAACAGATATACATCAATGCGTAGTTCAAGACGTGGATTTTGAAACACAAACATTCCATAGAGTCAATGCGAATCCAATTATAGTTTGTGAAAGTAGTGGTTTGAGTGAAAAAGTGTTAGATTTTGAAGAAGATGAAGATGAAGATGAAGAGGAAGAAGAGGAAGACGAGGAAGAAACATCATCGTTGAATAGCGATGAATTTGATGTGGACACATAGTTAGTACAATATACTTTGTTATTTTTACTTATAATATAATTTGTGATAAAGTACTATTGTATTGTATTGTGTGTTTTTCAGGCAACAATGCTTTCAAATAATGAAGACGACGTTATAGAAATGGATTATGCATCCTCTAATAGTAGCCAAGTTCGTGGTGTTTCACGTGGGGTTGGCCTAGCTAGGATTATTGAGGCCACAGGGGATAGAATAAGTATTACATGGACTCCAGAACAAGGCAAACCAGTTGGGAGCTGATAATTCTCAATTATGAGAATTATTCAACTCTAAAACCAAGTTGTTCTTGCTCATTTTGAGGATTTTGTTGATTACCGAGCAAGCTAAAAGTAATATTTTGTATAAATTCATGAAAGCTTGTTAAAACTTGGTGAATAAAAGAATTTTAAAGAAAGTAGCTCAAGTTGTTGTCTTTTGTGCAGAATTGGTGACTTTGCGATTGGAATGCGATTGCAATCTATTTGCAATGTAACCAGAAGAACAGAGGAAGGGAGATTGCGATTGCAAAGTAATTGCATTCTCAGGAACGACGAGGAAAGTTCGAAAATCACGGAGATCTCCACGATTCACGCGATTCACATCAATTTTGGAGAAATTACAGCAAGATTATCCTCACCCACAA
Organism: Trichosanthes truncata; assembly: GCA_033996785.1. NCBI lineage: Eukaryota > Viridiplantae > Streptophyta > Magnoliopsida > Cucurbitales > Cucurbitaceae > Trichosanthes > Trichosanthes truncata. Next base: position 89,731,396 of record JAWPNB010000003.1, read on the forward strand.
ATCAAGGATCCAATTTTGGAAGGAGATGAACCCAAATTCGACTTTAAAAGGGAGAAGAAGCCGTGGAGGAAGACAAGTCTGTTTTAGGGTTTTTACTTTCTGTTTGTTTTCTTTTCTTTTCTCCCGAGAGCACAAGCGTCTGGGTTTTGTTATTTTCTTCTTTTCAAAGACAGTAGCCTCTGACTCCAATTGTTATTTGTTCATTCCAGTTTATTTTCTTTGCTATTTTCGAATTTCTTCTCTACATTGTAGCCCAAGCATTTTGCGATTTTAATTCAATAAATCAGTTTCTACAAAATTCGTTACTGCTTCCATTGTTTTTTTTTCCAGATCTGTTTTAGGCTTCTGCAGCTTGTGATTCTGTTCTTGGTATCCTCTTTTCGCTGGGTATTGTTTCTTATTTCCCGTGGGTATTCTTTCTCTTTTTGAAACTGAATCTTTTTATTACAGTAGCTATTTATTTCTTTTCTTTATGAGTTTTCTTTTTCTTTTAAATTGGAAATTGAAGTATGGTATTCACCCATAGGTCTTCTTTACTTCTTTTGAAAACACAAAATTGATTCCAGTAGCTAAATTAGGAAAAATTGGTTTTTAGAATATATTTTTATTGTTGGATATTTAATTTAGGTTTTCTTTAGAATTATTTTTCTTATCCTTAAAACTATGAATTTTTCAATAAATTATTTTGGGATTTTTACTTTCTCTACAATGAGCTAAATTTCCTCTAGGGGTTCAAGTTGGTGAATGCCCTAAGGAAAAATGTAGAGCTCTAAAGCAAAAACAATCTAGTTAGCATGGGTACTTTGTTAGTTTTTGTTGAATTTAATTTTGGGTAAACCTAGCCGGCCAACTAGTGCTTGCTCATCTAGCTCGAACTTAATATCGAAAGAGTTAAGGGAAAGCTGATGTCACAAAAAGCAATGGAGGAAAAGGCTTAGAAATAAGTCCTGAACATCGACCCTAGACATAGGGCGAGACTCCAAGACCACTAGGGTTGTGTGCGAATTATCTAAGTTAGATTAGCCATAGACGTATAGGTTTAATCACTTAGTCTCCTAAAGGTTTTGAGTCAAAATCGAATAGGAGTTGAACCCGGTTTACTTAGTCTCACATGTTAACTATGATTGCAATTGCAAAGTGAGTTGCATTCTTCCAAAGGTGCTTACATCACTTGAATCCCTATTTTATTCTTTGACTTTTTTTACTCATTTGTTAAAACCAAACTCTCGCATTTTGAACTTTTGGTTACCCTTGTTGTGATTTGCAAACATACATTGTGACTTTCAAAACAGATTTTGTTAAAACCCGTTCCCTTGGGTTCGATACTCTGGAATACTTCCAGTTTCTTTATTACTTCGATCACGTGCACTTGCGTGTCGTCCGATCAAGTTTTTGGCGCCGTTGCCGGGGAACGGCATTTTTAACAAAGTTTATTTTTGGTACACAATTTGTGAGCAGATTGCAATTAGATTGCAATTGCATTGCAATTGCAATCCTCCTATTGCAGGAAAATCCAAACTGGAATTGCAGGTACTTGCAGGTTGAGCGTAGTGCATGCAAAAAGAGCTTCACATCTTGAAGATTGATCCTGAAATAGAGAGGACCTTCCACCAACGCCGCAGACAGCAGAGGAGGAAGAAAAAGGAATTGCAGGAGTTGATCGCACAGGAAGTCTATAAGGAAAGCAATTTGCAGGAAGTACAAATGGACCCACCTGTAGCTGATCCTCAAGCAAATCCAGCAAATGGAGGAAATCCACACAATGCAAATAATATGCAACAGCAAAGAGGAATTCCTCCAGGAAATCCCATCTTCATTGCAGAAGAAAGGGATAGAGCAATTAGAGATTATGCAGCTGCCACTTTTCAGAATCTGAATACAGGGATTGCAGAACCAGATATTGAAGCCAATCATTTTGAACTCAAACCAGTGATGTTCCAGATGTTGCAAACCATGGGCCAATTTGCAGGACTGCCCAACGAAGACCCCCACAAACACATCAAGATGTTTCTCAGAATTTGCAATTCATTTAAAATGAATGGGGTCTCAAGTGAAACATTGCGCCTAAAATTATTTCCATTTTCTCTACAGGAAAACGCAGAAGCATGGTTAGACTCTTTTCCCCCTGACTCCATAAGAACTTGGGATGAACTAGCAGAAAAATTCCTTCTCAAGTACTTTCCTCCCACAAAGAACGCGCAGATTAGAGGGGAGATAATTACATTCAAGCAAGGAACAAATGAAGCGGTAGACACTGCTTGGGAGCGTTTCAAGAAGTTGGTGAGAAGATGCCCACATCATGGATTGCCAGCTTGTCTCCTCATAGAGCATTTCTATAATGGATTGACACAGGCATCAAAGACCCTAGTCAACGCATCTGCTAATGGATCCTTGCTGAGTAAGACGGTGAATGAAGCCAATGAAATCCTAGATGCTATGGTTTCAAACAACAGCCAGTGGGGAGAGGATGAAACTCACAATGCAAGGAATGTTGCAGGAATACACGAAGTAGACTCAATAGCAGCATTAAGCGCACAGATATCTGCAATGAACAACACATTGAAGAACCTTGCATTAGGAAATCAAGCACCAATTGCAGCAATAAATCATATTCCTAACCCTTCTTGTGTTTATTGTAATGACAATCATCTCTTTGATAACTGTCCTTACAATCCTGCTTCTGTGTATTATATAGGCAAAACAGATCGAACCCATACTCGAATACATACAATCCGGGTTGGCGGCAGCACCCTAACTTTTCCTGGAGCGGACAAAATGCAGGAACTTCAAGTCAGACTCAATATGTGAAACAGGGAATGCCGCCGGGTTTCAACAATCAATCATAGCAGCAGTACACATAGAAGAATGCGAATCCAATGCAACAGCAATCAGCAGCTCATGGTTCATCCTTGGAAAATCTAATGAAGGAATTCATGGTGAAAAATGATGCAATCATCCAGAGTCAAGCAGCCACGTTGCGCAATCTGGAGATACAGGTTGGACAGCTAGCAAACGAGATGAAAAATAGGCCACAAGGAACATTACCAAGCTCCACAGAGAATCCACAACGCGAAGGCAAAGAACATTGCAAAGCAATAACCTTAAGAAGTGGACTAAACTATAAAGGCCCAGAGATGCCTAAGGAGCCAGAACATTCAAAAGAGAACAAAGATTCTGAAGAAGAAAGGGAACAATGCATAAAGGAGAACTTGCAGGAACCAAGCAAGGAAAAATCTGGGGAAGCAACAGAAGAAGTGATCACTAAACATCCGGAAGAGGAGAAGAAGAATGCAACAGCAAAGGAATCAACTTCTACCCATCAGGAATACAGACCACCACCACCCTTCCCACAGAGATTCAAGAAAAAGAATCAGGATGTTCAATTTAACAAATTTTTAGACATCCTTAAGCAACTCCATATTAATATTCCATTAGTGGAGGCGCTTGAACAGATGCCCAATTATGTTAAATTCCTGAAAGATATCTTAACAAAGAAACGCAGGTTGGGAGAATTTGAGACGGTGGCGTTAACTGAAAATTGCAGCGCTCTCATCACAAGTAAACTGCCACCAAAGCTAAGAGATCCAGGAAGTTTCACGATCTCTTGCATGATCGGAAGCACGGATGTAGGAAGAGCACTATGCGATCTGGGCGCCAGTATCAACCTAATTCCATTATCAGTCTTCAAGAAATTGGGGATTGGCGAGGCCAGACCTACAACAGTAACATTACAATTGGCAGATAGATCGATAGCTCGACCAACAGGGAAGATTGAGGATGTGCTCGTTAAAGTAGATAAATTTGTTTTCCCTGCAGACTTCATCATCTTGGATTGCGAAGCAGATAGAGAAGTCCCAATCATTCTGGGAAGACCCTTCTTAGCAACAGGGAGGACATTGATCGATGTGCAGAAAGGAGAACTCACAATGAGAGTCAACGATCAACAAATTACTTTCAATGTTCTCAATGCGTTGAGATATCCAGGGGATCTAGAAGAATGTTCGAGAATTGAGATTGTAGATACCTTGCAGTTGCATGAATTTCGAAACCTATCAAATAAGGATGAAAGCAATGAAGAAGAGATTGAAGAAGAAGACTTAACAAGTCAAGATGAACAGGAAGAAGTTGCTTATATTAGCCCCTTGAGATTAGCGGAAGAAAAGGCAATTCAGACTAAGCCATCTATAGAGGAACCGCCAGAGCTTGAGCTCAAACCATTGCCACCTCATTTGAAATATATTTTCCTTGGAAAGGGAGAGACTCTACCAGTGATCATCTCATCCACTCTCTCTGACCAAGATGAATTTTCTCTGTTGCAGGTTCTTGTACGACATAAAAAAGCAATAGGCTGGACAATTGCAGATATTAGAGGTATCAGTCCTTCATTCTGCATGCATAAGATCAACTTGGAAGAAGGGGCGAAAAACTCAATTGAAAGTCAAAGGCGACTGAACCCTGTGATGAAAGAGGTGGTCCGGAAGGAAATCATAAAATGGATCGATGCAGGAATAATTTACCCTATTGCAGATAGCAGCTGGGTAAGTCCAGTACAATGCGTACCTAAAAAGGGAGGGATGACAATAATCCAGAATGAAAAGAATGAACTTATCCCAACAAGGACAATTACTGGATGGAGAATCTGCATGGATTACCGTCGGCTGAACAAGGCAACCAGAAAGGACCATTTCCCTCTTCCATTTATCGATCAAATGCTTGATCGTTTGGCAGGAAAGGAATACTATTGCTTCTTGGATGGATATTCAGGATACAACCAAATAACGATTGCACCTGAGGATCAAGACAAAACAACTTTCACCTGCCCGTATGGGACCTTTGCATTTCGACGAATGCCGTTTGGACTATGCAATGCACCAGCAACATTCCAAAGATGTATGATGGCAATCTTCTCAGATATGGTGGAAAGGACGGTAGAAATATTTATGGATGATTTCTCGGTGTTTGGAGAAACATATCAAAGTTGCCTTACAAATCTTGAACAGGTTTTGCAAAGGTGTGAAGAAACCAATCTAGTCCTCAACTGGGAGAAGTGCCACTTCATGGTACAAGAAGGAATCGTGCTGGGACATCGGATTTCAAAGAAAGGCATTGAAGTAGATAGAGCAAAGGTGGAACTAATTTCTAAGTTACCACCACCTAAATCGGTGAAGGAAATACGAAGTTTCCTAGGACATGCAGGATTCTATCGCCGGTTCATCAAAAACTTCTCTCAGATTTCCAAACCTTTATGCAGATTATTGGAGAAGGACCAACCTTTTGTGTTTGATCAAGAATGTTCGATTGCGCTTGAAAGACTCAAGGAAGCACTAAGCTCTGCACCTATCATGATAGAGCCCGATTGGACAAAACCATTCGAGCTGATGTGCGATGCTAGTGATTTTGCAGTGGGAGCTGTATTAGCACAGAGACAGGATAAGATGATCCACCCCATTTACTATGCCAGCAGAACGATGAACGAAGCACAAGTCAACTACACCACCACCGAAAAAGAACTTTTAGCAGTTGTCTTTGCTTTTGACAAATTCAGATCTTACTTGGTCGGAACTAAAGTTGTGGTGCACACGGACCATTCAGCCCTAAAATATCTGCTGACAAAGAAGGATGCAAAGCCAAGGTTGATCAGATGGATTCTATTACTTCAGGAATTCGATTTAGAAATCCATGACAGAAAGGGAACTGAAAATCAAGTAGCTGATCACATGTCCAGACTAGGACAATAAGCCAGAAAAGCAGATGTGGAGAAAATCCAAGATGAATTCATCGATGAAATGATATTAGCAGTTGAAGCAAATGCAATGCCCTGGTATGCAGATATAGCAAACTACCTGGTTAGTGGATTAGCTCCGCCAGATGCAAATCCACAACAGCTGAAGAGATTTTTCCGTGACATGCGAAATTACTACTGGGATGAGCCATACTTATACAAACTGGGACCAGACCAAATTTGGAGAAGATGTATAGCAGAGGAGGACGTGCCGAAAGTATTAGAAGCTTGTCATGCAGCCCCATATGGAGGACATTTTGCAGGCACTAAAACTGCAGCAAAGGTGCTCCAAAGTGGCTACTTTTGGCCCACATTGTTCAGAGATGCTCATGAGTTTGCAAAATGCTGTGATCGTTGCCAAAGGACAGGAAATATTTCTGCCCGAAATGAGATGCCAATGAACTACATACTCGAAGTAGAAATTTTCGATGTATGGGGGATTGACTTCATGGGGCCATTTCCCCCATCATATGGGAATATCTACATTTTACTTGCAGTGGATTATGTATCTAAGTGGATAGAAGCAGTGGCAACCACAACAAATGATGCAAAAGTGGTGAAGAAATTTTTACTTAAAAATATTTTCACCAGGTACGGGACTCCAAGAGTATTGATAAGCGATGAAGGGACACACTTTGTAAACAGAGCCATGGCTAGCCTCTTAGCAAAGTACAATGTCAAGCACAGGATTGCAACTGCGTACCATCCACAAACAAATGGGCAAGCAGAAGTTTCCAACAGAGAGATAAAAGCAATCCTAGAAAAGACAGTCGATCCATCAAGGAAAGACTGGTCTCTACGATTAGATGAAGCGCTATGGGCCCATAGAACTGCATTGAAAACACCTCTGGGAATGTCTCCATACAGAATAATCTTTGGGAAAGCATGTCATCTACCATTAGAGCTGGAGCATAAAGCATACTGGGCCATCAAGAGATTAAATCTGGATCTGACTCAGGCAGGTAACAGGAGAAAGCTTCAACTAAATGAGCTTGAGGAGTTGAGACTTTCATCTTATGAGAATGCAAAGCTATATAAAGAAAAGATGAAAAAATGGCATGATCAAAGAATCAAAGAAAAAGACCTGTACGCAGGACAACAAGTGCTGTTATTCAACTCGAGATTGAAGTTTTTTCCAGGTAAGCTAAAATCCAGATGGTCAGGACCATTCATCGTTGGAAAGGTGTATCAACATGGAGCTGTGGATCTAAGGGACAAGGAAGGCAATATCTTTAAAGTGAATGGCCAGAGAATCAAACCTTACTGGGGAGAAGGCATTAGTAGGGACAAGGTTTCTATTTCCTTAATAGAAATCGAATGAAGAAGGAATCAGGAAAAATAATAATAATAATAAATAAATAGAAAAAAAAATAAATAAATAATAAAAAAATAATCATTTTTTTTTTTTTATTTCTATGAATTGATGAATGAATGAGCAAATTCTGTCTAAGGCTGAATCCTGTCTAGGCTGAGGTATTTAAGCTGACCGTTTAGGGAACACCTCTACCTGGGGATCTACCTGGGAAATTGCCCATAACATTCAAAATTCACATGGAAGTAAAAAAAAAAAAAAAACTTTCAGCTTGAATTCATGTTACTTGTGTGAACTTTTTAACAATTTACTTGTGAGTTCAGATGAAAGGAAGAAAGGAAGAACAAAAGGCAAAAAGCTAGGAAGATTGCAATTGCATATTGCAATTGCATTCTTCCTAAACAAAAACTCAAGGCAAGAGAAGAGAATGCAACAAGAATGCAGCGAGATTGCAATTGCAAAGTCCGCAACTAACAAGCAACAACCCGAAAGGGACAATGCGAGTAGAATGCAATCGCATTCTTAAGATAAAAAGAAAAGGGAACTTGGGCTGTACTGAAAAGGAAGGAAAGGGGCATAAACGACAATTCGCGATTTTTAAAAGGAATGTCAACCGTTTTCCTTGTATAATTGACCTAAAACGAATTGGTCTTTTGTCTTCCACCTTTTGTCTTTTTAATTCAGGCCGTACAACCTCTTCTTCAAGCCGTACAACTCTCTCAACTACCACCATGAGTGTTCCTGCAAATACTTACAAGCGCCGAACGAAGCAATCGAAGAAGGAGGAAGATTCGGCATCACCCATCGTGAACCGACAGTCGCATTCACCACCACCCACTGCGAAGCATACAGAATCGATGGACGGAGACCTCTTCTCCATGAAGCCGGGTTCGAAAGAATGGAAAGAGCAGTTGCGCAAGCTCTCGGATGATCAATGGGAGCGACAAGCCATCTTGGAACAACCTCTCCAAATGGTGAAACCAATCGGGTCCTCATCAGAAGCCTCCTCATTCGAGCCGCGTGAAGCAAAAAGGGGAACCCGAGAGTGGCGTGACCAAGTAAGGCTGATGCATGAACGACGAAGAGCAGTGGAAATTGAGCAAAAGCTTTTAGGGCTCCATTATAGCTCTGAAGAGGAAGAAGAAGAACAACCCACGCCCAAATCCAACTCTTCATCTCAAATAATTGATTTGACCGTGGAAGAGAATGAAGAAATCAAAGGAAGTTCCCCACCAAAAGAGGTAAAAATTCAATCCTCCTCTGTTTCAAAAGGTTCAAGAATAAAATGCTTGGCAAGGAAGAAAGTAAGGAACCCGAAACAGTTGAAGAAAAAAGAGAAAAATGAAGGGGAAAAGAAGAGAAGGACGGTTGGCAAGGACAGTGACAAAATGCCACCTCCTCGAGCAAGAAGTAATGAGGAAATTCTGCCCTCCAACAATGAAGAATGGGTGAAGAATGCTGCTGAACGTGCCAAGGACCTAGCACAGAAATTCCATGAGGAGCACATGGCAGCCGGGGTAAGCTCCAAAAGACCCTCTAGATGGTCGGCAGCACCTGAACTAGAAAATGAAGAGGTACAAACTTCTAACTCAAATGAGTTTGAAAAATCTGCTGAGATAAATGAATTGGAGACTAGGAGGGATTCTCCTAGCACCCCATCACCTGAGATGGGGGATGTGATTGAGCAGGTGGATGAACAAGGGAGATGCTGCCCAAATTTTGAACAAAACCAAAATTTTAGTGAAGAAGAAGACCAGGAGGAAACAGAAACTGAGGTGGACAGAGAAAATGAGCAACAAGACAGTGAAGAAGAAGAAATACGAGAAAATGAAAAAGAAGAAGAAGAAGTGGAAGAGATAGAAGAATGGCTGCCCACCCCTAGGAGAAAGAGAAAAAGGACACGTTATGAACATGCAGAAGTATATGGTGTCCCGAAAGAGGAGGAGGTGAACGAAAGAAGAAAACTCTTCTCAAAGATAGCGTTAGTAAGTGAGCGGGGCTTCTCTAACAATGCAGGAACCTTACCCCAGTTCATTACTTCAGTTATTAAAGCAAGAGGATGGGAAGAATTGTGCAAACATCCGACCCCAGCTTCCCACAGGATGGTGGTAGAATTCTATGCTCACATGGGAAGTGACCAAATGAATGAGCTCATCCTTGAAGGCAAAACAGTGAAATACTCCGCAAGGGACATAAACCTAGTTTACAAACTTAAGTCCCTGAGGAATCCAGCCGGGAATAATGCCATGGAGAATCCCACAGAGGAGCAATTGAAGGAGGCTTTACAGTTGGTAGCTAGGGAAGGGACGGAATGGACAATGGCTAGCTCAGAACGACGTCACCTCACAGCGGGAGATTTGAAAAATGAACCATCCGTTTGGCTAAACTTCATCAGAAATAGAATCATGCCCACATCTCACAGTTCGACAATCTCCCAAGACAGAATCATGCTATTATACAGCATTTATAAAGGGCTGGAACTCAATGTAGGGAGGATAATCAAGAAGGAGCTGGACTTGAGAAACAAGAAGAAAACAGGAAGACTTTTCTTCCCATCTCTCATTACCCAATTATGCAAACGGGCAAGCCTTCAATTTGAAGATGACTTCAAGGAGATTCAACCTTTAGATACAGCTGGAGTGCGATCCCTGATGATTCACAATGCTAGAACAGCAAAGAGGCACTCTCGGGTAACTGAAGGAAAGAAGAAAGCAAGCAGCGAAGGTGACAATGCGATTGCAAACCAATCGCAATCTGACAATGCAATTGCAAACCAGTTGCATTCTGCTGAACTCCATTCCTTAAGGGCTGAACTACGAAAGATGAAGGAGAAAAACCAAAAATATTGGGCTTATGTCAAGAAGCGGGATGAAGCAATTGCCAGAACATTGATGGAGCTATCTAAGGGCAAAGGACCAGCCTTCCCGGACTTCCCCAATGATCTACTTTGCAGCCCAACCCGCGAGGACGAGGAGGACAACACTTCTTATGATGAATAGGGAGTTCTAAACCTTACTTTTCTTTTCTGCAAAATGATTCAACTGCTGTTTTTTTTTATATTGATGTCTGAATTTAGTTTTTTTCTTTAAGTCTGTTGTTAGTCTTTGGTTGTCACTAGTGTTTTAATTCTTGTTAGGATCAATAGATGTGCATTTTTAGCTATGTCATATTTTCTTCTCTCATAAAAAAAAAAAAAAAAAAAAATTGTGTGAAAGAACAAAAACTCTCCATGATGAAACTTAGGACTCCACTCAGCTCATTAAACACCCACATTTGTCATACCAACTTCATAACTGCTTTACTTTCTAAAGTATTAACCCCATCACCCTTAGTTTACAACCACTAGAAATTAAGAAAGGTTTAGCTTGCTGAATGTATAAGACCTGTGAAACCACCCTCCTATATCTAGCCAATGAGGACATTGTTTGATTTAAGTTTGGGGGGGATTGCAATTGCATTCCATTTGCAATCATCATGTATATACTCCACTTCTTTGATAAACTGCATTTATACTTTCAAATTGTTATCTAGGCTTTGTATATTGCTGCCAGTGCCAGTTCTTGTTCAAAAAAAAAAAAAAAAAAAAAAAAAAAAAAAAAAAGAAAAAGAAAAAGAAAAAGAAAAAGAAAAAGAAAAGTTTAAGAGGGCTACTCCTCTTTCTAAAAGCAACCAAGTAATCAGGGAAAGTCATGATACCCATGATTGCCTCTGCATGAAAGGTTGACTTAAGAAACGAGTAGGTAAAAGCGGTGATGTGTGCTCGTAGTTAACTACCTTCACCACAAAGTGTCGGTAAGTTAAAGCGAAGGCACAATTGACTAAAGGATGCCCCTCTAAAAGAAAATAAAGTATGAATAGACTGGCAGCATGAGAATAAGTTTGGGGGGGAGTTTTCTCTCAAGAATAGCTTATATAGGAAGCAAGTGAGACCAAACTAGAAGGAAAGTGGTGTGAACATAGTGGATGTGTGGGAGAAAAAGTACTGAGGTTAGAAAAAGCTAGGAATGAAGTTGGGAATCGATAGATAGTGTTATGAGCATGAGATATCCCCTGAGAAGAGTTATTGTTCTTTCCAAATAATTGTGATTTGATTTGAGTTCTACTAGTTGCTTGAGGACAAGCAACAACTTAAGTTTGGGGGTGTGATAATTCTCAATTATGAGAATTATTCAACTCTAAAACCAAGTTGTTCTTGCTCATTTTGAGGATTTTGTTGATTACCGAGCAAGCTAAAAGTAATATTTTGTATAAATTCATGAAAGCTTGTTAAAACTTGATGAATAAAAGAATTTTAAAGAAAGTAGCTCAAGTTGTTGTCTTTTGTGCAGAATTGGTGACTTTGCGATTGGAATGCGATTGCAATCTATTTGCAATGTAACCAGAAGAACAGAGGAAGGGAGATTGCGATTGCAAAGTAATTGCATTCTCAGGAACGACGAGGAAAGTTCGAAAATCACGGAGATCTCCACGATTCACGCGATTCACATCAATTTTGGAGAAATTACAGCAAGATTATCCTCACCCACAAATCAAGGATCCAATTTTGGAAGGAGATGAACCCAAATTCGACTTTAAAAGGGAGAAGAAGCCGTGGAGGAAGACAAGTCTGTTTTAGGGTTTTTACTTTCTGTTTGTTTTCTTTTCTTTTCTCCCGAGAGCACAAGCGTCTGGGTTTTGTTATTTTCTTCTTTTCAAAGACAGTAGCCTCTGACTCCAATTGTTATTTGTTCATTCCAGTTTATTTTCTTTGCTATTTTCGAATTTCTTCTCTACATTGTAGCCCAAGCATTTTGCGATTTTAATTCAATAAATCAGTTTCTACAAAATTCGTTACTGCTTCCATTGTTTTTTTTTCCAGATCTGTTTTAGGCTTCTGCAGCTTGTGATTCTGTTCTTGGTATCCTCTTTTCGCTGGGTATTGTTTCTTATTTCCCGTGGGTATTCTTTCTCTTTTTGAAACTGAATCTTTTTATTACAGTAGCTATTTATTTCTTTTCTTTATGAGTTTTCTTTTTCTTTTAAATTGGAAATTGAAGTATGGTATTCACCCATAGGTCTTCTTTACTTCTTTTGAAAACACAAAATTGATTCCAGTAGCTAAATTAGGAAAAATTGGTTTTTAGAATATATTTTTATTGTTGGATATTTAATTTAGGTTTTCTTTAGAATTATTTTTCTTATCCTTAAAACTATGAATTTTTCAATAAATTATTTTGGGATTTTTACTTTTTCTACAATGAGCTAAATTTCCTCTAGGGGTTCAAGTTGGTGAATGCCCTAAGGAAAAATGTAGAGCTCTAAAGCAAAAACAATCTAGTTAGCATGGGTACTTTTTTTGTTTTTGTTGAATTTAATTTTGGGTAAACCTAGCCGGCCAACTAGTGCTTGCTCATCTAGCTCGAACTTAATATCGAAAGAGTTAAGGGAAAGCCGATGTCACAAAAAGCAATGGAGGAAAAGGCTTAGAAATAAGTCCTGAACATCGACCCTAGACATAGGGCGAGACTCCAAGGCCACTAGGGTTGTGTGCGAATTATCTAAGTTAGATTAGCCATAGACGTATAGGTTTAATCACTTAGTCTCCTAAAGGTTTTGAGTCAAAATCGAATAGGAGTTGAACCCGGTTTACTTAGTCTCACATGTTAACTATGATTGCAATTGCAAAGTGAGTTGCATTCTTCCAAAGGTGCTTACATCACTTGAATCCCTATTTTATTCTTTGACTTTTTTTACTCATTTGTTAAAACCAAACTCTCGCATTTTGAACTTTTGGTTACCCTTGTTGTGATTTGCAAACATACATTGTGACTTTCAAAACAGATTTTGTTAAAACCCGTTCCCTTGGGTTCGATACTCTGGAATACTTCCAGTTTCTTTATTACTTCGATCACGTGCACTTGCGTGTCGTCCGATCAGGAGCGTTACTAGCCTTTTTAGCAGTGAAATTGGAACTTTGGTGAGGACATCTATCCCCTTGAAGTATGAAAAAAAGAAAAAAAATTTGAATGAAGTTTTTACCAACATAGTAGAACGATTGTTGGTAAGTTCAATATTTTTTTTATATTTTCATTATAGAATTTATTAATGAATTACAACGCAATACTACCCAGTGATATATATATTTTGTTATTTTTTTCATTATAGAATAAATATGATGTGGACTACTTGCAGTACCATATTAAAAAATTCATTGATTACGAGATTGGTACTCGGTTTAAGAATTATAGATCGAGATTGTACCAATACTACAGAAAAATAGGTGATCCAGAACAAGCTCGTGAACGTCCACACAAGGATGTTACTCCTGAAGATTGGAAAATGCTATGTGATAGATGGGAGTCTTCTACGTGGAAGGTAAATATTTGCTTAATTTTAAATAATTTGTGTATCTCTTTGATAACTATACATTCTAATGTAGGAAAAGTCGGAAAAAACGAAAGCCAGTAGAAAGAAGCTTCCTTTTAATCATTGCGCTGGAACAAAATCATTTCTTTCTCATAGAGAAGATAATGTATGAATATACACTTAATTCCTAGTTTCTATACTATATTATTTACTAAGGTTTATTAATTATATATCCAATAGAAAAGAGAAGATGGTACATATCTAAGCCCCATTGAGATCTTCCATCAAACTCATTGGTCTGTTGCAAAGGGATGGACGGACTCTTCAGCAACTGAAGCATATGTAAGTATTATTTTAAATGTTTTAAGGTATAATATTAATTTTATAAGATAACAATGTTTATTATGTTTAATATATTTATTTTTATGTGTATAGGAAAATATGGTAGCATTAACGCAAGAACAAGCCAGCTCAAGTACACCAATGAGTGACGAAGAAATTATGACTACTGTTCTTGGAAAGAGATCATCATATGTTAAAGGGGTGGGATATGGACCAAAACCACCACAAACTCAGAGGAAATCTTACTCACAGGAGTATGTCCAATCTCTAGAGGCTCACCTTGCAAGGACTCAAGAACTATTGGAGAATCAACGACAAGAAAATGAAAGAATGGAACAACGAATGGAACAACGAATGGAACAACGAATGGAGATGCAGCGCGAAGAGTATGAAATAAGATTTAGCCAAATGAGTGAAATCTTAGAAAGATTTACTGGAGCAAATCCATCTCTTAGTAAGGTAATAGTTTTTGTAACTTTGAAATTATGTTCATATTGATCTATAAATGTTTTTGAAATTTTGTCTTAGTTTTTTAGATTGAGATTTTGATTATATAGTTGTTGGGACTCTAATTATGTTTGAGACTGATTGATATCTCTTTTGTGATTAGTATGCTTAAGATTTTCTTAGTCAATATGGGTTAGGTTTTTTTTTTTTTTGGAGGGGGGGGGGGGGGGGGGGGGGGGGGGTTAAGAATGGGCTTATAACTTGTGATCATTATGCTTATTGTTATTGTTGGATAGGGGGAGGGGGAGGGGAATACTATTTGCTTATTGTGGTTTTCTCTTTATACAATGTGGTTTGGGTGAGAGAATTGCAAGAATGTGATTAAGGATGATTTAGGGAAGAGGGGTTTAATATTTGTGATTGTTATTTCGTTTGTTACTTTACTTAGGTTTAAGAATGAGTTTGTAATTTATGTGTTTGAAAATGGAGGTGACTATACTTAAGTTTAAAAATGAGCTTTTTTTAGTGAATGTGGTAGGGGGCGGGTTTAATATTTGTAATTGAGGATGGTTAAGTTCATATTTACTTATGTTTATGTGCAGGATAGTTAAGTTTAATATTTGTAATGTGGTGGGGGGGGGGGGGGGGGGGGTGTGTTTAATATTTGTAATTGAAGATGGTGAATGTGTTGGGGGGAGGGGAATGTTATTTTTATTGTTTGTGATCATTATGCTTATTGTGGTTTTCTCTTTATACAATGTGGTTTTGGTGAGAGAATTGCAAGAGTGTGATTAAGGATGATTTAGGGAGGAGAGGTTTAATATTTGTGATTGTTATTTCGTTTGTTACTTTACTTAAGTTTAAGAATGAGTTTGTAATTTGTGTGTTTGAAAATGGAGGTGACTATACTTAGGTTTAAAAATGAGATTTTCTTAGTGAATGTGGTGGGGGGCGGGTTTAATATTTGTAATTGAGGATGGTTAAGTTCATATTTACTTATGTTTATGTGCAGGATGGTTAAGTTTAATATTTGTAATGTGGTGGGAGGTGTTTAATATTTGTAATTGAGGATGGTGAATGTGTTGGGGGGAGGGGGAGGGGAATGTTATTCTTATTGTTTGTGATCATTATGCTTATTGTGGTTTTTTTTTTATACAATGTGATTTGGGTGAGAGAATTGCAAAAGTGTGATTAAAGATGATTCAGGGAAGAGGAGTTTAATATTTGTGATTGTTATTTCGTTTGTTACTTTACTTTGGGTTTAAGAATGAGTTTGTAATTTGTGTGTTTGAAAATGGAGGTGACTTTACTTAGGTTTAAATATGAGCTTTTCTTAGTGAATGTGGTGGGGAGGGAGAGGGAGGGTTTAATATTTGTATTTGAGGATGTGGTTAAGTTCATATTTACTTATGTGTATTTGTTGTTTATATGCAGGATTAAATCAATCGTTGTTGACGATACATGTAGATGAATGAACATAGTCTTTTCACTCGTTTTGGAAAATTGTATCGAATATCGAATTAAAAATGTCTCTTTGTTTTGTAAAAGTTTTTATTAGTTGTTTTTATAGTAATGAATTATTACAAATGATACTCACTTATTTTGTAACTTTGTAACTTTATAACCCTTGAACATGCCCCAGTAATATTAAACTCACTTATTTTGATTGATATTTGTTCTATCTTCTTTTATTTGATTATTTGTATGCAATGTTTATTAGAATATATCTTTGGTTTAGATATAATACATGTTTGAATTTTTGAATTTTAGATATGAATTAGTTTTTTTCTTGTTATGAAAATGTCTCTATATTGAGAGAAAAAAAATTAAAAATATATTTTTTTACCAACTAAATAAATTTGTGACGAATTTCTAGTTTTCGTTTGAAAGCTTATGACATTGCGACGAAATTATAAATACGTCGCATATGACGTTGCGACGCAATTATAAATACGTCGCATATGACGTTGCAACGAAATGGGGAGTACGTCGCATATGACGTTGCGACGAACCGACTAATTCGTCGCATAACATCTAATTCGTCGCACTTATTGCAACAAACTTTATAATTACGTCACAAATATAGTGCGACGACATCTGTCTCTTTCGTCGCATATATAGCAACGTAAATACCGGATTCGTCGCAATGTGTGACGTTCGACATCGTTCGTCGCATGTTTGCGACATTTTAAAATTATACGTCGCAAAAGAGCTTCTGCTACTAAGTTTCAGCGACGTTTGTAGCGACGTTTTTATTTTCGTCCCTGAAGAGTTTTTGTGTCGAATTTATGGTTTTAGCGACGTTTTATTTTCGCCCCTAAAGGCATTATTTCTTGTAGTGATACTCTTAATCAAATATTCAATTATGATCGCATCTTGAACATTTAAGAAATTGACAACTCGTCTCATAAATAATCATTCATCTATTTACTCTTTACTGTATACAGAACTTGTTCTTCTTTTGATCAAATAAAACTTATTTTCTCAAGAATCATAACTAATAAAATGATACATTTTTTTTTAAAAAAAAATAATAAAATTGGCTGATCGGTAAAGGGATCAAATGGTATATTTGTTGGTCGATCTTCTTCGTGAATTCCACTACTAAAAATAATTTCGGATAGACGAGAGATATTTTACCCATACCTATAGTATTTTGTAGTAGAATTCATAGAATACGATCATTGTTTCCCATTTTCCGAAGAGAAACTTGGTCAAGAAAAGCCATAGACTGGTATAAATCTTCAGAGACAAAGCCTTACGTAGTCGTTTTATCCACTTTTTGTCTACAATTTCAAGTGTATATACTTTGGGGAATCTAAGACTTCCCCACATTTCTCAATTCGATGCGAAAAAATTGTGGAAGAGAGAGAGAGATTATAGCGAGGTAAACATCACTAAAGGAACTGTGTTATATGGTGGGGGAGTTTCCACAATCTCTCATGCATATTAAAGGTGAGGCCACTTGTTTCTAAAGAAAAAAAAATTGAAATCCCATGAAACCTGACAGACCCAACAAGATTGGTATGCTACAAAACTGTACTGATTGTCCCAAAACATTCTGTCTTTAGTTACCCACTGAACCCATGGCTGTGTTTCTTCTTTGGCTGTGCCATTATTCTTGTTGGGTGTGGTTCTAATGGAGGCTTTAGACTATATTACAACAATGGGAGACAAATACAATCCTAACTTGATAGTGTTCTTGGATTTTTCAAGGAATAGGACCAACCCAATTCTCAATCATTTAAAGTAGGTTAAATTATCAAAAATAACCCTGAACTATGAGATTGGTTTTAATTATACCACAAACTTTAAAAAGTTTCGTTTTAACCCTTGAACTTTAAAGTTTATTTCAAAACAACCCTTAAAGGGTTTTTTTCGTTAAATTCATGGACGGAAAATAATGTTTTTGCATTCGTATTATTGTTTATGTGAACATATTTGAACATATACATTGAAAAAAAAATCAAAACATAAGCAAATAAGTCATTTTTTGTCCATAAATTTAAAGGAAAAAACCTTCAAGGGTTATTTTGAAACAAACTTCAAAGTTCAAGGGTTAAAATGAAACTTTTCAAAATTTAGGGGTATAATTGAAACCAATCTCATAGTTCAAGGGTATTTCCCGATAATTTAACCTTTAAAGTATATGCTTTTCTATCTGCCTGTGGGCTCTTTTTTAACCTAATTATATATGTACATATCTTTTATTACAGAAAATAGGAAGCTTTACTAAAATGAAGGAGGGTGGGGACTATGTATGAGGTTTCTATATTTAGAAATCAATAATCAATGGGTCCAAAGTCCCACTAACGTAAGCCTTGGAATTTATCATTTTAAAGTTTGAAAACTGATCCTTTTCATTACCAAAAGGTGGAGAGCATATGGAATCCACAAGCCATGATTGAATGATTGACAGTCCTTTTTATCCTCGTGACTTGTATATCAGTACTATATGTTACGTTTGAGGAAAACAGTTCAAAATAATTTTAGTACCAACTATTAGATCGACGTATTAATACATAATTTTATCTACTTATTCAATAACATACATACATAATTCTTGTCAATTTAAGCATAACTCAATTAGTTTAAGTATATATATTTTCGGTCTAAAGGTCAAATGTTGGAATTGCCAACCTTCAAATATAATGTTGTTGAACTAAAAAAAAAAAAAATGATCAAAAGATTCTTTATTCTAATTTATTAAGTTTTTCTAATAATGATCTAATACTTGTTTCCGTGACTTTTTTTCCTTAATTTCTGTTGTGTTTTTATGAATCTTAAACTCTCTTAATTCACTTAATTCTTTTTCTTAAAAAAAAAAAAAAAACAAACAAACAAGAAGAAGAAGAAATCTATAACTATTATGAATAACCTTACAACAAACAAATCCTTTCATCATCACTATTAACATGCTAACCTTTTTAACACATTTGTTTGGACAAAAAATTAAAGATAAAGGCACTTTCAATATATATACATTTTTATAAAGTTTGGGCTAAAATAGAACTTTCCATGGTGTAAATTAAATAAAACCAATGCATCTTTAATTGTGGATGAAGAGACGAAACAACAGGATTTTCAAGAACAGTAACTGCAACCTTATCTCAGATATGGGAAGACATTTGTATAAATGCATCCATTTGGTCAACAGCATCTAAACTCTTTGCCAACTAGGAGGCATTGACTAATTGCCCTTGGTAAGCCTTTTTATAATCCTTGTTCTTGTATGTTTCTCACATACTTCTCTAATAAAGTATGCACTTCCTAAAAAAGAACTGGTTAAGATATATATCATTGATCAAAATGTCAGAGATTCAAAGCCTTACACGTACATGTTATTAAATTTTAAAAAAAAAAAAAAAAAAAAATTGGTGGCATCATAGGGCTCGTGCAATAATCACTTCATTCTTTTTTTAGAAGATAATTACTTTAATTACTTCGTTCTTATTTGATAAAAGGTAAATGTATAAATATGTAAATGCTTTTAGTTGCAACATCACTTGTTTGTTTTCTATTATTTTGGAAATATATATTTTAAAAATTTAAGTGAAAATTATAAAACACAATCAAGTTTTCTTGATTTTTTTTTTTTTTTTTACTGGAGGAAGAAACTAAAGAAGTGAGTAAGGAAAAAGATATATCAAGTTTATCAATCAATGAATATAAGTAGCTTAAAATATCAATATGTTTTTATTTTTAATTCATATAGTTGCAACAAACTGTCTTCTAATGGAAGAAATGTACAAACTTTTATTTGTAGAATACAAACTAGTTCATTCATTAAGTCACTTGATTAATCTATTTTCAATTCATTTTAGGTTAAATCTATCTCAAATTTCTGTTATAGAAAGGCAAAATTCTAGAGTCTTAAAAGATTTCAAAATAAATGGAAGGTTAAAATACTATATCGGTCTATGTACTTTGGGGCTTGTTAGCTTTTAGTCTTTGTATTTTCAAATGACCAAAATTGAGTTCATGTATTTTTAATAAATCTTAAAAGTAGTCTCTATTGTTAGTGTATTATCAACTTTTTCCAAAAATAAAGAAAAAAAAAAGTTAGTTTCTATTCGTCCTCCCTCTATAAATTTTAGTGACATTCACATTGTCTTTTCTTGAATGAAAATTATTATGATCATTTTACCACGTTTGATAAAAATTAACTTTAAACTAATTAATAATAATGACTAGTTTTAAGATTTATTTAAAATATGGAAACTAAATTTAAACATTTGAAATACATAAACTAAATAGAATGAGATCTAAAGTACAGCGGCCAAAATATAATATAGTTATAATCAAACCAGCACTTTGAAAACCAAAAGTATTTTCTCCACTCAGTAATCAGAAGGCCATAGTGATCTAGTACAAATATACAACAAAATTTAAAAAGCAAAAGCAAGATATAGGATATATATACACTATCTAAAAGAAGAGGAAAAAACCCTTTTTCTAAAAGGAAAAAAAAGGCACTAGTCTCTCTAATTTGAAAAAAGAAGAAAAAAAACTAACTTCACAAAAAAAAAAAAAAATCTCTCACACATGCACTTATCATGCATATTCCTTAAACAATCTTTAAAAAAAATAAAATAAAATAATTGCAAATAAAAAATGTGAAATAGTAATATTAAGGGTTTTATGGGTAACTTTGCTCCATCCAAAATGTGGAGACATTAGGGTTTTCTAAATATAAAGTTGTGGAGAATATTATGACCATACCATAGATGGAGCATTAAAAGAATAAGTGTAATGGTGGAGGGTCACCCATTTGAGTTGTTTGGGTATAACTGAAAAATAGGCATATGGTCTCTCTCAATTTGTAAAGATTGAAAAGAAGTTTTGTTGTTTTGGACAGACAAGACAAGACTCTTGTTTATCATAGGACACTCTCTTTTTCCTCTATTTAATTATTTTAAAGAATTTAATAGAGAGAAAGAGAGAGTACTATGATTGAGGTTGCCCAATTGTCTCAAGTGTAAACTCAGCTCTCCTAGATTGTGATGGTCTCTGTGCTCCTTCCAATATTGGATGTCTCATTTCTTCCTATGTTTTGATAGTTATATCTTTCTTATTTTAACTCCCTTTTTTCTTCCTTCAAAATATACTGAAATGTTAAATTTCTTTGATGCCCAACTACCCAAACTTGTGAGTCTAATATAATTTAAACTCAATATTAAAACCTATGGATTTTAAGTTTCATATAATCTGCTTCTTTTTTTTATGTAACATATATTATTTTATAATGTATATAAAAAGTCGGATACAGTAAGGTTATATATTTGTTGAAGGTGGAAATCTTATAATATATTTTAGTACAATGTTATGTACAGATGTGCTATATATATTAATGTACAATCGAGAAAAGTACTTATACGATATACAAATGTGTAATTACTCTATTTAATACACTGTATTAAAAAATTGTCTAGTATATTTATTTATTTATTTATTTTTGACAATATGTGGGGTGCAAGATTCAAACCTCTATTGAGCTATGCTCATGTTGGCGTCTAGTATATATATATTTATATCATGTTTTGAGTGTATGTTATCTAGTGTTGTAAAGTATATATAATAATACATTAAAATTACTTGTTTCAATATCGACTAAATGACTAATCTATTAGGACAATAATATCATTTGATTTATTTTGGTCTTAAGCCAGCATTGTTTTAACTTTAGAGTCTATAAAAAGATTTCTTGCTAATGACAATATTGACCTTATTTATATATCAATGGATTATTCCCTTTTCAACCTAGGTCTAAACCCCTATACACTAGTGTATAGAACTTATATAGATATATATATATTTGGAAGAAAAAAAAAAGGTCAAAAACAAACAAAGTGAGCCCTAGAGAACTAAGCCATGGGCCCAACTAAACGTATTTATGGGCTTCACTATTTCGGTTGTGTGATGATTGAACCCAATGTAATTCCTTGAATTGGGCCAATATTGGGACCTCTCATTTAGCCCATTAGCTCATTCATGAACATGGGCTTCTGCTTATTTTTCTTTTTCTTTTCTCTTTCTTTTCCTTTTTGTTTTTTCTCTTGACCTTTCTAGAATACTTATACATATATAAGAAAGGAGATCCAAATCCGAACTATCCAACCAAATCGATACTTTCTTTTTTGAGTTTAATATGTAGGGTGGGGAGATTCGAACATTTGATCTCACGATTGAAAGTATATGATTGAAAGTATATGTCTTAACCAGTTGAGCTATGTTGAGTTTAACCAACCAAAGTCGATATAGGTGTGGCTAGAAAAAGTGATTTATAGTTGTCCAAGACGTATAAATTTAAAAAATAAAAATAAAAAACTATATAACTAAGGTGTAACTCCCCGGCCCAGGATTTAGACTAGGATTTGGAATCCAGATTTGGCACCTGATGGCCCCGACATTCCCTGCATCCCCTGCGACCTAGCCACATCACCTTACTTGTCTTAAACTGCTTCTAAGAGTGAAGATTGTCCCCACAAACCAACACGAGTCATTTCAGCATGTTTTGTCCTCACTCGCATGCTTCCTAAGAGAATTTCCAAGAGGTCACGCAACATAAGATTGCTCCAAGCTAGGCATGTTTAACTTTGGAGTTCCTATGATTAAGCTATCGAAAAGGAAGGTGCACCTTGTGGTATAGGTAGTAACTTGAATTCTTTTAAGCCTTTGTTAGTCATGCCTTGCATAATCTCATAATCCTTCTCATTCGGATGTGATCTCGGTTCATTCATGTACCCCTCCTAAACTCGGGTGTCAAATGCCCACCAGCTTCTTCCTTGATTCATCCCCGAACCACATCATACTGGGAGAGGTTCCACTCTAATACCAACTATAACGACTCGACTTCTTTTATAGATAACTCTAAGGGTCGCTACTACATGCATGCAAAATACAAGCTTTTGAAACAGAAATAGCGGAAACTCATAGAAGTCCAATAAAACTTTTATTAAAGAGCGAAAATAAAAGAAAATATCAAAATACTTTGAGCTTGGGATCCCAATTGAAGAATTTGCAGAAAAGCTAAAATATATATATATATAATGAATCAAGGGAATTGGATAAATGAAATAAATCGAAACATAAAACATGAACTAGAAATTTAGTCTAAGATCCTAGCAAGATCCATTGTTGATTCCATAGCCCCGCCAAGATGAACACTCTCACCACGTGCCTCGTAGGTTTATGCACCGTTTGAAAGGAAAGAAAGGTAGCATAGGTGAGTATAAACTATACTCAGTAAGTAGCCCTACTTGAGGAGCTAAAACTACAACAATCAAGGAAAAAACATGAAACTTAAACAAAACTTGTGTGGTCCTGCCTAGCTTGGTCATTCGAGTTCCACTAATATTAGGAAGCCTGAACTTGTTCATGAAAAGAGAATTTTGGGTCACACGATAAGGTGTTCCTAAGCCTCAAGAGTCTTAACTAAAAACATGAGAACATTCTAGCTCGGTGAACAATAAAAATATCCCCATCAGAACCAACTATGGTATTATGGGTGTCAGTCCTGTGAGGCAAAGTACTACCAGAGGCTAGTTGGCGTCCCCTAGTAGAGCTAGGCCTTTCACACCACAATACCTCTATAGAAAATGTGTTTAAATACCAATTATGATACTATGCGGGTCAATCGAGTAAGATCAAGCACCACTAAAGGTTAGTTGGCAACACCCTAACTATGTTGGACCTCTTCCAACATAGTACCTCATGAAAAGACACTCATTAAACATGGAGGGAAGCTACCCCAAATTTATACCAACTATGGCTCCTATGTGGGTCAGCTGTGTAGGCAAAGTGCCACTAGAGGTTAATTGGCAACACTCTAATAGGACTAGGCCCATCCCAACATGGTACCTCATGAAAACTTTCATAAAACATGCATGACACAAGGAAAAGTCAATTGGCACTAGTAACATGATCAGCTTAAATAAGCATTCATTAAATTGAGATTTTCTAATTTTGATGAAAACCATACATTCAAAAGTGGGCACCTCTTAATCATACCCTTCCAATCCACATGCTAGCGTACATTTTTGGCAGATCCATACTTGAGAGTTGAAACAAAGTACATTAAATGGCCACGTACTTTGAGCAATTAACTAAGAAAAACCATAAATCATAAAACGGCCATGCATTTTCAAAGTTACATATGCTCGCATCCGATGCCCAAAAATATCCAATTGGCTACTTACCTTTTTTTTCAAGCCAAAACAAGAATGATTAAATTTTCTTTTTCCTGGAAAACTACTTGCACCACCTAAACCAGTTTGCAAAAGAAAAAAGGTAATTCGGCATTCCAAAACCTTTGAACTAAAACCTCCAACAATCAACCAAAAATCCAACATACAACCCAAAACTTAGATCTTCAAAAATTAGAAAATTACTCAAATGATCTAAAAATCTAAGTCAACCTTGAATCTTGAATGTTCGATCCAAACTACATAAAAAGTTCCAAAAAAAAATTAGGATTAAACTCTAGCATTTAACCAAGGACTCGATTGGGTTTAGAATGAAAATCTCACCTTAATTCTTATCAAAACAAAAACATATCTTGTTGGTTTTGGTGACGAATTGGTTTGATTTCGACGATCCGGCCTCCAAATGCAATGGGTATTCTAAAATTTAATCCAAAACACACTACAAGAATTTGGACTTTTTCCGACGCATAAAAGCGTCGGCAAAAGTCAAAAAATGCGTCGGCAAAGGCTTTTCCGACGTGACAATGGACGTCGGCAGGGGCGTTGGGATAGACACGTCGAGAGAGGGTTTAGCCGACGCCGAAATAGGTGACGTCGGCAGAAGCTACTTCTGCCGACGCTAACCTATTGGCGTCGGCAGAAGTCACTTCTGCCGACGCTGAAAAATCGGCGTCGGCAAAAGTCATCTATGCCGAAGCCAGAAATTTCGCGTCGGCAAAACAGGTTTCTGCCGACGCCACCTATTTCGGCGTCGGCAAAAGTCTGGTATTGATTTTTAATATTATTTTTTTTAATCTCATTTTTTTGTTTCTTTCGAATATTATTGTAATGCAATTTTTTTTACCTTATAATAAATGTATATAAAACAAAATATTCTAAATTTCATTCGAATATAATAACCAAATTTTATATCAACCAAACAACAAAATTTGTTCATACAATTTCTGTTTATATAAAATTGGAAATAAAACTAAAATAACATAAAACACCGAGGAAAAATAAAATTTTTCGTAAATGCATCCTAAATCTCGTCCATAATCTTACTCGCACGTACATCAACCCCAAAGCACCTACAAAAAAAATATAATTTAATTAATCCTCAACTCTAAGTGTGTGAGGGATTACATAAAACAGGACCAATTGATTCAAAGAAAAATTATGTGAGACAAAGTAATTGACAAAGCCAAGTATATAATCAAGGCAAAAGATGCTAATATATATGCATATGTGTTTGCCCAAAAAGTGAAAAGTTCATGAGAAAAAAGGAGACAAACCTCAAGGCCTCTTATTGAACCAATGTCCCTAGCCTTTGAGAATAACATCGACCTCGAAGTAGCTATGAAAAATAAAACCTAATATTAATTATATGATTATATGATCACTACAAGATCAATATACTAACTTATCAATTAACATAATAACTAAACTAGTCAAATTAAAACAAACAACTAACGTGTCAAACTTATGAACATAACATCAAAAGTTAACTAACTTATCATGAAAATGAATAAACCTTAACAAACTTAACTCATCACATAAAAACAAACAATAAACCTTAACAAACTTAGCATGAAAATGAATACTAAACTTATTTAATTAAAAAAAAACAACTAAACTTAGCAAAACAACCTCTTAGCACACATCATCCATTTATATGGATCAAAACAATCAAAACCACTAGACTTAACTAACTTATCTAAACTTAGGAACATAATATCAAAACTAAACTTAAACTTAGGAGCATAACAACCAAAACAATCTCTTAGCACTTCACAACCCATTACACACTTCACACCCCACAAACTCACTCAAACTAACCTTTAAAAAATGTGACTAACTCATCAAATCTCAATTTGAATCCCAATAACTCATCAATTTAATTTCTTTATTTTGCACCAAAGCTTCTAGGCTAAAAAAAAAAATTCCTAAAAAAAAATTCAAGAAAGAATCAAACCTCCCATTACAATAACCAAAGCATAATCAATACCAATTCAAACAACAATAAACAACATGCCCTCAAAATGCTCAATCAAACCACAATCAAATCATTTGCCAAACAATATTCCACCATGAAATCTATTATCCAATTTAAAACTAACAAACACACAAACAAAAAAAAAATCATAAACCATTACAAAATTACCATCAATAAATACAAGCAAATAAATAACAACTCAAAGCACCCAAACTTCTATCAAGATTTTAGATAGCCAAAACCAAAAAATCAATAAACATAAAAGAAAAAACCATTACAAAATTGCCATCAATAAATACAAAAGAAAATAAACTAACAACTCAAAGCATTCAAATTTCTATCAAGATTTTAGATAGCCAAAACAAAAAAAGGTTTGTTATAATTTAAACATTGAGGGAGAAAAGAGAGAAAAAGAAAAAGAAGTCTAACGAAAAAAATTGGACGGCGGCGACGGCGAGACGGTGGCGGAGGGTGGCGGAAACATTGGTGGAGGGAGAAGACTAAGTTGACGGAGGGTGGCGGTGGAAGAAATGAAAGTATGGTGACTGCAGTAGAGGAGAAGAAAAAAATCGAAGAGGGAGAAAGAAAGAAGGAGAAAGAAAGAGGGAAGAAAAAGAAAGAGGATTAGGGTTTTCTAGGTGAAACTTTTCCCGACGCCATATTAATGGCGTCGGCAAAGGGTACCCTTTGCCGACGTCATTTTAAACGGCGTCGGAAAAAGTTTGACTTTTTTTTCAATTTGCCGCCAATGCAAATTCAATTTGCCGCAATGGCGGAAAATATCACACTTTTGCCGACGTCATATTAAAGGCGTCGGCAAAGGGTACCCTTTGCCGACGTCATTTTAAACGGCGTCGGCAAAAGTGTGACTTTTTTTTTCAATTTGCCGCCAATGCAATTTCGATTTGCCGCAATGGCGGAAAATATCACACTTTTGCAGACGTCATATTAAAGGCGTCGGCAAAGGGTACCCTTTGCCGACGCCGTTTTAAACGGCGTCGGCAAAAGTGTGACTTTTTTTTCAATTTGCCGCCAATGGCGGAAAAGGTCACACTTTTGCCGACGTCGTTTGAAACGGCGTCGGCAAAAGGTACTTTTCCCGACGCTGTGAATATGGCGTCGGGAAAAGTTTCCCTTTTGCCGACGCGTTAAATATGGCGTCGGGAAAAGCTATTTCGCCCGACGACATTTATTGCGTAGGAAAGAAAAACGTCGGGAGAAACCAAAATTCTTGTAGTGACATTATGGGTTAACTTCCAACGCCAAAAATCCACACAAAACCTATTAAAATTCACCAATAATCTCAAAACTCATTGGTCTTTGTTAACTTTTTAAAAACTTACCTCAAGATTCAAAAACCTTTGCTAGACAAGGACCACACTTATACGAATTCATGATTTCAATTGCCGGAACGGAGTGGGTGTCCTTGAGACGAAATCATAGGTCACAATTAGCTATACCCATAACATAAAACACACAAAGACCACCCTAAATCTTGGAGAAACGATGCTTACTCACATATCGAACCCACGACAGATGAAAACGACGCTCACCGGCAAGCACGCTTAATTTTGGAGTTCCTATGATTAAGCCACTGAAAAGAAAATTACACCTTGTTGGTATAGGTAGTAACTTGAATTCTTTTAAGCCTTTCTTAGCTATGTCTTGCATAGTCTCAGAATCCCTCTCATTCGGATGTGATCTCGATTCATTCATGTACCCCTCTTAAACTCGGACGTCACATAGGGGCCGACTATAGTGGCAATAGTATGGAGTAGTTTTGAGAAAAACTAGTGGTGCCCCCAATTTCTTTTAGTTAAATTACAATTTTTTTCTAATAGATCCCTTAACTTTAAAATGTCTAATAGATTCTTGAACTTTTAAATTATGTATGTAAGTCACTAAACTTTACAAGTGTCTAATAAGTACTAGCTTGAACTTTCAATTTTGAGTCTAATAGATCCTTGAATTATTTGATATTTTTTTAATTCATTGATTTGTTAGGCACAAAATTAAAAGATCATTTTTCTATTTAGACAGAAAAATCAATGTTGTGTCTAATAAATCTGTAAATTGGTTTAAAAAAATCAAATAGGTCAATGACATGTTAAACACAAAATTGAAAGTTCAAGAATACTTTTAAAATTAAAATATATAATTTAGGGACCTATTAGACATAAAATTAAAATTGTTTTAGTATCTATTAGATACTTTTTTAAAGTTTAGAGACATACAAACACAATCATGAAAATTTAGGGTCTAAATCTATAATTTAACTTCTTTTTTTTTTAGGAAAAAAAAGTGAAAACTTGTGAACATAATACGAATAATAATAATAAATTAAACTTATCTAAAAAGTGTGAATATTTATTTATAAAATAAATTTTTTAATGAATTTATTGAGTTCTATCATTTTTCAAAAATATCGATCCACATCCAAATTTTTATTAAATCGTGAGACCTTAACACTAAAGTGTTCAGTCAATCTAAATATATCTCAATTGATTGATCAAAAGATTAGAGGTTTGAATCATCACCCCCACATATTGTTGAGCTCAAAAAAAAAAAAAAAAAAAAAAGAAGTGTTCCAAAAATATGATAACTTGAAAAACTCGGTCGAGCCAACCTATATATGAGTGGGGCGAAACCAACCCGAACCTATTATTAATTTTTCAATAAAAAAAATATTTTACATTACAATTTATAAATGCATAGGTTTACTTTAAATTTCATTTCATTGTATAAATCTTTTTGGATTATTCATTCTTCTACTATTTGAAAAAATAATTTTAAGTGTTTGAAATGCCATACCAAAAATTGAAATTGAATCGTAATTCCATGTTTGAAACTAAATAAATTAATGTTTTAGAGGCTGACATTTTACTTCTCTTCTAACAAAAAAGAATTTTAATGAGTAATTAGAACCATTCAAATTAATCCAAACCAAATGTTTCATAATTAAGTTAAGTTTAGATTGGATTTATTCTTTAATGATAATTATTTGGGTTGAACAACTCTTACCACTTGAAATATTTAATGAAAAGTAATGTTAACCTAACCAATGAACACTCTTGACCAAAGGGTTCATTATTCTTATCTATTAGAGTTGCAAGGATATTTCTCATGAATTGGCCTCTCATGCGTGAATGCCTCATCATTCGAAATTTGAGTGGAAGATCGTCCACCCACAATGGATAGATCAAGCTACTTGTCTAGATACTTCACCCTTAAACTTTTTCTATTTCATTTTCTTTTTTTCTATTTATGTTATGTTCCTCTTTATTCAACCTAAAAAATCAAAATGAATATAGCTTAACGATACTCGTTTTCTTTCAAACTCACATACACCAAATTTTTTATACAGAAAAAATGAAAAAAAATAATAATAATAACGTTTTGGTTGAGTTGAGACAATGGAAATTTAAATTTAAGACTTGAGTGATAGATAATTAGGAATAATTAAAAGAGAATGATGGTGTCTTGTTCTTTTGAATTTGATCATGAAACTGAGTTACGCGTCAAGTTGCGATTGGTGAAAAGATGGGCATCTATTAGAAGGGCACTACGATTGAGTGACACGTGTGAAGTAAATGGACCCCACAATTAATAAAAGTGCTGTTCAAAGGACATTTTTTAAAAATTGTATGACAGAGCAAATAATAAGTCGACACGTGTGTGAATATGTCATCAGAGTTCCAGAAGATAAGGGACAATGAGATGGAAAGCTGAGTCTCTACTGCTACGGAAATAACCTACTTTCAGTGCCACGTGGCAGCCAGGAATAGCTAGGCTTCAGAAAAGACCTCCTCTTGAATCTTGTGTTGTGGGAGAGGAGAAGAGAAGAGGAACACATTCTCTTCTAAGTTCTAACAACGACAATGAAAAGACATCTTTTTCTTCTTTTTTACCTGTTGAAAATCTTTTTCTTTTTTGGTTAAATTAAGAAACTTGTGGTTTTAGAATAGTTTCTACTTGGTCTCTTCATGTGCAGAAGTTGTTTTAATTTCCTTCATTTACTTTTGGTTTAGCTTCTTCAAACTTTGTCTCTAGAGTTTTAAAAGTTTCAATTTGATATTTATAGTTTTGGTAAGGATCTCATAAATTGTCTTTGCTTAACGAAACGCTGTCATATTAGATGCGTGTTGTGTTTTCTATTTAAGTGACAATGAGCTGGTGTACTAGTTGATTGTACTAGAGTAGTGTTTCAAGGTACAAAATGGTTTATGAACCATTATTTTGTAAAGTTGTAATAAAATCATAGGAATTAAGTTTATATTTTTTTTATAACCCATAAGGATCCAAATCGAAGCTAAACTCAAACCATAGAAACTAAGTTGAAACTTTTTAAACCATAGAGACACCAACTTGAAATTATATTATTCAACCCATAAAGACCAAAATTTTAATTCAACATTTTCCTTTTTATTCTTTTTTATAGAAATGCAAAAACCAACATCTACGAAAGTTATTACAATTTGATAACATTTCTTGAATTTTTAATCAGTAATTACTCCCTTTAGACTTTTGAAATTGTGGTAATTATAAACTTAGCTATTATAACTTTAATAGTTGCAACTAGAAAAATGCACAACTATACCTTTAGATTTATAAATTTGATGTAATTTAACTAAACTTCTGATAGAGTTGTAATGATAGAATTTAATTGGAATGATTTTGTAATTTGAAGAATGTTGAATTAAATGCTTAGAGAAGAGAAATGTAACCCTCTCCATATTTAGTCAAATATGACTTGAAATTATCGTTTTTTTAAAATCTTTTTTATGTCTTAGTCTACCACTCTGCAATCACATGTACTTTGCTTTATCTTTTGTGTCCTTTCACTATTTAATGGTTTATAAATGTCAAACACATTTAGTAGTGAGTTGTGACATGTATCTCTATTTTTAACTGATTGAGAATATATGTCTTAACGAATTGAACCACCTTCTGTTATGGAAAACTATTCATTAATTATTAAAATACATTATGTCAAACAATATTAAATATTAGAAGTTAGAGTACCATGGCAATTTAATTGTGTAGGTACTTTCCATGAGAAGTACTCATTCTATTAATAATATATCACACCAGTTCTTTTCTGTGTATATGTATATATTACACCAGTACGAAACTTAGAATCATAATTTATTGTGGGAAAAAAAATAATTTTTACTCCTAAACTTGTCAAGTTGTATCAATTTTCACCATAACCTTTCAATTTTATCAAATTAATTGCACCTCAAACTTAGATAATTGTTGCAGTCTTAACTTTAAACTTTAAAAAATATTGCAATTTTAACCTTGTAATAAGTTCTCACTCCATAAACATTGTTAAAAGAAATTCTCTTATGTGTTTAATGAATTGTAAAATATATGCATGATACATAATTGATAAAATTTCAAAGAAAAGCAACATTAGATATCATTTTTCTTTGTTGAAACTTATAAATTTTGACAAAATTATTCAATAGTTAATTTGTGCATTGATCAAACATATTTTTGTGTAAACCTCGGTTTTATTGAAATTTATGAGTTTATGGAAATTTTTACGTTGCTTTCTGTTAAATTAGTGAGGTGAAGTAGCGGAAATTGAATCGAGGTTAAAAATTGCAACACTTATCTAAATTTAGAGCATAATTTGATGAAATAAAAAGATTCACTATTTATAATTATACAATATTACAAGTTGAGGGCTAAAAATTGTTGTCTTATCTAATTTATTTTTATAATCGATAATAAATAAAACTCACTATTTATAATTTTTATATTAGTCAATAATTTGTTGAAACCGAGTCTTCTTTTTAGAGCGTGGAAAGTTAGCTGAGTATTTATCAATGTAAATAATTAAAATTCTTAAGTATATTTTATATTTATCAATAATATATATAATTGATTCCGACACTTTTTAATGTATACTTGTTTCCTTAATTGTTTCAATATATACCCAAATTTCCCACAATTGTTTTTAACAAAAATTTAAATGGATTGTGAGGTTAAAATTTACGTGTTAAGAATCTACTCCGTTTTTAAGGAAAATTATTTTGGGAGACCGCAACAATGTACCTAACAATTTTGAATCGTTTGATGTATGAGAGAAAATTTGCAAAAGTATCTCAAATTTGTATCTATTAGTTATGAGGGAGCATACAAATGTTTGAATCTACATGAAACGGTTATTAAGAGACAATCATATTATAATGAGATTGAATAATTTTTTTTTATTTTTAAGAACTCTTTTTTTGAGTTCACACCGTTTTTAAGAACTATCCACTTATTTATGAGTCAATTATTTTCTTTCACTAAAGTGGACATAGCGTGTACTTTCGACCAAGATGTCAGAGGCTCGAATCTCCTCATCATCAATGTGGTTGAACTAATAAAAAACTATTTTCTTTCGAGGTTTAATCTAGGAATCTTTCATCTATATGCATATAAAAATAACATTGTACTTGTTTGAGATGTCTTTTTTCTTTTTCCTCCTCATATTTGTTAAGAACATTCTCATATAAAAAGAAAAACTTTTATCCTATTAGTACGGTTTGAAAGACCCAACGTTTATTTTTGCTAATAAAGATAAGATTAAATTATACAAAATATCTTGAAACTTTATAGTAGGTTTAATTTCAATTATGCCGCCTAGACTTTGAAAATTTTCATTTTAATCCTTAAACTTTGAAATTGTTCCAAAAAAATACGATTGACATGATTTGTTGATGACTAAAAATTAGAAAGCATACACAACATCATTTGCAACATCATTTATATAAATTGATATGGCAACTCATATGTAAACATTGATTTCTTGAATGATGTTTACAATATCTTTTTTTGTGGAAATGAAAGGTAACAACAATCTTAATATTTTATATAGTTGAAATTGAGTTATAAATGATGCTATTTACATCTTTCAATTTTTACAATTAGCCTTGCGTCAATTTCTATCTTTTGTGTTAACGGAAAAAATCTTCAAAAGTATTTTTTGGAACAATTTCAAAGTTCAAGGATTAAAATTGAACTTTTCAAAGTTCAAGAGCATAGTTGAAACCTACTCCCAAAATTCAGGAGTATTTTGTATAATTGAACCTAATGATAATTTGACAATCCTAAAAACACATGTTGTTGCTGACGAGAATTTAAGAAAATATTTGATCACGTTAAAATGAGAATTTGAAAATTGTATCAATATTTTCAAAACATCTAAAAAAAAAAAAAAAAAAAAACACCTCAGCATTTACTAGTAAGATTGGAGATACAAGAGAAATGTCATATTGATTAGAAGTAAAAAAGATTTTTGGTATATAAAAGATAATAGTCTTATTGGTACAAGATTTATTAAGTAGAAACCAAAAGTTAGATCATACCATTTTAAAAATATATGCAAACAATCTTTATCTTAACAAAACATTTCATTATCGTTCAATAGATAAAGCATTTATTACTCCACACTTTATATTTGTTAAACTAAAAAAGAGAAAGAAAACAAACAAACAATATCATAGTCGATAGATCCTTGTTTGAGCCAGGGGAGGATTGTTAAAGTTCGAATTTGTTATCACTTACAATTACAACAATCCTTTCATATATTTCAGAAGGATTAAAAAAAAGGTCATGTCCCCCAGCTTTAAAGAGAAGAAAAAAAAGGGGAGGGGGGGGGGAGGGGAAGAGAAAAAAAAATTGAGAAAGTTTGGTCCACGATGTAGAATTCTGAGACGTTTCACTTCTTCATCCAAATTATTCAATAAGGCAACCATTAGATGTGGATTTACTAATTTTCATGTTCCTAATAATAATTGAATATAAATTTAAGATATTTTTCTTTTTCCATCCAATGGTAAAAAGTTGCCAACCACATTGTGGCGGCCTCACGGAATAATTTCTTTCACTAATAGAGGCCACACCACACCCATTTTGTATCTCATAAAGTTGGAAAACGACAGTGGCAAGTTTAAGACACAAGAGAAAACTTGTCTGTCTGTCTGGCTGTCTATAATGTTTTAGTTTTAGAGAAATAGGGCTTTAATTTATGAATGCAACTCAGAGAAGAGAATTAGAAGGAATTCATCATCATGGGAAGGGGAAAAGTTGTGCTTGAGAGAATTGAGAACAAAGTGAACCGTCAAGTGACCTTCTCAAAGCGCAGAAATGGGTTGTTGAAGAAGGCCTATGAGCTCTCTGTGCTCTGTGATGTTGACGTTGGTCTCATCATCTTCTCAAGTCGTGGCAAGCTCTTCGAATTTGGCAGCAATGAGTTAGTATATTTCCTTTTTTTTTTCTGTCTCTCTCTTTCTTCTATTGTTTCATTTAATTTAACCCTTTTTTCCCTCTGATTTCTTTCTTGTTTTGCAATGGAAATTCACGTCCATGATCAGCATGAACAAGATCCTTGAAAGGTACCACCAGCGATGTTACAGCTCTGGATCAACCAGCAACCTTGATGAGAATGACATACAGGTTTAATTTTTTTTTTTTTTTTTTTTTTTTAAAACCAACCCACTTTGTGAAAGAACGATTATTTTGAAGAGGTAGAATGTAAAACAATTTCAATTGACCTTATAAGACATAGGGTTGTTATAAAAGAAAGAACTTTCTTTGTTTTTTTTTTTTTTTGTAACTTTTTTGAATCTGTTGCTGATGATGATCTACATCTTGAAATGCAGATAGAGGAGGTGTCAAAGCTGAGAGCCAAATATGAATCTCTTCAGCGTTCCCATAGGTTATAATTTATATTTGTTGTAAATACTGCAAATGAAGACCTTGATTTTGCTTGGAAATTAGGAAGCAATTATAATTCTTTTAATATTGCGTTTTTGATGTGTTTTGTGAATTTGAAGGAACTTTCTTGGAGAAGAACTTGAACCACTGAACCTAAAAGAGTTGCACAATCTTGAGAAACAGTTGGACAAAACTCTTTCACAAACTAGACAGCGGAAGGTAATTTATCAGTACGCACCCTTGACCTTCTAATCAGACACAAATCTGTATGAAATTCAGGATAAGGATTGGTTATTTTTCTTTCTTTTTTTTATTTATTATGTTGGAACCACAAATTCATTAGAATAATGATTCCTCTATTGAATAGTGTTTTTTCCTATTTGATTTTTTTTGTTTGGTCCATCTTCTTGGGTCGCTATCGGGAAACCCGGATTTGGTCCAATCCAAGATGATTAATCTGTCATATCTGAATTTTCAAGTTGATAAAGTTCAAATTTGTGGATTTTGTTGATTAGATTATAAACGAGTTACCAAAACAATATGGAAGGATTTCTCTAATTGGTTAGAGGTTGTGTGTATTTTATGTTCACCTTTTTTACTTTTTTTATACATGAAATGCTTTTCATTGTCAACAAACAGTGTTGAGAGAACGAATTAAATAATTAGATTTAATCAAATTAAAAAGGTTTTGTCTTTGGGTTTGATAGTGATTTAACTAAGCATAAAGGTATGCAGAAAGTTCTCCCCTCAAATACCTGTTTGGTGTTATTTTCTCACAATTTCTTATTTTTAGTGCACATATTTCAAATCTTATGAATAAAATTAATATTTGAAAATTATTGATAATATATAAAATAATTAAAAAAAAATTAAAGGTTTAAACTTTTAGGTCTATTAGTTGTTCAATCATTACTAAATCCAACAGCTCAAACATTAATTGGGAAGATTCTACCATGGGTTTGAATATAGAGAATGAAATGACACAATAAAGGTTCAAATAATTTGTTTGTACTCTAATATCATATAATTATATCAGATATTGAATGGCAGTGATGTAACCAATCATAGAAACCAAATGAACTCAGGGTATGGATGAATTGAAATGTGGCATGCCATTATTTTAAACGACACTTAATTCAAATGTTTTTTAAAATTTTAAATAGATCTCATGAAAGTTTAAAATTAAAATTATATCTATTTAGTTCTTGGTCTTTTAAAAAATTTCTATTAGGTCACACAAAGTTTAATTTTAGGTATAATTAACGCGTCATAAAAACATTAAACCACTGGAGTTAATAAATAGAACTTAATCATTAGATACAAAATTAAAAATTCAAAGACTAAACTCACCATTTAAACTTTTATATATGAAAATTATATATGAATTCAGATGGATGTTAATCATAGACATAAATATATGTTTGTTGTTAAATGCAGGCTGACATAATGCTTCAAAGATTAGCAGACTTGCACAAAATGGTAAGAACCAGGTTTTACAAAGTATATATATTATATATATGACATCCACTTTTTTTTTTCTTTTTTGAGTTGAACATATACATAACATACACTAAACATACATATAATGTGTACTTTTCTTAGGCTTGTTTGTAACATACTTGTCTTTGTGTTTTTTCAAGAAAGAAAAACAAAATCGTATTTGGTAATTGTTTCTTATTATAATTCTTTTTTTTTCATTGAAAACAAGAAACTAAGATGTATATATTTGATAATCCCTGTAATGTTTCTTTCTCTTTCAATTTTTTTTTTAAAAAAATTACATGAAAATTGATTTTTTTAAATAAAATATTTAATATTAGTATATTACATTTAATTTTTTTAATATTTATGATGCATTTTATAAGTAGAATTTTTTTAACAAAAAAAAAAACTTTTAATTATGTTTAAAGAAAAACTAGAAATAAGCAACTAGATTTTATTGTTTTCGATATATAATTATGCAAACATTTCATATAACAATAGGAAACAAGAAATAGAGAACCATTACAAAATGCTTATATTTTTCAATAATAAAAAAAAAAACAAACAAACAAACAAATGTTATCAAACAGACGTAACTTTCTATTTCTTTCAAGAAAATTATCAAACATGTTGAATTCATTGTGGAAAAAATTGTACACAATAAAATTTTCACATCAACTACAGCTTGAATGTTGAATTAATGGAGAGAATGTTGGAAATTCAATGTATAGTTGTTAAACCCTTCTACACCTGGGATTCCTAGTTACATTGCAATATTTTAGGCCCATTTGATAACAATTCCATTTTTTGTTTTTTGTTTTTGAAATGCAGGTTTGTTTCCTAACAATTTCTTTAGTACGATTTTCACCTTTATTAAAGAAAGATTAGATTTTTTAGTCAAATTCCAAAAACAAAAACTTTTTTTTTTTTTTTTTAAGTTTTCAAAACTTGACTTGGTTTTTGAGAAAACATTGTTAGATTGTTAGAAAGTAGATAACAAAATAAAGAAATTTATAGGTAGAAGTAATATTTATAAATTTAATTTTCAAAAACTAAATAGTCATCAAACGAGGCTTTAATTGTTTGCTAATTTCATGGTAGTTTAATAATAGTATACCAAGTATTACTATATATAGCATACTTAAACCTAACATTACCAATAGAATATTATGTGTTTTATAAGTTGAAAAAAAGGTTAAATAAATAAACAAGCATAGGAGATAAAATTAAAAAGTTCATTATACTATTCTTGGATTATGATAAGTTAAAGTAATGTTTGGATAAATTTATGTATTGATAAGACAAAAATGAATAATTCTAAATTGATGAATATAATCTAAAAAGAAAAAGGGGAAAAAGAAAAGCATCACATTCAATGCACATAGAAATGGACAAGTATGTAAAAGTGTGGTATGATTCAATTGAGATGAAATTAAAGAGGAAGTTATGTGTTTATTTTTTATTTGTTTGTGAGTAAGAAGTGACAAGCATTGGTTTTTTGAGACATGCAGGAGCAGGACCTTGGAGATCAGAATACTCAGCTCAAGTCAAAGGTTCTTCACTTCCTTTGTAAACTCCCTCCATCAGTACTATACATGCTTAATTTATATTATAATTTTTACAACATTTTTTTTTTAAATTTCTCATCTCAAATTAAAATATGAGATGAGGAATCCAACCAACCACCTCTAGCTAAAATAGATAGAGATGTCTTTTAACTCAGTTGTGTCAACTTTAAACTTCCTACATGCTTTTATTCCCACTCTTTCTTGGCTGTGAAAGTTTTTTTTTTCTTGGTTTTGAGATAGAACCCAATGTAATTTAATATGGTATCAGAGTCCATTAAGCCCAAACGGGTATTCGGTCCAAAAATTGAGATCCGACTAAATAATGGTAAATCCAAAGAGACACCATCTTAAGGGAGCATGTTGAGAATCTCACATTGAAAAAATGAAGAGGGGAGACCTCACAATTTACAAGATACATGGACTACTCCTCTCATTATCAATTGGTTTTGAGATGGAACTCCATGTAATCTAATACTTTATCTTGAAGGTCTTGACTTAGTAATGGATTTTTTTTTTCTTTTTTTAGTATTGTAATGGTTTTGTCTGGTTTCTTTGTATAAAATAGAACTTATAAAAAAAATCATCTACACCTATGATTTTTTTGTTTAAGTTCAGTTTGATAACGTTCTTTTGTTACTAGTTTTGTCTGGTTTCTTTTTTAGTTTTTTTTTTTTTTTTTTTTTGTGCTTCTAGTTTTTTTATTAGAAGAGAAAAAATCTAAACATATTTGATAACTTTTTTTTTTAAAAAAACCAAAATAGTTTTTTGACCATTTATTTTCTACCATTCAATAATTATCAAAATATCGTTTTAATATTTCAAATTATAAAAATCAAATTTAAAATTAGAAAGAGAGACGAATCAAAGAGAAAAAGAGTTATAAAGAGGGATGATTTAGAGAAAGGAAGATGTTTGGGGAGAGGAATAAGTTAGATAATGTTTTTTGAAGGTGGTGTGCAATAATCGTCCTTTGAGCTTTTGCTCTTTTTTTTTTTTTTTTAGCTTAACAACAAGTGGCCGGATGAGAAGATTTAAATTTCTAACATCTTAGTCGAGAGTATATATCATTACATAGTTAAGCTGGCATAGTTCTTTGGAGCTTAAATAGTAAGTTCAAATAAAAAAAGTAAAGACAAACATATTTATTGACGAAGAGCATAATAGAACAACATAATAAAAAAATTTATATATTAAAAAAAAATATAGTATACGAATAACCAAATAATAAAATATTTCAAGAACATAGATTTTTTTTTTTTTTAGAGAAATTGGGAAGAAGAAGGAGAGAGATTTCTTAATAGTATTTTCATAAAAAAGTTGGAAAAAAATAATAAAAAAGGGGGTCTTCAAAGTGCACAGTTGCATTGAAGCACGCTTCAGTGCGCCTTAGTAAGGGCATGCACCTTGCTCCGTACCCCTCATGTTTCTAGAAACTAGAAAGCATGCCTAGAAGCACTTTTTAAAACACAAACACTTGTTTTGTTAGATAGATGTTGAAGGAGAGACCTATATATATATATATATATATATAGGCTATAATTTAGATATAATAAAGATGTTAGGGTGAGTGACTTTGACTTATAAGAGAAAAATGCTAGTGAGAGATATACTAGGTAAAAAGAAGATATATCATAAAGAGATAGAGATTAGAGCAATAAAGATGTTAGTGAGAGATATAAATACCTATTTAGAATGACTTTCCAAAGTCCTTAAAAACATTTTTTTAACACTTAAAAATTATTTTTTAAACACGTGAAAAATCATTCCAAATAGACTATAAATTAAAAGATAGATATAATACAAGATGATCTTAAAACCCTCTAGTTTGATAAACTATGTACTTGAAGTATCATGATGACTAATTCGACAGAACTTAGAACTTAGAGTTAGTGTTGGAAATAAACCTCTCACTTCAACAACAAGAATAAGAAGAAAAATAACTGAAAAATTAAAAATAAAAACAAAATAAGAAACACAAGAATTAATTTAGAAAACTCCAAAATCGAAGAAAAAACCACGGACAGAAAGAAATGCTCCACTATGTGAAAAATTATTACAATCACATAGAATTCTCTCCCTGATCCTAATTACAAAGAAATAATTTTTCAAAGTTTTATACTATTCACTTAACTAGAGTTAAGTCATACTTAAAGTATTTTGAATTAAGATGATTTAAAACTAAAGTCATAGACTCATTTTATAGTACTTAAAGCTCATGACTTTTTTGTACATTTTCGATGTGGGACAACTATGTACTCTTTTAGTATATTGCCAAAAACTGTACAGTTAGTTCAGTTGATTGAAAAATATTTAACCAAACTAAACTTTTTGGCATCAGCTTGAAGAACAATGTATGCAGCAAAACGAAGATGGCCAGGGAGATCCAAACCAACAACTACTGAAGAATAATTATGAAGTTGTGGCAGATCCAAACATGAGCAGAAGGTATTTTTACAAACAAACAAACATATTTTTCTTAATAATTTGAAAAGCTGATGATGAATGAGCAAATGATTTTTGGGGTGTGGACTGTGTGTGTGTGAATGCAAAACACAGGTACTTTGATGCTCAAGAAGAAGAAGCCAGGGCCATGATGGGAGGGAGTAACTTAATCCCAGATTGGCTCCTATGATTCACATATATATTTCTATGGATGCTCCCCTAATTTATTTTCTATTCTTCATAATAAGATGATGGGGACCTTGAAATTATCTTGGTATAATTTAATAAATATGTCTCTTTGTTTTGAATTTGTGACTGGTACTTTTGGTGTAATATAAATACTACAAAATGCATATGTTCCCAAGCTATGTATATGTGGGTGATACTTTGATATGCTACAAATGCCTAATACTTTAATTTAGGTTTGATAAATGTACTACAAAATGTATATGCTCTCTTTTTTTTCTCTCCCTCTCTCGCCCTCTGGCACTCTAATTATGGCACAATCACTGACTGCATTTTTCTTCTCTAGGTGAAATGAATGTTAGGGATGCAAACATGATCTTAAGTTAGTTTAAAATAGTGATATTTGAACAATGGTGCATGAATAATTTTGAGAAAGTGATTATTACTGATTGTTATATCATATAATGTTAGAAGAAAGAGAATTATTGTCTTAGTAAGTGATATAAGAGTCAATTCATGTATTCCAAACTTAGCTATGTACATAGCGTTCTCAAATGTCGAACAAAAAGGGGCAAGCCTTAGCTATTTTAGTAAATTTGGTTTGTGCAGGCAGATGGTGGACTGAGAATGCATATGAAAGAAAAGAGATATGGACACTGAGTCTGTTGTCTATCCCTCATCCTCAAATACTTGAGTTAAACCAAGGCAAGGGTTTGTAATCTTGCTCTTTATTATTTACAATATATAGTAGTACAATGTTTACAACGATATTTAATGAGATCAAAACAGCATCACTAAAAAATAAAGGTAACTTGATCTACTTAACTTATATGACAATCTCAATCAAATGAAACTAAAGTAAACTGCGAAATAACAACATTTTTGGAATCAAAGCAAAGATTATTAGCCCTATCAAAAAATAAGAAATCAAAATCATGTTCAAAGTTCAATGCTTCAATCTCGAGCTCGCGAGGTAGAGATTGGGTAATGGTGAAGTGATACCTTAATGGGATCAGCTCAGCTCTCATATCCCTCTAAAATGGAGGACTCTAAAGAAAGAAATATCTTTTTTATGATATTTATGATATTATATAAACCAATTTACAGTAGGTGTTCATTTTTAGGTAGGAAATTTTAATGGATGGCTTATATACTTTTAGCAAAGCGAAATGGTTAAAGCATCTACCCTTGTCTTTCGGTAGAAGGTTCTAATTTCATAATTCCATCACATTTGCTGAAAAAAGAAAAAAGCTTATACTTTTTAAAATATTTGTAAATATATATATAATTTTAAAAAATAAAAAATAAATTACAGATATAGTATTTTTTTAAAAAAATATATATTGGTAAAATGTGATAATTTTTTAAAACAGGAAAATCCTAAAAATACTTAAATAGTAGTAATAAATATGTTTTTATTACACGTGATAGTTATTAATTAATGTAAAATGATGATTGGCATAAATATTAATTAACTATAATTATATCCATTACTGATTAAACCTACATATTGACTAACCATTGCCGTCAATTCCAACATAGCTTAGTGAATAAATACCGATTATTATCTCAAAAATCATTGAAATATATATCAATCAGTAAGTACCACTAATTTATCTATAAATTGCTTTATAGTTATCATTTATAATTTTGCAATATTTACAATTACTTCTTTTAAACTACTAGTTTTGTAATATTTTATCTAAATCAGCCTAGGTTTGCAACAACTTCTTTCATAAAATCAATTAATGACAAAAAATTTCAAATATAATCAAACCTGAAAGTTCAATTAATCACACGACAATTGATTTAAATGTAAATAAAGTATATAAAGTTAAATTGCAAGAGTTTCCTTAAAACTTTTAAGTTTTTGTCTAACTAGTCTTTGATCTACTTTCAAGGTCATTGTCATGTACTATTTTCGTTCAACATTCTAACAGTTTTTCTAAGGTAGTTCTGAAACATTTATGAAAGGTTAAGAGTAGTATTGTAACTTTGCAAAGAATATGAGTATTTTTTAAACAAGAGGCAAAGTTCATGGATATTTTTTAT
Source organism: Trichosanthes truncata (assembly GCA_033996785.1). Taxonomy (NCBI): domain Eukaryota; kingdom Viridiplantae; phylum Streptophyta; class Magnoliopsida; order Cucurbitales; family Cucurbitaceae; genus Trichosanthes; species Trichosanthes truncata. The sequence goes on from JAWPNB010000003.1 coordinate 89,773,745, forward strand.
AATTTAGCATTTTTTAAATTCACCGACCTATTAGATACAAAGTTGAAGATTTTTGGGTTCTATTAGACATAACATTTCATTTTTATATGTAATAGATCTATTAATTTTTAAAAAATTTGAATATGTCAGAGACTTATTAGATACAAAATTGAAAGTTCAGAGACCTATTGACATTTTTAAAGTTCAGGGACCTATTAGATATAAAATTGAAAGTTCAAAAACCTATTAAACACTTTTAAAGTTAATGGACCAAATAGACACAAACCTATATAAAGTTTTAAGGACTAAAGTTTAATTTAACCAAAGATCTCAAGAAATCGAATATTAATTTCTCAAGTTAAATTTGTAAAGGAGAAAACAAATAAAAATGGGGGTTTTGAGTTTTTATAAATAAAATACAACATAAGCAAATAATAAAGATAGATCAAATCTTACCAAAATTCAATTCAAATGCACGGTTTTATCCAATTGCAAAATTGATCATAGGCACACAAAACGTTTTAACTTAATTATGCAAGCACTTAGTCAACTTATTAGGAAACTCCAAAAAGTAACAAATTCCTTAAAGTCATTAACTCTAACAAACGTCAAAGTTAATGCTAATTACTTGAACAATTTTGACGAAACCGTTCCAAATTATTTAGATAAAAGCATTAAGTGCTTTGGAATGACTAAGATAACCAATTAGATAAAATAACTTTGATCTAATGAAGATGCTTCTTTAATTCCTAGAATTAAACATGCAAGGTATGCAATTATGGAAACACATAAAACACACACATGTAATAATCCTATTGCTACAAGGTTCGATCAACATGACAATTACGGATCACGCATCATGACTAGCAATCGAGCCGTCAATTCAATCAAAAATACATGCTCATAAAATAAACATAGGAATCAAAGAATACTTAAAGTACATTAAAGTACAAGCCTCACAACATTGCAATTGGCTGTAACCGACCTTTGAATTGGAAACAGTTACCTTAGCCGCTCATGATGACGTAGCCAAGGTTCATCATCGGTTTGATTTGATATAATAATTGTCTAAAGAGAAAAGGGAAAGGGGGTGTAAAAACTCTCTAAAAATGTGTAGGCCAAGAGGACAAAAGATGGATGTTAACCATAAAGTTAAAAGTTGTTTAAATAAGACAGGGTAGCATTTAGACTCTAAGGATAGCGTCGAGACGCCGCCTTCACAAATAAGGAACGAATCTAGCGAAATCTGGGTAGTGTCTAGACTCTTGAAATAGCGTCTCGACGCTAAGCGTCGAGGGTAGCCTATCCGCAGCGTTGAGTGAGCCTTGCTTCTTAAAATTTCCAGCGTCTAGATTCTTAATCTGGCTATGCAGCGGTGTCTTGACGCCCAAAACAGAGTCTAGATGCTCTGTACTCGACTCCTTTAACTTGGATGGCATCTCTCTTAGTTCGAATGCTTGAAATAGACCCGATTAGCTTCCTTTTAAGCCTAATTCATCCAAAGTCTTCCAAACAGCTATGCATTGCTCAATCTCTACAAAATAGACAAATAAACGCGTGAGGGCAACTAAACTGGCATGAAATAAGTTATAGGAATGAACTCTTCATCCCGCAACGGAAGCATTGGATCGTCTTTGATTTTATTTAAAATTGAACTAAAAATAATATTAATTAAGAAAACTTACTTTTGAGATTGTTCGCACGAGATTTTCGGAGAAATTTGATTCGTGGAATGAACTTGATTTTATTAAATTTGGATTAGTGTTACAGTCTCTAATATATATAATCCTCTGATGCTTTCTCTTAGAATGTAAACTCTAGTCTGAGGGCTGGCGAGCTTGTTCTCAGATGGAGGGAGATTGAATCTTCGATATGTAGTTGGTGAAGAGACGGTCAATTTGTTGAAGTCTTCCAGTCGTTGAATCTGAATTCTGAATCTTGGATCTTCCGAATTCTCTGGATTTTTCTGACTGAACTTGAAGCTTCTGAATTCTGACTCTTGAAGACTCTGAACTCTCTGGCTGAATGCTCTGGATTCTGACTCCTCTTAATGCCCCAAATGAAGGGTGGCTTCCTCTATTTATAGAGTTTGGTGGACCTTGTATGGGCTTAGGCTTGGTTGACTTTAGGCCCAACTTTTGGACTTGGGCTTATTTGGGTTTAATTCAATTCTTTTCAATAAATTTAAATTTGGCCCAATTCTTTTTTTAATGATCTCAGACTAAACTAACTTTGAGTCCAACTGCCATGTGTTATAATTTGATTGGACTGACTTAAGTCGTCTAAGGGATCAATACTAGACATGTGACATTATTTGATTCGCCAATTTTTCATGTCTTTAATTTAATTTTAGGACACGTGTAAATTTGTAATTGGCTTCAAATTTATTTTATCATTAATTTAAATTAATGACGTGGAAATTTGTGATTGGCCAAAATTTATTATTCAGCAGAGATAAATATGGAGAATATTCTGGCGGGTTTTTATCTCCTCCACAAAGTCTTCTTGATTATGACTCTAACACAAGATCAAAGCTTGTGAGAGTCTCTTGAAAGAAAATCCTCAAGGGATTGGAGAGGAGAAAGTCTAGAAAGAATTCTCTAATTCTCTATTTAAGAGATGTGAGTTCTATCAAGAATGTTCAATGGCTCACCCCTAGGGTCCTATTTATATTGGTCTAGAGAAGATAATTAAATAATATATTTTAATATCTAATATATTAAAATATTTATCTAACCAATTTGAATCTTATTGAAACCTTTTAAAATTCTCCTACGACATCTATTTCCTAATTTGAATCAAATTCAAATTTAATAAATATCTTTTCTTTAATGTATCTAATATACATTAATTATTTTAATATTTAATGTATCAAATACAATAAATATATTTTCCTCTTTTATATTTAATATATCCAATATATTAAATATTAATTTGAACACTTCAAATTAAATTTGAATATTTCAAATTTTTCTTTCAACTAAATTAATCTTTTATTGTTACGATGAGCTAGCAAGGGGACCTATGGACCTACAGATTATAAGCTCCAATGATACAAAATTAATAAATTAATCAATTTTCATTCATTAACTAGGGTCACTCCACTATAGACCTAAAGTTGCACTCTTATGCACTGTAAGACAAGTTTTATCCATTGATATAATCACTACATGCAAGTCGATCCTTCACGAGTTGTTCGTAATTACAGTTGGGTCAAAAGTCCGTTTTACCCCTATAATTACATTTTGCACCTTAAGTACCACTGATCCTCTAATGAACAATTTGTTTATGATCCAACCATAAACTAAATTCCTCTCGGGCTAGTGAGAGGGTGGGGCCCCATTAATCAAGTCTCGAAATCAACACTTAAATGAACTACTCATCTACTTACCCTATAAGGGAATGAGTGAATTCCATCTTGTGAGATTATGTTTCCAGCTCTCTATTTGGTCAAGTCCCCAAAATGGTAGACTTATTAAATCGGCAACAAAAGTCACTCTCACCCATGCAAATCAAAGAACAAGCCCTCACAAGCAGGAGTTCATAACTCACACAGGATTAAGATCGAGTCACATATGATCATCTTGATGAAATATTAATCTTCTCAATTAACGAATTTATAAAGAGATATTAAATATTTCGTAATCCAGTCTTATACAAACTCATTGTATAAGATACCCCCACTCACATGTTTCCACATGAACGATCTGGATCAAAACATTTGTAACTATTACAAAGTGGGTCGTATCAATAGTGTTATCAGGATAATGCATCCAACTTAATCCATATACTATGACTCTTTAGGTTATTTCTTGAACACAATCCTTCTGTATGTCAACCACATACTGTTCAAGATTACACTAATAACCTTGGATTTTTATATAATGGATAATATTATATTGCAAATAAAATAATCAAAATTATTATTAATTATTAAATAAATCATTAATTACGAGGCTTTAGGGCATAAATCCCAACAATAAGTTTATAAAGTAGCACTTTTACAGTGCTATCAATGGGCCGTATCAATAGTGTTACCAGAATAAAGCACCAAACTTTACCCATATACTAGGATATTTTAGGTTATTTCTTGAACACGATCCTCCCGTATGTTAACCACTTACTATTCAAGATTACACTAATAACCTTGGATTTTTCATATAACGAATAATATTATATTGCAAATAAAATAATCAAAATTATTATTAATTATTAAATAAATCATTAATTACGAGGCTTTAGGGCATAAATCCCAACAAAAATACCTTTGGGCCAAACAAGGAATGGAGGGGAGTTATTAACTCCTCTCAACTCCACTCCCCCCGACTCCTCAATCCAAACACCCCCATAGGGTTTGTATCTAAGCGTTGAGTCTACTTTGCCTTGAACTTTAAAAATGTCTAAGAGGTCTCTCAACTTTCAATTTTCAATCTAATAGATTTTTGACTTCAAAGACCTATTAGGTTTAAATAAAACTGAAAGTTGAGGGAACATTTTTAAAGTTCAAGTTCTACAAGACACAAAATTGAGAGTGTTTTCGAGTTCAACAATATGTGGGGTGAGAATTTGAACTTTTGATCTTTTCGCCCAGAATTTAATATTTTAACTAGTTCAATGTTTAGGTAGGTCACAAATTTGAAAGTTACACAAATTTGAGAGTTACTAAGGGCCTGTTTGGATTGCTTGTGAAAAAAAATGTTTTTCAAAAATTCATTTTCTTTTAAACATTTTTTATAAAAATCATTTAAAATAAAAACACTCGTATGTTTAGTTACATTTTCTCAAAAGTGCTTTTATACACAAGTTGTTTGGTTTGCTCTACACTCAAAATGCTTATACTAATGTCAAAATACTATAAAGGACAACTATTAAACATTATGAACTAAGTTCAAACTTGTATTTAAAACACTCATGTATGACAAGCTGACTATCGCCGGCCACTGCCGGAGGGGTTGCTGAAGTTGGCAACAAAGTTGTCGCTGGAGTGGTCGTTAGAGCGATCGTCGAGGTGGTCATCGGTTATGGTTGTTGGGGTGGTTGCCGAAGCGGTTGGGTTGCCAAGGTGGTCAGGTCACTAAGGTGATCATCGGAATGGTCGTGGTGGTTGGATTGTTGGGGTGGTTAGATCGCCAAGGTGGTCTCGTCACCAAAGTGATCGTGGTGGTCGGGTTGTTATGGTGGTTGGGTCACTAGGGTGATTGTTGGAGTGGTCGCCATGTGGACGTCGGCGGTGGTTGTTAGGTGGTCTTCGAAGTGGTTGTTCGGTGGTCGTCAGCGGTGGTTTTCAGGTCATCGGGTCGTCGGAGTGGTCATCGAAATGGTCATTGGGGTGGTCGAGTTGATGGAATGGTTGGGTCACTGAAGTAGTCACTATGTTGTCATCGGCGGTGATTGTCGGGTTGTCAGGTCACTAGAGTGGTTACTGAGGTGATCACCAGAGTGTATATCAAGGTGGTCGAGTTGCTAGGGTAGTCAGGTCACCGAAGTGGTCACTAGGTGGTCATTGGCATGTTAGTGACAACGACCCACGACATATCTCCATATTGGTATGATATTGTCCACTTTGGTCATAAGCCCTTATGATTTTGTTTTTGGTTTCACCTAAAAGGCCTCGTATCAATGGAGATAGTGTCTCCCACTTATATACTCATGATCTTCCCATTGTCTAACCAATGTAAGACTTTGGTCGCACTCCCAACAACCCTCCCCTCGAACAAAGTACCAACCGAGCCTCCTCTCAAATAATCATCTATCCGTTTAGCTCTTATCCTGGCCAACTCCTTTACCGGAGCAAGCCGCCAATCCGATAGAGCTCAACCAACGGACCCCACCATGACTATGCCTTCAAGGCTGACCTCTTTTGTTCGACACTCGAGGATTCTACCACATTGCTAAGTCAAGGGCATGGCTATGATACCACTTGTTAGGGACAACAACCCTCAACATATCTCCACATTGGTATGATATTGTCTACTTTGGGCATAAGCCCTCATGGCTTTACGTTTGGTTTCACCCAAAAGGCCTCATACCAATGGAGATAGTGTCCCTCACTTATGTACACATGATCTTCCCCTTGTCTAACCAATGTGAGACTTTGGTCGCACTCCCAACATGGCGGTGGTTGGGTGGTCGAGTTACTAGAGTGGTTGTAGGGGTGATCGTCGAGGTCGTCGAAGTGGTCACTTGGTCGTCAATGAGAGTTGTCGAGGTGGTCGTTAGCGGCGGATGCGAGGTGGTCGTTAGTGGCGGATGCCAGGTGGTCTGGTTGCTGGAGTGGACATTGGAGTGGTCGAGTTGCTTGAATGTCATCAAGTTGTCATCGGCGGTGGTTGGCAGTGGTCGAGTTGCTGGAGTAGTCGGCGGCGACAGTTGCCAAGTGGTGGGGTCACTAGAGTGATCAGGAGTGGACATAGGGGTGGTCAGGTTGTTGAGGTGGTCGGGTCGCTAGAGTGATTGTCGAGGTGGTTAGAGGCGACGGTTGTCGGGTGGTCGAGTTGCCAAGGTTATCAGGTCGCCGGAGTGATCGTTGGCAGTGATTGCGAGGTGTTTGAGTCGTCAAGGCAGTCGAGTCACGAGGGTGGTCGTTACAGTGGTCTCCATAGTTTTCGCCAGAGGTGGTTGTTAGCGATGGTCAGGCCACCGGAGTGATCACAGAGTTTGTCGTTAGTGGTGGTTGCTAGGTGGTCATCGGAGTTGTTGCCAGGGTGGTCTTGTCACCGGAGGAGGTCATCGGAGGGGCTGCGGAGTGGTCATCGAAGTTTTCACTAGTGGCGGTCGTCGGTGATGAGTGGCAGTGAGTGAGGTAGTGTGGGGGTATTTTGGTTATTTTCATATATCATGAAAATTTAGTAGAGATTACAAATTAAATATTTAAAAATATATATATTTTTTAAATTTAGTTTCAAGTGTTTCTCTCAAAATGACTTGCTCTCAAACTCATTTTTTAAAAAATTATTTTAAGTGGTTGTCAAACACTGCAAATTTTACAAAAATAATTTTTTTTTCCAAATTATGCACCTGAAAAGTTAAACCAAATCAACCCTAACAAAGTTTAGAAACAATTTCTTTGTCCATGTGCGCTGCAATTGGTCAACTCGCGGATGCAATTGAACCTCACGTTTCGTTTTGCCTGTGAAACTGAGCTTACTTTCCCCAACGCAGAAACCCAGTTTCCGAGATCTCGCCATCGCCATTTTTCGCAGTGAATAGACGCTTTAAGAAACTGGGTCTTTCGTTTGGATCAAATCCAGAATCCCTTTCTTTTGTTTTCGGAATAAATGGGTTCCGATCCCTTTCTTTTGCCCGAGATTGGTCCTGATGGCCTTGCCCGGGAAGCCCCTGTAATTGCCTACACTGAAAAGGTATTCGATCTTCCTTTTGGGCTGCAAGATTTTCTTAATTTAGCTCTTATTTTATCTCTCAATTTTGCTTATTTGTTATCGAATTATGTTACAGATAATCGAGGAAGGGCGTCTTCAATTGAGAAAGTACGAATTTCTTTCATTACCTTCTCGGATCTAGTTTCTCTCACATTATAACTTGCTTTTATGTATTTCTTTTGCTTATCATTGGTAAAGTAGAGTTATTCCTTGTTATTCTATCTTTCCTGTTCACGGAAATTTAAGTGTGGGGCGTTGTCCTAGTGTACATTCTTACATGGTAACGGATATGGATACGGTAAGTCTTTGTTTATATTTTATAATGTACAAGTATGCAATTAATGGTACTTGACTTGAGGAAGTCCTGAAGGAACCATCTTGGCTTAGTTAATAATTTTTTTTTCTTGGTGTATTACAAGTTTGAGCGTTCAATCGATGGAGAGGAACGAATGTCTAACCTCTAAGCTATGTTTAGGTTGATGGTTAATTGTGTTGAGATCAACGACCTAGTGAATTATAACTTGTAATGAGATTAAGTGGATGATCTCTACATAGAGAATTTTTATGTTTGGAAAAAATTTGTCATATCATTCTTATGTTTGAAGTTGATATAGATGAGTGAAGGATAGTCGTGAGGCAAATTTAGGGGGATGTTGATTGAGATTAATTGAGATATCAGAAGCTTAGTATCATAATGTGACAATCCACCTTTGATTATCTCATAGTGATATCTGAGACTGAGTTGATATTGGTTCCAACATTCATCTCGTGTTGCTGTAGCGGTAATGGTGGTTGTGATATTTAACACCAATATTTAACGTTGACAAATACGTAGAATAAGCAGTAGGATTACCACTTCGGTTTGGCTCTTGTTTATTATTCTGTACTCTGTAGACCACTCATTGGGAGTATTCTTTAATTAATCAACTTGATATAGAAGCTCTAGTTTGTCCTGAGATCTAGTGGGTAAATCGCTGAAGTTTGATTAAGCTAATAGGATCAATCATAGTTTTGAGAATGATTCCACATCAGAAACAAAAGGTGCCTTCAAATTGGCCTGTTACAACTCCAAGCATGAAATTAGTGAAATAAAGTTGTATACTCTGCATCAAGTTCGTTATTTTTCTCTTCTTACCCATGTCCTTAAATGGAAAATTTTGTTTATTGCTTGGTTTGTAATTTCATCCAGATATATTGAGGAGAATTATTCTAAAATCCGAGATGTTGAACGAGAGTTGGCAGATCTTACAATGGAGATGAAACTCACATCTGGGCCAAAAAAAGCAGGTTGAGCTTACTATCAGTTGTTTTATATTGATTATTGATTTTCATTAAATGGTTTGGCTTACCACCAAGCATGGTTGCATATCTTTAGCACTTGAACTTTTGCGGAAGAAAATAGAAATGTCAACAGAGAGAATACATGCAGCCAAGTTGAAGGAAGAACAAGCAAAGAAGGTTTGCCCCTTGTAAAACCTCTGTATTGAACTGTAACCTTGACTAGAAGTTTGCCATTTTGTGCCTGCCCACAAGTTTCACAATACTTTGTGATATTTCGAACCTAGAATTTAGGGGAAAACAAAATATGAAGGATTTATTCAACAGAATTGTTCTGTTCTTGCTAAATTTTAACCATTCTTCCATATTCTTGTCCAAAGTTCATGTCTTTGCATTTTTAATTCAGATGTTTGAAACTGCACATCGATAATATCATTCCAAAAAAAAAAAATGATAGGCAAGTTCTGTGAAAGTAGATTCTCATGTCTGCCATTTGTTTCTTCTTCTAACTGCATTTCACACAAACTATATCTCCCCTGGGACTTTTACAAAATGCAAAGTGTATCAACCAATTGCTTCTAAATTTTATTACACGAGTTTCATATAATACATTCATTTAGGTCTGCTTCTTAAAGATCGTTAATTAGTATTCAAGGAATTGAGTATGATGTTCTCTCTTCAGGTGTGGGAAGCGGCATCAAAGGTGGTGCAGGACGAAGAAGCAATTAAGCAAAAGCTGTGTGATGACTTGAATCATCTGGTACGTATTCTGCATTATATTTGCTTGTGTTAAAACTAATACAACTGCTTGATAGTATCATCGTATATTCTTAATAGGTTCAAGAAAGCAATAATTCACAGTTGACGAGACTGGAAGAACTAAAACGGCGAATGGAAGCTTTGAATTCAAATCGAGTATCAACCTCTGTTTCTAATGTAGGTCTTATATTAGATTGCATATAATGTCTCTTATTCAAATCACAACTATAATGGCTTCTTCTGCTGGTTAGCCATTAACATAGGCCCTGTTGAGATATGATGTAAAATATATGGTTTTTAGGTTACACAGACACAGGAAGGCAAAACAATGGGAAGTGGTCAGAATAGCAGAGCTGCGGATTCTTCTGGAGTTCCTACATCAACAGAAACAGGTGCAAAAGCAAATGAAAATGCCCCAACTCAAGGAACCATTGGCAGTGGTGATGCTCCAGTTGTGAATGGTCAAAACCCAAAGCCCCATTCTGAGACAGAAGGAAGAGGGAAAAAGAAAAACCAGTTTCATGGAAGAGGGAAGGGAATTGGGGCAGTGCCTAAAGGAAGAAGCTCTGCAGATTCTGGCTGGACTGGCTCTGGGTTTGATGTGGATGGTAGGGCATGAGCTTAAGCACTAAATTATCAAGTTTCAAATTGTCAATATCAATATTAAATTCAATCAACTGTCAAAATGGTTCTTTTATTTAAAACAACAAAAAATAACAAGTTTAAAGGCTGGAATAGAAATTATACTTTTAGCCTCCAGTTTTATAGTTTGATATCGTTTCTGTGTCGTCACTAACTGGCCTGTTAAGTTGATTCTTCTATTAATGATATTTGACCCAAGTACTGGTGACCTAAGAAGAGTATTTGAGCTAGTAACTATATCTGTCATGTTTTTTTACTGAAATATTTGGCTTGAAATAAATTATCAGATTAAGGAATAAATTAACTATAGTTTGGCTGTGAAACTAAATGAGCCCTTCATTTTTTGTTTTTTTTCTTTTAAAACAACAAATGTACATGTATGGAAATTTAAACTTCTGACTTCGAAGAAAAGAGTACATGTCAATTACTGTTGAACTATGTTCATGTTGGCAAATGAACTCTTAATTTGATGATAGAAAGTATAATTAGTTGATTGGATGTCATGACAGATTTAGGGTATGTTTGGAAGTGTTTTTAGTTATTTGTGAAGCCTAAAAAGTACTTTTTTCCTCACACTCATTATGTTTGAGAATAATATAAAAGTGTTTATAGAAAAAGGAAAAAAAAAACACTTTACAAGTTTTTGGTGAAAATCATTTTAAAAATACTTTTTAAGTTTAAAAATCAAATCAAACACTTTTTACTAAATACTTATTATTAAAGTATATTTGTTAAAAGCACTTATTGTATAATCACTCACAAAACACACCATTGGGTAAAATAATTGGATGCAGTTGCTATACATTGTACTTGTTCCCTCTAAATCATTGGATATATGGTTAAATTTATAACCTTTGTTCCTCTAGTCTATAAAGAAAGTCAAAACTTGATGTTTGTCGCTATTATTTAAATGTAATGTCAATTAAATATAACTTATCACATCAAATTAAAACTAGTTAGAAATAAGCGAACTGTCAAATCATCATAACTAGCATTCATCTTAGCTCGTTAGTTACAAACCAACATGCGATCATTATTCATTACACATCTTTTATCCATAAAACTATTCAACTTAGTTATATTATCCTCAGAAAATTTCTATATAATTCAATATTCTCACTTAAAAATAAATAAATGAGCTATTTTGAACATGAATTATAATAACTTGTAGAGTACTTTTCATTCAAAATATAGACTAATATAATTTTAGATTAAATAATTCTGCATTTTAAATAATATTATATAATTTTATAGACTATTATAATTTATGTTATTATAACTCAATTAGCACCCGAAACATTTCCAAAGTTTCTATTTTTTTACATGTATGTTCGAACTTCAAGTACTCATCACTGTTTCTAAGTTTATCGTTCGTCAACTTGTCAAAGTAAAAGTCGGCAACATTATTATTGCAGTTGAATTTTTTTAGTGTATAGCAGATGATTGCTTTGCAGCAAAACAGAGAAATATGTTAGGTTTTGGACCAGCCATTTATGAAGAGTTGTTGGGAAAAATACTATAAGGCAGTCAATTCAAAATGGGAACACACATAATTACATTAAAAGGCTCCATTTATTAATTACTATAATTTTGTAAAAACTTCCAATTGAAGCAAAGCTACCTAAATTATTACTGAGCCATCATTTATTTCCTAGAAATTAGATCTTATGGGACCTCTCCAACTACACTGAGATTATGCATTAAACTTTGAGAATAATTTCTTAATAATAATTGACATGCCCCATCATTGGATGTTCAACCCTTATGAAATTTTGATAAATCATTCTGAATTATGTTTTTTTTTTTTTTTGAAAAAATAATAACAATGGGCGTCTAGATTTAAATTCAAAAGAGGCACATTATTTTATAAATTTGCTCATTAATGACATTTAGTTTATAAAAAAGTGAGGCGAACTTTAAATACAGGATATGATTTAAGATGGGGAAGTTGAAGTCAAACCTGTGAGATGCCTTTAATAAGTATTACTTATATTTAGAACTATTTAATGTTTTCTGTTATTCAAAATCGAGCTTGATTACAATGTTCGCATTTTTTTTTTCAATTTTTACTAAATATAAATGTATGGGGCATGTCAATAAGTAAACTAAAAAATGCAATGTTTAACTATTTTACATGAAAATAAGTAAAGTAAAAAAGGAGAAGAGGATTGAAATTAAACATATGTAAGAAATATTTCTAAACTTGGTTAAATGGTAAGTTTAGTTCACAAACTTCACAGTTTGTGTTTATTAGTTCTTGTACCTTTAAGAGAAGAAAAAAATTAATAGGTCTTTGAATTTTTAGGATTGTGTCTTTCTAGTTCTTATGCTCTACAATAATTTTAATACGTCTATGAGTTCATTTCGTTAAACTCAACTAATTTAATGCTCACGTCACCAAACATCTAAAATCTAGATATAATCAACATGTCACATTATCCTTCAATAAAACGATTAATATCTTAGGTAAGTGTTAAACTGACAAACTTAAGGACAAAAAACCTATCAAATACAAAATTTCTAAATTGAAAGTTCAAGAGCTTATTATTATTTTTTTTAAAAAATAAAGACCGAGTAAATACAACTCTGAACTTCAAATTTCTAATTTAATTTATAAATCTATTACAATTCTTTTAGTGCTTAAACAATTTACATAAATAGCACAACATCTAAATATGCTCTTTCAAATATAGCAAGAAGTGTGAAATTTTATACTAATAGCACAATCAACCCCTAACTCAAATTCAAATATAGATAAAATACCATATAACAAAAGTTAAATTTACGTTATATTTGTAAAAAATTTAAAAGCTATAGAAATTTCTGTTAAATAAAACTCTTTAATTAGAAATTTTATGATCCCATCTCAAAAATTCAAATTTTAATAACACATGGTATATTTACACATACACACATAATCAAGTTTCAAATTTTGATTATCAATTAAAAAATGTTGATTACAGTATCTAATTACTATTTTAAATGAAATTAAACAAACTAAAAAAAAATCAACATAAACATAAACATAACTCAACTGATATAAAGCATGTACCTCGATTAAAAGGTTAGAGGTTTAAATCTTCCACCCGACACATTGTCAAAATAAAAAAGTAAACTAAAAAAATATATAATTCTCACAAATTTAATCCAAACTTTCAAGTACGTACGTGTATCTATTTGGACCCATTACAACTCTTTTTACTGATTAAAATAAAACCATTTCATTCAAATAATGTTGATGATCCCGTCTGAAAATTTCAAATAAAACATCATTATTGATGGCACAATTAATTAAACAAGTGCAACATCATAATTGATTATTGAACTCAATTATATTAAGCATTCAAAGAGCTCAGAGGTGTTTTTTTTTTTTTTTTTTCATTTATTTCAAATATATATTATGAAGTTGGATTGGGGCATATAATTAAAATCCCCACACGTGACCAAGATCTCAGCCTAACGTAAACTTAAGGCACATGAAGTTTTATGTTTTGAATTTTCCCGCTCGATTTTATGAATTAGTTGATTTATACATTGGGTTATAATGTAGGGACATTAATGTTTAATTTATTGTCCAAAATGTTTCATGCCATGCCAATTTTTTTTGTGTATTTGGACAGCATCCAAAATCATATAATGCCACCACGTGACTTTGTACTCCATTAATGTCACCTTCCCAATTTTAAAACCTTTGTCACCATCTCTACTACATACTTATAACTTACATATATACGCGTGTATATATAGATTATTATATCTTACAATAACTTTTATATCGATTTTTTTTAGTATATTTTAATTTGACCTGAATTTTAAAATGTGTTGGTAGGAGGAGAGAATGAAAAATGGGGGAGAGAGAGAGGCTTGAACAATGAGAGAGAGAAGGAAGATTAAAGATTTTAGGTTTTAAAGTTGATTATAAGTAAATTAATGGAATTGGTTTTTTTTTTTTTTTTTTTGCACCAGGTTAAATTACAAGTTTAGTCTCTGAACTTTTAGCTTTGTGTTCATTTGGTATTTAAAATTTAAAATGTCTAATACGTTCTTGAACTTTAAAAAATGTCTAATAGGTCTTTAAACTTTTAATTTTGTATTCAATAGGTCTTTGAGTTTTCAATTTCAAGTCTAATATGTCATTGACCTATTTGACATTTTTTTAAAAATTCATTGACCTACTAGATACAAAATTAAAAGTTTAGGGGTCCTATTAAACATAAAATTTTATATCTAATAGATTAGTTAATTTTAAAAAATTTCAGATATGTTAAGGATCTATTAGATATAAAATTGAAAGTTGAAGGGCTTATTAGACACTTTTTAAAATTTAAGGACTAACCTTGTAATTTAACCTAATCAATTTCTAACTTTGTAGCTCATAAAATGCCGAAGGTAGCAGCTAATTAAGTTTTAATCATGTTCTAGGAGTTTCTAACTTCATATCGTGGCTTGTTAATGCATCCATAAGAGAGACTTTTATTTAAGTCACATAAGTACATTCAACCTAAAATAAAAAAGATTAAATTACAAGTTTAGTCCTTTAAACTTTAGAATTTGTGTCTATATGGTCCCAAAATTTTAAAAAATGTTTAATAGATCTATGAACTTTTAAGTTTGTGTCTCATAGGTTTATAAACTTTGAAAAAATGTCTATTAAGTTTCTGAACTTTCAATTTTGTGTTTAATAAATCTCTAACATATTTCAAAGTTCTAAAAAGTAATTGTTCCATTAGATATAAAATTAAATTTTATGACTTTCAATTTTGTGTCCAATACATCTGTAAATTTTAAAAAATATTGATAGGTTAAGGATCTATTAGACACAAAATTGAAAATTAAGGGACCTATTGGATACAAGATTAAAAATTCAAAGATTTATTAGATACTTTTTAAAGTTCGGGGACCAAGTAGACACAAACTTAAAAGCTTAGAGACTAAACTTGTAATCAAACCAAATAAATTAGAATGACAAGTTATATTTCTTATCTTGAATTTTCAATTTTTTTTTTTTGCAAAGGGAAAATTTATGTAAATAAACAATAAACTGCATATTTGCAACATCGAAGTCCACATCATGATGCGGTAAGGCAAGCGCTCAGCCACTGCACCAGGTAAGTGTTTTAATTTTTAAAATTTTGATTTAATTAGTGAGTTTTTAGAAATAGTACCATTTATTTTTTCTGTCAAACTTTTATTAATTATTATAATGAAAAACTTGTAACTTAACTAGATAATTTTTTTGTATTAATTTTATAATATTAATGATGCTCATGTGTGACATTATTAAAAATTATTCCCACTCATACTGTCTCTGACTCTTGTTATATATAATTTAGCCCCCTTCTGAAATTCACTGTTTTTCAGCAACCTCCTCTATTTTTTCCATTTTAAAGATTTGTAGTCATGGAATTATTGTTATTTTAAATCTCAAAGTTGGATTCAAATTGCTGGGGCAACATTTAGTTTTGGAGTTCAGACTCTGCACTTTGCTTTATTTCCAAGTTAATTACACCCAGTGTGCTGTCACACTTTTGTCCTGTAACCTTTTTAATTATTCCATTTTTGCCTATTTATTTATTTATTTATCGTGGCCACATGTCGGCCATATCTTATCCACATTGGACACTAAACCTTAAATTACTTCTCTGCATTCACAATCCGCAGACCTTTACTTATTGTCTCTATTATTTTAATCTTTGGATATATATATATATATATATAATAATTTGGTATAAGTGAATGTGGTAAATTTAAATTTGCAACGGTAGTTTAATATTTAATGAAAAACTTTGTCCATAAAACTATCATCCACATATTATCATTCTAAATTTAAATAAACTATATTTTAGTGTAACTTTTTTTTCCTTAGAATATAATATATGGACTATTATTAATGTCTCAACTAATTGAATTATATTTATAACTTACTATCACACTCTTTTATATTGGATTCTTAATACATGGATATATATAGGTGAGTACTATAAAAATGCTATACCTAGCAAAATTTCGAAATCACCTACCTCATCCATTCTAATAAAAGATGGATGATAATTTATAAAGAACTTATTCTATTTTATTCAACTACATTGCACATTAGTTTTTGATAAACTATAATAAACAATGAATTGTTAGAAATCCCAAAAATTTCAGCAATTTGAAATCCTTTCTCATATATGCTAAGGTAACCCTAATAAGAAAACAATGTACAAATTAAAGGTGGCCCATGAATCTCTGTGTTGTCAGCATTTGTATTAAGGATATATATAAATTTATAAAGGTTTAGCGACTTTAAGTTGGCTTGAAAAGGCACAATATTAATATAAATTTGTTAGGATGATCTCATCTTTTAATGATTGTCTCTTTCTTATTACTTTTTATCATCAAATCCTCCCAACAAAATCTATTGAACTTCGTTACCTTTCTTGCGCTTTCCTAGTTTTTATTTATTTATTTTATTTTTTAAATTATAATCTCCTCGCACTACACCCCACAAACACAAATACCCATTTTAATTTCAAATTAATATTATTCACATATCTCATTTGAATTATTAATAAACTTGGTAACACATCCAATTTTAGCTATGGACAAAAAAAAACAAACGAATTGGAATTGGACCAATAAAACAGTGCTTTAAAATATTAATTTACACTATTTATGATATGGGTTATAAATATTTTCCCTCTCTACCACATAAATAGCCTCTCTTTTTTTTCTTTTTTTCTTTTTTTTTCTCTTTTTGTAATTTTGGGGAATTTAGAGAGAGAAATAAAATTTGTACAGGGGAGGACGGAGGAGGAGGAATGGGATTCCTCCGCCAAAAAATACTGTCTTTTTCAGAACCGAAAAATCTGAGTGTTTGTCTGGTGGGTCAACAATCCACGTGTAACTTCGACGCTGCATTTTAACCCCAGCTATGGGTCCCAACCATCCAAGTGGCATCTCCCACGTGAATATCCCACGTGATTCTCCTGCCATATCTGTCTGCACCATCTAAACGACACCGTCTTTAACCTCCTCAACAAAACGCACCGTTTCATTCAAAAGCTCCTCCACGACCCACTCCTCAATCTCTTTCACTATCCCTTCACCTTCCTCCTCAAATCCAATCCCCAAAATGTTCAAATCTTTTTCAATTATCCCATCTATGTCCTCCAACACCTCACACTTGGCACGTGGGAAGTTTCTAACTTTCTCGCACAATTTCTCCACCACCTCCGGCCACCGCTCCGCCGCCGGCCGTCGGTACGGCCTAGTTTCGACGTACGGCTTCAGCAACTCTTCGACCAAGTGGGAGAGTAATTTTCTATGGGAAAATGAAACATTATAATGGGTGTTGTAATTTTCAAGGAAATTAACGGAGGAGTACAATGAAGAGAAAGTAGTAGTACTACGGCGGAGGAGTATTTGTCTAACGTACTCCAGCTCTGCCGTGATGTCGTGGTTGTTACGGCGGTCGGCGGCGGAGGCGGTTGTGATGTGATGTTTGGGGGCGTTGTTGTTGATATTATTATTGGGTGGTAATTGGATGACGTGGTGGTGATGATGAATAATTGGAATGTGGGTTTGGTGGTTGGATGACTGCAAGTATCGTTTTGATTCTTTATCGCCTGTCTGACCTGCAGCTTGATTCCGATTGCACGGTGACTGTAAAAATAAAAAATAAAAAAAGGGTACAATTAAAGAAGATGAAAACAGACATAACAACAAAATTCAATTACTTTGTTTGAACCAAAATTATATGTCGAAGTTGAGACACCAAAATAGATATTTTTAAGATTTGGAAAGCGAAACGATAATTTGTAAAAAAATTAAAAACTAAAACAAAATTTAACCAATTTGAAAAAGATATGATAAGGTAGAACATGTCACCCACACGCACATGCATATGGGTTTTAGAAATTTAGATGACGCAAAAAGGTAAAAAAATAATATTAATAATAAAGAAAACCAAATTTACCTGCATTGGAGTTGGTTTAATGGGCGAGGAAAATGGAGGGTCTTTCTTCATCACAACGGTCGGAACAGAACTAAAGCTCAGAAGCTCATTGGACAATGGAGTTTTCTTAGACTTCTTAAGAGGACTGTCAATGGCGGCCTTCGTGATTCTCGACGGTACCACAAAAGGCTCCTCTTGCTTGTTACCCTTCTTCAACGCCACCTTCGGCTTCACCTTCTGCTTCGGCTTCATCCCTAAACCACCTTCTTTAATGGCCTCAACTTTCGTACTCGCTTTGTTCAAATTCTTCGGCTCCAAAACTCTCAGTCTCGGAGATATTGAAGAAGAAGAAGAAGATAATACCTTTTTGGGTTTTGTTTGGTTAATAATCACTTCTTGATCTCTTCTTTTGTAATTCGTGATATCGTTGAGACCAGTTTTTCTACTCACAGTTTCTTTGATTTGCTTCACGATTTCTTTAGCGTAATGGCTTGGACTTGGACTTGCGTTTTCTTTATCGTAATTAGGGATTTGAAGTGAGAGGCGATGGTGATAATTTTCGACATTTGATTTTCTTTCACAAGATGTTCTTGGGGTTTCTGGCAATGAACGAGAGCCCATCAAATGATTGGCTGCTTTAGGCTTTTGAAGAATTGGGTACATTGGAGAAGTTGAAGCTGAAGCTGTTCTTGGTGTGGTGGAAGAAGGAGAGTTGGATTGAGGAAGAAGATCCAGACCCATTAATCTCGCCACTAAAGTTGGCGTCTTGGTGCTCGGAGAGTTTCCGGGCAAATTCTCGTTTGAATTCACTGGCGATCCTTTGATTCCACTTTTGGTTTTGATTTGAACAATGCCCTTCTGCAATTCCAACTAAATTTGTTGAACATTTCGAACTGGATTATCGTATTTGAATATAGATCGAATTTTCTCGAGAAGATAAATCAAATTAATTACTACTTACTGGGAAATGTAGACCATCTTGTTTTTGTTTTGGAGTACATGATAACGGAGATTCTTCGTCTGATTCCAGACTGTTTCGTGGTGCTTCAGTACCTGAATTTTTCACACAGACCCATTACTCAAAATCCAATTTTTTAAAAACCCGATTTTTTTTCCCTGAATTTATAGAGAGAGATTAGAAAAAGATCAGAGCAGACCTATAGAGAAAGATTAGAGAGAGAGAGAGAAAATTAAAGAAGAACCTGTGGAAATATGGTCATCTAGTGGAGGAGAAATGGGGTTGAGAGAAACAGGAGATTGATCAGGAGGGTGATGATGTTGATTCAAAGGATGAAAATCAAAGAGCTGAAAAACAGCACACATACAGCCAGCAGAAGTAGAAGAATTAGAAGCTTCATCAAAACCATTATTATTTCTGAGTCTTGTAGTAGAGGCTGTGGCTGTTCTTCCATGTCCACTCCAATACCTTTGCTTCCCCATAATCGGCAAGGCAAAGCACTCTCTCTTTAGAGCTTCAATTATGATCAGCAAATAGAAAGAAAGAAAGAAGAATTGTTTGTTATATAGAAAAAAAGAAAGAGGTTCATAAAAAAAATGTCAGAAAGTTGGGAACTTTATCTCTCTCTCATGAGAAGTAAATAAAAGAGAAAGAGAGAGAAAAGAAAAGGCAAAGAGATTCTGCAGTGGAAGCGAAAAAAACGGATCAAATGAAGCATATTTATATAACGCAGCAACAATATTAGAATTCAGGAATTTAAGTACACCTACATAACTACAAGTATGATCCGTTGTTGTTCTCAGTACTACTCTCTCTCTAAATTTCTCTCTCTCTTTGTTACTTTTTTACACTCACTCCCAAGTTTTACCGCACTCAAACCCAAAAAAACCATAACCTTTTTTTTCCCTTTGAGTTTCTGTTTTTTTTTAATCTCTCTTTTTCTTTGTGTCTTGTCTAGGGAATTGAAATGGCTTAAAATACGTTGGTGAACGTACACTTGGTTGGCTTTGCAGTTTGCAGACGTGGCCCGGGAAAGCTGTATTATATAAAATAATATTATGGTTTTTGTTTTGATTAAATTTTAATTGCTTTAACTAAGTCATTTGGTCATTTACTATATATGTAGCTAGTTGTTTGCTTGTTTATTTTAAAAGGCATATGCTATGCTACATATCTAGAATAATTTCAAACTTTGAATCTGAAAATATGATTAAGTTTTTGTTGGTCTAGTTGATTAATTCAAATTGGAAGATTTATCTTTCGTTTATTTTAATGATATCGTTAAAAAAAGTATAACAAATTGTTTGGTTTTATTATGATGTAACTAATAAATTTCTTGAGTATGGTAATGATCTAATATGGTATTAGAATTGAAAACCTTGAGTTTCAAGAATTTAGCCTTATTTAGTTTTAGAAAAAGAAATTTGACTTTCAATGAAAATAATTAACTTGAAAATCCAAGTATTGAAAAGGAATTATTTGGTAAATTAGGTACAAAATTGATGATATATTATCATTTCTAGAAAGATTTGGATCTGAATGCAAACCTTCGAAGATATGATAGAAGGTTGATGATAAATAATACATATTAAACTCATTCTCACTTAATATTTGTATGATGTTATTTATATCATGATGGGAGCGGCAAAAGAAAAAAATTGTCGTTATTCGGCGTTTTAAATCTCTTATTATTATTATTATTTTGCTTGAAGTTTAAATTATTTAATTTGAGTTTTTTTTTTTAAAGATCTATGTCTAGAATCTATATTTTGAGGATAAATTGATATGGTAAGGACTTAGAATCTCATCCAATGTCCAACAACTTTGAATTGGAACAGCGAGAGAGTATTTTTTATTTGTTTCCTTAGTTTGTTGTTTTTCCTTGTTAGGTATACAGATCGGACCTACAATAATTAAACCAAGGACATCTCAAAATATTCGCTATATAATGATTATTATACTTTAAAAAAAAAACATTATGCACTCAAATTTTAATTCAAGTTGTATAATTGATCTCTTTCATTTTATATATATTATTTTATTACCATATGTAAAAGCACGTAGAACTTTTAATATGAACTCACTTATATTTCTAATAAATCATTCTTTAAAGGAGAATTGTAATGGGTAACAAAAAATATTAAGATATTTGTAAATATCAGTAAACTGATATATACTTAAAATGAAGTATATTAGTAATATATTATTGATATACTACTGATACATTTCTTTTAGATATATTCATTAAATGATATACTCTATATATATTCGTAGCATATCAGGGATATTTTTCATATTGATATATATCATTAATATACTTTATTTTAGATATGTTCATTTCACTGATATACGTAACATTGAGTATATCAACAGTACATCAATGAAATGAACATATATCATATGCGAGTTATTGATATACTCTTGATCAACTTCATATATGATATACTCTATGTTAGGTATATTGTTGGTCTATTAGCAGTATATCATTGATAGACTACTGACAAACTTCATATTGAACAACGACCGTGAGAAATAAAGTATATTAGTAGTGCACCAATGATATAGTCTATATTATGTATATATCATATGCGAGTTACTGATATACTCATGATCAACTTCATATAAGTATATCAGTAGTATATCAGTAGTATATCAATGAGATTTACTCTTTATTAGGTATATTGTTAGTCTATCAGTAGTATATCATTGATAGACTACTGATATACTTCATATTGAAAAACGTGTGTGAAAAATATAGGGATATTTTTGACTTTTCGTTCTGTAGTTTTGGCTGAGCCCTTTTTTTTTTTGCTACTTTTGCAAATTGGATCAACAGGTGATGTGGCTGCAATTTTTGTATCTTTTTTTACTATTCATGCAAGTGGCCATTCTTAAAAAAAAAAATAGCATATTTACAAATGGCGGATCTATTTTGTTAAAATTAATATGGTTTAGAAAACATAAAGGAATACAATATTTATTTTTTTTTTATCAAAAAAGAGAGAGAGAAATTAATAAAAATCAGGTTACGTTTCAATAAAAAATTAATGTGGTTGGAAAATTGGATTAACTAATTTTAATCATAACAAGTTTTTGCATAAAATGGGTGGAAAATATTTTCCTTTATAGTTATATAGGAATTAGAAATGGTAAAAAAAAGTTAGAACTCCATAATTTTTAAGATTTTTGAGAACTACTTCTAAAATTTTCATAAGTGAAAGAAAAAGTTTTGTATGTCACACTTTTACCTTTCCTTTATTTATTAAAAATTATAGGTTAATTTATATTTTTTTAATTCTTTTTTTAGTTAAATTTAAATTTTTATCAACCATTATAGATTTGCAACAGTTCTAATTTATTTGTTTTGAAATTTTTGGTTAATTTTTACTATTTCTTACATCTTATTATTAAAAAGTTAGTTAACTAATTAATTAATTAACCTTTATATGAAAGTATAGTTAATGAATAGTAACTTACTCAACTAAATTTACCAAATTAAATATATTGTTGTTAAAAAATCCATTACATTGACTTAATATCTATTTTTGTCATTTTAAGTTCAATACTTCAATTAAATACTTTAAAAAAAATTGTGTAACTTTTGTAGGAAGATTGTTAAAAAAATAAAGATTTTTTTTTTAAATTTTATTTGTTCATAATAAGTAGGTTCAAATAATTTTCATATACTTTTTATTAATACTTTTTAAAATATTTTTATTTATCTAAAATAAATTATTCTTATCAATTGCTCTTTTAACAGTTAAATAATTAATTATTATTGATAATTAATGGTTAATGGCACACTTTATAAATTTAAAAATTAAAAAAAACCATAATTAGTCTTAGAATGTTTTTCTTCCAACATTCTCTTTTAATGTATATCATAGATATAGTAATAAGTGTTCAATCATGCATGGTTTAGAAAAGGAATCAAATCAAGTTCAAAAGCTTGACACTAGAGTTTGATAGACAGGGAAGCTTTTTCTTTTTGTGTTGCATCCAAACAAGATTTTATGAGAAAAAAGTATATGTAAAGATCAAATGAAAGTGTGATAATAAAGATAGACAAAAGTATGTGATTTAAAGGGGGAAGGAATAATATATATTATAGTTTGGGAAATGCATGTGAATGTAGGGTAGGAAGGGACTTGTTTGGATATGAGACATGAGAAGGCAGAAAGAGGGATATGGAGGACAGTGTTAACCTGTAAAGTGGTCAGTTTGGATCCCACTTACAAACACAGAGATTCACATCTTATTGCATTGGACCACAATTAATTTTTTCCATTCTTCTTATTTTCATCTACTTATCATCCATTTCATCCAATTATCTAACCATCTTTTTTTAGAGAGGGCCTTATTTAATTGTTGGATTTTAAAGCATTTTTCTTCAATTCTTTTGATTTTATATCAACTAATTCTAATTGGGTTTAGAGTGTAGAGAGATGAGTGAAGAAAAATGTGTGCAAAAAGAAGTTATTAGGAGAAACTTATCCAAAGATATAGATTAGTGAAAGAAAAAATATAGAGAATGATTAATGAGAAAAAATGTGTTCTCGCGGGCATAAAAGACTATAAGAGAGAAGATATGTGTAAAGAGAAGTTAGTAAGATAAAGTGTTTGTGAAGAGAAAATACGTGTGGAGAGAGATTAGTGAGAGAAACTCTAAGAAAGAAAGATAGATAAAGAGAGTTAGAGAAAATAATGAAAGTGAGTAGTGAGCGATTGATAAAAAAAAGGTACAACATAAGTTATATGTGATTAAGAATAAATATTGGTCAATAAAAATTTCTTTTTATAACTACTTTTAGCACTTTTGAGAAGTGTTTTTAAATTATGTAAGCTTTTGATTAGAAAATAATTGAGTCTTTTGGAAATGTTTTACACTATTTTTAAAGATATTTTTACTAACCAAAAAAGAAAAAGAAAAAGAATCCAATTTTTAAAATATGTTTGAATTCAAAAGTTTACACTTTTATGTGTCATTTTCAAAAGGACTTAATAAAGAAAGTGTCTCATTCACAAATACTCCCAAATGAAGCCTAAATTACCATATCAAGCTATTGCATCAATCCAGTCTATATATTATATGATATATAAATACTCCCATTTTTTTTATTGAAAATTTTTTCTCTAGAAATTATTTTTAACTCATAGCAACTATTTTAGATTCAAATTTGTTGAGTTGTTATTAATTGTTTTTAATTAGTCTTTGCTCCACGTGTTATTTGCATACTTCCTATGAACAAGTGAAATGCTAAAAAAATTAATAAATTAAAGAAGCAATTTTAGATTAATCTTAGGTTATAAAAAAATTAAAGAAAATTGTTGTGCACATTATTCTAGGACAATGTCATGTTTCAGATTCAGTTTTTGGGCAAAACTTTGCAGATTCCCTCCTTACAATAATATTCCTTTCAACTTAATCCTCATAGAGAGAGAGAGAGAGAAGAAAGGAATGTTAGAGAGAGAAAGAGAGAGATTTGAAATTCAAAAACTTTGTAAAGTTAAGGGGAAAGGGAGGAAACATTATTTGAGTGGTGGACATATGATTATGGTGAATTGCAGTGATGCCATTGTTTTTATGCATTCTTGTTGCTGCTCTAAATAGCATTCAGACAAACACTCCCTAAACCCACACACATCTTTATGTTCCTCGAAATGACACTTTTCTCTTTCCCTCCTTCACTCATCTAATTTTCTCAAACCATCGTAGATGTTGAACTCTTCGATTTATGAAAATTTGGACAAACTGATATTGTCGCTTAGTCGAACTCTTCAAATTTTGGAACCGAAATTGAAAATTTACTCCAATTGTGCACAAGAACACAAAATTGCTACTATTGGAGATGGGAAATTTGAGAGAAATGGTTGGGAGGCCCCTCCTTGTTCCCATAACCTTATTCAATCATACTATTTTACCATTATTGAGAGAGAGAGGGGTTTTCCTTTTCTCAATTATTAATATTCTTCTTCTATTGTCAGTAACCCTTTGGATATATAGAATATAGGGAATGCAGAGTTTGATCTTGAATTCTCAAAGAAACACACATAATGATTGATGTTTGAATGCAAATTTTCTTTTTCCCAACTTAAAAAGGAGTTTCATTTTGTTTCTCCCTTTTCTCTTCCAAACAAATTGATTATTCAACACTTGTTGCCACCCAAACTGGTAACACTTTTTTCTATAAATTAAAAGATTCAAGCCCCATAAGGCCCAAATACATCAGTCTGATTGAAGATGGGACTGGCTACCGTTCATCTAAAATAATAATATCATTTTATAGGCTAATTTCATTCATTAAAAAAAATATATTAAAATACTATTTTCTCCTTCCTAACATTGGATTTCGTTCCATTTTAGTTGTACTTTTAAATGTTTAAATTTCATCCCTATACTTTCAATTAATTTGAAAATTGGACCTTTTTATTACTTTAAAGTTACTTTTTTATCAAATTTAGTAAAATATTGTTAATAATTTTCTTTTATTTAAGGAAATAATGTGAATATATTTTCAAAACTTATAGAGAAAAGACGAATAGAGACTAAATACTTTTTTGAAAAAGGTAACAATAAACTTTTGAACCTAATTTTAATATTTAATAAAAGTATATGAACTAAATTTAGACCAAAACAAGAACACCTAGACCAAAAAAACCTAAAAAAAATATATACAAAAAGAAATCAGAATGCATTTCTAAAGAAACAGCTACATGAATCACAAATAATCTAGAAATATCCAAATTTCATTTCAAGATGACTCATAGGCCCTAAAAAAAATAACAATTCAACATTACATAAATTTTGTAGATATTTATTAATACCATAAACAATTAAAGTTGACAACTATATGGGAAATTAAAATGAATTATAGATTATGTGTGTATATATATATATATATATTGTGTACATGGGTAAAGTTGAATATGGCATGCACGTGCGATCAAATGGACAATTGGGTGTCGACTTCCCCCATTGAGCTCCTCCGGCAGGCGGGTGCGGAGGCGCCACCGCGTGCAGCTGCCTGCAATTACTTTGTGGGGAAAATTTTTAGTTTAAAAGTACGAGAATGTAGCGTGCAAGAAACTCTTTTGACTCGATTACTCCTGCAATTACGAGGGAATGAACAGAAGACAAAAAGAAAAAGAAAAAGGAAAAAGAGAGAACAAACTGAACTTTTTTCAGCCAAAAACATGGCTAAAGAGCTCAATTTTTTTTTTTTAGAGAATTATGAGAGGCAATGAATGACTTCTTCCAATGATGTTGTTCACTGACCTTTATTTATTTATTTATTTTTGTTGAGTTAAGATGTTGGACTATGACAAATTTAATTTTTTAATAAGATTTAAATATCATTCGATAATCCTTTGATTTTCTATTTTAAGTTTCTAATTTTTGAAAATGTGATAGCCCATTCCATCCTTAAAAAAACCTTCCATTTGACATTGATTTTTAAATTTCAAAAACCTTTATTGAAATTGTAAGTGAATAATAATAATAATAATCATAAGTTTTTAAAAACAATTTTTTTTTTAAATAATCTCATTCTTCCTTTTTACACAATGTCATTCTCTATTTAATGTGTTTCTTCTTCCTATCTTACTCTCTAAGTTTATATTTCTTTTACTAACATCTCTATCAAATTTCAATCTCTCAATCTCTAAATTTCTCTCGACATAGCTTTTTCTAGAGAGAGAAACTAGAAAATGAAAGCTAGATATAGAGGAAGAAATTTTAGAGAAAAGCAAAGAGAGATAGTTTAAAGAGAGTGGAAACAAGCTATAGGGAGAAAAACTGTGAAGAGAGAAGTGAGAAAGAAATTCTTTAGAGAGAAAGATAACAGGTCAAGAAAGTTCAGTAAATGATTTAAAATTCTATGATTTAAAATAATAGAAATGAATTTAAATTATGTGATTCGAAATACTAAAAAATAAAAATGATTTTAAATTTTGTATCTTGCATGACATTTTTTAAAAAAATAAAAGTAATTAAAAAAATTTATTTGGATATGAGCTAAAAACGAAAAGAAAGGACAAAGTCTACTAACATAATCTTCCAATCCTGATTTACTAGTAAAAATATTAAAATATGATAAGATTAAATAAATCGCCCTAAAATTGTATGAAATCTTGTTGAATTCAACCATCTTTATTTAGAACATTTCAAAAGTCAAATCGAGATTTAAAATCACATAGGATGAAAAATCACTCTATTTCAAGAGATAACAAATAATAAAATTCATTAGCATTTGAAATTCATTCATGAACTTGGGAAAGCATACCTAGAATAAGTGAGAGAAAAATTATAGATATAGAGATGAAAATGGAATGCGAAAGAAATAAAAATCCATTAAGCAACATTAGAAAGGTTGAGGTTAAAGGAGAAAAGAGAGATTTGTTAAATAGAAAGTTTTAAATTTTGCTATCATTTGATTATATAACTTGAAAATTGTTTTAAAATTTTTAAAATAAACAACTGAATGAGTTATCAACTTTAAATATTGAATTTTATTGTCCAAAACTCAATATTTTATACTGAATACTCTTATCCAAAAATTATTTTATACTGAATACTGATTAAATCACTAAAACACTATTTTTTTTTTAAAAAAAATGTTACCGTTGAGAGGCAGAATTAGACACATGCTGGATATAAATAAATAAAGTTATTCGATTCAACTCGTTTTTTAATGCAGGAGCAGAGAGAATATATGTAGTTTTTTAAAAATTAACTGAAATTACAGCTCCGCCCCAACTCTAACGGATTTTTTTTTAAAAAATAATGTAATTTTAAAAAATAACAAAAATAGGATAGTTTTCAAACTAATTGCAAATTTGGAGTAGCTAACTCGTGGCCCATGTACACATTTTCATTAATGAAACGCGGCCCCGGAACGCAAGTTACATGACACATCGCACCACATAGGCAAAAATCGCCACATGAAAATCGTGTACACCATACACAAGTTCCACTTATATTTAGTAAAATGTTAGTATAATTCTATAATATTGTCCTTGGCCTAGTATCAAGCTCCTTAGATATTTTGTATAACCTTCGTCAAGGCCAAAATTCAAATCACACAGCACTCAAACTTTTTGAATATAATGTTTTTTTTTCTTTTTTTCTTTTATTATTATTATTATTATTATTATTATTATTATTGTTATATAACCAATAAAAATAAAAACACAGTTTTTTCATTTTATGTAACTAATTCAAATCTATTTATTATAAAATATCAATCCAGATAACAAAAAAGATCTATTTATAAAATATTTACATAAAAAGAAACTACAGTAATTCTATAAATTCTTATATATGGAAAAAAAAAATTAAAAATTCTTACTCGCTATTTCAAGTAAACTTATATAAAAAATTTAGTCATACTTCTAATATAGAAATATATAAACTAATGGATTCAAATATCATTTTGAAACTTATTATATCTTAATTAGCCTCTATACTTTCAAATATCCAAATTTAATATTGGTACATTCAATAAATCATAAAATTAGTTCACACTGTTAGTTTATGGTTAAAAAAAATATAATCTCTATTAGCTTTTCGTCTATAAATATAATTTTGCAAACATATTCACATTGTATTTTTTTTTAAATGAAATTATTATTATTATTTTACCAAGTTCGATAAACATTAACTCCAAAACTAACAATAATGACTAATTTTAATATTTTTTGAAATTACCAAAATTAAATGAAAACGAAATGGGTAGTTTAATATGATGCATTAATTAAATAAAAGAAAAAAATAAAAAGAGGTATATCGTGTATATGGTACATGAGTTCCATATAAATCGTGTACCATGTACACGAGTTTCACGTAAAACACATAAGTTCCACGTCGCAAAGCCCACGTATGACTACATAGAAATCGTGCGTAGTACACGATTTAACTACCCTATCTTAAACAATAGTTTTCATGATTACCCTAGATTGGTAATTTTTTTTTTACATTTTATAAATTATTATTTTGAAAACTAACCTAATTTTGTCATTGTTAATTTAAATTCCATTATCTATAAAATTACCCCAACTCTAACTTCAATCCTTTCTGTTTCAAAAAAAAAAAAAAAAAAAAAAAAAAACTCCACTTCTTTTTCTTTATTATTATTATTTAGTTCATTACCTTTTTCAATATATAATGTAATTATTAACGTTATAGTTTTCTTTAAAAAAAAAAAAAAACATTAACGTTATAATTGATTGTTAACTTCTCAACGTAGACTCCTGAAGATAAGCCAACTCAAATATTTGAACTAATTTAATTAAAGATTTCTTTTACTATAACCTTTTGATATTTAAACACAAACTTTAAAAAAAAAAATTATGGATGCTTTAATAAACCATTTATTAATGAGTAAAATAAAATAATATGTGGAGGTAGAAAATTTTAAACAGGTAAAATTTTACATTCTAACATTATATATTTTGTTTTCAAAACCTTGACTTTTTAATATAATTTTTCAAATCTAAGACCGAAAGGGTCCCTGAGCTCCATGGATAAAACAAATGAATAAACAAGAGACAATTTGTCTTTCTTCCCCCATCCTCTCAAAAAAATTTAATGAAAAGATAAAAATCTGATACTATCAATTCTACATAAAATCTCTGTCAAAATTCAAAAATGTTATTGATGACTTAATTCTAAACTCATGTTAATATTGATAACTTCAAGTTTTTCCTTTCACGTAATGAAATGATTAATTTTTTCGACAAAATGCAACTTAACAAACATGCAGAAATTTGAACAAAACAATTCGAACACAGCAAAAAAAAACACAAGCTCGAAAGAGTGATTCACCTTTAAAGATAATTTCCTGTTCTCTTCTTGAAGGAGTTGTTCCTGAATTAGATAAGAGAGAGTAAAAAATCAAGGTCTTAATAAAAGCATTCAACATAAACAAAATAATAATAAGGTTTAAACGACAAAACTAACTGAATTACCTTATCTTCTAGTTGTTGTATTTGTTCCTTGTATAGCTGAGCCTGTTCTCAAATGTTTGTTTTTCAAATGTTTGGTTTTCGAGAAAATCAAAGAAACAAATTTGAAATGTCGGCAATAAGAGTTTGAGTTGGTAATTTACCTTTCTGGCCCTAATTAGGAACAAGCTTCGCTGAAGCTGGGCATCAAGCACATGAAGTTCATCAAGGGAACAAGAATCCAGTCCATATCCCAACAGCTTCCTGTGTGCATTCAATTTTTTTCATTTCTGAAAATTTTTAGACCTATGAATATATACAATACATTCCAAGTGAAAATTGAATAAATTTAGAAATAATAAATAAATCACCGTTGAGAAAGTTGAATCAACTCGATCTTCTCAGTAAAGCTGTCAGCTTCAAGCCTTAAATGCTACAGAAAAATGGAGAATTGATTAATTAATGAAACCAATCAATGCTATAATCTAAGAAGAACGATCTTAGGATATAGATTCAACCCAATATGTAAAATGATTTCAATTCAATTTCATCCTAAATAAATATACTAAGTAATAGAAAAACTAGTCATTTGGCGTCTAGGTTTCATAAGGTAACATTTTAATCTGAAATTATGATTTAAATTGATTTATAAAATCATTAATGCAAATCTAATAATCAAAGATAATAACTAATGATCTACGTTTCTTCATACGATCAGCATAAAGTTCATTAATTGCGTGTTTGCTGATGCAAATCGTAGTTGTGTTTGTAAAAGGGGGTGGGCTTAGAAAAAGACCTGTAATTCGAGTTGTCTATCAAATTTGCTATTGTTCCTTCCTTCTCTTTCACATTCCCGATAGCGCTCTACAATCCTAGGCATGCTGGGAAACAACAAGATCAGTTCAAAACCACTCCACATTAATTTGTAATATCCTCTTAAATATTCTAATATACTCTAAAAACACACAACTAACTATCACCAATGCAAACCAAATTAAAGCCCTTTCTAATTTCTTTTACGTACATGGATTTTCACACCATTAAACCGTACTCGGCTATGAGAACAATTCAAATAAAAATGGTGATCGATTATAAAGTTTGATTTATGAACCGTAAGATATACAAATTGGTTTAACACCAAACCAAAGCCACATGACTTCTAAGACAGAAAAAGTCTAAACCTGAGTAAATAGTAGTGCTCTTTTAAATTAAGTCAAAGCATTGTCTATATGAACCAATAAATCACCCAAATTTTGATTAATATAGCCAACACTTGCAATCATGCATGAAAAAAAAAACACTCAAACTCAATACAAAAATGTCAAAACTCAACTAAAATGTATTCAACAGAACCAATATATTTTTACGAAAAAAGGCCATCGTCTGACAGTGTCCACAACTAACAACAAATCTTAAAAGAAAAAGAAACATCGACTAAACTATTCATCACGCATTTAAGTTTAGGGTTTCGAGGGGTGAAAGAGTTAAAATGTTGAAAAGAAAAATATGAAGTTTTAGACCCCGTTTGATAAATATTTAATTTTTGAAAATTGGGTTTGTTTTTTCATTATTTCTCTACAATGATTTTCATCTTTCTTAAGAAAACATTTGACTTTTTAGCCAAATTTCTAAGAACAAAAGCAAGTTTGAAAACTATTTTTTTTACTCTTCAAAATTTGGGTTGATTTTTGAAAACATATGTAAAAAGTAGATAACAAAACGAGTAAATCTATAGGTATAAGTAGTATTTATAAACTTAATTTTTAAAAATTAAAAACCAAAACCTAAATGGTTATCAAATAGGGCCTTAGTAATTTCGTGTTTAAAACAGGCAAAAACAAAACAAATCAATAAATAAAAAAGCAAAGGTAATTAGAAAATAGAGATTGAGGCAGGAAATGAGGGGAGTTAAATGAAGAAGGGAAATAATTAAGGCAGCAATGTAATTTTAATTCTAGCTTCTGCTTGCTGACACACATACACATACACCAAGGTACGAAAACAACTTTTGAATAATTTTAAAAATGGTATTTCAAACGTATAAGCCCCATTTCATTCCCATTCCATTTTTAATTTTTTAATTTAAAAAATATACCTAAAAAAAAAACAGATAACAAAGTGAAGAAACACATAGATTAAATTAGTATTTATACGCTAAAATTTTGAAAATAAAAAATGAAAAACAAAGTCGTTATCAAATAGAACCATATTCGTGGATCATTTTTAAGAAGTATATAGATTTTAAATCTTGGATGTTAGAGAATAGTCCTATTGTAATAGTCTTTAGTCTTTATCATGTCATGGAGTAAGAATATTATTTACCATCCTTGAACTGTTTCACTCTGGTCATTCATGTCTTTATCCCTTTACTCCCAATTTCATTATCCTAACACTGTAGTCTTCACCCAAACAAATCCATCATTAACTTGAACTATTGGTTTTTTTTTCAGACATTATCCTACATTGTACTTTTACTCAATCTAGTCCTAGGCCGCTCCACTACTCAGTCCTCCATTTCTCTCCATCCCTACATGCTTATCTTTAAGGCTAAATTGTCTCGTTTATTTAAAAAATACTCATATTTTTTCAAAAGTTGTAATATTACCCTTGACTTTTCATAAAGGTTTCAAAACTACCTTTGGAGTAGAAATTCGTTAGAATGTTAATTAGATGAAAAATCAACGTGACAATGACTTGGAACAACGTAGTTGTGACTAAGACGCTTGTCTAAATTAATCTAAAAGAACGACATTCAGACACGTCGACTTTTCGTCCAACATTCTAACAGTTTTTTTACTCCAATGGTAGTTTTGAAACATTTATAAAAGATCAAGGATAATATGCAATTTTCAAAAAGAAAAAAAAATGCCAAAAGCAGTATATGAACTCGTGGCTGTTAAAATGAAAAATAAAAGGCTAACTTAGATGAAGGTTGCCAATCTGAGCAGCTGTTACTATACTAAACGTCGATCGTTGAATTTCTTTCCCTGAACTAAAAAAAAGTTGAAGGTTAATTTTTAACCCACTTGTCCCACTCACTCCCACTAACACAAAACTTGTTTTTATGGACATGATACGTAAATTCACTCCATGTATATAAAAAATTAAAAATATATATATTGACTACTAGAAAAATTCAAATAAATTATGTAGCCAAGTTGAGCATAGCTAAATAGATAAAACACTTATTATTATTTCAAAGGAGATGGTTCGATTTTCATCCTTACAATTATTAAACTAAAAAAATGTTAAATTACAAGTTTATTCCCTAAGCTAATAAGTTTGTGTCTCTTTGGTTCCTGAACTTTAAAAATTTATAATAGGATCCTGAACTTTAAATTTTGTATCTAGTAAGCCCCTGTACTTTAAAAATTTCTAATAGACTCTTAGACTTTTGCTTTTGTACTAATAGGTCCCTGACATATTCAAAAATTTTAAAATTTAATGGATCTATCAAATATAAAATGGAACTTTATGTGTAATAAGTCCCTAAATTTTCAACATTGTGGCTAGTAGGTTTGTAAAATTCAAAAAACGTCAAATAAGTCAATGACCTATTAGATACAAAAATAAAAATTTAGGGACTTATTGGACACAAAATTGAAAGTTTAAGAACCAATTAGATACTATTTAAAATTCAGAGACCAAATAAACACAAACTTAAAAATTCAATGACTAAACTTGTAATTTAACCTAAAAAAATCAAATAAATTTTGTATTTAATTTTTAGTTTATGAACCATATCATTCGTCATTAAACCTAATAAAGAAAAGGAAAAAAAATCAAATTTGACCCAAAACTTATGAGGTTCTAATTTAGACCCTAAACTTTTAATTTCATCAAATTAGACCTTAAACTTAAATAAGTGTTGTAATTTTTATCATCAATTCAAATTATGTTAATTCACCCATTAATTTTAACCAAAAAACAGTGTAAGAATCTTCATAAACTCACTAATTTCAATAAAAATAAAGTTGTGAAAAAAAATAAGTTGATCAATGCCCAAATTATCCATTAAATAATTTGGCCAAAATTCATAATTTCAACCAGAAAAATTTAGCTCTAATGTTATTTTTCTCTAAAATTTTATCAATTTCATATCATACATATGTTTTATAATTCATCGAACACATAAGAGAAAACTTTTTTTAATGATATTTGAAGCGAGAACTTCTTTTAATAATATTTGGAGTGAGAACTTATTAGAGGATTAAAATTGCAACACTATTTAAAGTTTAAGATTGAGATTACAACACTTACATAAGTTTGAGGTTTAATTTAATAAAATTGAAAGTTTATGATTAAAATTGATACTTAACAGGTTTAGGGGTCAAAATTATTTTTCTCCTACATAAAATGTTGAACCATACACCACAAAATAAAATAGAAAAACACTCAAATTCAACACCAAAAACTCAAACACAGATAAAAAGTATCCAAACAGCCAACATGATCATTGCTAAACTTGACATTATGTCCTCAACCAAAATATCAGAAGTTTGAATCTTCATCTTTACATGTTTACATGTTGTTCAATTCAAAAATAAAAAGTATCCAACACATCCAGACGAACAATCATCTACCAACAAACCACAAATCTAAAAAAAAAAAAAAAAAAAAACTCTAAACAAGTTATTACATATTCGTTTGGTAACATTTTCATTTCTTAATTCTCGTTTCATCTTTTTTCATAAAGCTTTTTAATTTATAAAAAAAAAGTGCTATATTTGATAAGGTTAAATTATTAAAAATACCCCTGAACTATGAGATTGGTTTTAATTATTCCCCCAAACTTTGAAAAGTTTCATTTTAACCCTTGAACTTTGATATTTGTTTCAAAAATACCCTTAAAGGCTTTTTTTCATTAAATTCATGGTTGAAAAATGATGTTTTCATATTTGTATTGTTGCTTATGTGAACATATACGTTGAAAAAAAAATCAAAACATATTCAAATACGTCATTTTTCTTTCATAAATTTAACGGGAAAAACCTTCAAGGGTTATTTTGAAACAAACTTCAAAGTTCAAGAGTTAAAATGAAACTTTTCAAAGTTAAGGGGTATAATTGAAACCAACCCTATAATTTAGGGGTATTTTTGATAATTTAACCATTTGATAACACGGTATAGTTTCCTATGTCTTGTTCTTTCTTTTTTTTTTTTTAAAAAAAAAATCATGTTTGATAACTATTTTTGGTTTATTATTGTTTAAAATTTTGAGTTAAAAAAAATTGAGTTTTACATGAAAATCATTTTGTTAATTAAATATTCAAAGTTTTTATGTTTTATTTATTTTTTGATATCTTTTAGGAAAATATTTGAGTGCAGCCTGCACCAATCTGCACAACACTGCTGCACCCAAGTTTTGTTTTATCTTTTATATTTTGTATAACTTAAGAAATGGTTAAATAATGCTTTTATTTATATTTTAGAAAAAAATTGAAAAGAGAACAATCTTGATTTTGTAGTTTGGAAGATTTTTTGAAAAATGAGAAATGAAAAGCAACTAGTAACATTACTAATAGTTTAATTTTCAAAAACCAAAAATAAAAAACTTGATCACACATAACCTACATGGTTACCAAACAACTTTTAAGTTTCTCTCCTTCCCTCGAAGAAAGGGAAAAAAGAAAAACCCTATTTGTACCTTAGAGAGAGGGGAGAAAGATTAAAGATTCCCAGAAAATCTTCAAAGATCACAATCAAAAAAATATGAAGTACAACACGATAATAAACTCAGCACAGGAAATTAGGATTGATTCAGTAAAAGAGGGAAAAAAAAAAAAAAAAAGTCGATAAAAATTTCGCTCCACCAAACCATTTATTCAAACCAAAACAAAAATGGTTTTCTTTTTCTTTCCTTCGTTCCCTTTCTTTTCTTTTTCCCCCATTAGACGGAGACAAAAAATTAAATTAAAAAAAAATCAAACAAGAACAGAAAATTGAAAAGAAAACTTACTCAGAGCTTGCAAACTCATAGAGACGGCCTTTTTGTGAGAAAATGATAACTGCAACTTCAGCATCACACAGCACAGATAGCTCATACGCCTTCTTCAATAGTCCATTTCGACGCTTTGAGAATGTTACCTGACGACTTGTCGCATTTTCTATCCGTTTCATTTCTACTTTTCCTCTCCCCATTTTCTGTAACAGACAAAATTAAAATAAAATAAAAGCTACATGGGTTTGGTTTGGAGTTCAAAATCAATGGATTAATGCATATATCTTACCATATAACTTGCGATGGAAAAAAGAGCTTTGAAAATTTCGGAAAATGGCTTAAAAAACTCAAAACCCAGAAACCCTAGAAAGAATTAAGGCGACAAACAACGTAGGACTGAGAGAAGACCTGAAAAAGAAAGAGATTGTTTTTGGTTAAAATTTATCTGAAAACGGAAAAAAGAAGGCCCCCCAAGACAAGAAGAAGTGATTTTCAGCAAAAACCGGAAGTGGGGAAAATGGGAAAAACAGTTAGAAGATTACGAGAAAAGGAAACGGAAGAAATTTCAGAAACCCTAGAAAGGTTTTCACAAGAGGGATTGGTTGATGATTGAAGTGTTGCATTTAGAACTCAAAGCCCTTATTATATTTCCTCCTTCATTTATAGACTAATTTATATTCCCTTCGTCCTTTTAACATCGTCTAACCACACAAAAAAGGAAAGACATTCCCCAAAAAAGAAATAAAGAACAAAGGAAATTACAAAAAAAAGAAAAAAAGAAAAAAAAAGATTCTAAAGAACAAAATAAGAAAAGAGTTCTGGGCACAGACAGTATAGAAAGGATTTTTTTTTACGTGAAATGAAAAATAATAATAATTTATATCTAATAACTTCTTTAATTTAATATCAAACTCTTGATAGCTTAGATTAAAACTTACAAGTTTTAAACTGTGTTCACATTAGCTTCTACTAATAGAGTTAGGGATATGACGTTGGTATCAATACAAGTATGGTTACTCAGCATCTACCTTTATTTGACTAGGTCAAACTAAGCACCAATGCTACTTATTGTGAGAGAATTTCATCTGCGAGCCTTGTGATCATCCTACGTTACTCCATGGGTGAAATTAAGGAAGCACGGTCATCATTTATTTGCACATATGCTACCCTCATTTGTAGATTACACTTTTAGTCGTACTTGAAGAACTGCGTCTGGTGCAACATATCAATTGCCCCAATCTCTAAGTCGAATATGATTCTCTTATAATGTTCAACGTTTCATTTGCCTCAAAGAGACTCTTCGAGATGAGATGAACTATGGATTGTTGATATCTAAGTATTGCACGTCTTTTGACTCCATCTCCTTCATGTATTTACCTTGAGCTCTCGACAAGGTAGCATATACTCCAGCAAAAAGAGGTCTTTGTTGCATCAATACTTTTGTGTGGTCCAATTGTTTTCTTCACTGGCTTGTGTAGAGGAAGACATTTCCTCCAACGTAGCCTCATGGCAATCATTATCTAATACAAATCCTTCTTGATTTTCAAAAAAATTAAAAGGTCGTTTAAAAAATTAATCTCTCTGGTAAACTATGTTGCAAACTATAGGTTTGACTCTCTTTAATATTTTTTACATTTTTATTTATAGTGCAATTGGTGCAATTTTTAATTAAAAAAAATTATATAAAGTCGATAAATATGACATTCATTTTAAATGCTTATGAGTTGTGAAGTGATATGTTTACATTATTTTTTAAACACAATAATTGAAAATCGTTCTAATTTATCAATGTATGCGACAAAGAATTAATAAATATTAAATCAATTCATAAACTTTAATAGTTTGTTTATTTATTCTTTAAACATTTGTCTTTATTATATTAAACGAGGGATACTTGAGAATAATTTTAGGTCGTATGCTTCTATATAATTAAAATGAATCACACTAAACTAAAAATATTCTTGAAATCAAAATCAAATTTCAAAAAATAAATAAAATATAGCTTTAACAACCTTTTTTTTTTAGAGATTGATTAAAATCTCAAAAATAATTTTTAAAATAGAAACAAAAATTCGTCATCAAATAAAAGTCTTATAAATTTAAAAACACATCTGAAAACACAATAGACAATGTAAAAAGTTTACAATCTAAAAAAAGCTTCAATTTCTAACCCTAAAATTTGATTTATGGTTTTAGGTTAATACTTTGAATTATAATCAATTACCAATTTAGCAAGGCGTAGAAGGGGGTAAAATGGCATAAGAAAGTAGACAATTTAGACAAAATAAAACAACATATCAAATTATTTTTTTATAGACCATGGTACTATATTTTGTCATCTTACATCAAATTAATCTACGGGCAACATCTATCCAATAAACAAATCACGTTTTGATATAGCTATAGTTAGCGACATTAATATCGATTGATTAAAAAAAAAGGTTGAGAAGCAAAAATCAAAGGAATTAGAAAAAAGTTGATATGTATGTGTATAAAAGTTATAATGTAGCGTAGGTGATATAAAT
Source organism: Trichosanthes truncata (assembly GCA_033996785.1). Lineage (NCBI taxonomy): Eukaryota > Viridiplantae > Streptophyta > Magnoliopsida > Cucurbitales > Cucurbitaceae > Trichosanthes > Trichosanthes truncata. Next base: position 89,812,086 of record JAWPNB010000003.1, read on the forward strand.
ACAAAGTTGAAAAAGGAATGAGAGGAGAAGGCAAGTTCTTTCAACGAAAAGTATGTGGGGGCGGGCCTGCGTACGATGGAATTGAAGATTTAGTAAAGTTAAAAAAACATATCCGTACAATGCCGTGGACTGGAAACTAATCATATATCGACACGTCATATACGCTGTCATTTACCCATCGCTGTCTCCGTTAAAGGGCGAGACGCCCTCTCCTTCACGGAGTTAATTTAATTTGTTCTTGTTTTTCTTTTTACTTTTGCCTTTTCTTTTTTACTTTTACTTTATCATTACATTCATTAGCCTTGGCCATATATAGAGCTGGGTTTTGGTGTTTTTTTGGCAGTTAACGAGGAGAGGCTGCCACGTTTTCAAACTTCCAACCATACATAGCTGATCATACCTCTAATTAATTTATTCAAAATCAAAATAAAAACTCATTGGTCTTTGTTTAATACAAACCGTCCAAAATCCAATAGAAATTCAACTTCAACGTGGTATAACTATTACAATATCTCTTTCATATTTTTAATTAATTAATTAAAATGCATATTTTTTTAATTCAAATAAAAATATTCAATAATCAATTTTAATTTATCTTATTACTATTTTAATAAATCTTAAAATTCATCTTCATCATTAGTTTAAAGTTAATTTTTATCAAAATTGATAGAAAAATAATGATAACTTCCATTCAAGAGAAAATACAATGTGAAAATATTTTCAAAATTTATAAAGGGAATGTTAATAGAGTTTTCTTTTTCTTTTTTTTTTTTTTTGGAAAAGTTAACAAGAAACTAGCACTAGGGAATTAATTTAAGATTTGTTGAAAGTACAATGACTAAATTTGGACATTTAAAAAATAAAGAAATTAAAATATAACATCTTCTAAAATATAGGAATCAAAATAGCATTTTTAACCTATTTTTGATTTTAATAATTTATTTAATATTTGCAAATAGTAACGTATAAAAATAAAACTACATCAATTAAAAGAATAATAATTTCTATTAGAGAACTATCATTAATATATAATATTATTAAATTATTAATAGTGTAAATAAGAGAAAGAGTAAAAGTTGAAAATAAGTAAGAAAAAAAGTTGGGTCTCGTCATTAATAAACGAGAAAAAATGGTAAATGTTATAAAGTAATTAATGTGAAAAGGTTGTAAAACCCATTATTAAAAATGAGATTGATGAGGTTTTTTGAGAGAACGAGACTGCCCGTTATCAAGTGATTTTCAAATTGGTGATGAGTCTCACCAATTGACTCAATTCTAGCATTTTAGTAAGGAAAAAACTTGGGTGCTGTCTGGGCAGCACCCAAGTATGGTAATATCCACTTCATAATCATTGAATTTGAAATTTTTTGGTTTTTTTTTTTTTTTTTAGAAAATTGTGTGGCTTAGATGTGGGCTGCACAGCACTTGGGTGCTGCCCAGGTAGCACCCAAGTCTTGCCCTTTTAGTAAAGCCAATGAAAGATATATAATAAAAATTTTCATTTTTATTCTTTTATATTCTAATTATCTTGAAGTAAAAACATTACTTAAGATCAATTTTTTTTATAGTATTGGTCAACATGAATACAACTCAACAAGCATAAAATATGTATCATCGACTAAGAAGTCAGTAGTTCGAATCTCTCACCCCACAAGTTGTAGAAAAAACTTTTTTCTAGTATTGGTAGAAATAAATGAATTTTTTTTAATAGTGTTATGAAGTTTGATTGTTTAGTGGACGAGTTTGTTATCTATGTATTGACTATAATATGAATGGTCAGTTTTTACTTTTTTTTTTCCTGTCTCAGTTCAATAGATGACAAGGAAAGAAATATGGGTTTTATCAACTAAGTTATATTCGAATTAACGAACATAGCTTTCACATAAATTGAGATTTGGTCGAATTAACTATTTATACTGTATACTAATTTTGACAAATAATAAAAACCAATATATCAAACCCAAGTTTTTGTAATTCATTCATTAACTGAAACACAGAATTAAACAATTTCGAAATTTCCAACCCCAAAGTTGTGTCGACTAAAATTATATTGAGTTAAACATCTTTTGGAAGTTTTAATTTCCTGAACTAAACCATAAACTTAAGCAAAATGGTAAAATTAACACTATTCACAAAACAAAGTTAGAATTCACCAAAGCTTTAGAATAAATGAAAACAACAAAACATTTAAAATTGGCAAATTATACCAAAGAACACGTTTTCAACCATATATTTTACAAATGACATATTTTAAAAAAAAATATCATCTCTAGCATGGTTCATATTTCAACAACTATTTTATTCCATTTATACCCCTACAAATTTTGCACATCTTTATAATAATTATATTATTGTTATTTAATGTTGTCATAATGAAATCATTTAATTTAAGTAACTAATTATACCATTAATTACACACTTTTTTCTAACTTTCAAGATTTTATTATCAAAATTTCAAACGTCTAAATATTGTTGTCGTTTATCAATTTGCATATAGCGTTCCAGAAACTCTAAATATATTTTTTATAACTTTCAAGATTTTATTCTCAAAATTTAAAATGTATAAATGTTGTTGTCATCTCTCAATTTGAATATAGGGTTCAAGAAACTTCACATTTTTTTTGCCGTCGATGATATTTGTTGTGTCATCCAATTTTTTTTCGAACATTTTGCTCAGCACTATAATTTTTTTTCCTTCCAATTACTCTCACCTCTCTTGAGTTGGTCGTCAACTGCCATTCAAAATGAGTATTGTTGTTTCCATTTTACTCTCACTTTGTTAAATATTTACCAAAACTTTAAAATAAATAAAAACAACAAAGCATTTAAAATTGGAAAATTATACCAAAGAGCACGTTTTCAACCATATATTTTACAAATGACACATTTAAAAAAAAATCATCTCTAACATGGCTCATATTTCAGCAACTATTTTATTCCATTTATACCCTTACAAATTTTGCACATCTTTATAATAATTATATTGTTGTTATTTAATGTTGTCATAATGAAATTATTTAATTTAAGTAACTAATTATACCATTAATTACACACATATTTTTTTTCTAACTTTAAAGATTTTATTATCAAAATTTCAAACTTCTAAATGTTGTTGTCGTTTATCAATATGCATAAAGCGTTCCAGAAACTCCAAATATATTTTTTTTATAACTTTCAAGATTTTATTCTCAAAATTTAAAATTTCTAAATGTTGTTGTCGTCTATCAATTTGAATATAGGGTTCAAGAAAAACTTCACATTTTTTTTGCCGTCGATGATATTTGTTGTGTCATCCAATTTTTTTTTTGAACATTTTACTCAGCACTCTAATTTTTTTTCCTTCACAAAAACTGATCTTGTCCGATGGCCGGAATAATTAAAGGTTAAATCATACAAAATATCCATGAATTTTAAGATAAATATCAATTATGCTCTGAACTTTCAAAATTTTCATTTTTACCTTGTAATCTTCAAATTTGTTTCAAAACAACTCCTTCATCAACTTTTCTATTAAAATGAAAACAAACATATGATGTGGCGGGTGACTTGTAAAATAGTGGTACATGTGGCACAAGTGACATTTTAATTTATACCTTGAACTTTATGGTAGGTTTCAATTATATGTTCCTAAACTTTGCATTAGGTTTTAGTTATACCTTATCGTTTTAATAAGAGTTTTAGTCGAAATGGAAAAAGAAGTCACGTATTGTGAAAAAAAGTCATTGACCAGTAAAAATGAATAACTACTTCCTTGACTATGAAAACCAAATACTGGAAAATTTGAAAGAGAGAGAGCTTAATTAACCGAAAAAAGCTTCGAAAGAGAAATATGTTTATGAGGAAAAAATTATGAAAAATTGGAGTAGAAAATGGGAGTTTGTGGAAGCTAGAAGAACAATAAAGAAAATGACTAATTGAAATAGGAAGACCGCTTTTAAATGAAGATAAGCAATTTATTGTAAAATAATAGAGATAAGAAATTTATTGTAAAATAATAGTCTCTAGGTAGTTTGATTGTTGATAATTCTCATTTATGAGAATTATTTGACTATTATACTAAGTTATTCTTGTCATTTTTGCATATTTTGATGATGAAAGAACAAGCCTAATATAGTTTTGTTTAGTAATATATTTAAAAGCTTGTATGATTAATAAAAAAAGAAAAGAAGCTAAAAAGAAGTCGGAATTACACTGACTAGTTGTTTTTGTGTAGGTCAAACATAAAAATCAATTGCATTTCTGGAAAATTCTGGTAGATCTGGAAAACAATGCAATAGAAATGCAATTGCATTACAATTGCATTTTTGTAAAGATTTGAAAAATGCACCAAACACGGGATTAGCATAATTTTAGAAATTTTATGCCATTCTTCTCCACGAATTCAGCAAGACAAGTTGACCCAAGCTATACATGAACAAATATGGAAACCCTAGCCCACAAGGCTTATAAAAGAAGGAAGAAATAGAGGTAGTTGGGTATGGGATTTTCTCACGAAAAAGACCATTGTTTTCTGCTATTTTCGTACACACCATAGTTATTGTTTTTCCTACTTTTCCAGAATCCTTAAAGCTCTAATTCTCAGTCCTTCCTCAGTGAAATTTCAAGGTTGTTAAGAGCCAATTCCCCTTGAAAAAGAAAGAGCTGTGTTCGATTGTGCTAGGAGCAAAAAACAACACGTTTTGTAATTTGGTTCTTCGAATTTTCTAGTCTTGTCAAGCTGTTGTTGTTCATTTTTCTCAGAGTTTTAGCTTTTGTTGTTTCTTGCCTTTGTAGTTCTCTTGCTGTAGTAAGTTAACTTCCGAAGCTCTATTATAAGTTGGTGAATGTTAGTATTCATTTTAATAGAAATATCATTTATTTGAATTTTCATTGAATCCAAATTTCTTTTCTTTCACTTCTCAATTGTGTCATGAATTTTCATACTTTTAATTTGTTGTTTTCTTTCCTATACATGATGAGCTAAGTTTTCTTTAGGGATTCAAGTTGGTGAATGCCCTAGATAAAAGATGTAAAGCTTAAAAGCACAACCAATCTAGCTAGCACTTGAAACTTTATTTGCTTTTGTTGAGTTTAATATTGGGTAAACCTAGCCATCCAAGAAGGGAATAATTGAATTAAACCCACAGCCGAAGCGTTGGAATCGACTTTGATTTTATTTAGAATTAAACAATAAAAATTAAGGTTAAGCAAAACATACCTTGAAAATAATATGAAGATATTTCTGGCGGGTTTTATCTCCTCCACAAAGTCTTCCTGGCTATGACTCGAACACATGACTAAGGCTTGTGGGAATCTCTTGAAAGAAAATCCACAAGGGATTGGAGAGGAAGAGGTTTAGAGAGAATTCTCTAATTTTCTATTGAGGAGATGTGTGTTATGTCTAATGGCTCAACCCAAGGATCCTATTTATAAAAACCAATGACCAATCTTTGTTATAATTAAAATATTATATTTTAATATCTAATATATTAAAATATATCTTATATTTATTTAAATCTCATTCAAATCTCCTACTATATTTATTTATTTGAATCTTATTCAAATTTTATAAATATTTTTATTTAATGTATCTAATATACATTAATTATTTTAATATTTAATGTATTAAATACAATAAATATATTTTCCTCTTTTATATTTAATATATCAAATATCTTAAATATTAATTTGAACACTTCAAATTAAATATTAATTTAAACATTTCAAATTTTTCTTTCAACTAAATTGATCGTTTAGTGTTAATATGAGCTAGTAATATGACTTTATAGACCTGTAGATTATAAGCTCCAATGATACAAAATTAATTAATTAAACTCTTTAATTAATTAATTTTCATTCATTAACTCTAGGACCACTCCACCATAGACCTAGAGTTGCACTCTTATGCACTGGTGTCCATGGATATAATTATTACATGCAAGTCGATCATTCACGAGTTGTTCGTAATTACATCTGGGTCAAAAGTCCGTTTTACCACTATAATTACATCTTGCACCTTAAGTACCATTAATCCTCTAATGAACAATTTGTTTATGATCCAACCATAAACTAAGTCCCTCTTGGGCCAGTGAGAGGGTGGGGCCCCATTGTTCAAGTCTCGAAATAAGAACTTAAAGGAACTACTCATCTACTTACCCTATATGGGAATGAGTGAATTTCATCTTGTGAGATTATGTTCCCAGCTCCCTATTTGGTCAAGTCCTCAAAATGGTAGGCATATTAAATCGGCTACAAAAGCCACCATCACCCATGCAAATCAAAAGATAAGCCATCACATGCATGAGTTCATAACTCACTCAGAATTAAGATTGAGTCGCATATGATCATCCTGATGAAATATTAATCTTTTCAATTAACGGATTTATAGAGAGAGCACTAGTACAAAATCAGCTTTTAATGAGGGGCAATGCCGGTCATTATAGGGTTTTAATGACGGACAAGCGTCCGTCATCAATACTCGTGTCATTATAGCCTACGATGATGGGGGACTTTTAATTACGGGCAATGCCCGTCATTAAAGGGCGACCGTCATCGTAGGCTATAATGACGGACACCTTTCATGACGGGCACAGTATGACATGAAAACCAGCTGACCGTCATTAAAAGTGAAGCGTGCTGCATGTTACGATGACGGTGACTATATAATGGCGGGCAATGCCCGTCATGGAATGTCAATTAAAGTGGACTGTTTTGAATGCAATCAATATATAATGTCGGGTAATGCCCGTCATGTTAGGTTATAGATGACGATTTTTAACAGTCATTATAGGGTTTTAATGTCGGTCATTAAAAATTGATGTCTGTCATTAAATGTTATATGTGCGTCGTGAAATGTCCGTCATTAAATGTCCATTTTTTGAAAGATTTGATGACAGGCAATGCCCGTCATCGTTTTGTGCATAATTTAATAATAAAAAAATTGTTGGTTGCCCGGGTGGCTAACCAACAATATTTATCATTTCGTCAAACCTCTGCATAATATACAAATTTATTTATGACTTAACAAAGATAAAACTTATTACAAACACAACAATCAACTTATTCACTACAAAGATTTTATAATGTTATACATATGCACACAAAAAGTAAATCGATTATAAAAGAGGTTATTGATCTAATTTGCTAAGATTTAACAAAAGTAACCTAAAATAAGTTTAAATGCTTAAAATGCTTAAAGAATGTTCTTTAATATTCATTTGCTTAAATTGAATGAAACCAAAAACTGAAAATTTCGGCATGACCTCTACTAAAACTACCAAAAACTAAAATGAAATAGTGCACATGTAATTCACTTCTATATCATAATGCATTAATACATTAACATAAAACTAACATACCTATTAACTAAGAAGATTCTTTAGCATTCATTTACCAAAACTGAATCAAACCTAGCGGAAATTTCGGCATGACCTCTACTAAAACTACCAAAAACTAACCTGAAATAATGCAATTCACTTCTATATTATACACATATATGGGACCACTCGTCCCTCCACAAACTACATTCAACAAGACAAGATCCAACAACAATTTTAAAAGAATGGATATGTACATCTAAATAACTTTCTTTATACATGCAATTTACACAACAAACAAACCATAGTTGATCATCTTTCCTAAAACTTAACAAGAATCAAAAACTGAAAATTTCGGCATGACCTCTATTAAAACTACCAAAAACTAACCTGAAATAATGCAGTTCACTTCTATATTATACACATATATGGGACCACTAGTCCCTCCACAAACTACATTCAACAAGACAAGATCCAACAACAACTTTCGAAAGAATGCATATGTACATCTAAACAACTTTCTTTATACATGCAATTTACAGAACAAACAAACCATAGTTGATCATCTTTCCTAAAACTTAACAAGAATCATAAACTGAAAATTTCGGCATGACCTCTATTAAAACTACAAAAAACTAACCTGAAATAATGCAATTCACTTCTATATTCTACACATATATGGTACCACTCGTCCCTCCACAAACTACATTCAACAAGACAAGATCTAACAACTATCAAAAGAATGCATATGTACATCTAAACAACTTTCTTTATACATGCAATTTACAGAACAAACAAACCATAGTTGATCATCTTTCCTAAAACTTAACAAGAATCAAAAACTGAAAATTTCGACATGACCTCTATTAAAACTACAAAAAACTAACCTGAAATAATGCAATTCACTTCTATATTATACACATATATGGGACCACTCGTCCCTCCACAAACTACATTCAACAAGACAAGATCCAACAACAACTTTCGAAAGAATGCATATGTACATCTAAACTTCAAACAATGGGACCACCCGTCCCTCCACAAACTACATTTCCTCCACATTATACAGCCAACAAGATCCAGTACTACATCTAAACTTCAAACAATGAGACCACCCATTCATCCACAAACTACATTCAACAAGATCCAAAAATTTAAACACTTCTAGTATTTTTATAAACAAATATTTTCATTCTACATGTAACAAAGACATAAAGTAAATCTACTACTTACATCAAATCTCTTCTTAACATCCACAAATAGCTCTACACAAATCTTCCAACAAAATCTGTCCATTCTATTCGAATCTCGTCAATTTCTTCTTGTTTATATGCACGTTTGCTGTTAAACTACAAAGAAAAATAAATATACATATAACATGAGAATAAATCATATAGTTATAATCACTTAAAAGGTAAATGAATAATACGTACAAGGTTACTTATGGAGATACTAGAGTTGTGCACTATTTCTCGTATATACTTTTGCACATAGTATCCACACTCTACAGAACCCAATTGGCAGGGGCATTACATGTAAAATAATTGAAAAACAACAAACTTAAGTTATACATATAAGAACATACCAAAGAGTTCAAATAAATAATATAATCAACGTAAATTTACCTTTACAAGTTTCCAAATGATATTAGAGCGATATTGTGGGAGTGAATGTTTAGCTTGCCACATTCTCAAGGATCTAAATAACTTGAAACATTAGAATAATATAAATGTAGAAATCAGCAACTATAAAAGTTTAAAACACTTACGTATTTATGGTTCCTTGAAAACTTTCTTCGAGTTTACTACGTAAAGAGTTCAATACATACACAGTGTTCTCTCGCGGATCGACAACGATCAACATCCAATGATAACTATTAGAAATGAATATTCTAATATCATTGTTTAAGAATAAAACAAAACTATAATTAAGTTAAATTAATTTAAATTTTCATTACTTACCCAGTGTTATATGAGATGAGTACTCGTTGATCCAAATCTAAATTAACCATGTCTAATCTGTTGGCTAGATTTCTGCAACGAGTTTCTTGACACTTCACGTAATTTGAAATTGTTATTTGATCAACTAACATGAACTTACTGATTATTTCGTAGTCACATACAGTCCAAAGATACCTAAAGAAAATTAAAATTATCATAAAACATTAAAAAAAAACGTAATCCATAAATAAAAAAATGTGATAAATTTTGTATACTTACGCAATGTATGTGACTATACATGAATAGCCTATCTCCACCATCCCACAATAATGCATGATGTCGTCGCGATGTAGATAAATTATTTTCTCCTTTCCGAAAATGTGCTTGCTCAAGTTGATTTGAATTGTATCGCCCTCTTGCATAGAAAGCATAGCATATCGATTCAAGAGCTTGATAGTAACGTGGACATCCGTGTAGTTAGAAGATTGTGAAACAGGGACATTGACAGAAACATCTTTCTTAGGTTTGGCCGAAGAAGAACCCTATCACAAACAAAATTGAAATTATAAACGAAAAATAACAAAAACATTTAAGTTGGCAAAAAACATACCTTTTTAGCTGTATTCAAAATTACAAGTTCACGAGGCCATGCCACAAAGTTACCCATCGCTTGACTTAAAGTTTCTACTTCTCCCATTAAAGGAATTGGTATGGTAACATCTTCGCCCATGATCATATCTATCACCACTCTGACATTATTGGCTCCTAGTGGAACTCCATGGATAGTTGGAAATTGAACATCAGACTCATACATTGTGCCTACAGCAACAATGTTATCCACTGATCCTATAGCCAAGTGGCATGGTGTTCCCTTCAAAAATTGAAAAGAAAGAAGTTAAGTGTCTCGCCATATGGTCAAGTTACACAATATAAATAAAAGTTACCTCTAAAATTTCTTCTACATCTTCAATGATCTCTTTTCCTTTTGACTTCGAATTTGAAACATTACTTCCTACACTTGAACCCTTATTTGATTGCGAGCGTCGAGTTGCACCTTTGTTGCTAGACTCTTCACCCAGTTTTGATTGTCCTCTAACGACATTGAAGTCAACTGATGGTTTAACAAACTTACCCAATCCCCTAACACGCCCCCTATGTTCTGGCGTGCCCAGTGCTTCGGTCAAAATATCTTTACCCTCATGTGTCATAGCTAACTCGTCCTGTCACAACCATTTAGATTTACACATTTCAATTATCAAAGGAACACATAATCATATGACATTTAATCTAAGAATCATATCTACATATGCTTAAAATAAAAATATTTAAACTTACAATTCGACTAACACATTGTTTAGTGTCGTCATCGAAGTATTCACTATTCTTTCCTTTTCGGGCTTCCTTCCATAAAGTTGCACGATTGGAAGGATCATCTGACAATTCCTATATGAACATACACATTATTAATTCTCATTAACATATAATCATAAGAAATAATTTAATTAATTTAATTAATGTTACTCACTAGTTCTGCAGCCAAGTTTGCGTAACCCTTACGAGAGATATGGTGATTATATTTACATTTTTCTCTTCGTTCTTTCTGGACACGACTAAGCGCCTGTATAACATAAGACCATTGATTTAAATCTTCGAAACAATTTCACTAGTATTTAAAAAATATGTTAGTATAATGTAGTTACCTCCCACTCTTCAGATATTCTTGCATTAACAAATGTCTCCCATTGTGCTTGATCAATGTGTGAATACTTTTCAGGAGGACTTTTCAATAAAGATGGTTCATTCTTGAAGGGAAGAATGTACTTCTGAGTCAATGTATATCTATATGTCCGAAACTTCGTTGAAGCCGATTGAAGAATAGCATGTTTGGACCTAGAGTCCACCACAAACGACATCTGCATATGAAAATCACCATAAAAATTAAGTACCTCTACATAATAAAAAGTATTTACCTTAAAATTAATTAATACTTACCTCTACACAATCAAAAATTTTGTCTTTCAATTCTTGTGGAACCTCTTTCCAATTGTTGTAGATCAATGGAATTTGTTGTCTAACACAAACTCCGATATAGCTTTGCATTTTATTTGCATCTTCACCTACAGCTTGACCTTGATTATTGTATTGGATGACTAAGCGTTCTCCTGTATTTCTTATGCGTGCTAATTCACGCATAGTAGTGAGGCCTCGTCGAGCAGTCTGTCTAGCCTCCATATGAATAGCTACGTTCACTCCGTCATCACTGCTGCTACTCGAATCACTCATTGTAACAATCTACAAGAAAAAATATCATAAAATACAACATAAGATATAATAACTCGTAAGATACATTAACTCAACAATGTGACTAAATTACTAAAAACATACTATATTTAAAACATTATTTATCAATCCATGTACCCTCACAATCATTTCTAAGATATGTAGATGACATTTCGTCGATTTCATGAGATACGTCAATATTCGGAATTGTTTCCAAAACCCCATATCCACAATCTTGAACAATATCTACCATTTCTTCTTCGTACAAATCATCTTCAACTATTCTTGGAGGAGGGGTTAAAACCACTGACCATCGAGGATCAAGAGGTTTTTTCACGTAAAATACTTGTTTGGCTTGAGAAGCTAAAATAAATGAGTCTGATTTATGCCCAATGCGATTAAGATCTACAGTTGTAAACCCAAGCTCGTCTATTTTAACTCCATTATTATTCTCAACTCATTCACATTTTAATAAAATGAAAGTTAATTTATGGTAATCGAGCTCCCATATTTCCTGTATTACACCATAAAAGGCCATGTCCGACATAATAGGATTTTTGTCCTTAGCACTGGAAACTTGCATTGTATTAGCTGTTATAATGATTCCACTGTTTTGGACATTCCTAATATCATCGTGTTTCTTCATATGATAATGAATACCATTAACCACATAACCACGATATGTGGCCACATCTGGACGAGGCCCATGAGCTATCCATCTTAAAGAAGATGATATGGAGTTGTTTGGCACCTCGAGAGCAAGTTCAACCTGAAATTAAGATTTAAATTACGTTGGAATTAACATTACACCCACTCATTAAAAACTATGGCTTTTAAGATTACCCGATCACGCAACCAACTGCTAAATGTGCGATTATGCTCATCTTGAAGCCACTTTTTGTTTTTGGATCTACTTGGATTGAGTTTAGATAAAGTTTCCATGTGTTTCCTGTTGAATTCATGCAACATACGAAAATGTCAAAGTTATTAGATCATCACATAATTATAAAATTACGTGAAAAGGTTTGAGATTTACGTACCCTACATATGGAAGCACGTCATTTACATTTTGTAGAACATAAAGATGAGCTTGATCCAACTATTCCTTACTGGGATTGATATAATGAGCAACAGATAATGATCTATCAATGTCTGAATTCTCTTTCTTTGTCGATGAGCGTAACCCAATAGACTCAATTCCAGAGAGAAATTTAGAACAAAACTCTACAACCTCCTCTACAATATAATTTTCTCCAATGCATCATTCTGGTCGATTTCTATTTCGCACATAACCTTTTAGGACTTTCATATATCGTTCAAAAGGATACATCCACCTCAAATAAACCGGTCAACAAAATTCTATCTCTCTTACAAGATGGACCACAAGATGTACCATTATCGTGAAGAATGCCGGTGGAAAATATTTCTCTAACAAGCATAAAGTGACTACTACATCCTCTTGCAAGCCTTTTAACTTAGATGAATCGATCGCCTTACTACATATAGCATTGAAGAAGAAACATAGGCGAATAATTGCATATCTAACATGTTTGGGTAAAATACCACGTATTGCCACAGGTAATAATTGCTGCATAAGAACGTGGTGGTCATGCGACTTAAGCCCGTAAAGTTTCAAATCTGTGAGTGACACTAAACTTTGTATGTTCGATGAATAACCTTCCGGTACTTTGATTTCTGATAGTGTCTTACACAAATTCAACTTCTCCATTCGCGATAATGTATAACATGCTGGAGGTAAGAAGATTCTTTTCTCTCCCACTTGAGGGGCCAACTCTGATCTAATGTTCAATTCAACCAAATCTAAACGAGTTTTTAATCCATCTTTTGTCTTGCCAGGAATATCAAGTAACGTGCCAATAATATTTGCACACACATTCTTTTCAATATGCATCACATCTAAACAATGTCGCACGTGAAAATGTTTCCAATATTCTAACTCAAAGAAAATAGACTTCTTCTTCCAATAAGTGTTTGAAAGATCTCCATTATTTTTTTCCTTTCTTGATTTCTTACCAAACGAATATTGAAGTCTACTTGTTTTTGCAAGAATCTCCTCTCCACTTAATGGTTTAGGAGCGAATTCCAATTCTTGTTCACCATTAAAGGCTTTCTTTTGTCTTCTATATGGATGATAACGAGGTAAATGTTTTCGATGTCCAAGATATGCTATCTTCTATCCTTTTGGCAAATAAGTGGATGACGTTTTCTCCCCACAAATTGGACATGCACGATATCCTTTTATTGTACAACCACATAAATTGCCATACGCAGGAAAATCATTAATAGTCCACATTAAAATAGCCTTGAGTGTGAAACATTGTTCTTGATATACATCATAACATTCAACTCCATCATTCCAAAGTTGTTTCAGATCATCAACTAATGGAGCTAAATAAACATCTATGTCATTTCCTGGTTGTTTAGGCCCAGATATTAATGCATTTAACATCAAAAATTTGCGCTTCATGCACAACCATGGGGGTAGATTGTATGTCACCAACATAACTGGTCAACAACTATATCTACTACTAATATCACCGTGTGGATTGACCCCATCAGTTGAAAGAGCAAGACGAAGATTTCTAGGTTCTAAACCAAACTCTGGCCACAAATTGTCTACTTGTTTCCAAGATATTGTATCCACAGGATGTCGTATGTACCCATCAATTACTCGTTTTTCGGCATGCCAAGTCAACAAACTCGATATTTCTTTACTACGAAACATTCGTTCAAATCTTGGGATAGGAGAGAAATACCACATGACTTTCGTTGGAATGTTTTTCATCACATCCTTTGAATTTTTACGAAGCTTCCATCTTGATGTTCCACAAATGGGGCATACTTCTGCATCTGAAAGCTCCTTTCTAAACAAACAACAATCGTTGCTACATGCATGAATCTTTTCATACTTCATTCCAAGAGTACATAAGATCTTTTTTGCTTGATACGTAGAACTCGGAATTTCATTAGGACTTGGTAAGATGTCACGAACTAATGCTAACAACTCAGTGAAACTTTTATCGCTCCATCCAAATTTTGCTTTCAAATTATATAACTTTACCAATGCAGATATTTTAGTAAAATTCTTACAATTTGAGTATAATGGTTTCTTGGCATCATCTAGTACTTCCTAAAAAATTGGGGACTTATCATTAAAATAACTATGTGCAGCCTCAAACATTCCTATTGTGTCATCAACATCTTCATCTTCAACTTCCTCCTTTTCACTACTAGAGACGTTTTCATTGTTTCTTTTAATCAGTAGTGATTCCCCATGCCAAATCCATGTTTTATAGCTTTGATCAATACCATAAATGAATAAATGGTCTCTTACTACATTCACATTTTGAGACTTTGCATTCACATATTTCAAACATGGACAACAAATGACATCTGACCTATTTGAATCTCGTAGACCATTTTCGATGAACATCTCAACTCCTTAACTATATTCTGGTGACATCCGATTCTTTGACATCCACGACTTATCCATAGCTATAAAACTGGTGGCTTTAAAGTTTAATCTATATTCATTAAACTAACACAAAAATTAATTAAACTTATCAAATCTAAACTCATAAAAAAATAACATAAACCAACTATTCAAAATAAGTAAAACTTAGGAATATAACAAAACTTACTAAACTTAATAACCAAAAGTTTTCAACCCCTCGTCCATAACAACTAAACTCGTCAAATTAAACTAACACAAAAATAAACTTATAAAATCTAAACTCATCAAAAATTAACATAAACCAACTTTTAAATTTAAGCAAAAGTTAGGAAGTTCTCAACCCTTCCCCCCATCACATCAAAATACAAGTTTTTAACCCCTCCCCCTATACTCATTACAAAAAAAAAAAAAAAACTAAACTTATTCAATCTAAACTCATAAAAAAATTAACATAAACCAACCATTAAATTAAACAAAACTCACTAAACTTAATAACCAAAAGTTTTCAACCCCTCCTCCATCATTAAATTAAACAAAACAACTAAACTCATCAAATTAAACTAATACAAAAATAAACTTATAAAATTTAAACTCATCAAAAATTAACATAAACCAATATTTAAATTTAAGCAAAAGTTAGGAAGTTCTCAACCCTTCCCCCCCATCACTTCATAATACAAGTTCTTAACCCCTCCCTCCCCCCTATACTCATTAAACAAACAAAAAAACTAAACTTATCCAATCTAAACTCATAAAAAAATTAACATAAACCAACCATTAAATTAAACAAAATTTACTAAACTTATTAACCAAAAGTTTTCAACCCCTCCTCCATCATTAAGCAAAACATAGGAAGTTCTCAACCCCTCCCTCATCACATCATAATTCAAGTTCTCAATCCCCCTCTCTCCCAATAACTATACTCATTAAACTTAACACAAAAATTAACATAAGCCAACAATTAAAATTAAAAAAAAACATAGAAAGTTCTCAACTCCTCCCCCATCACATCATAATTCAAGTTCTCAACCCCCCTCTCCCAACAACTATACTCATTACACTAAAACAAAAATTAACATAAACTAACTATTAAAATTAAGCAAAACTTAAGAAACTAACCAAAATTAATAACCAAAAGTTCTCAATCCCTCCATCACAACTAAACTCATCAAATTAAACTAACACAAATATAAACTTATGAAATCAAAACTCAAAAAAAATTAACATAAACCAAAAATTAAAATTAAGCAAAATTTAAGAATATAACAAACTTAATAGCGAAAAGTTCTCAACCCCCTCTCCCACATTCTCAACCTCCCCCCACCACAAACAACTATACTCTTTAAACAAACACAAAATTTAAACTTATCAAATCTAAAATTATAACAAAATATCTTAATGAACTTCAAAAAAATTAACATAAACCAACTCAAAAAATTAAGCAAAATTTAGAAATATAACAAAATATCTTAGTGAACTTCAAAAACAATCTAAACAAACTCCTAAAACAAAATTGAATTTTTCCTTAGTCAACCTAGTGCACATGATTTGTAGATCTACACAAAAACAGTCAATACCCACAAAATCAAATTACATAAACATGATACCCACAACAAATTTCGAATGTTCTTCATTTTTATTAGATTTATTCAGCAACAAAATAAAAAAAAAAAAGGAAAGAAATGGTACCCACGAGACGAAGATTTTCAGTCAAAAAAAGGTACCCACGAGAACCTCCGGTGAAGATCTACTCGGAAAATTGACGGGGAGACGAAGACTCACCACGGCGGAGAACTTGAGACGAACGGCGATCCTAGATCTGGATGAAATCTCAAGCCACGAGCAAAATAAAGAAATCGGTCGAACTGCAGACGAGACGAGGAATGAATGGCTGAACGGCGAACGGTGAACGGCGAACGGCGAACGGTGAAGGGCGAATGGCGAAGGAAGAACTGTTGCTGTCGGGGAGAGAGACTGAAAGTTAGAGTGAGAGAAGAGATAAGGGTCGGGAAGAGAGAAGCATATGTGCTGTCGTGTCGTGCGAAAAGAGAGAAGAAAAAGTGACTTTTTTAAGGACATATGATGTCGGGCTTTGCCCGACATCATAGGATAATTTACAATGTCGGGCAATGCCCGACATTGTATACGTTTATTTAATTTTTTTTTATTTCCACGCTTTTTAATCTTGCCCGTCATTGTTTCCTAGGCGCTATTTTTCCTGACCGTCATCAATGCCTTGTTTTGTAGTAGTGGAGATTCAATATTTCGTGGTCTAATTTTATTCAAACTCATTGTATAAGATACCCCCACTCACATGTCTCTACATGAACGATTTGGATCAAATCATTTGTAACTATTACAAAGTGGGTCGTATCAATAGTGTTGTCAAGATAAGGCACCTAACATTATCCATATACTATGACCCTTTAGGTTATGTCTTAAACATGATCCTCTTGTATGTTAAACACATACTGTTCAAGATTACACTAATAACCTTGAATTTTTCATATAATTGATAATATTATATTGCAAATAAAATAATCAACATTATTATTAATTATTAAATAAATTATTAATTACGAGGCTTTAGGGCATAAATCTCAATACTAGTGTTGCTTGTAAAACTTAAATTTAATACCGAAAGGGTTAAGGGAAGGCATATGTCACACAAAAGCAATGGAGGAAAATACTTAGCGAAATAAGTTATGAACATCGACCCTAGACATAAGGCGAGACTCCAAACCACTAGAATTGTGTGCGAAATTATCTAAGTTAGATTAGCCATAGAAATATAGGTTTAATCACTTAGCCTCCTAAAGATTTTGAAGCAAAATTGAATATGAGTCAAATTCGGTTTACTTAGTTTTTTTGAGTTAGCTACAATTGCAATTGTATTTCTTTCCAAAGGGGTATGAACAACTTGAATTTTCCTTTTTCATATTTATTGTTTTTTTTTTTTTTAAAATTTCTTTAGCAATAACTCCTCTCCACATTTTTATAATCTTGGTTACCGAACATGTAATTTGAAAACAATTTTTGCTATCTTTTGAAGTTTATTGTATCCGTTCTCTATGTGTACTTGCACTAGACTGGAGATTTGTTTTTAAATATTTTCTTAAAGCCCCACGTTTCAGTTCGATCAATTGTCTTGATTTTCTCTGTTTGTTTGTTTCTCTTCTTCATTCATGCTCTAACCTTAATTTTTGTCAATGGATTATGAGATACATGCCCTAATTTCAATTTGTATCCATCCTTTGTGGTCTACTTACTCGCTCAAAATTTTGTTTCCCCCAAAATATTTTCATCGTGAGAGGAAGAATATAATTTTTTTACCCTAATCCTAAAATTTGTTCCCCCACTCTCTAAATTATATGATGTCATTTTGAATGTGACTAAGACTTTTCCATTTTTTTTTCTTTGTAGCTTACCACTACGTCACATTTTCATTCATTTTAACGAGAAAGGATAATGAAATGGTTGTTTTTTTAAGACAATTTTTAAGAGTTAAAATGAAACTTTTGAAATGATAAGGTCATAATTAAAATCCACCCCTTCGCCACGGGCATAATTTGAAGCATGTCACATTTGCCACGTCACACTTCTATCTTCATTTATAAATATAAAAGTTGATGAAAGAATTATTTCGAAAGAAATTTAAAGTTTAAAGGTAAAAATAAAACTTTTTTTTTTAAAGTTCATCGGCATAATTGAAATATATTCCTAAAGTTCAAGTGGCATTTTGAATAATTTAACCTTACTTAATTTAGTCTCAAATCTCTCTAGAAGGAAGAAAAACTCATCTATTAATGAACACTAATTTGACCACTCATTCAAATTGAGGGTTGAATTTAATAAAATTAGAATTTTCAAGTTAAAGTTAACTTAGGTTAAATTCAGGTTTAAAAAAATGAACTACCTCTCTCTCTCCCTCTCCCTCTCTCTCTCTTTTTTTCTTTTTTTTTTTTATTAAATTTAAAATTAATTTGATTTGTGTTCTTAAACCAAATTTTGATGACCAAAATAAGAAAGAATAAGAAATTGAAGAATTCAAACTCGAGGTTGTTCGTGGGGTGGCTTTTTCGACCAAATTTCTGTCGCTAGGCCGTTGGCGGCTGGTCGTTGGTCTATTTTTGCAACCATCAACAAAAGTTTTAAAATATGATGCCTTAGTTTAAGATAAATATTGAACGCTTAGATTTTCTAAAGATTAAGGCTTGGAAACAGGAGGGATGATTTAAATTTAAAATGATTGTCACCTAACATGAGATTGCATACATGTGAGCACAAGATCATAGAAGTGATCGTACCATCAATTGCATTCGTTTAACAATGACAACTGGCCAATTGAATGAATAGGCTAGATTGATAGATTTGATCAATAGTTTTGAATTTTGATTTAAACCTTAATTTAAATTTTGATGACCTTCCAGCTAAGATACAGTTTGAGAAATTATTATGAATGCTTTCACAAGGCTAAAATATCTAGTCAAGTGATATGTTTTGAGACTCTTGACGTAATCAAATCATGTACCAACCACAACATGCATGTTTAGACAAAAGATTTAAAAAAAAGAAAAAAGAAAAAACGAATCATGTGATTGAAATACATGGCTCATAAGGAAGAATGGTATTTCCAATTCAATATATCAATCTTACATGGTTACCTTAATAAAAATATTTAATATTGGTCAAGGATCTTAATTTAGTGGCACATGACTTAGGTGCTACAAGAGAACAAACTAAAATGGATAAGAGCTAACGAAAATCACACTACCTCATAACTCTTGTCTATTGATTTTGCAGCTGTCTCTTACTCTTATTTTTCTTGATAAAGCAAGATAAGAAATACTAACCAAAAAAATGAAAAAAATTAAACAAGACACATGCACAACTATATAAAAAGGTGAATGTCCCACCGATGTTGGGAGTCTGTACAAAACAAGAGTTGCCAGATCAGATGATGATGGAGCCCTCAAGGCCAATAAACATGGCTACAAACAAAAGAACAGCTTCATGTTGTACATGAATGAGTCCCAAAAAAACCCACCGATAATAAAGCCAATTAGACATGAAAAAGAGAGAAGATTACCACTAAAAGGGAAGGAAAGGTAAAGGCCAACCCTACTCGATCGCTATAATCAAACCTGTCAAAGTTTAGGTTTTTCTGTTTAACTTAGTAGATTATTTTACAAAAATTAATTTTATGGGGAATCATTGAAAAAATATGGATATAACATCAAATGTTGGTGATGACAATGATATGAGAGAGAATCCATTACCCTTTCTATTCAACAAAGGGAGAACTTTGAAGGGATCATTATTATTATATTATTTTTGTGTGAGGATAGGAATTTGAACTTCCAACGTCAAAAAAAAATGTAGATTGTTTTACTGATGAGCTATAGAAGGAAATACTTTTTAAACTAGCTAAATTAGTGCTTACAAAATCTGTTCTCCAACCATTATCGTTATAACTAATTCAATAAGTAATCAATGAGTAGGTAACAATTTAAAAGATATGTTAATTTTATTTAAGCTATTGTAATGGATATATAAACTAGTCTTAATGATAGTTTCCCAGGTTTTAATTCTATTAAGAATTGTGGCTTACTTATCGTTTGGGGACTATAAAAAATCTTAATAGAGTTATGGTCTCTAGCATACTATTATGTTATTTCAATCTCTTATTTCTAATCAATCGAGAAAGTAGTCTTCCCAAGTATTATGCATTTAATTTAATCCATGGATTTGAGTATTTTTATTCCTCTTATGACAGTGGTTTTCTTTCATGTGAATAGCTCACTTCATTATTACTATGGAGTCAACAAGCTTCTTTTTCTTGAGTAAAATATAGGTTAAAAAACCTTCATTTTTTAACTATAATAACATGGCTGCAATATTGAAAGGAAAAAAAAAAAAACTTATCTCCAAGAACATAAATAACTATAAATAAAAACGATGAAATTTTTTTACATATTTGTCGGTTGAAGAAATAATTTTAGAGATTTAAGTAACCTCATCGTTGTAGACATTCAAAAACCTTTCTGAATGTCATGTCTTTATATTTCTTAAAATATCGATCCAAAATGTATAAATAACCTCATCAATATAGACAACATAGAAAAGAGTTGAAGAATTTTCATGATAGAACAGTGGTAATATGTAAAAATTTAGGGTTAAATACTTAAATCTAGGAGGTTGAGCATGCAAGCATTTTTTCTTTAATAATTTTCTTTTAATAACCAATGGAAGGAGAAGAAAATTAAAGGACAGACAAGGATGATGTGACAAGAAAAAAGGAGGACGTCAATTGTTCAGGTTCGGACCAATGCATTGCAGATTAGATGTCAAATTTCATATCACTAAAAAGGCTAAATGTCACACTCAAACGCTCTCTTTTGTCCACTTCTCTCTCAAACTTTTGACCAACTTTTACCCTAAAGTATTGATGGGATGGCCCAAGCTTTGATATAGATTTCTGGTTTAAACTAGGTGTTTTGGTTGGTTATATTTTAATCTTACTATCTATTTGTACTGTTTGTGAAATAAACATTAAGGAGCCATTTGATGCGCTGTTTTGTAATTAGCAAGCTTCGGAATCAGAAAGCTTGAAAATCATAATTATTATGCTTGGGGTGCATGTTGAGTCTGTCTAGTTTGTTGAAACCTATGTTTAGAATGCAGAGTTGGGGTTGAAATTGAGCTGTTTGTACTGTTTTTTTAAGACATTTTTTATGCTTTTTTTTTTTAAATTTTCATTTTTTGTGACCTAATAATTTGTTTTTGAATTGCATATCCATATTTTGACAAAATTTGTGTGAAAATTTGCATATCAATATTTAAAAGATTTTGTCACAACCATATTCAAATTGAAATTATACCATGTGTAGTCTGTGTAACTCTAATTTATGTCATTCACTTCATTCATGGTGATGTCAATTTAAATAACATTATCAAAAGCATAGAATGAATAAGTTAAAAGTAAGAAGGGTATTAATGTTAAGGCCTCATTTGATAACCATTTGGTTTTTGGTTTTTGATTTTTAAAAATTAAGTCTATAAATACTACTTCCACTTATAGCTTTCCATGTTTTCTTATCTACTTTTTAGATGTGTTTTCAAAAATCAAGCCAAGTTTTGAAAACTAAAATAAATAGTTTTCAAAATTTTGTTTTTGTTTTTGGAATTTGACTAAGAATTCAAATGTTTTCTTAAGAAAGATGAAAACTATTATAGAGAAATTGTGAGAAAACAAGCACAATTTTTAAAACCAAAAACAAAAAATCAAATAGTTATCAAACGAGGTCTAAAGTTTTGGAATTTTGAAAGTATATTTTACAAAGTAGTTTGACAAAAAGTTCAAACATTGAGAAACGAACTTTTTTTTTCAAATATTTTTTCCAAATTTTCATAAATTTTTGTAGGTGTCATAAGTTAAAGTAGTTAATGAGAAAAAAATTACATGGTTCATGAAAAAAGTAAAATTAGTATATAGAATTGCATATAGAGCAAAATGTACATAGTTTCTCTAATTTTAATTTGATTAAATTGAAATAAAATACATTTTATATGTCATTTAAAATGATTAAATTAAAAAATAAAATAACATATATTTTAGTTACATAAGTTATTTTAATATAACTAAGTTCAAAATTAATATCATACATATACTTTCGTTTTTTTTTTTTTTTTTGTGTATCTAATTTAAAAATTAAATATTTTATTTACTATAACTAATTTAAAATTAAATATTATTTATTTTATTTTAATAAATTCAAAATAAAATACCATTTTTTTTTAAATTTGAAAATAACATATAGGCTTAAAGTTTAATATGTTAACTTAAAATTAAATGTTCTTTTTTAAAATATTAATATAAGTAAGTCCTCTAAAATATATTTTTCTTATCTTAAAATTTAAAAATTATACATATTTTGAACTATTGTTAATTGAATTAAATATAAATAAACAAAACGAATAATTTTATTTAGATTAAGATAATGTAACTTCAAATTTTTAATTGAAGAAAAACTATATATTTTTAATTTAAAAAATATTTTAATAGAGAAAGATAGATAAAGATGAAGAGAGAAATGGTGGGACCCATCATAATTATGAGAAAAAATAGAGAGAGAAGTGATGGGAGCCACCATAATTATTACAAAAGTAAAGAGAAAAGTGATAGGTCTCACTAATTTTTTTATAATTTCAAGAGAACCCATGGGTTTGGAGGAGGAATCTCATGAGATTGGATGGGGGTTTGTTGTTTGAACCTTAGGGATGGAAAACCTATCTCCCAAACATGGGATTGAGTTTGGAAGCCAATCAACCCAAACCAAACTCATCACCCAAACACCACCTAAGGGGCTGTTTGGCGGGTTGGTTTGGAATCAGAAACTCTGAGAATCCTTGGTTGGAATCAGAAACCTTAGGCCGCTTGATTACTATGTTTGGAGTGCAAGGTTGAGTTCAGCTGGGTTTGTTTCGACTATTTTTTTTAACAATTTTTTTAGGCTGTTTTTTTTAAATCCATTTTTCTTGACTTGATAATTGTTTGTTGAATTGCATATTAATATTTTAATCAATTATGTGGATCAATTGTTTCAAGCATAGTTAAATATGAATGTGTAGTTTGTATAAGTATACTGATATCTCATTCACTCCATTCATTATGATGTAAAATTAAATAACATTAGCAATGACATATATTTTAAATAATTAATACGTGGGAAAGAAGAATGGTGTTGCTAGAGTAAAGGAAATCCATAATGCAAATGAAGGTCCGAAGTTCACAATATCATAATACATAAGCTGAAAGGAATAAAGAAAAGAAATAGCAGTAGTTGTCCAAAACACAAACTGAATTAAAACTAAGTAGTAGCTGAAGACGATGAAGGCATCAAGTTGCGTCCATGGGGGGTCAGGTTTCAGGTGCTCTCCCTAACACTTCTACACAATAATCATACTTTTAATATGGGGAGAATGCAAAGAATGGATGGGTACGAACCTTAGGACAAATAAGAAAGCATGATATGCTCATTTTCCCAATGTAGATAGCCTTGCTCAACTATTCTTTCTCCCTTTATGTAGCTTCCTTCATTTTCTAGCCTCATTTCTCCATCCAAAGTGTCTCATGTAAATACCTCATATGAAGCCTTGAATTCAGGATTAATTGGACAACTATGATGCATAAGCAGTCTCCCATTGGTCCACTTAAGTACAACTGGCTTCACTTTTAGACAGCTCAATTAATGAATTTTCTTGCACGCGTGATCAGGTGGTTCTTTTAACAAAGATATGCTTTAGCAAGGATTTTTGCTCATCTCTCCAAATTCATCTCCCAACATTGTTTTCAAAGCTCTCACCTGAAGAAAAATTCAATAAATTAAGCCCATGTCTTAGCCAAAAGCAGATCATTTTCACTCTTAAAAGAATTCACTCTTAATAGCAAACACATACAGAACTTGGGGCTTTAACAACCAAAAGCACTCAAACAAGTAAGTTTAATATAAGATTTTTAAACAGGAATAACAGTTATATTGAAGAGTTATCAAACTCTATTTTAAAAATTAAAAAAAAATTGGAAGCTATTTAAGAAATTAGAGAATTTAAAACTCTATTTCACAAAGTATTCAAAAAACTATTTTAGAAATTAAAAAATTGGAAGTCTATTTAATAAATTAGGGAATCTAAAACTCTATTTCACAAAGTATTCAGAAACCTACTTTTGGAACTCTAGAATTTAAAACTAGTTTACAAAGTATTCATAAACCTATTTTTGGAACTCTATTTTAAAAATTAAAATATTGGAGGTCTATTTAAGAAATTATGGAATTTAAACAAAATTTCTATTTTGAAATCTATTTCAAAGATAAATTTATTATAAAATTCGAATTCTAGTTTAGAAATTAAAATATTAGAAACTCTATTTTGTATAGTATTTTGAAACATATTTCAAATATAATGGGTTAAAAAAATTTGTTTAGTAGCCATTTTTAGTTTTATTTTAACATTTTAAAAAATTGGCTAGACGATTGGGTCGCTAGGGTGATCGTTGGAGTGGTCGTTGGGGTGGTCGAATTGATGAGGTGATTGGGCTGTTGAGGTGGTCGTCGATGGTGGTTGCACGGTGGTCAGGTCGTCGGATTGGTTGTTGGGTGTCTTTCGGCAGTAGTTGTTGGGTGGTCGGGTCGCTAGAATGGTCATCAGGGTAGCCAGGTCACTGGAGTGGTTGTGGTAATGGTTGTGGGTGGTTGGATCGCTGGAGCCGTTGCCATAGTGGTCATTAGGGTGGTCGGGTCGCCGGGGTGGTAACTAAAGTAGTCACTAGGTGGTCGTCAACTATAGTTTGGGTTGGTTGGATTGTTAGGTCGTTGGGGTAATCGTCGAAGTAGTCATCGGGGTGGTCGGGTTGTTGGGGTGGTCAAGTCACCGGAGTGGTCACTTGGTGGTCATCGGCGGTAGTTGCTAGGTGGTTAGGTCTTGGGGTGGTCGTCAACTATGGTTGCCAGGTGGTCGAGTCGTTAGAGTGGTTGTCAAATGGTGGTTGTCAGATGGTCGTTGTCGGTGGTTCGGGCAAGTTGAGTTGACGGGGTGGTTGGGTCATCGAGGTGTCGAGTTGTTGGGGTGGTCGAGTCACAAGGATGGTCGTCATACTGGTCTCTAGAATTTTCATCGCAGTGGTCGTCGGAGGTAATCGTCAGTTGTGGTCGGGTCACCGGTGTGGTCGGGTCACCGGTGTGGTCGTTGGAGCTGTCATTGTCAGTGATCATCGAGTGGTCGTCGGAGTTGTCATTGGGGTTGTTGTCGAAGTGGTCGCTAGAAATGAACAACGACAAATGAAAGAGAAAAATATGGCACAAATCCTATGGGGTTGCACTGTTGTAACCCATGGGGTTGTGTTTCAAAAACCAAGTGTTTTGAACACCTTGTGCCAAATATGGTATTGGTTTGGAGTCCAAAACCATCTCAACCCAAAACTATAGGTCAAACGTCCCCTAAAGAGTAGCAACAATTTAACAGGACAAATTATTTGCAGAGTAGATGAGTATTATAAAGTGAAATCTTAATTTAACAATATATGAAAATTAGTTACGTTGGTGTAGCTAGAGAGAATTGTTTGCCGCAAATGTATTATAAGTTTAATATAATATTGTTGATTGAATATGAATGGCATCTTTTGAATTGAGTTTCTACTTTATTTGAGTAGCACATATACAATAATCACTCAATTTTATTTAGAGGGTAAAATTATATTTAGAGGATAAAATTAGGATAAAAGAAACAATCAATATAATATAAACAAATAAAGCTACGAGAAAATCTAATGGGAAGAAAGTCTTTTGAATTAATTTCACCAATCGAATTTATGAATCAATTAACTAATTACTTAAGGCCGAACAAACTATCAACTGCCTCTTTCGAGCGCTAGCTAATTCTCTTTACTAATTAAGAAACTAATATTCTTATTTAGTTTCAATAACGAGCAAAACGCTTTAAATGAACGAGTCTTTTGACGACCTCTAGCAAAATTATAAATTTCTTGATCTTAGAAAACTCTTTCAAATATGCATCTTAGCTCCGACTTTAAAGTATCTCTCTTAAGTGTATGATTTTAAGTCTAAGATCAATTATTCTATGGCCAGTAGATTAAAAACATGAATAACAAAGAAACATTAACAAAACAATATTCCAAACTTATTCAATCAAGAGAAATAAGAAAAATCAATCCACAAAACTTAGTGACTACATCACTCCCTAAAAATTAAAAAAAAAAAAATTGGCTCCTCATAATAATATCTAGAACTCTAAACAAAAATTGGCTACTCATAGAATACTCTGCACCCCAAACACAGACTATTATAACCTCAGACTAAACAACTCTGCATTTTAAATAATATTATATTATTTTACAGACTATTATAACCCACAGACTATTATAACCCCTGTTATTATAACCCACTCAGCGCCCCAAACAGCCCCTAAGTTTCATGCTGAATTCCATAACAAAGTTACAAAAAGTCAATGGAAAGAAGAAGAAATAAATCTTGTCGCCATTTCATGACTCCAGTTCAATCTTCACGAATTCGAATCTTGAAAATATCTTTCTTTAGCTCTATAATGATGTCCTTGCACTAATTTTGTAATTATACTCTATAGTGTGCTTTCTCCTTCAATCCTTTTCTCCCTTGTGGGAGGGGTAATATTCTAATTTATAGTAGTTTTCACATTAGAGCCATGACTTTATGTGCTCGTGTGTAGTTCTATAGCGCCAAGGGTCTCTAATGTAGCATCATGGCTTTATCCTCTCAACTTGTGGCTCTATAGCTTTTCTGCAAGTGCTAAACTGCTCTAGACACTAATATTATTTAGAGAAAAATACACTTTTAGTCGATCAGGTTTGAATTTAGTTACATTTAGGTTGTTGGGTTTGAATTTAGTTACATTTAGGTTGTTGAGTTTGAAAACTCAACAAATTTATCCTTAAGATTTAGATTTAGTTTCATTTTAGTCTCTCTTTTCCATTAATTGGTAACAGAAAGCTAACGTGTCAATATTTTTTTTATTAAAAATAAAAAAATATTTTAATTTTTTTTTCTTCTTTCTCCCTCCTCCCATCCTTCTTCCCCTTCTTCCAAGTTCCATTCCATCAACGGTTGCCGCCGGTCGCCGGCCATTGCCCACCGCCATTTTCAAACTTCTTCTCAATCTCTCTATATTAATCTCGTTTTACTCATCAATGTCGGGTTCAACAACTATTTGGCCAATACAAAAGCATCTCCCTCTTCGGTAATTGACCTACGATTCGCTCTTTCGAGCTTTCAATTTCATCTCCTAAACTTGAAATTGTTCATCGATTACAAAATCTAGGGTTTCCGACTGTGTAATTTCGCGAAGAATTAAGAGTAATCTGCGGCTACATTTGCGAGAAGCATGCGAAGAAGGGTACTAAAGGGCTGTACGGACTGGATCAGTTGGGAAAAGCTTCAATCGATCAATGGATTGAAGCGAAGGGGCAGAACTTCAACCCAAAGAGCTCGATTCTGGGTTTTCAACTTGCTTTTGCTCCGAGGATGAAGATTCCATAGGACGAGAAGGCGATTAAGCAGAACGAGGAGAAGCTGTCGAAGGTGCTCGATGTGTACGAGCAGAGGCTGGAGCAGAATCGATTTTTGGCTCGGAGATGAGTTCTCGTTGGCCGATCTTTATCACTTGCCGAATGCTCATTACCTCGTGAATGTGTGGCGGACACGGTGGAGCTTTTCACTTCGAGGAAGAACGTGGAGCGGTGGTGGGATGAGATCTCCAGGACAGAATCTTGGAAGGAAGTGGTTGAAATGCAGAACAAAGCTACTTCATGAGTTCTGTTTTTGCATTTGATCTAGTAATTGTGCCAAGGCATCTTGCAGGGACTTGGGAAAATGGCGGTGGGTGGTGTTCGACGATCAGCGGCCGGCGAAAGCCATTGATGGAAGAAGAGGAAGAAGGATGGGAGGAGGGAGAAAGAAGAAAAAACAAACCTTAGTTCCAGATATGGAACTCTCTCCTTCTCCTTTGTAAAAAAAAAAAAAAAAAAGAAACAGGAAGATGAAGATGAAGAGGAGGAAGAAGAAGGAAAAAAAAAATAGAAGAGCGACGGTCGGTGGCAGTTGTCGGCGGGGACCGGCAAGCGCCTGCGAGTTGTGGTGGGAGAAGAAGTAGGAAGAAAGAGAAGATGAAAAAAAATAAAAGAAATTAAAAATATATATTTTTATTAATTTATTTTAAAAATATATTGCCACATCAGCACCATCAGTAACGAAAAAATGGATGGAGCCAACGAAATGAAACTAAATCCAAAACTCAAAGTAAAATTGTTGAATTTGAAAACTCATTATCTAAATACAACTAAACCAAAACCTACTAAAAGTATATTTTTCCCTATCATTTAAAATACTTCTTAGATTCTCTAATTTTGTTCAAATACTCGATCTCTATAAAATAATAGATCTTATGCATAAATTTAGATCATATAAGATAGAGACTAACAAAAACTAAGCTATAATTATGGATACAAATAGCCTACAAAGTGTGCTTTCAATTGGTTGGAAAAATATGAATTTATGTAAAGTTTTAAAATGTCTTTTTTTTTTTAATTGAAAATCATGAATGACATATTTAGAGTTATTTTTATTTTGAAGTGTAATTGACCATGCATGTTGGATATTTTTTGGGTTCCTATTAGAATGCAGTATAATTCATTACTCCGTACTATTACGACAAGAATAATTATTTATTAGCTTTAATAAAATTATAAAAGGATGTAGACGATAATTAAAATTTTAAAATCACATATAAAGATTAAATTTTAACTAAAATTACAAAACATAAGAAGGTATAATTTTGGTTTGTTGGGATTAGTTAAACATGATTGAGCATAATCTTTTTTTCTTTTACCCAGGTTATTGATAATGTAGTTTTCAACTTTGATAAGTTTTCTACATCATGTTCACCAATCAACCTGTCTTTTTGTGAACCACTTTAATTGTTAGCTTAAGTACAGCTCAATTAGTTAAGACATATATCTTATACCAGTTAAGTGGTCAGAGATTTGAATCTCCACCATCATATATTATTTTGAAGTGAAAGAAATAAACCACTCCAATTAAACACTTAGGGGTCGTTTGGCCCATGGGTTTGGGTTGGGATGGGTTTGGGTTCCAAACCCAAAACCATGTTTGGCACAAGGTGTTTCAAAACCCTTGGTTTTGAAACACAACCCCATGGGTTACAACAGTGCAACCCCATGGGGTTTGTGCCATGTTTTCCTCTTCCATTTGTCGTTTTCCATTTCCGGCGACCACTCCGACAACAACTCAGGCGACCACTCCGATGAAAACTCTGGCGACCACTCCGACAACAACTCCGGCGACCACTTCGATGACAACTCCGACGACCACTTCGATGACAACTCCGACGACCACTCCGACAACAACTCCGGTGACCACTTCGATGTCAACTCCGACGACCACTCCGGCGACCCGACCACCGCTAATGATAACCTCCGACGACCACTGCGATGAGAACTCTAGAGACCAGTTCCATTTACCATTCTCCATTTCTAGCGACTACTTCGACAACAACTCTGATGACAACTCCGGCGACCACCCAACAACCACCGATAACAACAACTCCGACGACTACAACGGTGACCTGACCACCGCTGACGATTACCTCAGACAACCATTGCGATGAGAACTCGAGAGACCAGTCTGACGATTACCCCTGCGACTTGACCACCCCAACAACTAGACACCTCGATAACCTAACCACTCAAACAACCCGACTTGCCCGAACCACCGACAACAACCACTTCAATGACCCGATCACCCTACAACCATAGTTGACGATCACCTCAAAAACTTGACCACCTAGCAACCACCATAGACAACCACCTAGTGACCACTCTGATGACCTTACCACCCTGATGACTACTTCGGCGATTACCCTGACGATCTGGTAACCCAACCACCCAAAACCACTGTTGACGACCACCTGGTGACTTCAACAACCCAACCACTGCCACAACCACCCAGCGACCACTCCGGCGACATGATCACCCTGATGACCACTCCAGCGACCCGACAACTACTGGTGAAAACCACCCAACGACCATTCCGACGACCTGACCACCGTGCAATCACCACCAGCAACCACCTCGGCATACCCAAACACCCCATCAATCCAACCACCCCAACGACCACTCCAACAATCACCCTAGCGACCCAACTACCTAGTCAATATTTTAAAAGGGCTAGCGTGGACGAGCTATATGCAAAACTAAAGGCGATCCCAGAGATGACAAGGCAAGACTGAATGGCTGTTGCAAAGACTATTCTCTCGGATAGTATGATGTTGAACTCCTTCTTTACATTCACCCCAGATTGGAAGTATGATTACTACGTGAAAATTTTGGGGAAAGCACCTAGAACCTGACTCTCTTTTCATCACTTTCATCTACCACTCTTATGACTTACATTTGTGTTTGGACAACTACTTCTACTTTCTTGTCATTTCATCTGGAATGTGTGTTATGATATTTTTAGAACTAGATCTTAGTTCTAATTTTTGGTTTTACTTTACCATTGGCAACATCATTCTTACATTGCACCTATTAATTATCTATTGCTATGCATAATCTTCAATTTTATGCCATCATGAGTGGAGTGAATGAGATAACATATAGTTATACAAACTACACATAGTATAATTCAAATTGAACTATAGTTGTAACAATTGCTCTACATAATTGGTTAAATAGTTGGTATGTAACACACCAAAAAAATTATGAAGTTAAAAAAATGGAGAAGGAAAAAAAAACAGTGTAAGATTTTTTTTTAAAAATAATAAACAGTTTGAAAAATTATAAAAAAAAAAAAAAAACTAAACAAACCCAACCCAACCCTGCACCCCAAACACAGGTTTCAGCAAACCAGCCCAACACAACTCTGCACCCCAAACACAGGAATCAGAAACCCCAGGGTTTCTGATTCCAAACCAGCGCGCCAAACAGCCACTTAGAGAGCAAAAACATGATTTTCAAAAAATTTCGGAGTTGAATATTTAGTGAGGTAGGAAAAACTATTAGATAATTAGTTTAGTGGTTTTTTTGATTTGGCTAATTTTTTTTTTTTTTTATGAACATGAGAGGATTCAAACTTCAAAGTATTTGGTCGATATATGACTTAACCAATTAAGTTGTTATTTTTAGTAAGTTACTTTTATTGATGTTAATCAGCATTTAGGGCTCAAGAACTAAAGTTGTATTGGGGTCTTTTTGAAACTTTAGTTAGATCAAAGAAAATAAGAATAATTTATCTCTCTAGACAATTTGCTACTATTTTTTTGATGAATTTTTCTCAACTATACTATGGATTCATTTCCATCTTGTAAAAACTCACGGCATCATTTAGGATTTGTTCGATAAAAATGTTTATATATACAAACACATAGTTTTATACTTTTAAAAACTACTATGGGATTCTTGTCAAATTTCAAAAGTAAAAAGTGCTAAGATCTTTAATTGCGGTCCATATCCCAGCTATCTCGGCAAAGAATCTTCTGTCAAATTAGACGTTCAATACTTGTAAATAAAATAATTAAAAAGAAAATCCAAGATATGCAATAGTAGCGTAATTAAGTTTTTTTTTTTGTTTTTAGAACCTACATAAGCTAAGACTTAGTTTGGAATTGCGGTAGGTCTTGAAATAATTATTATCATCTTTGCTTTTAAAAAAATTAAGAAAATTAACTATAATATGAAGTAAATTAGTGTTTGATAAATTTTAAATTTAAACATAGAAAGTCAAGTTATAGTATTGATAAATTAATACTAAATTGTTGTGAAATAGTTATAATGACCAAAATAAACATATTTTTCAATTAAACATACTTCAAATTTTTATAAAATAATTATGTAAAATTTTATATAATTTAAAAGACAAATTGTATTTTGTTTACTTTAAATAATTTGATAAAATATCAAGAAAAACATTTATTATAAAAAAAATTGTTTCAAACAAAATCTAATTTTAGTTTAAATACAAAAAAGTATGAAAAATAAATTAGAAGCAATAAATTAAATTTAAAATCTAATTTTAGTTTAAATTCCCATTTCGAAACTGAATCCTAATTTAAACAATTGTTTAAAATTTATTTGAAAATATATTTATAAACCTTAAAAATAGTTTACCAACTAAATATTAGGGTTGAATCTCAACTATATTATTAAATTATTTTTAAACATGTTTTATGTTATAAATTTTGTATAATTATTATTTTATAATATCATATAGTTGATAATATATTATTTTATACAAATTTTAGTTTAACAAAAATGAAATGTGTTTATAACATAAAATATTATATTTATCAAAGTTTTTGTAATGTAATTATGCATTTTAAAATTTCAAATTCAAAATTTGGATGCACTAAAAAGATATATTATTTTCAAAATTTTCAAAAACAAATCTGTCAAACGAATTGTATACCAAAAAGTCCCTAAAATACTCAACAACAAAAAAAAAAATTATTAAAAAAATTTCACGGAGCAAGAATTCTTTGATTTTATTATTATTATTTAGTTAAGAAAAAAAAAATGTTACCATAAATATAGTTCAACTAGTTAAAATATATATACACTTGATGAAGAAATATTCGAATTTCCACCCCTACGTTTTTTTGAACTAAAAAAAAAATAGATATATATTTGGTTCAATAATATGTTACTTTTTTACTTTTATTGGAAAAAAAAACTTATTTTTTAAGAAAAATATTTTTTTTAGAAATGATTTTTTCCAAACTTATTTTAAAAATACTGTACATTTTATTCCAGTGAGAGACGACATCGCCTCATATTACTTTTTGAATTTATGACATAGTATTGCTTTTTAGTTTAGTAATATGTGGGGTTGAATTTTCAAATCTCTGATATTTTAATCGCAGTTATAATGTCTTAACACTCTCTCTATCTATATATATATATACATAAAAAAATAAATTTTAAAGTTAATATTCTCAAAAATATAACGTTGAAAACCACATTTATTTTAAAACAATAAGTCAATAATAAATAGAAAAAAAATAGAGGTATTCCCCTAAAAAATCCATTATTCTCTAACTAGGAAATCCCCAAATATGCTTTAACTTTTGAAAATCAAGTAATGGAAGGATAACAAAAAAGAGGATTAAAATTCTCCACGAAGGGCTTGTCATGATATTCTTTTTACCAAGTAAAACGGTTCTTGATAATGACAGTCCATTGCTTTGTAAAATTGTAAAACCTGTAGGAAGATTTAAAAAGGATGGTCCTCAAATGTGTTTTAATTGCTCCATTCTTGACCTTTTTGGCTATTTATTCCTTTTTTGAGAAATATTTATTCCAAATTTTACAACCAGGGATTTGGAAACTACCTCATGTCAAACTTAGAATATATTCATGATTATTAAAAAGTTAAGGACATAATTGTCATTGTGCAATGTCATGTCCAATCATACAATCAAAAAGAACAAATTCATGGGGGGGAAAAAGGCTCGGAGCCTTGAGGGTGGGACATTGCTAAAAGAGTAAAATTAAGGCTAAATTATAAAAAATACCTCTGAACTTTATATTTTGTTTAAAAAATATCCTTATTGTTAGTTTTGGATGAAAATCGTTAGTACTTTGTTTCAAAAATATCTCTAAACTTTCAAAATTTTCATTAATACCCTTAAACTTTTAAATAAAAGTTCAAAAATACTCTTACCGTTAATATATAGATAGAAATAGTAAGTACTTTATTTTAAAAATATATTTAAACTTTCACATTAATACTCTTAACCTTAAAAAAAGTTAAAAAATGTTCTTACCATTAGTATATGGGCGAAAACTGTTTATCTACACCTAATTACCCATCGCTTCTATTTATTCTTTCTCCTAATTTGCTTTAATCTATGGTTTAATATTGATCTATTTTTCCTCTTTTTTTTCCCTTTCTTTTTCAATACCCTATTCTTTTTTCTTCCATTTTTCTCTAAAACTTCTTTCATTTCTCCTATATTCTTAAATATTAGAACTTTAAATTAACATGAAGAGTTATCTTTCATTTCTAAGCATGCTCAAACATAAATATAAGAAATTTCAACACCCAAACAGTCAATGTCTTTGAAGTTATTTTGAGTTGGAAAGAACTAATTTGAAAACAACTCATATAGATACCTTCATTTTTTTTCATATAAATAATCTCATTTTTTCTCAATTTATCTAATTCTCAATCATGAGGAACATTCTTAACTGACCACAACAAAATAGACTAATTTGAATTGCAAAAAGAATTAATAAAATCTTCACCCGCTACAAATTTAGTAATGCATATGTTTTATTTCTTTTCCCTTCCACTAGATGTTCTCAAAATTATGACCCAAATTCTCAACATGTGTCTCTCTTTGTGTATTAAACCCAAACATACTAACACAAATTACTAACATACAATTTTGTTAAAGCATTTAAGTCCTAAGTTTGCTTGGGTGGTTCCATTATTCTCTTTCTTCTTGCTATAGTCTCTATATCTTGATTGAAGGGGGTAGTTTTAAAGATTGGAAAATGGAATGAGAGAGTAAAAATGGTATTGAAAAAGAAAGGGAAAAACAAGAGGAAAAATAGAGAAGTGTTAGGCCATAGATTAAAGCAAATCAAGAGAGAGAAGAAATTGAAGATGGAGGAAATCGAGTGTAGATAAATGTTTTTCGTCCATATACTAACGGTAAAGGTATTTTTTAACCTTTTTTTAAGGTTAAGGGTATTAATACAATTTTTGAAAATTCAGGAATATTTTAAAACGATGTACTAACAATTTTTGTTAATATACTGGGTATTTTTGACATTTTAAAAAAGTTTTTAAGGGTATTTTTGTACTTTTTTTTAAAAGTTGATGTGTATTAATGAAACTTTTGAAAGATTAGGGGTATTTTTAAAATAAAGTACATAGTTTAGGGGTATTTTTGAAACAAAGTACTAATGGTTTCCATCCAAAACTAACGGTAAGGGTATTTTTGAATTTTTTTGGAAAGTTCAAGGGTATTTTTGAAACAAAGTACAAAGTTCAAGAATATTTTTTTATAATTTAGCCTAAAATTAAAGAAGTTATTTTCATATATAATGCACAAAACTTATTTATTGTACAAAAAACAATCCTTTTTGTTTCTAGAGTACAAGTACAACATTGAGAATGGGAGGAAACTTTGAAACAGTAACCTTTTGGGAATGTTACTAATATTTTAATTGTGGAGTTATATTCAATTTCATCAAATTAAAACTAATTTGAGCATATTTCAACTAGTTAGGTATCCGTAATCTTTTTTATAAACAACTTTATTTAAACATTGAAGCTTCAAATTCTTAGTCTAACGTTGTAATGTTATATAGGAAAGAAAACTTACATAATAATAAAAACGAAAGTTTAATTAGCATCTCCACCATAATTTTGGCGCATCTAGTAAATCTCAACACAATGTCACCTACAAACTCAACATTATCAAGTCAAGATATGAAATATGCCAATAGTGGTATAAATTTGAAATATTGTTCCAAGTGACGACTGAAGCACAATTTGACAATTAAAATATCTACTCTTTTTCCTTTGAGGTGAGAGATTTAAATTCCCACCCCACATTCTCATAGTTGTATCAATTAAAATTCTAAACTAATAATTATATCGATTTAAACCCTAAACTTTCAAAAGTGAATCAATTTAGAGAGATTTATAGCTATTTTCACTTGATTTCATCTAAAATCAGCCTAAATATTACTTAAATAAAAGTATTCTTCTCCCAAAGTCTTCTAAAAGTAGAAAGAAAAACATAATTCTTTCTAAATAAGTAGAGAAAAATAAGAAAAATGGGAGGATGAAAAACATGGTTCATATTAATGAAACCCAATACTAACCAACATTTCTCTCTAATTTACGTTAATTATTGCATTTAAAGAAGTCTTACACACGTGTGAAAGTTATGTATTAACGGTTTTAAAATAAAATTATAATGGAGAGTCTAAATTGATTCATTTATGAAAGTTTAGTGTTTTAATTGATACAATTATTAGTTTGAGGTTTTAAGTGATACAACTCCAAAGTTTATGAGTATAAATTGATTTTTTCCCTGAAAAATATATTGTTTTCTTTAGGAGTGCAAAAAAGTCTCACATTGGTTAAGGAAGGAAATGAAAATGAGTATATAAGTGAGGTCAATTATATTCCTTGGTATGAAGTCTTTAGGGTGGAATCAAAACAAAGCCATGGGGGCTTATACCAGTAGACAAAAATGGTAGACTATTATGCACGGAAGGTAGGAATTGTTATTTTTATATATTATTTTTCATAAATGGTAAAGAGAAGGAACAACGCCTAAGGGGTCATTTTGTTTAGTGGGAATCCAATATTTCCATAAGATGAGCATCTACACTACCATTAAAAATAAAATGCACTAATAAAATATCATATGTAATTAGTTATATTTATATTTTACATTTAGATATAAAAAAAACTTTAGTTAATTGAATAATATCTCGATTTATTTTTAATTGAAATTTAAAGTGCAATATTCATTTTTATTTTTTCCAATTGCATGTCCAATACTATTGTATTTAGTGAGTTTTCTCTCTAATAGATCAATTGAAATGATTTTTTTAGTTATTTATTATTTGTAATATCTTATGACAATTCTTAATTATACATTTCAAAACACACAAAAAATCTATTACAAATAAATATTACTCCTCTAGAAAATTCTAATTTGATAATTTGATCAATATAATCCACCAAAAACACCATCAATTATATTAATGGTCTTTTTTTTTTTAATAATTAAGTTAAAATTGAATTAATATTTAAAATTAATATCTTATAAAAATATACAAAATAACTCATAAAAGTGAGTATACACTAAATTGATACATATAAATATAACATTAAATGAATAAAGAAAAAAATGCATGTGATATAAATGTAAATTATATTAAAATAAGGTTAAATTATAAGTTTAGTCCATGAACTTTGAGGTTTGTGTCTATTTGATCCCCGAACTTTCAATAGTGTCTAATAACTAAATAAGTCCCTAAATTTTTTATTTTGTGTCTAATAAATTTTTAAACTTTTAATTTTGTGTCTAATAGGTCCCTGATAAACTCAAAAATTTTAAAAATTAATTGATCGTACAATATAAACATTTTTGTGTGTGTGTGTGTATGACACATTAATTAGTAATTTTCTTTATTTATATCACTATGAACATTACTTCCTGAATTCAGTTAGTAACATTTATTATTTACAAAACAATGACCTTTATGCTTCATTTTTTTAGCGCAGTTTCTTCCATTTACCATGAATCAATTTAATCTTTTTTTTATCTTTCTAGTTATGTGTATGATACATTAATTAGTAATTTCTTTTACATCACTGTGAACTTTACCTATAAATTCAGGTAACATACATTCATTTATATGTTATTTATTATTTACAAAACAATGACATTCACGCTTCAAATTTTTAAGTAGTTTCTTCCACTTACCATCAATCAATTTAAACTTATTTTTATTACAGTATGAGGAAGCTATGAGACAACATGAGGAAACTATGCAATAGAAGGCTAAGCCCACCAATGAAATGGGAACTTGATGAAGTAGTGTAATCAATGACATTTTAAATGTTTGAATTTACAAATGATAGTTAGGGCATTGACTCATCACGAATTAGTGAAAAAATATATAAAAGAATGCAATTATGAATTAGTGAAACATATATATAAGAATACATCCATAAGGGGGTGACTAAAAAAATAAAATAAATAAAAAAAGTAGAATATCTAGAATAATGTCGATTCTAAGAAGATAAATCTATAACAAAAAATTTAATTAAAAAAAAAAAGAATGACATAATCAGATAAACAAAGTGAAAAAAAATTTGAGAATGAGTGATTTAAAAAAAAGAAAAATAGCCAAAATGATGATAGCTCAGCAATAATTGACATGTACTCTCAATCAAGAGGTTAAAAGTTCGAATCTCCCACCCTAAATATTATTCAATTCAAAAAAAAAAAAAAAGAAGATGAACTAAAACCACCCTCTAAAAATGGACATAGGGAGAGATTTCCTGATTAAATATTATGAGATATACGTAAAAATCCTTTCTTTGGAGCAATAATCTTGAAGGCCCAATTAAACTCAGCCAACCCAACTCTCATAGGCCCACTTTCGTCCAAGAAATTTGATGCATTTGGGTCCACAATTTGGGCCGAACAAACAAAATTTCATCGAGAAATAGAGCGACCGGTTGATTTCTGAGGGCGGAAACACAGGGGAAGAAGAGAAAAATGGCGGGTAGAAGAGGGGAGGGAGATTCGAAGAAAACAGCCCCATCTTCAAAGTGGCCAGCCATTAAACCCAAGCAGAATCTTCGGATCATCCGCCTGAAAGAAAATGATCTTTTCACCGTAAGAATTCATATCCAAATTGTCTTTGAACTCTCAATCTGTTCTTAGGTTTTCACTTTGTTCGTCTTCATTCTTGTTCAATGCGTCAATTTTCTCTAGTTCTCTGTTTTTGGCTCATCTTTTACCATTTTCGTTATTGGGTTACTTTTTACGGTGGAATTAATGATGATAAATGGCTTATTGACGCAACTTGCAATACTTCTGGTAATACCCACTTCAATTTTCCATTCTGTGAATTCTATGACAGAAGAAATTACATCAGATATAT
The DNA here is from genome assembly GCA_033996785.1 of Trichosanthes truncata. Classification (NCBI taxonomy): domain Eukaryota; kingdom Viridiplantae; phylum Streptophyta; class Magnoliopsida; order Cucurbitales; family Cucurbitaceae; genus Trichosanthes; species Trichosanthes truncata. The sequence continues at coordinate 89,851,344 of JAWPNB010000003.1, forward strand.
ATGCTAAAATTGCGTTTCGTTATAGGGTTTTTGTCAATAGGTGGAGATATGGGTCTGTAGTGTATGCTTCGACTCTTAACAATTTTCAAACTCAACCTGTTTGGAACAATGTATCTGTTAAGTAGCTAATTCCAAATGCATTGCGTCAGTAGTTGGGTTGGGAATGAACTTTGGTGGCTTAAGTTTAACTTATGCAGGTGCCTAGTTTTTTCACATGTGTTGAGTCAAAAGCATTCATCAAGACTGCAGAGTCGATGGGTTTTGTTCAGCAGGGGAGCCTTGGTCCTACGAAAGGAGAAGCTTATAGAGATAATGATCGAATCTCGGTGAATGATCCTGATTTAGCAGACACCATTTGGCTTTCGGGACTTGATAAACTATTTGCTGATATTAAAATACGGGGGAAAGTTGCTGTTGGGATGAATCCAAATATCAGATTTTACAGGTGACTTCAGCTTTACTTTCTGATCAAGGTCCTATATTTCTTGATGATGTGTGAAAATGCACTTGACCCTGTGTCTAAGGGAGTAAGAAAGTTGGTTCTAGAATCGAGTTCAAGTTTCAAATAAGTTTGCATGTGAATAATATTAGCTACCATGCTTTTAGGGGAGTCTTGGCTCATTACAGGACTGGGATGACCCTGAAGCCGTAGATAGTGATGGATGAAATGGGTACTATTGAGTGTTCCATGAACTTTAGCCTAGTGTAGACAGGGGCAGAGCCAGAAATTTTCTAACGATTGGGCAAAATTTTCATGCTAACTTTTTGTATATGTAATCTTTCAATTCTAACGATTTAGGAGGGGGCAAATTAGATTTTGAAAATGTTTTCAAGAAGTAGATGGCAAAACAAAGGAACATATAGGTTGAAGTAGTCTTTTTAAGTTTAATTTAAAAAAAAAACAGAAAACTAAAAACCAAATGGTTATCAAACGAGACCTAAGTATTTTATATATATTTTTTGAATTATGGCAAACTAAGATGGGGACAATTGCCCCTTCTTTCTTTGTTCAACCTATGAGTGTAGAAGCCAGTGAATTATATTTAATTTTCCTCCCTAAATTTTGTATGTACAAGATATGCTTATGCTTCTTGGCTTCAAGTTTCAAATTATATCAATCTAAGTCAAGCTATAATGCACAGATTGTATTTGGTTTCCTTCTACTTTGGATGGATCAGACATGCTTATTAGCTTTGCTTTTATTCCATAGTTTGCTATAACGATAGTCTGTCCTTAACAAACTCCTGGGTATAACTATGGTATTTCAGATACAAGGTTGGTCAGCGCTTTGGACGCCATATTGATGAAAGTGTTGATCTTGGAGAAGGCAAGCGCACATATTATACTTTGTTAATATATTTAAGCGGAGGTTCCAAAAGAAAAACAAAAAATGATACCAACAATTCCAAAGATCCTTCTTCTGAGCCTCTGGTTGGAGGGGAAACTGTTTTCTATGGTTCGAGGAATGGCGTTGTGGCTGAGGTGGATTCCCCACTTTTATTTCCAACTGCTTGGCTCCATTTACTTATGAAGTTTCTTATAATCACACATGAACTTGCAGAGAGGCACCTTATTTGTCTTCTCGTCTTTTCCTTTTCCCTCTATTTTAAGTTCCTTGCATTTTTGTTTTTCTTTGCATTTGGTAGGTGGCTCCTACTGAAGGGATGGCTCTCCTGCACCTTCATGGGGACAAGTGTTTGTTGCATGAAGCTCGCAACGTTACGAAGGGTGTCAAATATGTTTTCCGTTCAGATGTCATATTTTCTTGATGATAAGTTAGGTAATTCTGTTGATTCATTGTTTGACTCTCATGTTATTTAGCAATATTTGTAATCTGGCCTTCTCTTTTCTTGTAATCTCTGGTTCCAATCTGTTTGTCCACAATTTGTATCTTTCATCGACTCATACATATAATCCATGACAGGTTGTCGGTCTCCTCGGAAAATAAATTGAATTACCTACGCGCGATTAAAATTGTGCTATTGACTCGGTTGTTTATAGGCCTTGTGATGTAGTAACAACTGCAAACAGGTCACTAAGGTAGCCTACTCATTTTATTCAATGACTAAACACCAGATTTTATCTTGGAAAATAGCTCGTCCAATGTCGATTTTTTTGCGTCCAGGTTGGTCCCTGGAATAGCTAAAGAATTCAGTGTATCACTAGTTGAAATGGAACTGTTCCTAATCTTATAAGCTGTATAGTAGGATGCTTGTTGAAATATATGACATTCTACTGCATATGCCACTCTGATATGTGTTGTTTGTTATATATATTTACCTTTAACCTTCCTCACTGTTCTGCAAAAAGGAATTTACTTTTTCAAAATTTGATGTTTCATTTCTTATGTTAGGGGCTTGAAACACAAAGTTTCCATCTTTTTGCGGCTTTTGTTTTAGTAGAGAAAAATGTATCCTGATTAACAGGATTTCTAATAATATGAGATGATAAAAGTTTTTCTAAGTTTATATATTGGCTTGTTATGTTAAAAGCCCTGTGATAAGTTTCTTGTGCACAATTTTGGTGGTCCAATGACAAAATTAGGAAGTATGATGATGGATAGATGTTGAACTCAAATTAAAAATTATTTTAAAGGAAAAAGAATAGTTTAAATCCTATTTTATGTACGATTTTCATACCTATTTTGTTTTGATATCTCAAGTTTTCATGTTTTTTTGGTTCCTTTTAACTCTGAAATGTTATATTTTAGCCTTTAAATTTTACATAAAAAATTAGTTTTGTTCTTATTGTTTGTTTTTTAAATTAGTTATTTAACATAAATTTAAATTCATTTTGTAACTGGATAAATTTGAGTTTTTGCAGGTCACTTCAAGTATTTCTTTTTTAAAAGAGAATATAATGAGTGGATATTTGAACTTTTCTTACAAGGGGAGGTGTTTATGTTTTAACTTTTAACTAGTCTAGTTATACTCCAACTTCAAATATTTATATCTTTCATATATACGAATAAAATGTGTCTATATTAAGTTTCTCTTAAATAAATATGAATTTTAGAGACTAAAACAGATGGTTTAAAAGTTCAAAGCAATTAGAACTAAAATAAAATTTTGGTCCAAATACTATATTGTACTTTCAAAACGTCTATTTTAATCTTTTTAAAAAAGTCATCATTTTGCTCATTGTTTGTAAAATATTAATACAAATTCTATACATAATGAAAACCTTTTAATATGAAGTTATAGCTAACTTTTGAGTGAATGTAGTGTTTGTGCTACAACTTAGATGAAAAAAAAAATGAAGGGATCAAAACAATCACTTTTAAAAAGTACATAATGAATAAAAGTCAAAAGTATAGGGACTAAATTCAATAGTATAGCCTATAGGGACTAAAATTCAATAAAAGTCAATAGTATTTAAACCTAAAATTCAGAATAAAAAAAATTTAAAAGGTAAAATCAATGTAAAAGAAATATGACTAAAAGAAGCCATAAGCTAATTTATGTCACAATAGCATCGCAACAACTTTGGTCGAACGGTGCTCCCGACGGCAAAGAAATAAGTTAAATAATTTTACTCCACAACAACACAACCTATATTTTTCTACCCAGAAAATACGCCCCTTTGTAATTGAATACCGAATTTGAAAGAAAATGCTCCATATATTACCTTAATTTTAATTATTATTTAATTTATGTTTATTATTTAAGCTGGTCAAAGAAACAAAAAGAGTCTCAATAAAAATTATTATTTAATTATAAAGTTTCAAATCTAGTTTTTTACCCCCAAATAATCCAATTATTCTCTTAAAAGTTGACATAAAAGTTTATGGAAAAAACTTGCCTCCTGCCTGCAGGAGGCATCTATGGTACTGCCCACTTGTTGTCCATTGATGCTGATTTTTTTATTTTATTATTTTATTATTTTATTATTTTTTTATTTTATAAAAAGAACAAATTTTTTTAATCCAATGGTGCCCAAGTGGGCAGCACCATTGATGCCTCCTGCCTGGGCATGAGGCAAGTTGGGCTCAAAGTTTATACTACAAAACAGTTGTAAGAAAAAAGTAATAAAGAATACTTATATCGCCTCTTTGAATCAATAAAATCTCTCTTTTACAAATGATGAAGTATATAATTAATTAACATTAGAGTATGATGGTTATCCTCTTCACAAAAAAAAAAAAAAAGTATGATGGTTATCTTGGGTTATGAGGAACAATAATATAAACACAAAACTTTAGAGAGTAATAAGAGAAAATCTAACTTAATCCAGAACCCAAAAGTCTAAGTACTTCCAATTTTTCTAGCTTGATGCAATAAAGCCATTTTGTATTTTCTTTTGGGTGCCTTTTGGGAGGTGGTGTAGTGTGGAATAATTAATTGATCAAAGCATTTGAAGCTATACAAATTTTGATGAAATGATTAGAAATTAATGACCATCCATTTGTGATTATAGGAAGCTAATTGAGATTAAATGAATTTGTTTGGTTTCCACTTTCCTTTCTTGAGCTACTCCATCTCCACTATAAATAACCCAAAACTAAAGTTGGGATGAAGGACTCAAAACCACAGTTCAAAAATGGCAAAGTCACAGTTTATGAGTCATCTGTTCTTTTTACTGATATCTGCCATCATGGTGCACTGTCAAAGCCAAAAAAGAAAGGTAAAAATGAAAACTTGTGTGTATTTTTTGTTTAATGAACTATGTTATGCTGATATCAGTTACAACAATTTGCAGAATTATATTGTCTCCCAAGGCCCAAGGGTGATATGCTTGTGGGATCATTGCATAACTCCATGATAGCAAGTGTTATTGAAAGATATGCAAAGCGGTGCGTTTTTTGTCATCGTCATCGTGATTTGTTGTGTAATATTTTCAAATGCTAATTCATTAATTGAACTTTTGACGTTCAATAAAGTTGGTACCAAATTGAGGCATATATTCATAGTTTCAGAAGAAGATTTAATGGATTTGTCATTTGTGGCCAAACTATCAGAAGAAAAGGCTATGAAAATATCAGGTGAACACAAGTGGTCTTGCAAGTCAAGTTGAATTGCTTTGCTTTTTCCTGCTCTTTTTAACATTGTTTTAATTGGATTATAGGAATTGAAGGAGTAGTTTCAGTTGTACCTGACACTGTATTACAACTTTACACTCAAGATCATGGGACTTTTTAGGATTTAAGAATCTATCTCCATTGGGGAATTCTACAGGAGGAGACATAGTTATTGGAATATTGGATTCTGGTAATCAAATGAAGAAGCTTGACTTTTCAATTATCTTCATGGCTTTAGTATTTTTAGTTCCACAAGAAAAAAAATGGATATTCCCTGTTTGTTTCTCAGGAATCTGGCCAGAATCAGATACCTTCACTGATGAAGGATTTGGCCCTCCACCTACAAAGTGGAAAGGAAAATGTGAATCCAGTAAAAGTTTCTCCTGCAACAAGTGAGATTTGTAGACTTTAAAGCTTTCAATTAAAGAATACTTTTAAAAATGAGAAATAAGAAATAGTTATCAAACACTTACGTTTCCCAAAAACTAAAAACGAGAGACAACAACGTTATCGAATCACCCTCTAACTTTACATTAAAGAGTCATTTAAAAAACCAAAACTTTTGCAACAAGATCATGAGAGCAAGATTACAAGATCATGGGAGCAAGATCCTAAACATCAATGGGTTTTCTGTTGAGGAAGATATACAATCTCCAAGGGATACAGTAGGCCATGGAACTCACACGGCCTCGATCGCAGCCGGTAGACTCGTAAAAGGAGCAAATTACTTTAGCCTGGCTGTTGGGATAGCAAGAGGAGGAATGCCAAATGCAAGAATTGCTTTTTACAAAGTCTGTTGGGCATATGGATGTCATAGTTCAGATATTCTTGCTGCTTTTGATGATGCCATTGCTGATGGAGTTGATGTTTTATCAGTTTCTTTGGGAGGATCTGGATTTGATTCTTCACAATATTTTGAAGTCCCATTAGCCTTGGGTCCCTTCATGCAATGAAAAAGGGAATTCTAACCTCACTTTCTGCAGGAAATGAGGGACCATATAGAGGGATACTCAGCAACTATGCCCCATGGCAATTGACAGTGGCAGCTAATAACATTGACAGAAAATTTGTTTCTCAATTGGTTCTGGGAAATGGAGTGGCTCTTGCAGTAAGTAACAATTTCAAAACCCGAGTTTGATTTCCTCTCTCCTGTGCCTTCTCAGTTTTTGTTGAATGAAAATATTCTTTTTTTGAAAAAATGGTAAAGGGAACTGGTATCAATTCCTTCAAGCCAAATGGAACTTCATTGCCTTTGATCTGGGCTGGAGATGCTGCCAACTATTCAGCAAATTCCAACTCTTTTGACTCAAAATCCTGTTACAGACCTGTCATGGATGCTCAAAAGATTAAAGGAAAGATTGTTTTGTGTGAAACCATGATTGATGGTTCTTCAATTATGGAAACAGGAGGGGAAGGGGTTATCATGACTGCTCGAATGACGAAGCCTATTGCATTTTCCATGCCCTTTCCATTTACAGTAGTTACTTCTGAAGAAGCTGCCAAAGTCTTGGATTACATACATCAACCAAGTATTTAGATCCAAACCATCTCTGTTTGTATCTTGTTTTTGTCTTTTTATTGCGTTTGAAGGATTGACTTTCTTGATTAAAGGTGTTTTAAGGTACCCAAGTGCCACTATTCAATATGGTCAAACTTGGAAGGATCTTACACAGCTTCTCTTGTTGCTGAGATCTTCTCTAGCGGACCCAACAAAATCAATCCAGACATACTCAAGGTAAGCCTTGAAACATTGTTTTTGACTGTGCAATTTCTATGTAATGCATAAAATAAAGCTAAAAAAAGGTTTGGTTTTGGTTAACAATCACCAGCCTGATCTCACCAACCCTGGCGCCAGAATACTCGCTGCTTGGTCGCCGGTTGCTTCGTCGTCGGTCTATTGTGGCGACAGGAGGAGTGTCAAGTATATGTTTTGTCTGGAACATCAATGTCCTGTTCCCATGTCAGTGGAGTTGCTGCTTATTTGAAGCCCATTCACAACAATTGGAGCCTAGCTGGAATTAAATCAGCCCTCATGACCACAGGTAATGAAATGAAAACATTTCACACCCTTTCGGTTAAACTACTATTAAACTCAAAAGCTTAAATTGATAGGACAAGAGAGACTGCGTCATTGGAAAGAAAACAACATTTCAGAAGTTCATAATAGAAAAATCTTCTGTTCTAATACTAAACTCAAGTGCTTGATTTGATATTATTTAATATTCTTTATGCATATTCTTTACTCTCAAACTTGTTTACTCACATGGAAAAAATGATCTGTTACAGCTACAGTTATGAACTCAGAAAAGCACAAAGAAGACACAGAATTTGCATATGGTTCTGGTCAGATAAACCCTGCAAAAGCAGTTGATCCCGGGTTGATTTTCAATATATCAGAATCAGATTACATCAGCTTCCTTTCCTCTGCAAACAAGGCTGCAACACTATGACACTCTGATTACTGACTGGGGATCGAGAACTTTGCAATAGTTCTAGACATGGAAGAGGATGGGATCTGAATTATCCTTCACTTTCCCTTGCAGTAGAAGATGGACAAGGAGTTAATGGCTTCTTTCCCAGAAAAGTTACCAATGTTGGTTGAAGTTTATACGCCTGAAACTATAAGGGTCAAAGTTGAGCCATCGGTTCTTTCATTCTCCACAATTGGGGAAGAGAAATCCTTCACTGTCAAGATTATAGGTCCAAAGATATCTCAAGTGTCAATCATATCAGGTTCTTTCACTTGGAAAGACGAAGGGATTCAACACCAGGGGACTATTGGATGTTTAAAAACAAAGGCATTTTTGGCAGAAACTGAGGATAGAAAATGTGTCTCTCTGATACTGTTTTATCTCTTTACAAAATAACAAGAAGTCTCATACAAAGGAAGATGGTTATTGTTATAGTTCCTATTGTTTAATGAACCTGTTCTTTACATTCTTCTGTTACTTGATCTATAATATTTGGCATACTATATATGAAAACTTTCTTAATGGAAGAAGCACCTTTCTCACTTTATTTCAAACAGTATTAATTCAACATTACATAACTTTTGTAAAAAATCTCTCTCTCTCTCTCTCTCTCTCTCTCTCTCTCAATTCACCACCCTGCAATTGAGTCTGACATTGCCATTTTCACTAATCCCAACATTACCCAATTTCACCATTGAAGCAGCAAACTCCTTAAAGAACAAGTTCTGATCTTTAGCAAACAACCCAACAATCCATTTAGTTCTAGAATCACCAAACAGTGATTGATCCGAACCAAACACGCCCTTTCCTTCCAACAGTCTCTTGTAATACACATTGTCAAAAGTTGAGGAAGTTGGGTCCAAGAACTGTCCTGCATTTTTGTCCAAATTTGGTTTTGGACATTTGTTTTTAAGAATTTGGGCAAACCCAGATTCCAAAGTTGGATCAGTGTCATGAATTGAGCTGAAGTTGCGAAGTCTAGATTGAAAGGAAGAACAGTGTGAGAATCCAAGAGTGTGAGCCCCAGATAGAGTAACCAAGTCTTTAACTTGTAATCCTCTGTTTGCAAAGCTCTGGATTAGTTGAGAGACATTGAAAGTTGGAGCTGGCAAGTTGATGGTTTCAGAAGCATTGGAAATCCTCCCATCTTTCCTTCCTTTGAGTACACTCCAATATGGGCCCCCAGACTGCATATTTTTCCAAGATATCAGGAAGGCAAAGTGAATATTACTAATGATAAATTTTAAACCTTGTGATGATCTTTACATAAATTTAAGTTTAGTCCTAGACTTGGATATATCTATTTAGTCCTTATACTTAAGTATCGGATATGGATATTAAATTTTCAGGGCTATACATGTCTCATAGATACCTTAAAAAAATTCAAATAGGTTAAAATTTTCATTTTTATGTCTAATAGTTCCTAATGCTAATTCAGTTTGCTTAACTCTTTACTACCAAAAGTCTAAGCCTACTTGAATCAGCTCACCACGTAAATTTTAAATAATATGGTCACTATGTCACATAAGTGTTATACTATCAAACTTAATGAAATTTGAAAGTTTAAAGATCCATTAGAACTTTTTTAGATGGTAAGAAACAAATAGACATGACTTAAGAAGTTCATGAACCTATTATATACCAAACAAGATATTCACTTAGAAGGACCTAATCAGAAAAACGTTTGGAGGGGTAGAGAAGATGAGTTACCAGAGTAACTCCATCTCTAGCAGCAATGGCGACAATATCAGCACAAGAAACAGTATGTGGGCAAGCACTTTCAAGCTTTCCTTTGGCCTCGTCGATCACATAGAATGACCTTAGCGATATGTTTGGAGGCGCATCTTTCTCTGCCTGATTCCCTGGTGTTGAATCTATCAGCACCGACGCATCGCATCCCTATCAAATAGCAACAGCCACCTTCGTCAATAGTACAAACAAATCAGTATATTACTCACTTATTATAAGTCATGTCAGCAACATTTAAGAATGTTACAGGTTCAATAACGTTTAACAAATTATTTACTAACAAAAATTTCTAGCGTGAACATAGAAATGAAATAGAATAGAGTAGCACAAGATCAGTAAAGAGTGTTGGAATTTGGAAATTACCCTTATGAAACAGTCATGGAAGAAGAGCCTGAGAAGACGAGCAGGGACTTTGGGGTCATGAATGGAAGCATTGTAGACGGTTTGGAGGATGATTTTCTCTGCATTTGGACATGTTTTTGAGTAATAATTGCTATCAAGATCAACTCCTTCCGACAGACAAACCACCATCATTAGAAACAAGACTCTTGCATTTTTCGCCATTGTCTGATCTACTTGGTATATTCAGTTTGATGTGATCAAGTTTTGATCTTTATATAGAGATTTTATGAAAGATTAGAAAGAGCTTAATTGATGGTTAATGAAGCAAATTAGGTGTTTGATTTGGATTGATCCTACTGTACTTTCAAGCTACTCCATTGTGGAATAAGAGATCGGCTGTACTGCTCGCTTTTTTCTCTTTTCAAACTTTGGGAACTCATTAAGCAACCATGCAAAAACCATAAATAATAATAATAATAATAAAAGTTTGTTAAAAAAGGTTAAATTAAATGGTTTTGTTAAAAAAGTTAATAGTCACTTTAGTTTATTGATTATCTTAGTTTTAATACAATCAGCGTGTTAAATGTAATGCAAATTTGCCAGGAAGGCTTATGACACTATAACTTTTAACCACACTACCAAATTGGGAATAGTTTAGTGGTTAAGTTATCGATAACTTCTTCTTATTAGTTGGCTTAGTTTTGCCTTTTTTTTTTTTTATATTTATTTTCAATTTTGGATACAATCCTCTTATTATCGATCCCAAATTAAATATAATCTAATTATTTGTCTATTCACGTGTCTCCATTTTTTAAATAAAAGATTGTTACATCATTTTAACAAAATATACGAAGACTAACATGTGATAAAAATGATAATATGTAGAACAAAAATGTGCTTTTGTTATTTTAACTTTAGAAAAACTCTATTCTTACCATCTGTGTGTATATATTCTTACCATTGAGTTAAGGTAAAGTTCATCCATTTTTACTCTTAAATTTAACTTTTTTCTAATTGATAAATATTACAAATTTTACTCTCTATTACCATTGAGTTAAGATATTCTAAAATGTGTTTATTAGATTATAAACAAAGACATGATACAAAATCAGCTTGGGTTTCGAGAAAGATAACATGAGAGCTGGAATATTCTATTAAATTTTGTGAATTTTAGGAGATGTATGAAATGGTGAATCTTGTTATCATGATTTGCTAAAGCTTAATTTTGTGTATTAAATTGGTAGGGTTTGTTTTTCTTTTAATTGAAATTATTGTGTACGTAAATGTAATGAAATTTTAATTGAAGGTAAAAAATTGCATAATTTACCAATAATTTTTTTTAGTACAACAAATGGGAGGGTATGAGGATTGAATCTCCGACATCAAGAGAATAAGCGTATGTCAATTAGTGCTAAACTATGTTCACTTTGACATAATTGACCAATAATTGATGAAATAGAAGACATTAGGTAAAAAATTTCTTACCCTTAACTAAATTGGGGAAAAAATTGATTCCTTTTTCATATAAGGGTTGATTCGTTAGGCAATGTCCATCAGGTTTGGTTTGTGGATGGATAGGTGGGCAAGAAGAACAGAAAGTACAAACAATGCGTACCGCAAAATTAAAATTCCTTCTCCCCTGAGAATTTTCTCAGTCGCTGTTTGGACGCCAAGAAACTGAGATTCACTTTTCCGAGTTGTTGAATGATACTGATAATAAATCAACTTGTTGTTTAATAATCTTTTCATTTCTTAAAAAACCTTTAACCAAAATTTTAAAACTATATATTATACTTTTCTTAACTTCTATTTATTGTTGTTGTTGACGTTTATTTCATTGATACATTACTTTTCTTCATGTATTATTTGTGGTTTCAATAATATTATTAGCTTAATTATGATTTTGCAAAATCATATACTTTTGATCTTACCATTTCTTCTAAAGATACATACATGAAAAATTAAGGGGAATGTACTTTTGTTTTAAGTCTTGGATATTAAAAAAATAAAAATTATAGATTAGTAAGAGAGAAGAATGATTGAGACTTGCAATTTACAACGTCCTACAACAAATTAAAAATTATATATGTTAATCTGAGCTTAGCTCTTTAGATAAACAACCAATTACAATCTCAAAGATTTATGGTTCGATCTAAGAAAGTCAATTTACCTCGAGAAGATCTGTCCCTAATAGGGCAGAAAATCTTCATTTAAGGGAACAATGGGGTGGGAGTAGGGAAAAAACCCCCACAAGCTAAATGGGTCCGACCCTGTTTGTAATTTTTATAATTTATTATTATTATTGTTGTTGTTATTATTATTATTATTATTATTATTATTATATAATATTTAAATATAAAGTTTTATTGTTTAATGACTTAAATAATTTGATATGTTTGAACTATTTGTTTGATATTTAAATTTCATATGGATAAGTATATAATTTGATAGGCAATATTATTTTGTTCCTATTAGGAGGTTTAATAAATTTCTCTTTAAATGGAGATTATACGTTGGAATTTATCATTTAAATGAAAATATTTAATTAAGAACTTCAAAAGAATCCATTTAAAAATAAAACAGAGAATAATTTCCCACGAAAAATCTCCACCCCGATCTCCGCAAAATTTGATAGAGAATTTTGTGGAGATGGAGAATTACATAGGGGTGGAGACATGGACGGGGGTCGAGAAAGCATCCCATCGGCGCCTCGTCCCATGGACATCTCTAGTTCAATCTCCACCACACAATTTTTAACTCAAAATAATAATAATAAATAAATAAAATACAACAATGTATATATATCTTTGTTGCATTAGAAATTTCGTCTAATCAAAAATTTTCATGTCATTAATTTAAATTAATGATGAAAATATATATTGATAAATTTAGGATCGATTACAAATTTACACGTGTCCTCAAATAAAATTAAAATACATGAAAAATTAGCAAATCAAATAATATCACATATTTAGTATTGATCTATCGGATGACTTAAGCTAGTGCAATCAAATCTTGCCATGTGGCCGTTGGATCCGAAACTAATTTAGCCCGAGATCACTAAAAAAGGATTGAACTAAATTTCAATAACCCAAGGCTATAGAGAAGGATTGGATTAAACTCAAAGTCAACTAAGCTCAAGCTCATGAAAAGTTCAACAAACTCTATAAATAGAGGAGGTCATCCTTCATTTTGGACATTCAAAGAATAGAAATCAGAATCCAAAGTATTCAGTTAGGGAATTCAGAAGTTCTAGGAATCAAAAGTCAGATCATTCAATTAGAATTCAAATAATCTAGAGAGTTAGAAGACTCTTAGAAGATTGTATAGACTTCAAGAAGTTCAACAAGCTAATAGGTTGATTCAAGAATATCAATAAGCCAGTAGGTCGATCCAAGAAGATCATCAAGCCAACTGGTCGATCTAAGAGCCCAAAGCTTGTATACTTGAGGAAAAGAATTAAAGGATAAATATTAGAGATTGTAACACTTATACAAAATTAATAAAATCAAGTTCATTTCCACGAATTATTATTATTATTATTATTATTATTTTTGAAATCTCCTATGTAAATCCACATTAAATGTAGGTTACGACATGATACACGACCATAACTAGATTCTTTACCAGAAGAACAAAGCAACAAATGTGAATAGTATTTACCTAAAAGATAAGATATTCACTCAAGAATTTACACCTTTACATTAGAAAGAAAAGTATTTATGAATGCGAAAAGAAACCTCTTTAGAGATAAGAACGGCTGATGAAAGAAGATGACTATTTTAAAAAATAAAAAAAGAAGTTAAATTACAAGTTTAGTACCTGAAATTTCATGTTTATATCCCGTGTTGATAGATTTTTGGACTAGGTAACTGAATTTTTAATTTTTTGTCTAATAGGTCTATAATATATTTAACATTTTTTTTTAAAATTTTATGAATATATTAAACAGAAAATTGAATTGTATGTTTAATAGGACATTAAACTTTTAATCTTGTTTTCAATAGATTCGTGATTTTTTTTTAAAAAAAAGAATCAAATAGGTCAATGACTTATTAGATATAAAATTGAAAGCTCAAGAACTTAGTAGATACAAAATCAAAAGTTTAGGTTATCTTTGATAACCATTTGGTTTTTTGTTTTTCTTTTTTCGTTTTTCGTTTTTGAAAATTAAGCGTATAAATACTACTTTCGCCCATGGGTTTCCATGTTTTGTTATATACTTTTTACATATGTTTTAAAAAATCAAGTCAAGTTTTGAAAACTAAAAAAAGTAGCTTTCAAAAACTTGTTTTTGTTTTTGAAATTTGGCTAGAAACTCAAATGTTTCCTTAAGAAAGATGGAAACCATTGTAGAGAAAATAAAAATCATTATATAAAAATTGTGAGAAAACAAGCACAATTTTTAAAAATAAAAAATCAATACCTAAGGCCCCGTTTGATAACAATTTAGTTTTTGGTTTTTAGTTTTTGAAAATTGTGTTTGTTTTCTCATCATTTCTCTACAAATGGTTTTTCATATTCTCTACAGTGGTTTATATCATTCTTAAGGAAACATTTGAGTTTCTAACCAAATTCCAAAAACGAAAACTACTTTTTGAAAACTACTTTTTTTAGTTTTCAAAACTTGGCTTGGTTTTTGAAAACATAGGTAAAAAGTAGATACGAAAACATGGAAACTCATAGGTGGAAGTAGTATTTATAGGCTTAATTTTCAAAAAAAAAAACCCAAAACCAAATTGTTATCAAACAGGGTCTAAATGGTTATCAAACGAGGCCTTAGAGATTTATTAACACTTTTTTTAAGTCCAGAGATCTATTATATACTTTTTAAAGTTTAGAGACATATTTGACACAAACATGAAAGTTAAGGACTGATCTTGTAACTTAACGAAAAAAATGGTTAAATTACAAATTTGGTCCCTATGGTTTGGAAAAAGTTATAATTTAGTCTCTATGATTTTCAAAGTTGGAATTTCATCTCTATGCTTTAACAAAACCTCATAAATAGTTCATACCTAGAAAAGCCACTAACGGATTGAGTACGTGACAGTTAGTTGTCCTACCACGTACTTAGTCTATTAATGGTTTCTAACAGCTACATATTCAATCCATCAGTGACTTCTAATGGTAATGACTATTTTAGAGATTTTATCAAATCATAGAGACGAAATTCTAACTTTAAAATATAGAGACTAAATTCTAATTTTCTCTAAATCATAGGGATCAAACTTTTTCTAAATTATAGGGATCAAATTGTAATTTAACCAAAAATTTATAGACATAGGCGCCAAACACATTTCTAATAAAAGATCAAGGATTGAAAAATCTTGACCAAACAAACAACGGTTTCTAGTTTTAGAAATTAAAATTGAAAAAAAGTAAATATAGCTATTATGAAAAAAATAAACTAAATAGTAGATGATTTGACACACAAAGATAATTAAGGAAGTCCATATTAAGGTTGTAAAATTTACCATATTTTTCCATTTAAACTCCTGACGTACATATAAATACACACATCATACATTGGAAGAGGGAGAAATATAATAGTTCTAGTTCACATGTAATTTTATAAATGTGCTCTTCTCAAAGAAATAAATAATGTGATTGTATTTATAAATTATAATACAAGTCAATAACGTCGTTAAAAAATGTTGGGATAATGCGGGGACCACCACTAGGCACGGGAGGAGCCCAAACATCAGCCGGTCCAAATTTTGACACGTGTCCGTCTGCCACATGACAGCTAGGCCCGATGTTGTGGCCCACCCCACCTGATCTAAAACACAATCCCTTTTTTTGACTTTTTAAAATAATCCATAGGCCTTTGTGGGCCCCTCCACGCGGCACGCCTTGCCTAGCTCTTAGCTTGCGGGGCCCACCTTACACGTGCATCCCAATCTTCTCGTAACCCACCACCCTGCACGTGGGAACATCTGACTCACGTGACCATTTTCTGAACCCCCCACCTTCTTCACGGTAAAGAAAGCCCAAGCCAAGCCCTCCTTTTAAATAAACAGTTTCAGTCCCTATTATTGATATACTTGTGAAAATTTTTACTGTATAACTGTTTAATTATTGAAGTTTGAAATTTTTAACCATGAAATACCCATCGTGAAAAATGTTAACAAGGTGAAGTGTGTGTTCATAGATATAATCGTGAGTGTTGACAAGATAACTCAGATGATATTAAATCCATTGTAGTTAGACGCTACCATCATAATTTGAACATATTTCTTCTAAGCTCTTTATTCTTTACATGATTCTCATTGACTACTAAACTAACTCACAGGAAGGTTCATCAAAGTAAAGTGTATATAAAAAATCTACCTAGCATAAACTAAATTGTTATCAATGTTATAGAAGAACTAAATTGTCTAAGAATTAAACTATAAAAATTTGAAAGTACACATTAAATTGTAACAAATTTAAAAGTACACAGAATCATAGAGACCAAAAAGTATTTTTCCCCTAAAATTTCTTTTAAGAGATAAGGAATCTAATTGGCAAATGTAGTAATTTCAACATCTTTTCTAGGAAAAGGGAACTAGTACATTAATAACATAAACACAAAAAAAATAATAATAATAATAATGTGACCAGACTTCCTAATTACACAAATATCAGTTTAGAAAAATGAAACAATTTGCTTTTACACATATAGATCAGATAGCTCAGCTAAAAAAGGAAACTTACAGCATACAATTCCATTGAATAAGTCAGATATTTGAGTAAGTTCTGTCCCCAACTGTTTTAATCTACAGTGTTCTGAAAAAGGTTTCTTACTATTACAATTACTACAGCCAGTAAATTGCATATAAATTGAGAGAGAGACAGCAATGAAATAGGCCAAAAATAAAATGGCAGAAAGGACTGTTCTTTCCTACTCTTTTTACACTGGTAACATGATTTATTCCAGGGAAATTAATATTTGCCCAAAATGCCTATTCCAAAAGCCCTGTCACTAAGTTCTAAAACTGCAAAGAAGAAGAAGAAGAAGAAGAAACAGTGAGCGTAAAACGTCATTTTCAAGGTTTTGAACATGGCGTTTGAGAATTTGCAGGGCTTGCCCGACCCATGAATTCCAGCTCCTTCTTCTCGTAAATTTCCAATGAGAAATCTCTCAACATTTGAGTTGTACCGGTGGAAGACGCCGCACTGGTGGTCGCCGGAGCACTGGCCGTCGCCGGAATCAAACTCTGAGAAACGATCGCCGGCGAAGATCCACTTTCCAATCCACTCGAACCGTTTGTTATAGCTCTGGCTAGAACCGGCACTACACCCCCAAATTGCAAACCGGGATTCATTGACGATACGAAATTAGATATCGGTCTCGCCGGCACCGCCCAGAGCTGCGGCTGGTGGTTACTCGACGTTCCCGGAACCATGAAGAACGGCTCTGTGACGCCGCCCGCGTTGGCCCAGAAAGGAAAGAGACCGGCGCTGTAAGCCGCCATTGGAGCAATCGGCGTAAGCCCCGAGGAAACGGAAGCTTGATCGTTGCAATCGTTGGATTCGGAGTTTGCACCTTTTCGTCTTCTTTTTCTCGGTGCTTCGGAAATTTCCCCATTCGGCCTCGCCGGAGATGTGGTTGGGATTTTAAGCGCCCCACCGACGGAGACTGCGATGGCCGGAACGGTGCCGGTTCCCGTCGCTTCGATAATTGCCGGCTCCGCGTGCTCGAGTAGCCACCGGATTGTCTCACCGTCGGACTTATGGTCGAGTTCTCTGGTCAGCTGGAAGATACGGGCGGCGCAGGCCGCCGGCATCCGAATCCTCCGGCCGCGGCCCTCCACCTTCGTGTGGCGGTCCTTCGACGGACGTTTCGCCGGCTTCGCCACCGTCGACGGTATCTGAGAAAGACTCAAAGGATGCAAAATATCCAATTCGTGCTCCATAATCCCTTCCTTTTCTTTCTTCGGAACCGCTGTTTGAAGATCCGACGGTTGGCCCGATAAAATCTCTTCAGCCTTAGCAAGATTTGAAGAATCTACAGTACTACTGGTTTGGTTTTCATAGCCGCCATTGGAGCTTCTTTCCTTTTCATCAACGCGATGGTTTTGATTGGCTTCCTCCATGAAAACCCGAAATCAAAATTCAAGTAAAACCCAGAAAAATTGAGATCAAATCCCAGAAGCCCAACAAAGAAAACGCCTGAAAATCGAGAAATTTCGAATCAGTGAAGCGTTTAAGAAGAAGAAGGGAATAATACGTTGACCAGACCAGAGTGAATCTGATCTCAATTTGCACTGTGGATGATTTGATTAGATAAACTAATTGAGAAATCAAAGCAAAAAATTGGGTTAAAATTTTAAGTTTTTAAAAGATGAAAATAAAAAGGATGAAAAAAGGAAGAGAGAAACAAACCCTAGAGGAGGAGCAGCAGCATCAGCAGCCAGAAGCCAACCCCACTTTATCCTTTGAAGAGGGACCCTCAAAACCCTATTTATTTTATGGAGTTAAATGAATGGACGGCTCAGATCTTTTATCTGTATCACTGCTGGTTGAGATGTTGCCACGTTTCTCTTAGGTCAAAGATTTCTTCGGTTTTCGCACTCATCTCCTCCCTGCGCAGCGCTTTTTAAAAATCTTTTTTCGTGTTTCTTTTTAATTAAAAAAGGTTAAATGCAAAAAACAATTTGTTTCTTTATATGTAATTGTAAATGCCAAAGTGATGAGGATGATGCATTTTAGTTTTCATTTTTCATTAATTGAAAGTAATTAGTCACTTTTAAGTATTGAGAAATTTGAGGTAGCCAAATCTTTACATATATTTGTAAGATTGTATTTTTATCAAAAGAATTATAAATACAATCCTTTTTTTTAAATGTGTTTAGAAATATAAGTTAGTTTTGTTTAATGATCTAAAAACATAAATTTGGAAACAAATTATTTGATTCGAAATTGAATTGTAAAATATGGTTTTTTAGTAGATTTAAAAATGGGATTCAATTTAAAAAGCTGTTCAACGTGTGTTTAGTAACATATTCATGAATTGTATATAAAAAAAATAACATATTCATGAATAATAAATATAGATTTAGTTGAATCTCTTGAAATAGTATATTTATTAAAGTTATTACCTTTTCTTATTATAAGTATGCATGTACCAAAATCAAAAAGAAAATTGAGATATAGGCTTTAATTATGATCAATAATTACTAATTTGCATGTGTTTTATTATTATTATTATTTTGAGTTCATGTGTTTTATTATTATTATTATCATTTGTTACATTTGCAATTTTTTTCAACTACTATTTTTTTGTTATTTTTTTTTATGCCAAATTATAAGATTCAATATCACTAAATGGTCCAAAGCTCAAAAGTCCATTTAGGCCCAAAGAGTAGTTGGGGTCATTAGACTTGGGCCTGTGCCGACAAATCTTTAGACTGTTTCGAGTTTTTTTTTTTTTTTTTAAGCACAATTATATATTTATATTTCAGACAATTTCTCTTATATTTTCTATTTAAATATATATAGGCCCAGTGGAGTTGAAGTTTCGTACACCATTCGCATTATGAAAAAGATGGGATTGTTCAGCTCTTGCAAAAGTAGAACTCATGTGGTGGAACTGGTATTAAATTGAGGGCAAAACTATGTTCAATCTAAAATGGGTTTTATTAGATTGCATTAAAGATTGTAAGAACCTAAGGATCTTTAGGCAAATTCATGCTCAGTTGGTAACATCGGGATTAGTTTACGATGACTTTGTCACAAACAAAGTGGTGGAATTCTTTGCCAATTGTGTTGAGTTTGGTGACTATGCCTGTGATTATTTGAAACAAAACAACTCTCGCTTAGGTTCATTTCCTATTAACTCGCTGATTAATGGGTATGTAGGCGGTGACTTGCCACAAATGGCGGTTTCAGTTTATAGAAGAATGGTGAGACATGGGTTTGTGCCTGATTTGTTTACTTTTCCAGTGGTTTTGAAAGCATGCTCTAACTTTTCAGGGAGCAGAGAAGGCAGACAGGTTCATGGCGTGGTGGTTAAGTTGGGGCTTTTGAGTGATCTTTATGTGCAAAACTCGCTGGTTCGATGCTATGGAGCTTGTGGGGATTTTTCTAGTGCAGGTAAGGTGTTTGATGGAATGCTTGTTCGAGATGTTGTTTCGTGGAACAGTTTGATATCCAGGTTCATGAAGGCGGGGCATTTTGATGAGGCCATTTCTTTGTTTTTCAGGATGGATGTGGAGCCAAGCATTGCAACTTTAGTCAGTGTGCTTGCTGCTTGTGCAAGAAAGGGAGACTTATGTATGGGGAAGGGAATTCATGGTATGATCGAGCGAAGGTTTAAGTTAGATTTATTGCTAGGCAATGCAATGCTAGATATGTATGTAAAGAATGGATGTCTGTATGAAGCGAAGAAAATATTTGATGGGCTCCCAACAAGAGATATTGTGTCATGGACTATCATGATCACTGGATTGGTGCAAAGTAACCATCCAAAAGAGTCCTTGGAATTGTTTTCGATGATGCAAAGCACGGGCATTA
This sequence comes from Trichosanthes truncata, assembly GCA_033996785.1. NCBI lineage: Eukaryota > Viridiplantae > Streptophyta > Magnoliopsida > Cucurbitales > Cucurbitaceae > Trichosanthes > Trichosanthes truncata. The sequence goes on from JAWPNB010000003.1 coordinate 89,871,423, forward strand.
GTCCTGATGGGATTATCTTAACTAGTGTTCTCTCTGCTTGTGCTAGCCTAGGAACTCTTGACTTTGGCACATGGGTCCATGAGTACATAGATCAAAGAGGAATCAAATGGGATATCCATATTGGAACTTCCATAGTTGACATGTATGCCAAATGTGGCTGTATTGAAATGGCACTGCGAATCTTTAATAATATGGCTCAAAGAAATACCTTCACTTGGAACGCCTTGCTATGCGGTCTGGCAATGCATGGACTCGTGCATGAAGCATTAAATCTTTTTGAAGTAATGATAATATCTGGTGTCAAGCCTAATGAGGTAACATTTCTAGCAATTTTGACAGCTTGCTGCCATTCTGGTCTAGTCGACGTAGGGCGCAAGTATTTTGATAACATGAGTAGTCAACAATACAATTTATCGCCAAAGTTGGAGCACTATGGATGCATGATTGATTTGTTCTGTCGAGCTGGACTCTTGGAGGAAGCTGTGGAGTTGGCAAGGACCATGCCAATGAAGCCTGATGTGCTTATCTGGGGAGTGCTACTAAATGCTTGCAAAACTGTTGGAAATGTTGAGCTCTCTCAACACATACAAGATTACATCTTGGAACTTGATCCAGAGGATAGTGGAGTCTTCGTGCTGCTGTCCAATATATCTGCTACTAATGAAAGATGGTCTGATGTGACTCGATTAAGAAGGTTGATGAAAGATAGAGGTGTGAAAAAATCACCTGGATCAAGTGTCATTGAGGTGGATGGTAAGGCTTACGAGTTTGTGGTTGGAGATATTAGCCACCTCCATACTGAAGAAATCTACAAGCTGTTAAACCTCATTAACTCTGTCTTCCATGAAAGTCATTTTATGCATCCATTATAGGTTGCTGGTCCATTTTCAGACATGTCTCTTGGGGAACAATTTCTAACCCTGTGTAGGCTGATTCATCAGCAGGTACAGCCACAACTACGTTGGAACAGATTATCTTGAAGTTTTTGGCCAGATGAAAAGGATGGAAATCCCCATCTTCCTGTTTCATTATAAAGGCTTTTATCAAGCGAACAATATTCTAACTTTGCCCTGAAGGCACCAACTAAATCCAGAAAGCTCTTTGGAGTTTCAAGAGTTACAAGGTTGGGTTGGAGGTTGAAGAAAGGACATCTGAAATAGTTTTCAATAATGATTGAACAAAATACCAACTTAATCAGATTACTTTCAATGACAGATCAGAAAGCAGCCAGCAGCTTTAGTCGATCGAGTGGAGATCTTGCAGCAATGTAAGTGATTAATGATTTACGGTACGCAGTTGTTTCGTTTTAATTTCTCTGCAATCTTATATTCTAACAAAACTTGAAATGAATAGCTCTTGAAGAATCTCTTTGAAAAAGATCATCAATATTTCAGAGTGGGTTATAATAGTCCGTGGAGTTATATAATATTGTTTAAAATACAGTGTTGTTTAGTTTAGATTATAATAATATATGTTTAAGGTGCAGAGTATTCCATAGACTATTGTAACTCATGTTATTATAACCAATGCCTCAAACAGCCCCTAAAGGTTCTTCAATATGTAATCTTTCTTTTCTAAACAAAACCGTTTTACAACTTGCAGACAGGACACAGTTGCAAATCATAATTGAAAATGGGTACAAATAATTTATGCTAGTTTTGCTTTTTCAACTTCATCTCCATAATCCAGAGTATCAAACTCTCTTCTTCTTCTTCCCAGAAGAATGTCTCTCTTTTAGTATCCTTCTTCCCATATACCTGCACCATGGAAGATTCATATTACGGTAAGGTTCCAAATACCTCAGTATGCAACTGATTAACTTTCTAATTTATATAGATATAATTCAAATTAAATTCCTACGTATAAAAGTTACTTCCGGGAAAATTTGGAGTCCCGGGCCGGTACGATAAAGCTTGGATATGATATTGAACCAATGTCGCAGGATAACCCAAATGCCGATGTCAATTTCTTTTGGATATTGATATTTAAGATTCCATAAGTTCAATGTTATCAACTTCTTTGTTCTTACCTTCCAAGCATCATCACAGTAGCTTGAGGATTGGTTCCAGGGGAGTGCTGAGAGGTTGATCCATCAATAACTCGAAGAGCACCAACACCAAAAACCCTGTAGTCCTGATCAACGACTCTACCAACTTGGCAGCCACCATGGTAATGCCATATGGTCAAGACAGTGTCGATGCAGAATTGTTCCAAAGAAACTGCAGCTCTAGCATGCTTAGGTCTCAAGTTGGGAGGCAAATTCACTATCAGATTGAGAAGGGTCTGCACTGGATATTTTCTATCACGGAACTTCGAAAAAGCTTTTGAGTTTACTACACTTATAATTGTTCTCATCCCCTCAACACACCTCCTCAGATCCTCCGGTTCTTTGAAATAGTTGAAGGTTACAGAAGGATTGTCATGTGGGTCAGTGTTCTGGAGCTCCAGGTGACCTGTGGATCTTGGACCCATGATTTTTTCGAGTATAATTCCACCTTTTAGGGTTGCCTCTATGAATGGAGTTGCTCTCCCCAATGCTTCTGGAGCTATTGTGAATGGTTGGTCACTCTGCATATTTCATCAAAATCCCTTCAGATTTAGATAAGTAAAGCTTTTACTTTATGCATTGAACTTTCTTAGATGTCAACTCCAAAATTCTTTGAATTTAAGTTGAGTCCTTTCCAATTATAGGCTCAAAATGAAAACAAGCTGCAATGATGAAATCAAGAACCTGATTGAAGAGTAATTCAAAGCTTTCTGAGAGTCTATGAGCCAAAGAATGAGCAAAGCTCAATCCACTGGCTGTTTCAATGTAGCTGCCAAACTTTGTTATTCTCACAACTTGAATCAGAGAGACCTCAACGGGCTGGGGCGAAGGAATGAAGAGTATGTTCATTGGATTATCAGCCATTCCCTGCCCTACCATGGGCTGGTCCAACACTACCATGATTTTATGGGCCTTAAGATGAAGGGCTGGCCCAATACCGCTCAGCATCAGTAACTGTGGGCTTCCAATGGCCCCAGCTGAGAGAATTATCTCATTCTTGGAGTTTCTCTTCAGGTATGCTCTGTGCTTAACACCATTTGCATCTCTGAACATCACTCCAAAAGCTCTAGGTCTTCTTTCTGCATAAAAAATGTTCATAAAGGAATGGACATGAAGTTTGTGATTTTGTTATTGGTCATGTTTCAATTAAAAAGCAGTCATGTTACCTTTGTTGTATGCAAACAAGATCTTATGCACAGTTGGGTGCAAATAAACTTCAAGATTTCTGGGAAGAGCATGCTGAAGTAATTCAGCTGCAGTATGCCTGTATCCTTCTCTGTCAAAGGTTGTCCTTCCCACCTTAGTCCCATAGAAATGATCATAAGTGAAGCCATTGTATGGCAAAACTCCCACTTCAATCAGACCATCCCTCACTGCTGATTGCCACTCCAACATTGGTGGCTCAAATGCCACCAGTTTCTTAACCCATCTGTAAGATTGATTCACCATAATCTCATTCCAACCAGCTTTCTTCACATAATGCCAACCAACCAGATTTTACACTCGCACGGGTGTAAAATTCTGCATTCACAGCCGAACCACCCCCTAAAACTCGCGCAAGGGCATTGAGAACTCCATCCTGAGAGATGCTGGATTGGGGATGATGGGCTGGTGTCTGATAGGGTGGTAGCAAATTTATTGATATGGGTTATGTTCTGATTGCTGTATGGCGAGCCACCGCTCTCAAGAACTAGAACGGTGGCACCATGCGAGTGAGTGGCAGCTAGTGGACAACCAGAGGTTCCTCCGCCAATGATAATGTAGTCGTAGTGGACTACCGGTGGAGCTGAGGTTGCTTCTCTAACAAACATGCTATAAGGAGCTGAAAGACATAAATAGTTTGAGAAATGAGCAAAAGGGAAATAGAGTGAGGGAGAGATATAAACTCACGATTCTCTGAGGTAGAGAAACTAGAAAACAAAAGAAAACCAGCAACGAAAGCCTCAAATAGTTTCCTCAGCTTCATCGTCAATGCCAAAATGCACAAACAAGTACAATACTTATATTTTTCTTTCTTTTTTTACAGAAAACAACACCAACTTTTGTTCTTTAAATAGCTCAAAACCCCAAACTTTAGCTTCCCAACATTCTTTAATCTCCCATAAAAATCTCACTTGACCATCTTTTTCCTTTAGAAACAAACACCATATAGAGTTAACAGTTCAACAACATCCTTCACCACTTCATATAAAGATTCAGAGTCCTCCCATCAAAAACTTAGGCCCTTGCCTTCCCTCCCTCACCAACATTTATGTATCAAATTGATGGCCTAAGTGGGGGCGAGCGGGGCGAGACAAGTGATTTAAAAAAGAAAAATACTTGTTTGCTTTCGAGAAAACAATAGCATAACGTGAGATTTTTATCGATTATTTTGATTACTTGGGGCTACAAAACTATGCATATATTACAAGTAACTGCCTTTGTCAAAGAATCCATGCAATTTAATTCTCTTCTACTTCTCTGAGTGTAGTTAAGGTAAACAATTTATTGTGTCAACATCTTTTTTTTGAATACATAGGTTTGGAACTAGGAAAAAACTTGGGTGCAGTTCTTTTTTTGAATACATAGTTTTGGAACTAAGAAAAAACTTGGGTGCAGTTGCTGTTGCCCACTTTGTAACCACACAAAACCAATTTTGGATTGTCGTTTTTGTTTTTGTTTTTGTTTTTGTTTTTGTTTTTGTTTTTGTTTTGTTTTGTTTTTTGTTTTTGTTTTTGTTTTTTTTTTAAAAATCCTGGGGTGGTAAGGCTTGGAACTATTCAAAAAGATGTTATTATTGATCACTTACAAATGTATGGCATAGGTTTGTCTGGTTACTTTTGGTATCTTATTAAGTATTTCAACTTACAACTGCTACCCACATGCATTAAAAGAAGACGTATATTCACCAAAATTTCCTTCCACCATAAGGTACGATATAAATCAATATTACCATTTTGTACATCCTTTCCTTCCACTTATTCATGGGTTTTGCACATCCTTTCCTTATAATTTTATATTCTATTTAAAATTAAACTTAAATAACTATTATGTTCAAAATACCCATATAAAAACCAAATACATAAAGAAAGTTTGGTGAAGGAAACAAAGGAATCCAAAATGCTTGTAGGGAGTATTTGGATTGAGGAGTTGGGAAGAGTTAATAATTCTCATAGCTCTTTGTTTTGACCCAAGAATATTTTAACTATTATTGTGGGTCTCACAAACTTATTAACTCTTCTTTCAACTCTTTATTGTGGGTCCCACAAACTTATTAACTCCTTCTCTAACTCCCTATATAGGCAATTTACTTTTCAATGAATATCGTTATTGCTTGAGAGAGAATATCGAGTCTATAGGATAGAACTTGCCAACAATCTAGAAATAGAATTTGCTTCAACTATTAATGAATGAAGAATAGGAGAAGATAATGGTGAAGTCATAGCTCTAGAACCTATTGCAATTAAATTTAATCATCTGTTTTACGTTGTTAATTTTAGAGTCGTATTTATTCTTTTGCTGTTAATTTTAATTTCACCTATCATCAATTATTCAGTCCTCAAATAAAATTGAAGCTCATGAATTTGGTAATTGATAGTATTCATTCCCTGTGGAGAACGATACTAATACTCACACTACTATATTACTTATAACAATTTGTACACTTGCGATTTCGAACAACAGAATGCAATCGAGTTGGATGTGACATGTTGTCCAAAAAAAAAAACTTTTGAAAGAGTTTTCAAATTAGTAACTATAAAAATTAACATTATTTCCTAAAAAAATTATTTAACACGTTAAATTTTCTATTTATAAATATATAATTATAGAATAAAAATAAAACAAAACCTTCATTAGTCCTAGTTATTTATGGTTATCGAAATACATCCTTTTTTTTTCTTTGAAAAGTAAAGAACTATTTTGAAATTAATTTTCAAATAAGCTTGACTATATTAATTTTTTCGGAATTTCAACTACGAAAATTAATTCGCTTCTTCTTTTTTGGTACGAATATATAAATTGCTTCTTAAAGTTCTCTTTCAATTTGAGTTGAAATATTAGTTGGTTGATTGAGTAGGATGAAAATTAATGACAATACAAGTTTTGGTTTTGGTTTAATTTTATATTAATTAAATTATTGTTGTTTTGTATTTATTCTAACAAAAATTGATAATGAAGTTATTTTTTTAGATAAGCAAAAGTAGATTAAGTTTTCGTGTAAAATCATTTAAAATATTTGATTTTGAGTCCCTAAAGTGTACATGAAGGAAGCACTTTGACTCGACTATACCCAGCAATTTCTGATGATAGAACAAATGGCAGGTTGAATAATTTAAAAAATATTGGAAATTTAATTCAAAGGATAGAAGAAAACTTTTTAAAATCTGAATAATCAGTTTTATGTTGACGTGTACAACGACGATAATATATATATATATATATATTTCATTTTTGAGTAAAATACAAAAACGGTTACTTGACCGCTACTGTTAAGTTCAGGGAACGAAGCCGTTGCTTCGTCTTGCAACCGCCAAGTTTTCATTTTCTTTTTATTTATTTATTATTTTTTCCTCTTAAGATGCTTTTTTTTTGGGGTTAAATTATTAAAAATACTCTTGAACTATATTGGTTTTAATTATACCCTCAAACTTTAAAAAGTTTCATTTTAGCCTTTGAAGTTTGAAGTTTAAAATTTGTTTCAAGACGACTCTTGAAGGTTTTTTTTTCATTAAATTCATGGATGAAAAATAATATGTTTGCATCTGTATTGTTGCTTATGTGAACATATTTGAAGATATATGTTAAAAAAAATAAAAATACATGCAAACACGTCATTTTCGTCTATAAATTTAATGGAAAAAGCCCTCAAGAGTCGTTTCGAAACAAACTTCAAACTTTAAGGGTTAAAATGAAAATTTTCAAAATTTGAGGGTATAATTGAAACCAACCCTATAGTTTAGGGGTATTTTTAATAATTTAACTTTTTTTTTCCAATTATATAATTGCATGTGTAAGAATAGAACCATAGACCTTTGGAGTGCTAGCTAGTGCTATATTCAATGAGTTATGCTCAGATTCACGAAATATCACGTTTATATTGAATGAAAATGATATTTTATTTATTAATTAAAAAAGTATGTTACCCTTTTTTTATTATTTCAACAAATGTGAGGTTAAACCTTCAACTTGAGAAAGATAATAAATAAATGTTTTTATCTACTAAGTTAGGGTATGTTTGAATCGCTTGTGAAAAAAAAGTGTTTTTAAAAAATGCATTTTCTTTTAAACATTTTTAATAAAAACATTTTAAAATTAAAACACTCATGTGTTTGTTTACATTTTCTCAAAAGTGTTTTTATACACAAGTTTGTTGGGTTTGCTCTATACTCAAAATGCTCCTATACAAATGTTAAATTACTATAAAGGACGACTATTAAATACTATGAACTAATTACTTCAAATTTGTAATTAAAACACTATGACCACCTGCAGTGAGGTGGCGATGGACTACGATGATTGGCAGTGGTTGCAGTCACCGGTGGTGGTTGCCAACTGTGGAATCTGGTCGTCACCGGCGGCGAGCAGTGATGCTTGCCTATAGAATCCAATCAATACTGGCAGTAGTGTCAACAATATTCGATGACGATGACCATGGGAAAGTGAAGGTAGTGTGAGGGTATTTTGGTCATTTTCATATATCATGAGACAGATGATGGTGGTAGGCGGCGGCAACAATCGCTAGGGGTGGTTGCCGATGGCGAAGGTTGCCAGTGGTGAGTGGCATCGACCATGGGGAGGTGAAGATATATAGTGTGAGGGTATTTAGGTCATTTTCATATATCATAAAAATTTAGAAGGAATTCATAATTAAACATTTAAAAACATTTTTTTTCTAGAATTTGAATTCAATTATTTCACTCAAAATAGCTTATTTTTCAAATTCATTTTTTAAAAAGTCATTTTGAGCGGTTGCCAAACACTACAAATCTTATGAAAATGACATTTTTTTTCAAAATTAAATACTTGAATAGTCAATCCAAACACCCTCTTATACATTAATCGACAACTATGTGATATTCTATAATTATAAAAACAAAAAAGGAACCATGAACTTTTAAATAGAAATTGGTAATGTATGGGTAACTTCTTTAATAAATTGTAGATTTGAATGGTTTGAACTAAAAATATAATTAAAAGCATTAATTAATAAATCATAAAGGTAAGCGCTTGTCTTCTCAAATTTTAAAAAGTTCAAAGGAAAGAATTAACTATAATTTATTACACATCAAAAATAATATATTTAAAAAATTGAGTTAAACATGACTATAGCTTTAATGGTTAAGACATTCTTTTCCTTGAAGTTGGAGGTTGAAATTCTCATCTTCATATTATTGTACTAAAAAAATGAGTTGTCAATAAAATACTCTTGTTAAATCATCCTTAAACTTCATTGACTTAAGTGGATAAGTTTAAATTCTTTAAATTTAAAGATATGAAGACAAAAAGGCTTTTATTATTATTATGACTAGTTCATTTGTTTTTTTTTAGTTCAACATGAAGTTTAAATCTCTAACCTCTTAGTTAAAGATATGTCTTAACTAATTGAGTTATGCTTAGATTGACTTGAAAAGAATTTTAAACTTTTATATTTTAAGACAAAAACAAAATTATTGAAATAATAGATATATAAGTTGCTTTTATTATTAAACTATAGTCCAACTTCATCTAGATTTTATGACTAAAAATATCATTAAGGTTTTTAAATATAAACTTTTCTTTTTTTAATTTCACCATTAATATCTTAATTTGTAAAATTGTAAATTTTACCTTCAAGAACACAAGATTCTCAATCAAATTATTGTTAAACAACAAGTTGAAATTAATTAACGACATAACCGTCTAATAATTATTAAAAGGAGAAAGTTTTGAGTCAAAATAGCTTTCATGTTAACAAGATATGCATCAAGAAAAAAAATAAGGGAAGGGGAAAAGTAAAGGACAAGGAAAAGACAAATTACAAATAGACATTCTTCCTCTCAAATATTTATATTAATTATGATTTACATACAAGAGAACATCAGCTATCTTCCACCTCTATATCCTTAAAAGAGAAAGAAAGAAAGAAAAAACACAAATTAAACCTCTCGATATATACATATAACTATGTCCTGTCTCGGAAATTATAAACAAAACCTAAAGTTTTTAATTTTTTTTTTTTTTTGGGGGGAGGGGGGGGGGGGGTATAAAATTGCGTGAAACTCCGAAGAGTTTATATTATTATTTCTCAGAATTTACTTTATTCAAAAGAAAAAGGGGAAAAAAAGAAAGAAAAACGAAAATTAAGCAGTTTCCATTTCCAATCCCAATTTGGTAGGGGTGGAAGAGGAGATAATTTTGATGACCAAACCGGGGAAAACGTCATCCGGGTCATGGATATGCGGGTTCCGCTCCACGATAAACGGGTCACCGCACTTGTCGCTAATGGTGTGAAGCGTTTCTCCTTCTCCGACCACGTAAATCTCGTCGCACGGCCGCACCGTCAGCAAGTTCCCAGCTCTGAGCATCCGGCCGCCGTCGGAGGAGGAGTAGCTTTCTCTGATGGAGCCGATCAGAATGAGGCCGAGGAGGCCCACGGCGCAGTACCAGGAAACGACGTCGATTAGGGGACGGGGTGGGCTGCTTCTGGAAATAGAGACGGCCATGGTGGAAGGGAATTTGTTTTTTTTGGGAGTGTAAAATGAAAATGAAGAAGAAGAATAGTTATTTATAAGAGAGGAGAGAGAAGAATGAAAGAGGATTTTGGAGTTAGCGTTGGGAACTTGGGAAGGACGTTGAGCTGACAACTACTTGGGTTCTTGTTTTTGGATTGGTCTTACACTTCTCTCAATTGCAAATTCACCCTTCCAACTCCCTCTAATTACTAATATGGACCTAACTAATTACCTTTGTTATTTTACATTAATTTAGAGGTTAGCTTATACTCAATCAACGTTCATATCTATTAAATCTTCCTACTTTTCAAAATTTTGTAATTTATAATATTTTTTTAATCTTTTTTGGAGTTATATTTATTTAGTCTTTGTAATTTAAAAGAGTTTATCATTTTTTAACATTTAATCTTATGTTTAATTGGATTTTGTTGTTCACTTTATTTCCACCAAATATCTAACATCAACTTGTCATCATATAATTTTTAAATAGTACAATTAGTGTGTGATGTAAGCATTAAACCTATAGAGTTAATTACCGCAACATAAACCTAATATATACAAATTTGAAAGTTTAATCATCTATTAAAAGCATTTTAAATTAAAAGGATGATAAAAAAATAAATAAATAAAAGGATGAGATAGATACAATTTTAAAAGTTGAGAAATTTATTATCACTTTTTATGAGTAGTTGATTAAATAAATAGAACTTTATGACAAAACTTGACATTTAACCTAATTTAAATAAGGGTCTTGTATGAAATTACAAGTTTTCTAACTATTTTTATGATTAATAAACTAATTCATATATTAGATCATATAAATCAAGGTGATCTTCAATTTCACATGTGAAAATGAAGCATGGAAAGGTTAATGAAAATTAGAAAAAAAAAAATCTCCAATTTTATTTGGGGTTCACTTTCATTGTCTAGTTTTAAGAGATAAGTTTCTTATTTTGATATTTTAAAAAATATTCCTAAAATTGTAGCCAAAGTAAAATGACTCAAGAATTAGTTTTCTTAAAGAAAAAATTAGGTAAGGACTTTAGGTTTCAAAAGTATTTAAAAAAAAAAATTATCGAGAAAAGTCTTATGTTTAAAGAAATAAAAATTAAAATAGCACGACATTAATTTAACTTACGTGGCTAAATGATTAAAATGGAGGGTAGATTGGTTAACGAAATTTGGTATTAAAATAATAATAAGGGATTATAAGGGATTAGGTATAAGATAATTTACATCAATAATATAAGACGTGGACGGAAGGGAAAAAATCTAAATGAATAAACACGTAACTCCACTAGATTTTTGACACGTGGGTTCTGATGATGTAGGAGAAGTTGGTTTGTGCGCGGCAAATGCATAAAATAGCAACATGCCAAGTGGTGCAATCATATTATATTTGGGTGTGTTGGGTCAACGACTTAAGGAAACCCAACATAATTCCAATTTCCAATGGAAATTTAATGATCTCAATTTAAAAAAAAAATAAAAATTATAAAGGAGTATTTGACTTTAATTTGTAGCCAAAAGAATTGGTGTTTAAATCATATTTTGATTTATAAATTTCCAAATTTATTCAATTTTAGTTTTTCAACTTTTAAAATGCAAAAACTATCTAAATTAGTCTTACAACATTATTTTGATATATATTATTATTCTCTGCTTACTTAATACTCGTCTCAATTCACTTATGTGGCTTTAATACTTGCGTAGGTCAACATATTAACGCACATATTTGAATTCACGTTATCCATATGTGAGAACCAAATTTGTTATTTTTTTAAAGGTTAGAGACTAAAATAAACATTTTAAAAGTTTAAGGACCAAAATAGAGTAAACCTAAAAGCCTGAATTAAAATATATATTTTGAAAAATTAGGAACTAAAATGAAATAACTAGTTGGATTATTAAAATGAGATTTGAAATTTTTAAAAAAAATCTATTAAAATTAGTTTTTGAGGCCCCATTTAATGGTTTTTGATTTTTGAAAATTAAGTTTATAAACACTACTTCTATCTATGTGTTTCTTTGTTTTGTTATCTACTTTTTATAAAAAATTTCAAAATTCAAGTCAAGTTTTGAAAATTAAAAATAATAGTTTTTAAAAATTTATTTTTGTTTTTGAAATTTGATTAAGAATTCAAAAGTTTTCATAAGAAAGATGAAAATTATTGTAAAGAAATTGTGAGAAAACAAGCTCAATTTAAAAAATCGAAGAAAAAAAAATCTAAACGGTTTTCAAAAATGAGTTTTTTATTTTTTAAAAATGAATTTTCATTATTTGATCTAGGGTTGTTTTTGCTTCACATAAGGTTTGAACAACAATGGTAGCATTAATGATTAATTTTATTTTATTGATGGTAGAACTAGAGAAGTCGTTTTCAATGAATATAAATATATAATATGGAGCTTAAAAATATATAGTTGCCATTATGAAACATTAAAAATAAAGGCATTTAGATAGCAATAAGGTTCCAGTTTGTCCATGATCATAATTCATTAAGTCGCATGCATACTAATCATATAATAATTCTAACAGATTGCAAAAATTCCAATTTGACATTTGAACGGTGGGCGGCTCACACGATTGCCTCGAGCAATTTAAAATTAATCTCGCCAATATTTTGAAAGTCGAAATACAATCTCTTTCGTTATATAATTAAATGCAAATTTTTTATTTTATATGAATTTCATGCTTAGGGAATAAGATAAATGCACTAGCGTACGCTTATGTGGGGATGAAATTCATAAATTAAGCATTACTTAAATTTTCATTTATTTATTATCTAAATTTAATTAATTATCTCAAGTTAAGTTAAATTCATGGATATTTAATTTAAAACTAAAGAATTAAATCAAATAATTAATTCTTTTTATTAATGATTTTTTTTTTGTAGTTTTAAGCAACGTTTAAAACGTTGATATCAACGGAAATGTCGAAGTCTCAATTTTATGAAAATGTCGATGGAAATATCGATAAAATGTCGATGTCGATGGATATTTCTGGAAAAAAATTAAAAACAAAAAATTCAAAAAAAATATTTAAATTAAGAAATGAACATTTTATACTTTTTAAATGAGTTAAAATACTTGTTACAATATTATATTCATATTAAGTTATATTTTCTTACTATTTTTTTTGATATTTCATCAATTTTGTACGGTATAGTGGAAATGTCGATTCTCTCCTTATGTCGAACTCATGGACATGTGGAAATATCGATGGAAATGTCGATATGTCGACGAAAATTTAATACTATAGTTTTAAGGCGTCAATGACTTTTTAAAATGTACTATCTCCTCACTTTATTAGTCTACATCAAACACCCTCTTAATAAACCAAATCAAGTTTTGTAAGAAAGAAAAGTCGAATTTTATGGGCGGTTGGAAAAACTATTTTGAAAGCGATTTTTTCTTTTTGTTTTCAAAACTATAATTAAAAATTGTGATAAGAATTAAGATGACTCATAAAAGTTAATGTTATCATACTCAAACAACAATATAATTTTCGATTAAATCCATATCCTTTTTCTCGTTAGGTAGGGAGAAGAGTAGGGTTAGCCTACATAATTTGACCAAATTAAAAGCACTCATGTAAGATAGCTATCAAACTCTAACCCTAAAAACCCCCCCTAACCATTATGGTTGAGTTTGGGAGTGTTTTTGGCAAAAGCACCAAATCGATCTCCAAAGCCTTAATTTGCATTTGTGTGGGAGTCTCTTTTTCAAAGTTTTGTTGTGTGTTTGGCGTGCTTTAAATGGTCCAAAGTTGAGTGTGGTTTGCCATGTCTATGCGTACTCATGGGGAGTCAATGGAAGCATCATTTTCAAACTTGGAAAGAAAGAGGATGGAATTTTCCACCTTTGAAGAGTTCTTGGAGATCCCGATTCAACACATTTTAGTCATTACGGAAACAAACAAAATTCAAAAGCAACTTTTCATTACCTTACTCTAAAAGTTATATCCAAACACAAAACCTACGCTAAAGTTTTGATGCATCTCAAATAATTTTTTATTCTAATTGTTATGGATAACAAACTTTTTCTTATATCTCTACAATGATATGATATTGTTCACTTTAGACATAAGTCTCTATGACTTTACTTTTAGTTTTACCCAAAAAACCTTATACCAATGGAGATAATTATTGTCCATGTTATAATCCGTAAACTAATTACTAATTATTGTTATATGTCAGTTAGCTTCATGAATGAGAAAATATATCTCTCACATTTTTGTGAGAGATTTTATGGTATCAGAGCTATCTTGACATGTGTCTTTTTTTTTCTTCCCTCTACGTTAGGAGCAGACCTATGTGTACGCCTCCAAAATCTATGAAATTATATATATAGAAAATTTAATATCTACATATAAAATCATTTGTCTTAAATCATGAAACTAGATCTTGGTTTGTTGGTAGATGAGCTTAACCCCATCTTTTGGATGTGTATGGGGATCAAATCCTTGAACCACCTATTTTTGCTGATTTTATCAAAATATATTTTTTCAATCAAAGAAATCCTTTTTGATATGTATATATATATATTAGTTTTTTTTTCAAAAAAGTACGTAATGCACACCTTCTAAAAGAAAAAACTCATTATTTTTATATTCAAAACAAAGGATAAAAACTCACTTTTAAATTTAATCTAAATAATTTAGATTTTTTATTTGGTAAATTTGCATTATAAACTCCATTTTCTTTAAAATTCAAATCAATTCTTAAAATGTTTACAGATATAAAATAATAATAAATACTACATTTTTTACTTCAGTTTATTTTTTTAAAATTGTTTTTTATATCAAATATAAATAAAAATATTTTTTATTATCTTTTTTATAAATAAATGGTTAAAATTTAAACTTTGATTTCTAATTCTTGAATAAACTAATAGTAATACATATCAATGTGTTTAAAATTATCTCTTTTTTTTGTATAAAAAATCTACGTCTAAAATTATCTTTATAAAATTGTGTGTCCCTCCTCCTATCCTAACAAAAAAATTTGGATCTACAAACTAAAGACAATTGTTGTTAGTAATGCCTTATTCTATGGGTCCACCCCGATTTTCTTTTCATGGGTCTCTTTTGGCTTTCATCAAAGCTACTTCTTTGATTTTTCCTGCTTTTGCTGTTGTAAATACTTATATTTAAAATGTGCCTTGTACATGTCAAATTTATGAATGAAAAAATATCTCTCATATTTTTGTAAAAGATGTAGGGTAATGGTTGGAAATAACCTAAAACGTTTTGGACTTTATATAAATAATCCCTTTCTTAAAAAATTATTTTCATAGCTCTTTTCCAATAAGGATCCGGCCGGGACAGTGACCGAAAAACAAGAAAGACGATCTCGACTAGAAAATTGATGAATCTCGTCTGAAAAAGTGACGATCTGGTGATCGAAAAACAAGAAATCCACTTTCCTTTTCAGCGGTGAAGAGGCCATTTTGATGGGGACTCAGAAGGGATGCGTTCTTTGCAGAGGGAGGGGAATTGCGAAGACCAATAGGGAGGAAGAAAGGAAGAATTTTTCTAATGGAGGACTTGGGTTTTAGCAGGGATTTAAGAGCCACGGTGATTGAAAATGTGCAGGTTCCCCACGTTTCGAAAATATTGAAAAATAACTTGGTTTCAAATTTTTGTCTTCTTTTTCTAATTAAGAAAATTGATGAGCATTGTACAGAAAATCTTACTTTTGCCAATACTCTTACACGATGTTTGTGTTGAGATCCCACGTTGAAAAAATGTGGAGAGATATCACAATTTATAAGATACATGGACTATTCTTGTCAATTGATTTTGAGATGGAATCTCATGTAATCTAATATGGTTCATGAAGCCAAAACGGATATTCAGTCCAAAAATTGAGATCCGACCCAAGAATAATAAATCTAAAGAGATACTATGTTGAAGATGAGTTATTCCTCTTGTTGTTGCCAAATTTTAGACAGGAGAAATATCACCTGACCTCCATGTGACAATGACGGTGAATTTGTATTCTTGGGGGAAGAACGCGGCCTACAAGACAAGAAAAACCTGAACACCGGTGTGGTGCTCCGATGCTTAAGTCAGAGAGAGTTTGAGAGAATTTTGGAGTTGTAGGAGAGTGTTGTAAGCTGGAATGAACTTACCTTGCTCTCCCCCTGAGGGAGAGCTTAAATAGCTTCTTAGGGCTTTTCGTGGGTTTCCGTCTTCGAATGGGAAAAGGAAATGTCGAATTGGGCTAAACTGAGGGCACACGGGCCATAAGGGACCAAGGCAAGGCCCAAAATTGGGCCTTGCCAAATTGGTCGGCCTCGGCCGAGGCCGACCACGAGCTTGGGCTCGACCCAAGCCCCGGTCTTCAACCCTTTGACTTTGAACCATGGCAAGGCCCAAAATGGGGTCTTGCCATGTGGTCGGCCTCTGCCTCGGTCGAGGCCGACCACGGGCTTGGGCTTCAGCCCAAGTCCGTTTCTTCGTCCCTTCTCGTCCTGGGTCGGTCTCCTGTCGGTTTCGGTCCGTTTTGACTTCGTATGGGGCTTCTTTCCTTGTTTGGCCCTTCACTGCAGCCCTTTAGTCAGCCCATTCTTGTTGATCCAATTTTACCCATAACACCTCTCATTATCAATTGATTTTGAGATGGAATTTCATATAATTTAATAGTTTGTGCAGTGGGATGATGAGTTTTTTCTTTTTTGATTGCAGTGGTTTGCAAAAGTAGGAAATTTTAACATCGTCAAAATGATTCCAGCGGCGGGCTTGGCAAACTGAGCGCGATTCTGGCGACCAACATGCAGGTGGTGGCTGACAATGATGAAGAAAGAGATTGGGGGAAGAAGGCAAAGAAAATGGATGCTATGGAAACAATTTTTTTAAGAAATGAGTTATTTATATAAAGCCCAAAATATTTTGGGCCATTTCCATAATAACTCAAGATTTCAATCCTCAATTATATATTGTGGACTTTTTTCTTTTCTACCCAATTTAAAATTTTGTTTGCACCCGTAACACTAATCCTTTTAACTTAATTGTAAGTTGAAAAAAAAGCTACAAACTTTGCCTAACGTTCCTATCATGACGTTATTCCCCCACTTTACATAAATCTTATCTTAAGAAGTACTGTTGATTGAAGATTTTGTGCCACATGTTTTTATTTTTATTTTTTTAAAAATTATTCTAAGGCCAAAGAAGCTTGGCAAATTCTTCTTCTCTTCTTTTCGGGTAAGGCATATACAAAAGGAGCTATACAGCTAGAAAGATATTGTTTTATCTCCTTTAGATTTTGTAGCTTCCACTAATTTTAAGCTATTTTTAATTGCATTTTCGATTATTTGCCACGAGAAGAACAGCACACCTTTGCACCACGTAAAAAGACACATTTTTTTAATTTTCATGTGAGTTCAATCTTATTATAATTATTTTTTAAATTTTTTATCGTGAGTGTTCATACTCTAAATTGTGAGTATGTATTCAAATTATTGCTTTTTTTTTTTTTTAGTTCAACAACAACATTTGAGAGTGGGGAGTTTGAACCTTTGACCTATTGGTTGATGACACATGTCAATTACCGCTAAGTTATGCTCACTTTGATAAATTATCATTCTTAATAGTACATTAATTGAATGACCATATATACCATATTTTAAATTAGATGAAGGTATAAAACAAAGTTAAATGAAATCCTCAGTAATAGAATTTTAAAATGAGGTAAAAAGACACCAAGTAAACCAAAATTTGGGAGATTGATTTGATAATAAAATTATATACAAAAGAGAGCCACAAATAAGACTTACAAAAAGATATAATCCTTTTATTTTCTTTTATTACCTTTCTAGTAGGAAAAATTGATAGGAAAAGCTTTAAAAAAATATTATAAAATGTGATGAGGACTCTCAAATCAAAATATTATTAAAAGATGCAAGGTTTCCAAAACAATGTATTCTATAACATGTTATCTACACGTTTCTTTTATTATTTTGATTAGAAAAAATATATGCAATAAATAAGTAATTGTGTGCACATAGAAGCTATATAGAAAAACAAAAAATTCAAACTTTATAATATTTGAAATATAATGCTTTTCATCTTTAAATCAAGTGTAGCACATTATACATGTTCATACTAAAATATATTGAATCGGGTTCAATCCATCATTTGATGGGCTAAATTTAGGTCAATCATCTTGAGCTATTATTATTATTATTATTTTACTTTTTACAATGAACATAAGTTCAACCTAACTAGTTTGGATTGATTTGATCTTTTTAAACCTAAAGACATTAAAGGGATGTTTGGAGCACTGTGTTGGGCCACTGTATTCAAAATTCAATGAGTTTGAAACACAACCTCATGATTTTGAACAGTGAAACATGGTGGTTTGAAATTCCAACACGCCCATTCTCACATTTTCTTCTCTTTCTCGTCTCTCACTCTCACGTCTTCATTCAAAATACTAATCGCCAATCGACTCACCTGTTCTTTTCTCCATCTCTCTTGATTTCTCTCCACCGTCTGCTTCCCACATCACTGATCGACTCTCTTCGAACTCTCTCGATTTCTCACCACCGTCTGCTTCCCTCATCGCCGATCACATGCTCCTCCAGCTCTCGATTTCTCTCCTCTAGATCTTGTTTTTCCCTTCTTGAACTCATTTTCCCCTCCTTCTTCTCTTCTTTCGACTTCTTCTCTCCTCCTCCATTTTCGACCACTGCGACAATTTTTTTTTAATACTTTAAGGAAAACTCAATTTTATTTTACAATTTAACACCTCACTTACCTGTCACTTTAAACACTTATCCATTGTAAATATCGTCTATGATGTAAATTATAGAAAAGAAATTGTATATATTAAACTTTATATAAAAAATTCAAAAAAAAAATAAATATATAAAAGATAGTTTCAAAAAAATATATATATATATATATATATATATATATATATATATATATATATATATATATATGTATACACACACACACACATACCAAATTAGGATTTTAAATCATTTTTTAAATAATAAAATGCATATTACACTTTATAACCCAAAATTCATAGTTATATTTATATGAATATATATTTATAACTTTTTTAAAAATAAATGATATCATTCAATCATTTTTTTTACACTTCAAGAAAAACTCAATTTTATTTTACAATTTGACACCTCACTTACTTGTCACTTTAAACACTTATCCATTCTAAATATCATCTATGATGTAAATTATAAAAAAGAAAATGTATATATTAAACTTATGCTAAATAATTTATATATAAAAAAAGTAAAAAAAATACATAATAAATATATAAAAGATAGTTTAAAAAAATATATAATTGAGTTTTCCTTGAAGTATAAGTTTTTTTTTAATATATTTTTGTTGTTGTTAATGGTAATGCATGTTTGCATTTCTAGTAACAAATTTATCATTCTTATACTAATTAAAAAGTTCGCTCAAAAGTCCAAAAAAATAAACCCAACTTACACAAGGGATCCTACATCTAACCAAAGATTGCCACTAGAAAATAAGGAAATGGAGAAAAAAGACCAAAGTAACAAAGAAAAAAAAGGAAAAAAGGAAAACAAAAACTGCACAACCCTAGGGTTGAGAACACTGCACTCCAAACACTATTTTCTAATCCCTAGGGTTGAGAACACTGCACTCCAAACACTGTTTTCTGATTCTCAAGCTTCAGAATACTGCACACTGTTTTTTGATTCCCAGACTTTCAAACCCTCCAGAACAAATCCCATAGGGTTCCGATTCCAAGGGTTCTGATTTCGAAACGGTGCTTCAAACGCTCCCTAATGCTATTCTAAAATATTGTCTTCCAAAACTAGGTGTTCTAAAATGAATAAGGTATCAAAAAGTCTAATGATATATGTCTTTTGACACAGTATTCAAATTAATTTTAAAATTGTCGACTTAAGTATACTTCAAGTAGTTAGACATTTGTGGTCTCTTTTATAGATGGTAGGTTTGAAATTTCCTCTCCGTATTTTCAATTTAATATCATAAAAGATAATTAAAAAAATTGCAATCAATTTATTATATTAATAAAGCATTTGAATCTTAAACATTTTTCGTCATTTAATTAAGAAGAAAACAAAGGAGGGGGAAAAGAAACAAAACGTATATAAATGGCCTTGCAACAAAACGCTGTGTTTTATAGGTTGCTTGATTTTGTCTTTCAAAGCCACTTTCTTTCTCGCCCACCCCAACAATCTGTTATGAAAATCCCCAGATCAGTTTACCGCAATTTCAGTACCTTCACTGAGACCTCCAAATCACAAAGAGCTACAAATTATTCAAACTCACTCAGCTCAATTAAAGAGCTTCACGCCCAGCTTATAAGAACCCAAATGCACACCGACCCATCTTCTGTCTCTGAAGTTATCAAGCATTATGCACTCACTCCACCCTATTTGCACAAAGCCCATTTCGTTTTCAATCAAATTCAGCGACCCACATTGCTGGTATGGAACCACATGATCCACGGTCTATCAAAGAGCGACCAACCTAATGATGCTATTCATTTCTATAACAGCATGTATTACCAGGGATTACAGGGGAGTAATTTGACATTCATATTTGTATTCAAGGCTTGTGCTAGAGTTTCTGACTTTGGGCAAGGCCAGAAGGTTCATGTTCATGCTATGAAACTTGGGTTCGAATCCTATCTTTTTGTTTCCAATGCTTTGATTCACATGTATGCGTGTTTTGGTGAATTGGCTATTGCACGAAAGGTGTTCGATGGAATGCCGGAAAGAGATGTAGTTTCTTGGAATTCTTTAATTTGTGGGTATTGTCAGTTTGATAGATTTAAGGAGGTTTTGGATCTTTTTAGGGAAATGCAGGCCGTAAATGTGAGAGCTGATTCTTTGACAATGATGAAAGTTATTTTAGCATGTAGCTTTTTGAGTGAATGGGAAATGGCAGACTATTTGGTGAAGTACATTGACGAACATGGTGTTGTGGTTGATACCTACTTAGGGAACACCTTGATAGATATGTATGGGCGCCGTGGTATGGCGGATTTGGCAGGCAGAGTGTTTTATCAGATGAAAGAGAAAAATATAGTATCATGGAATGCTATGATCATGGGGTATGCAGAAGTAGGGAATTTAGTTGCTGCAACAAAGATTTTTAATGATATGCCTTCAAGGGATGTGATCTCATGGACCTCCATGATTACAGGCTATTCTCAAGCTAAGCAACACGCTGAGGCAGTGAAGCTTTTTCAAGAAATGATGGTGTCTATGGTGAAACCAGATGAAATTACTGTTGCTAGTGTGCTTTCTGCTTGTGCCCATCTGGGCTCACTTGATGTGGGAGAGGGAGTTCATGACTATATACGCAAGCATGACATTAAATCAGACGTTTTTGTAGGGAACTCTTTGATTGATATGTATTGCAAGTGTGGCGTGATTGAGAAGGCACTGCAGGTTTTTAATGAGATGAAAAATAAGGACTCAGTGTCATGGACTTCCATTATTTCAGGTCTTGCTGTGAATGGTTTTGCCGATTCTGCTCTTAATCTCTTTGATCAAATGTTGAAAGAAGGCATTTGCCCAACTCATGGGACCTTTGTTGGGGTTTTACTAGCTTGTGCTCATGTGGGATTGGTAGACAAGGGACTGGAACATTTTGAGAGCATGGAACACGAATATGGACTTGCACCAGAAATGAAACATTATGGATGTGTTGTGGATCTTCTGAGTCGTTCTGGCTATATGGACAAGGCCTACGACTTCATAAAGAAAATGCCGATGGTTCCCGATGTTGTAATATGGAGAATATTGTTAAGTGCTTGCAAGCTTCATGGAAATGTGGTCTTGGCTGAGATTGTCTCAAAGAAGCTTCTTGAATTAGATCCTAGTAATAGTGGGAATTATGTTCTCTCTTCAAGCACATATGCAGGTTCTGACAGGTGGGATGATGTTTTGAAGATGAGAGAATTGATGGAAGTGACTAACGTGCAGAAACCATATGCTTATAGTTCCATTGAAGAGAGAACATAAGCATTCATTTAACTCAATGCCAAAAACTTGACTAACGTGAGTGCTTCTTGGTTTACTGGATCAATTACTTCGCTGCAGAATTTTCAGGCTGAACTCTCCCAGTCCCAAGCTAAATGGATCGATGTTAAGAAAAAAGATTGTTCTCGGTGATCAAACCTTTACAAAGTTCTATGAAGCATTCGAAATCATCCTTCAAGGCAACTGTAGAGGGTTTTAAATGTCCTACTTGTGCCTATATTTGACTCCATCCCCTTGGTCCAGTTCTGCTATGCATCCAACGGTGAAAATCACCAAAAGAAAAAAAGAATCGAGCTTGTTCTAAAATTTGACCTTGTAGGCATGATAAACAGCCCCATGGAGTCCCCTGATATAATCTGAGTTGCGCCAGAGTACAGTCACTGCTCAATGAGGATCAGAAGAGCTAGCTGAGCTTGACCAAAAGTTGATTCAGAAAAAAGATTCACTCGGAGTAGTAGAGAGCCGAAGCCATTTACCTCCTAGTCAATGGTATGCTTTTAAAGTCCAATGCCAAATTGCCCAATAGCTCCAAAACTTCCCTCCCCCATAGTTTGAATTAACAGTTAACACACCCAACATTTCTTTTCCTCCCCCAACAACAATGTCATTCATAGCAAGATAAAATGCAATTTAGACACAAGAATCTTCTATCTTATCCTCATCTCTTAACTTCGCAATTCTACTGTAATCCTCACTCAAATGTTTTTTCTTCTGTATCCAGGAGATTAAGGTGCTGTAAGATGGATGCAGTAGGTCATTTCTTTTTCTTTTTTTTTTTTTTAATCTTTCCGATACTACATGCACCGTTTAGCTTGGAAATATGGTTTTTAAAAAATCATAGCAACGCCGAGCTTTTTTTTTTTTTTTTTTTTTTTTTGAGAATCATCGCCAAGAGAATAGTGGAAGTTAGTTTTTAAATTGAATATAATTTGTGAATTAATTATTTGGGCGAGAATCTTTCTTTTTTTATTTCTTGAGTTCGGGATCATTAATATTCGATCCTATATATCAGCGTAAAAAACTGGTCAATATATAATTTAATATCGACGGTGGCTAACGACAAATGTTGATGTGACGGGTTTGGGTAGGAATTCACAAATCGGCCAAATATCTCAGAGAGGTGGCGGACACGCACGAAATTTATCAATTTATATGACTGTTATTCTGTTCCTTATAATAGAGTGGCAAATATATATTCTTCTTTTTTTTGGGAATTTTTCATACTTTCGATCTGCTTAAAATCAAGTTTGTATTTATTTGAATGACAGATAATGTGGACAGAAATTAATTGAGATACGATCTGTTTTTCTTTTTTTCTTTTTCATTTTAGGTTAAATTATCAAACTGTGGGCAAATTTTAAAATTTTTTATTTTAACCTTTAAATTTTGATATTTATTTCAAAAATATTCTTGAAGACTTTTTTTCATTAAATTCATGGTCAGAGAATGATATTTTTGCATTTGTATTATTACTTATGTAAACAGATTTGAATGTATATGTTGAAAAAAAAATTACAATATATGTAAATACATCATTTTTCGTCCATGAATTTAAAGAAAAAACTTTTAAGGGTTATTTTGAAATAAACTTTAAACTTTAAGGATTAAAATGCAACTTTTTAAAATTTAGTAATATTTTTGATAATTTAACCTTCATTTTAATAGTAAACAAGTGAGCTTTGGATCATCCACAACCGCTACGGCTAGAACGGTGCCTCAAATTTTGAAGCAGATAAAACGAAACTCATTGGAGGAGCCTCTTGATTTCAGTCCACGGAGATCATGGGAAAAGGAGGAATGTCTCAGGGCGGCAGTGGGGAAGATGGAGTTGAAGAGAATATGGCTGCTTGGCTTTTGGGTGTCAATACCCTGAAGATTCAACCTTTCCACCTTCCTCCTCTTGGTATGCAACTATTCTTTCTCATATTTTATTCTACTTCTTTCACTCCATTCCTGCTCAGCTCAGTATGTTTGTTCCTGATAAATCATCCGCTATCTTTTATATAATCTTCTTCATCTTCTTTTTTTTTGCTATCTAAGTCCCAAGTCAACTCTTTCTTGATATCGAATTTAGGGCCCCATGATGTTAGAGTTAAGATGAAGGCTGTTGGTATCTGCGGCAGCGATGTTCACTACCTCAAGGTATCTTTTCCCCCCCCAAACTATTTTCGTTATTTTCTTATTTGGGAATCATGGGTTTTCTGTTTTGTTCATTCCCATGTTGAATCTATGTCTCGTTTGATTAAATTCCGAACTGAATTGCGAGAAAAACATATGAGACGTTGATCCAGAAAAGTTCTTGTACTTGATTTAGTTTAAAAACTCATAAATCTGTATTTATTTGAGATCTGAGAAGTGAAATTCATGGTGGGAAGGGCCTACTCAACATTCTCTTTCTTTTTGGACTTATGCTCTGTCTTGAACTGTCTGCATGTTTTCAGACACTGAGATGTGCACATTTTGTCGTCAGAGAACCAATGGTCATTGGGCATGAATGTGCTGGGGTTATCGCAGAAGTTGGGGCTGAAGTCAAGCATTTGGTGGCGGGGGATCGGGTTGCGCTAGAGCCTGGAATTAGTTGCTGGAGATGTAATCCTTGCAAAGAAGGCCGCTACAATCTATGCCCAGAGATGAAGTTCTTTGCCACTCCCCCTGTTCATGGCTCTCTTGCAAATGAGGTAACCGACATCTGTGCTTCTTGAAACTACATGTCATTTAAGAATGAAAAAAATCAAAACGGAAATGATTATTCTGCTTATGAATAATTGCTTATTTTATTATGATTGGAAAATAAAATACTTGTTCGTATAGCTTTGGAATACGTTGGTGCTGTTTCTGTTGTGTTATTTTTTTTGTTCACGTGTTATTCACTGCTGTCTTCTGCTAGTCTTTTCATCTTCTTGGGCAAATATGTGCAATGGATCTCTTTATTTATGTCTCCAAGGACGTGATGGTAGTCTTTTTGAACTATAGCGATTATTAAAAATAAGGGAAGAAGCAAGGTTAAATTTACACGTCAAATTTAGAATTGGTCCCGATTCAGGATATTTCATGCATCTTTGCCTTTCAGAATATTACGTAGTTTTAAATGGACTATTACATTCTTTCATGCGTACATTTGGTGTGAATACCTCCTTGTCCATGCTCTTGAACTTGAAATTTCGTCCGATGATGCTGTGGAAAGTCTATCTTATTATAAGATCTACATTGTGGGAAGCATCTGTGTGTCATATTCTCTTCACTCTCATTTGAGTTGGTTAATTGTGACTGAATTTTGATGACATTCTGGAGATCTGAATGATTAGACATGTATGATGTATATCACGAGTCTTTGGAGTTCTCCAAGATTGTACAACGATCACTTTTTTTTCTTTCCAACAGGTGGTTCATCCAGCAGATCTATGTTTTAAACTGCCAGAAAATGTTAGCTTAGAGGAAGGAGCCATGTGTGAGCCCTTAAGTGTTGGTGTTCATGCTTGCCGACGTGCTAACATTGGCCCAGAAACAAATGTTTTGGTCATGGGAGCTGGACCAATTGGGCTTGTTACAATGATGGCTGCCCGTGCATTTGGTGCACCTCGAATTGTCATTGTTGATATGGACGACTATCGATTATCTGTAGCAAAGGATCTTGGAGCTGATGAAGTTGTTAAAGTTTCAATTGATATTCAGGTTTATCTGTTTTTATTAAATCCATTGAAAACTCTCCATCCTTTCATAACACAAACACCCCTCATTAATTTATGACTTGTCCAGAGAGCTTAGTGAAAATAGGACAAAGCCCAAATTCACACTCGAGACACTACCAGGGTTTTTACTCTTACAAAGCTCCAGACTTGTCAAATGCATAGGTTTTACTGTCGATTATGACATTACCAACGCATCTTTTTTTTTTTTTGAGAAGTTACCAACACATGTAATGTTGCAGGATGTAAATCAAGATGTTGCTCAGATACAAAAAGCCATGAAAACTGAAGTAGATGTGACCTTCGATTGTGCTGGCTTTAACAAGACAATGTCAACAGCTTTAAGTGCCACCCGAGCTGGTGGCAAAGTTTGTCTGGTGGGAATGGGTCACAATGAGATGACTGTTCCACTAACTCCAGCTGCAGCAAGGTAACTCCATACTTCTTTCTGCATACATACGTTCTTCTTTTCAATCTTACAGAGTGCTAAGCTTTATATCGAACGAAATGACAGGGAAGTCGACGTGATTGGTGTGTTTCGGTACAAGAACACATGGCCTCTGTGCTTGGAGTTTATAAGAAGTGGCAAGATCAATGTGAAGCCGCTTATAACTCACAGATTTGGTTTCTCACAGAAGGAGGTGGAAGATGCCTTTGAAACCAGTGCTCGTGGTGGTAATGCTATTAAGGTTATGTTCAACCTGTGAACTAGAGTTTGAGAGAGGATAGAAAATACTGTCTTAGATCAATTATCCTCGAGAGAAAAAAATGGTGTTCTGTCTAAGTTACTGAGCTTTTTCCGTTTTTTTCAGAAACTGAGATGTTTATAAATGTTTAAGAATAAGTTTATATGATGATAATGTTTGTCTATTTTTTAGAATAAATTTTAAATTTCTTGTTAAATTTTTTCTAATTTTTAACTTTTTTAAGTGTTTATAAAACATAAGAAAATAATTAAGCAGATATATGAATCAAGAGACCAAGAACTCAACCTCTACCTAGAGAAGAATATCCAAGTTCTAAAGATAGTACCAGATAGTAATTTTTAATTTACTTCTCAAAGTAGTTGATTTGAGCACAAATAGTTAAGTATAACTGTATAAGTATTTTTAAGGGTTGTCATCATATTCTTTTTTTTTTAATTGTTAAAAAAGGTGTAAAAGTAACAATAAAACATGCTTCATGATCTTCTTTATGAAGTCTTTGAAATGGAATTGTTTTTTTAATAGATAAACAAATTCATAAGCCACTGCCAATAATTAAAAAGATTATATTTGACGAATTCATCTGAGATTATGGAAGTCGTTGAAGAAATTGGCAAATGAAATCTTATCATTATGAAAAGAGAAAAGGGAAAAAGAAAGGGGAAAGAAGAAGAAAAAGAAAAAAAGAACCAACGTTAGCCTTTAATAGTAATGATTAAAAAGTGATACTCTAAAAAGCATGAACCACAATCTTTTTATTCTCTCCCTTTTTATGTTTGGTTGGGAATGAAAAGAACTAGAATATGGCTGTGAAGCCCAAGTTTCAAAGAGCAGATAACAAGAAGATAAAGGATAAAGGATAAGTCATTAGAAACACCCAAATTCAAGACAGCCTCATAAAACATTATGCTTTGATTTCAGGGACAATTTGGATATTCTTTCTTGCTTTATGACTGCCATTCTTTCTCTCTCTTTTAACACAAACAGAAGCTAAGAGAAATTTCCCCAAATGGGTTGTAAGCTAAACTCCCTCAACACTCCAATTCTCTTCCAATTTCCCACAAAAAGAGCAAAACTTGGAGGCAGAACCATCACTTTTTGTCCCAATGTCTCTCTCAACAGTCAAAACCAAGAAACACCCACCATTTCCACCACCAAAACCCCTCAAACCCAGATCCCAAAATCTGATTTTTCCACCGTTCATTTCAAGTCTCTCACGGCCTGTAAGCTTGGCATCTCCAGATACCCTGATTTTGAATACAGCGCCGAAGGAGGAACAGGAACAGGGTCCGCCAAGATCGACGGCCGCGATGGCAGCGGCCAAGTTTCAGTCTCTTTCGATGTGGCCACCCTCTACATCCCGCCATTGACAACTCAAACCACCAAGTTTCTTGGTCTGCCATTGCCACCGTTTCTGAAGATTGATATTGTCCCTGAATTCTTCCATGGCAACATCAATCAAGAATCCGGCAAGGTAATGCCCATAAGGTGTTTGATTAAAGTCCTAGACGAACAAAATCCAAAAAAATATGGTTGATTATGAAGATTAATGACAGATTTGATGTGCTATATGTGCAAATTTTGGTGCAGGTTGAGCTTGAATTCAAAGCAAAATTCTTATTCTCAGTTGGGAGTGTGTATAAAGCTCCTCCATTGCTGGTAAAAACAGTGCTGACATCTGAGGAATCAAAAGGAAGCATAAGAAGTGGAAAAGGTGAAAGATTAGACGAAAAAGGAAAGTGCAGATTGGTGGGAGTGGCTACTGTTGACCCCATTGATGATTTGTTTCTCAATTCCTTCCTCTCTCTCCCCACTGAATGTATTGCAAAACTCAATGCTATAATCACATTCTCTTAGAGAGACAAAGAAAAAGAAAAAGAAAAAGAAAAAGAAAGAGAGTTTTTAATTTTGATTAGTTAAATATATGATGTTGTTGTCCAGCATTTGTTTGGGACAAAACCAGACACATACATATTGAAAACAATAATTTAATGCATGGGTAGTTGTTCTGGTCTTCCATGATTTGTGTTTGAAATTTGACATTGCATTTTTATAAACTTTTGTGTCTGGTGGAGAGCATATAAATAATATCTCTTTTTGTATGGCTAAGATTTTGTTTTAGGAGGAGGACATGGTTTTAGTTTGTGGTTGGTCTTTCATTGATTATTTAATAAGATTTAGAATCTGTTTCGATATTCTACACTTTACAAGACGTGCTTGGGTTGGATTTAAATATTTTATTAAAAAATAGGGGTAATTACTAAAATTATTATTTTTCCATACAAAGCTTGAGAATTAGTAAACAAATTAATGAATGTTTTAGATATCAGCATCGAGTAAATACAAAGTTTTGAATCAAAATAAGATTCAAATCAATTCATTCATATTTTTAATTATTAGATATTAAAAAAAACCGATAAAAACATCACAATTTAAAGTTTTTCTTTTAATATAACAAATGTGAGATATGAAGATTTGAACCTCCAACCAATAAATATATGTCAATTATAGCTGAGTTATGCTTATATATATATATATATATATATATATATAAAAGTTCAAAGTTTGAATCTTTGCCTCATATTTGTAATTTTACATTCTAACTAAAAAACAAAAGAAAAAAGAAAAAAATGCTTAAAGATAGACTTTTTCTCACATTAATAAATCAATCCAACTTCCTTACACGATGAGTATGAAGTTATATTTAACATTTTATTAATACATCAAAATTCTTTTTTTTTATTTTTATACATCAACATTATGTAAGCATTAACATAATACATCAACATTATGTAAGCATTAAGATTCCGAACTTCGACCAATAAAAAAGGTTATTGATATCTAAGTCTTAAGTGAGGTTCAAATGGACTAAATTAAAGCTTATAAATTTCCTATCAAATATATGAAATTACAATTCACAAACTAGTTTTCATTCTTCTATTTAAAAAATAAATTCCAAAACTCTTTCTTTTTGAAAGAATAACTATAACAGATGAGTCTGACCATGTCGTGTAGTGTTTATACCAAAAACAAATTTCCATATTAACTTTTTTGGAACTATTATATAATCATTTTTTTTCAAAAAAAATATTAATCTGGAAAAAAAGTGAGTAAAAAACAAACATTAAGGTCAATATTGGACAGACTTTAAAAAGAAAAAGAGCAGAAAAAACCAAAATTGGCAAGTTGCATTAGTTTCAATCCTAAAGTTTCAATTTCATTAAATTGCACCTTAACATAGATAAGTTTGTAATCTTTTACATCAAACTCAAATGAGTATTACAATTTTTTTCATATAATGAATAGAAATTATTGTTCAATAAAAAACTAACGAAGCTTCAAACAAACATAACATTAAAGTTGGAATTTTAGTTGAAATTTGTGAGTTTTAAAAGATTCATTCAATCGTCAATCTTGTGTGACTTAATTTTGTGGAAAATTTAATTTTTATTGAAAATAGTAAGTTTTGAAAGTTATTTATTTATATTAGAATTAGTGAGTGAATTTAGCATAAATTGAAACAGAAGGTTTAAGTTTATAATAGAAAATTTAATAAAATGGGACAAATTTAGAAGCAAAAAAATGAATTATTTGTAGAAAAGAAGAGTAGTAATAATAAAGAAAGGAAGGAAGGCGACAAATAATGAGGGGGGGAGGGGGGGGCTATTGAAGTAAAATCGAGGAGAGCATCAATGCGTCCACGTGTCAAAAAGTCAATCACTACTCAGTCCAAGATCATCACCTCACCACCACTCCGATCTTCTCCGTTTGCCTTTGCCCAACCATTTTCCATAACCAAATTCTCTCTCTTTCTCTCTCTTCTGTTCTTCATCCTCTTCCTCGCCTCCATCCACTCCACTCCACTCTGTTTCTGAAGAATCCCTTTTCTCTGATTCATGGAACCTTTCCAGTCTAATCTTCACTCTCTTCCCTTCATTATTTCTCTCTGAACCTCTCTTAACTCTTTAAAACTCCTTTTGACTTTCCACCCCCATCTCATGGCCCTTCTCCTCCTTCCCTTCTTCTTCTTCTTCTTCTTCTTCTTCCTCTTCCCTCCCCTCTACGCCAGCCCTGGTGACTCTGATCCAATTTACAAGTAATTCCCTATTCCTTTCCAACCTTTTTTTTCTTTTAAATTTCCCCCTCCCCTCTACTGATTCTTCTGCGCCCCGTTTTTCTTCCTCTCATTTTGATTGCTGTTCAATTCGGGTCCTCATTTTGATTTTGCCCTTTTTTATACTTGTGTCGTTAATGGGGATTTAATTTAATGCGTTCTTGTTGCGACTCTGTGTTCAATTTACTGCTTGCTCCCGATTATTGAATGTTTTGGTCTGCGTTCTGGCAACTTGATTTTTTTTTTAAATTAAAAATATATATATGGGGGTTGCACTGTGCTTGTGTGCTAATCAACGAATGCAATGTTTTGTAATTCTCTGGTTCTTAAGCTGTTCATTCTACTATTCTACTCGCCTTTGTCAGAATTTCGTCAGAGCTTTTAACGTTTTATTGTTTACTAATGATTGGGGAAATTCCCAAATACTATGAGGGCTCTTACTATTAGCCACTGGCTGAATTTTTCTCCCCTTTTTGCATGAATTTTAAAAATAATCGTTTTAGTTCACCATTTGAGCAAGAAGTTCCACGATGATCAAGCCCTTGTGATTTGTGAACACTGCTTATTTAGGGCTAATTCATTTCCTCATTCTTTGTATGGAGAGAAAATGCGGCAGTTAAGTAAACGTTCTGCTTTATTTTCATGATTTCTTTGTCTATCATTTGTCAGGGATTGTGTGGTGCAGTGTGAGAAATCTGGGTGCGCTGGTGACAAATGTTTTCAACATTGTAAATTCTCATCTGACGGGAAGCCTGTCGATGGTCCTTGGTATCTGCAGGAACCTCTGTATCTTCGATGGAAACAGTGGGACTGCCAGACTGATTGCAGGTACCACTGCATGCTAGCTAGGGAGGAAGAAAAAACAAATCTTGGTGATAAGCCTGTCAAATACCATGGGAAATGGCCATTTAGGAGAGTCTATGGCATTCAGGTTTGCACATTAACTTGACCTAATATCTAAATGATGTTGCTAAATGAAATCCATTCCCCATTGTGCTGTTCTTCTGCTCATCTCTAACTTTGCCATTGATATGATAGGAGCCAGTTGCAGTTGCTCTTGCTACCCTCAATCTTGCCGTGCAATTTCATGGCTGGATATCTTTTTTCATTCTTCTATACTACAAGCTTCCATTGAAGCCGAATAAGAAAACCTACTATGAATATACTGGGTTGTGGCATATCTATGGGATCCTAGCCATGAATTCTTGGTTCTGGAATGCTGCATTTCACTGTAGGTAAGCTATTATATTAATTTTGCACAAGCTAAAATTTACTTTTGACATTACTGCTTTAGCATATAATTTCAAAAGATAGTCCTGAATTTTTGACAGATGACCTATTTTATATTCCTTAATTACATTTCATTTGGATATGGCTAGTTGCCTTGTTATTATTGGAAAATTACATCTTTCTAAAACGCAGAACAAAACACAGAACAAAAATTTCGGTGCTTCATAGGCTCTATATAAGATTTTGGCAAAAGAGAGCACTGTGTAAATGAGGTTCATGTGAGCATTTTATTGAAAAACTAAATATGGTGTTACTAATGACAGGGTGACCTACCCTACTGTATGCTCTACTTCCATACATAGGAAACTATTCACATTTCTAACTTACTACCTGCATTGGTATGGTGTTTGGAATTAAATTGTTTGTAGAGATGTGGAGCTGACTGAGAAGCTGGATTATTCTTCAGCTGTGGCATTTATTGGATTTTCCCTAATTGTAGCAATACTGCGAGCCTTTAATGTGAGGGATGAGGCTGCTAAAATCATGGTCTCTGCTCCAATTATCTCATTCGTGACAACCCACATTTTGTATCTCAACTTCTATAAACTTGATTATGGTAATGCATCAATTCTTTAGACCATATTTCTTGAATGTAAATATAGGGCCATTTTAGAATGACTTTCCAAGTGCTTAAAAAACAACTCTTTTTTAAGCACTTGAAAAGTCATTCCAAACAAGCCCATAATTAACTGTTTCAATTGGAAGTATTTTCCTCTGTAGCTGTAAATATATTTCAATGCATCTTTAGTGGTCTCAGATTTTCCCAATGGATAATGGCATTTGTTATTATCTTTCAATATTACATTTTCTGGACATATGTAAAAATGTAAATCCATTGAGTGAGACAGTTCTGATTTTTTTTTTTAAAAAATGATGCTGAGATTTGGCGGTTCCTATCTGTTGCTTAAGTTCACCGTTTCCCTATTTTACATATTTTTCTCACCTCAGTTGTTTTTCCCTATTTTCCTTGTATGTTATCAACTGTCTGAATATCTTCCCTGTTTGCTATTCAATTATCAATATCCTTGCAAGCCTATGCAAAAAGAAAATTTTAAGGGTAGCTTCTGGTGCCTCTAGATCAGGTTCCTAGGTGATGTGTTCAAATAGATGAATGAATTTTACTGGACTCCATCTCTCATTGGGATTGAAGAATATCACATTTCTTGGTATCAGAAGTATGACTTGCGTAAATTGCTAACAATTTCAGGTCTGAATGCTAAGGTTTGCCTGGTGATGGGCATTACTCAGCTTCTTGTTTGGGCAGTTTGGGCCATTCTTTCTCGCCATCCGTCACGATGGAAGCTTTGGGCGTTAGTCTTGGGTGGCGCAGTTGCGATGCTTTTGGAGGCATTCGATTTCCCTCCCTACGGAGGATATGTGGATGCTCACGCGCTCTGGCATGCTACTTCAATTCCCCTTTCATATATTTGGTGGAGTTTTGTGAGGGATGATGCTGAATATAGAACTTCTGCTATTCTCAAGAAAGTGAAGTAGCATATCTGACCTCACAACTGCACTAATCAGATGGAGGAATTTCTCAAAGCACTTTCATTTCAATGTTAGTTCATCAACACTCTGGTAGGTTCCCTTGTTTTTCTGGTGTTGCTTGGCGATTATCAAAATGTTACCCTGAAATGTTCTTTGTATAATGATATTTGAATATCAGGACCAATAAGTTTTCTTTTCTTCTCATTCTGTTTTTTACTTTTTGGTCCTGAGAAATTTGTTGGTCAACAGATAAAAGTCCCACAGCACCAGGGCAGTTCTTCACAATGTAAACATGCAAATATTTTGCTGATATCAGCAGTTTATGTTATTCAGGTTCTGATATTATGCAATTTGCACTCTCAAATCCATTTTGCCACAAAAATTTCACTTGTGGTTGCTTGTGTTTGTTTTTGCTTTACAATATCATTTTCAAATCCAATTTTCTGTCTGGGGTTTTCATATGAATCTTCATTTTCCATTATATGTACATTTCCGAAAAGTCGAAAACTAAGTAATAAGGGTTTTGTGACATCTTCTAAGATGTTAATGGCTAAAAGGATTGGAGTTGGTTGAATGTATTTACCGAAATAATTTAATCTTTTTTGCTAAGACCCACAGAAATATGCTACTGATGTGAGTGAAGCTAAAGCAACAGTGGTATTTATATCATTTGTGGGTGTGACTAACTCTCCATGAGGTAACTGTATGATTTTCCAAGGTAAAATAGCTCCCAACCAATTCGAAACAAAAATAAATAGAAACATAGTTCCAATAAAGGGAACTTGCAGATCATATTCTTCGTCAATCTGAGTTTTTCTAATATCTCGGATGAATTCAAGGACATATTTGAAGAAATCTGATTGCCTGTAATGACTGAACTTAATAAGATATCAATTAGAACCTTAGAAGTAATAGGTACTTGGACATGTAGTTGGAAACCTCCTACTTACCAATACAAATGTTGGCCGACTTCCACACCAGATATATCATATAACCCTTTTTTGTGTTTATAGAACATAAAAGACATTATTTTGGTTCGACTGTCCTTTTTTGGACTTGCCTCGAGTTGTGTATTTTTTATACCAATTTATTACATTACAATAAGTGGTTTCATGAAATTGACCAATCATGTGTTGCTTATTAAAGATTTAAAGTTTTGGTATGTCAAATTGAATACCGTGGATAAGAAACCCCATACCGGAAAACTCCCTGTCTTCTTTCTAATGGACTTTTGCTCAATTTCAATGCTACACAATAGAGGTCAAGGACTTGAAAGAATTTCTATTTTTAATATATAAACTGTTGAAACTGAAATGATGTGAAAAGATTGGTATTTATATTGTTTGTTTCCAGTGTTTTCCTTGACCCTCTAATAGTAAAGGGTGCACAAAATGTCACTTTTTGAAAGATATGCAAACTATATAAAAAGTCTGAAAGAACAAAAACCCAGTTTCCTAAAGTATGCAATATGGATATTGATGATATAGAAACCACATATCTCAACATATAGCTCTAGATTATATTGAAGCCATTTTGGGAGATATTTTACTGGTAATCGACTTAGGGTAAGTTTGGCTTTTGTCATGTCTAAAATAACTAAACTAAAAAATGCATGGCAAAAATAATTTTGGTCATTCTAAAATCACTTTCAAACATGTTAGAGTTCAGGAAGATTTCGACAAAATGGATAGCTTGGTAGGAAAGACGAGGTTAGCTTAAAAAGGAAGAGAATGACTTTTGTTAGAAGAGACTTAGTCAATAAAAACAATACCAAAAGAAGAAGAATAAGATAACAACAAAAATAAGTGGGGGGAAAATACTCATTGGTTCATTGAATCATTGCTACAATCAACCGCACATTCTATGCTCTACTATTTCAATACCACTAGTTTCTATGTACATGTACATATATTGAATGTATTTAATAAGAGCTACAGATAATTTATTATCATTATTATTAATAGCTCCATAATGACACGTCAGAATAAAAATCCATGTCATCACGAAAATGCTGAGGTGGAGGCAACATCATCCCAGCAGCCATATCTTCCAACAATCCCGGCAGCCCAAAAACTGCCTCCTCATCCATGTAAAACACATTCTCCGGCGTCGCCACATCCGTCTCCGCCGTCATCGCATTTTCCAGCCTTGAATCATCAACGGAAGACCCATCTGATTCTACCTGCCGGAATGCCTCCGCCGCCGCCGCCGCCGCCTTCTGAATATCCCTGGCTTCAGCAGACGCCGGCACAGGCAGGCGCCACGCAGAATCGGCGAAATTGAGACAAGCAGAGCGACCTCTAAGCGCCATCGCAGCCACGTCGTGAGCCCGAGCAGCCATCTCCGCCGTCGGAAAGGTCCCAAGCCAAATCCTGGACTTTTTATTGGGCTCTCTCACTTCACAGACCCACTTGCCGGAATTCCGCCTCCTGACTCCTCTGTAAACCGGATGCCTCGTTTCCTTAAACTTCTTCCTGCCGGCCCTCTTCTTCGGATTGCTCGCCGCCAAGATAACCTCCTCATCTGAAAAAATGGCCCGCCAGCAATTACTACTCTCAGAGCTCGACAACTCTTCATAAAAACTTGAAAAAGTATCCATTTTTCGAAGTCGCTGAGGTGATTAATTCAAATCAAAATTATCCAAATTAAAAGTGAAACTCGAGGAATTGGAGATGGGTTTGATGGAGAAAGAGTGAAGGATCATGGTTTTATAGTGTTTGGTGGATTGGATTGAGAAGTGAAATGGAAAGAAACACTGAAACACGGAGTTAAACTGATAAGGAGCCAGCCTGTGCTGGCTGCCCACGGCATCAACGATTTTGGATTTTTATGCCCCTTTTTCTCTAATTTAGAAAATATTTTTAAAAAGAGAAAGGTAATGAGTCAACTTCAGTATCCGACATGTGTCACTTTGACTTGTTCTTCTGATTGAACTTCCCCATGGAAGATTCTACTTTTTTCTTTTTTCAATAGTATGATTCATTCTACTTGTTCTTTAACGATTGGGTTGTGATTTTAAATTAAAAAGAAAAATATTTAATTTTATGATTATCCGGATATTAAATTTCTATCAACCTTCCATATCTCCATATGTTAAACAACATTTTCACCTTATGGTCAAAAATAGTTGGAATGTAAAAAAATATCATTATGCACATAATATTAATAGTTAGACATTTCCGCCAAATGTTTTTTCGTTAATTTAAACTTTTTTTCTATTTATAAATTTGTTGATTATTATGAATTTTTTAAAAAAAATATATATCAACATGGATGTTTTATCAATATTTCTATTGACACCTTCGTAAAATTAAAAACTTGATTATTATATATTTTGAAACATATTAGTGAGTATCTAAAATAATGTATTTGGTGTAGATTTTTGTGAGTCTTCCATTTGAATTTGAAATTATTTGTGTATGCACTATTTCGAACTTTAGAGAGAAGCTAGCTTAAGAAAAAGTAAAAGTGAGAGATATCTCTCTCTCTTTCACTTTTTTCTTTTCATACAACTTCCTTCAAATCAATCTAATCACTATTTAGGAAGCGTTTGGTCTCTTGAGTTGAGTTGAGTTACGTTTTAAACCCAACTCACCGTTTGGCCCATGGAGAAATTAACTCCTCATAAAAAAATTTAACTCTACCAACTTGCTACAGTGTTAGAATATTAATTTCATCGACTTGTATGGTAACCCTATTAATATATTTTTTTATCGCTTCTCCAACAACCGGCGGCCACCATCGACAACCAGCGATTGACTACCACTGTCGATGACCTTCTTCGACGACTGACGGCCACATGCGACAACTGACGGCTACTACTGACTACCTTCTCCGATGATCGATGACAATCGTTGGTGACTATATCCCGCAACCAGCGGTATCGTCTTCGATAACTATTGCCTGCAACAATTTCCAACGACAGACGACACTCCCATGGTTTAAAATAATATGAAATGCACATGTACTTAATTGGTCTGACTGTCTACTCCAACAATCTTTCTTTGGACTTACGAACTCGATCCATTGTTGGCCATTACTTATATTTTGTGAACCATAATTATGTTTTGTGAATAATGTAAAAAGGCCATTGATGACCCACTAATATTTTGTGAATATTCCACTCTTACATGACACCAATGTTGAAATATATTGTCGTTTTCTTGTCATCTTGAAAAAGTAAAATACTAACATTTTCTTTTCCAAAGTTGTTCAATTTAGTACATGTGTTTAAACAAATGTAAACAAACAATGTTCCTTGGCAAAAAAAAAAAAAAAAAAAAAAAAAAAAAAAACGTAATGGTCAATGTGTTTTTTTTTTTTTTTAATAAAAAAACTCCCTCATAATGAAAACCCTATTAGTAATGGAAAAATGTCATAATAAGGTTCTCATTTGTAAGTTTAAAAAAAGTTCAATATGTGTTTAGAAAATGAAACCTTAGATTTCTATATTTTGATAGAAGTTTTTGATTTCTATAAATTGAAAAAAGTTCAATGTGTAGCAGAAAGAGAAAACAATGCTACATTGCCTATAGTTTGGAAGAAGTCAATTTCTAAAAAAAGAAAGATAAAAAATGATATTTTTTTTAAAAAAAAATATCTATGTTGAAATATATTGTTTTTTTGAAGTGGACATCTAAATTCAATGTTGGAAAGTTGGGGAAATATGTTTCTAGATGAATCATTGAAAAAAAATAAAAATAAAGGAAGCAAAAACAGTCAGCTATAAATCAGTCTACTTCGGGTTACAAAAAATTGCAACTAGATACCTTTGACAACTCAACTCAACTCTGCACCCCAAACACAGACTTTCTGACTCAACTCAACTTAACTTTGCACCCTAAACACAGACATCTGAACTCACTGATAAACTAATTCTGCCTAACTCAACTCAACTTTTCATTCATTCCCATAAAATTTAAAGTTAACTAAGACATGTTTGATAACTATTTTGGTTTTTGAAAATTAAACTTAAAAACACTATTTCAAGCTATGAGTTTCTTTGCTTTGTTATCTATTTTTTACTTATATTTTCAAAATCCAAGCAAGTTTTGAAAACTAAAAAAAGTAGTTTTTGTTTTTAGAATTTGGTTAAGAATTCAAATATTTCCTTGAGAAAAATGAAAATCATTATAAAGAAATGGTGAGAAAACAAGCATAATTTTAAAATCAAAAATAAAAAACCATATGGTAATCAAACGGGGACTAAATTATCAATTCAGCTATAAAAGTAGCTTACATATATTGGAAAACTATAACATATATCCTAATTATACATATGTTTTTTTATTTTTGTTTTTTGTTTTTTTTAGTTCAATTACATATGGAGATGAGGGGATTCGAACATCTAATCTTGTGGTCGAAGGTATATGTTTTAACAAGTTAAAAGTTATGTTCAGGTTGATTAATACACTTATTTCTTTCTTTGTTAAAACAATATTATAGAAAAACTTTTCAAAAAGAAAAAAAGTGACAACATCGCTTTGTTCAAGTCAAAACTTGCTACTAAACTTAACCGAGGCTAGCATTCTCATCCCTTAATTTTGCTAGCTCAACATAACTAAGTAGTAA
This sequence comes from Trichosanthes truncata, assembly GCA_033996785.1. Taxonomy (NCBI): domain Eukaryota; kingdom Viridiplantae; phylum Streptophyta; class Magnoliopsida; order Cucurbitales; family Cucurbitaceae; genus Trichosanthes; species Trichosanthes truncata. The sequence goes on from JAWPNB010000003.1 coordinate 89,910,035, forward strand.
ACCTTTTCACACCTTCAAGCAACAAAACTCGATTCGACTATATGGGTGGCTCGCTCCACTAGAATATGCCAGTGTCAAGTGGTAAGCTTTCATAAAATGCCAACATGGTACTTGATCAACAAAGAGAGAAGCAAGCTCGAGAAATTGTTAAGGCACGAAATTACTTTCTTCAATTTAGTGCTTAATGGGAAACTACATCAAATATCAATCAATCATTTGTTGCCCAATTTGTGGTGGCGGGTCAAACTTAATATATTAGCAACTTGCAAATGTGACATTATGGACGTGTATCTAGTCATATCAGTTATACTCTCTCTAAGCAATTTGAAGTAATCAGTGTTAGTATATTTGATTAGATTGTGCACCCAATATAGAACTTAATATGATTGATGTCAAGTGTACTAATCAAACTACACACCCAACACACAACATGACATGACTAGAGAGTGTCATTATCTAATCAAATCAAACAACTCACTAGGCAACCTAATGCGAATGATGTACATCTTTATGCGTATCAGAACATTTGAATCCTCATACATCATCTACAACTCTAGTCATTGTCATAACATCCTTCTTATAAAGCATGTCAGTCAGGATTAAGACTCTAATCTCTCTAATTGGGCATCACTCACTAACATGCAAGTCAAGTCTTGTCTTGTGACATTCTTTTAATGTGATGCTTATAACTTTCTTCAACATTGTAATCTCTGATCATGTTAACATACATTTGATCAATCAATAGCTTTTTATTCGAATTCTCTGACAACAACCAAATAACATATGTCTATTCATCATATGTATCTTTTTCAATGTTTCAAACAAATTTCTACCAGCTACATTATAGTTAGCAAATAATTTTTTGTGCTCATTGAGGATTTTAAAACAAAAAAAAAAATCTAAATTATAAAAAATAACTTGAACTTTGCCCATTGTTTCAAGCATACTCCTATTCTTTCAAAAGTTGCAACATTATTCTTAACATTTCATAAATGTTTCAAAACTACTAGAATATTGAACGAAAAGTCGACGTGTTTGAATGTTGTTCTTTCGGACTTAATCCAACACAAACATCCTGGTCACTACCACGTCTTTTAGATCATCTTCACGTCGATTTTTCGTCCAACATTCTAACATATTTCTACCCTAAGGATAGTTTTGAAATGTTTATGAAAGGTCAAGGTAGTATTGCAACTTTTAAAAAAATAGGGATATTTCTAAAACAAATGGCAAAGTTTAGAGTATTTTTTATAATTTAGGCCAAAAGTTAATATGTACGAAAATACATTAAAGAAAAAAAAAACAATACTTGATTGCATATCAGTGTGTAGGTATCTTCCTACACACTACTATTAAATTTCTGACAATTATGAGAGAGAGGTGAAAAATGAAAAATTAGAAATTTTTTTACTTTTTTTACTGCCTGACAATATGCAGCTAAGTATTTTTTGAAAAAAAAAAGAAAGAAAAGGATTAGAATAGAGAGGAAAGAGGAAGGTTCTTGGGGGGTTCGGAAGTGTTTGACAGGGAAGAGACAGCATGCAAAGCGACGTGGCAGACGGAGACAAAAGGAACACCTTTCGATGACGTGGCAGAAAACTCCAAAACAAGACACGGTTTTTTTCGACAGTTAATGAACGGAAACTGAATTTCCGATACCGAGACGGTGACTGACTGTGACTGAGAGTGGGTGACAGAGAATTAGGGATTAGTACGACCGGTGGTTTTCCCGCGGAAACGCGTCAACCAACCACGTGCCAGTTATAGGTGACATAGCCAGGTCCACCACAGCCTCCCACTTGTTTTTTTTTTCCTTTTCTTTTTATATCACATCATTTTATAATAATTTACCTGTTTTGTTTGATTGGGACATTTAACTTTATTTTTAAATTATCTATATTATATATATATATATATATATATATATAGTGAAAGGAAACCTGTCTGATTGAATTTCAAAAATCATATCCAGTTTCGTATGAGTCATTCATTACATATTTATGTCCTTTTACTTCTTGAAAATGATTATTTTTTAAAATAAATATTATTTGTTTTTAATTTTTTAATTACGTTTTACTCATAATTTTTGTTGACCATTTCAAATAAACAATGTCATTTTATCTTAACTTTTCATATCCTTGCTACTTTTTCCCAAACATTATCCATATTTCTTCTTTTTCTTTTCCTATCATAAAATCCGTGTTTATCTGAAATTGGCCATCATTTTGAACAATAGTGGGGGGGGGGGGGGGGGGGGGGGGGCATGTCAACTTGAACCATGTTATAACTTATGACTATATTGGTTGTGTCAACTTGAACATATAGTTTAAAGGGTCAAGTAATTATTTACCTACTTTTTAAGAGTCTAATGCGTAATCTCCACTTGCATATTTTGTTGAACTAAAAAGAAAAAAAACTATGTTAATTGTTAGTTGATATAACCATGGTGTAAAATGTCGCTCGACATTTCGACACCTTTGACATGTCGTTAGGGGGGGAATGTCGTTTTCCCCTCCTTTCGACGACATGTCGTTCATGTTTCCTTTTTATTTATTTATGTCAAGCCATGAAATGCACATGGAAAAGACATGAGAAACTTGGAAAGGCACGTGCAAGATTTATATATATATTTTTTCAAATTTAATATTTTCTTTGTTAATAAATAATAAGTAATAGTCTACATCCGAAGGCAGAGGGAGAGAGAATTTTATTATCTTGAGGAGAAACTGAGTACAAAATACAGCGAGCCCCCCGTACTTGGTTATTTGAAGTGCTAGATAACAGGTTCAAGACATTTCTACACTCTAATTCCAATTCTCTTAATTTCCATTCAATTCTCTCAAAATTCCTCTAATTCTCTTAAATTCATTTCAATTCTCTCAAATTTCCTTCATAATTCTCTCATTGAATATAAATATTACATATATTTTAGATATATGATGTTAAGAGTAGTCAATTATAGTATAATTAAGTCACAATTAAAGTTTCATGAAATAACTCATATAATTTTAATCAATTTCCATTTTCTTTTCATATTCCTACTCGCATCGACATTTCAAAATTTCAATTGACATTTATATCTAAATATTGTCTTAATTTTTAGATATGATGCTTAAAAATAGTTAATTATAGTCTAATTAAGTCAAAATCAAAGTTTCATTGGCTAATTCAAACAATTTCCATCAATTTCATATCTCTAATTTTGTAACTATTTATCAATATTCGATATTGTGTTGTATAGTCAATTTAGAATGGTTAATTATAGTTTAATTAAGTTATTATAATTAAAGTCTCGTTTAACAATTCAAACAATTTTCATAATTTTTCCAAAATTTTTGCTAACATCGACATTTCCATTAACATTTTAATATAAATATTATATATATTTTTTATATATGATAGTTAAAAATAATCAATTATAGTACAATTAAATCACAATTAAAGTTTCATGAAATAATTCAAAATTTTTATCAATTTTGATATTTATTTTCAAAATTTCTGCTCTCATCGACATTTCAATTGACATTTATATCTAAATATTGTCTTAATTTTTTGGTATGATGCTTAAAAATGGTCAATCACAGTCTAATTAAGCCACAATTAAAGTTTCATTGACTAATTCAAATAATTTCCATCAATTTCCATGATTTCCATAAAATTTCCCAAAATTTCCATCGACATTTCCATTTCCATTGATATTTCTGTAAAATCTGGACCTCGACATTTCCATCGACATCGACATTTCGAAACTTGGATATAACAACCCTGATCTAAGATTTGGAATCCATATTTGATAATTAGTGGCTCCAACATTATTCCTTGCATCCTTGCGACTTGGCCCTTTCACTCACTTGACTTAAGCTACATGCGAGAATGAAGATTATCTCTATAGGTCAACACAAGTTCTTTCATCATGATTTTTCCTCATGCACGCTTAATTTTGGAGTTTCTATGAATAAGCTGCGTTGGTATAAGTAGTAATCATAAGTCTTAATGAGGACAACAGAACTTCAACAGAACTTCATATATCTCCACAATTGTATATGATATTGTCGACTTTGGGCATAAACTCTCATGGTTTTGCTTTTGGTTCCTTCCAAAATACTTCATACCAATGAAGATAATTGTCATCACCTACATACTCTGATTTGCTCTCACTCCCTTCCCTAGCCAATGTAGAACTTTATTTCCACTCCTAACATTTTCTTGATTCCACATTAGAACAAATCCACTCTAATTTAAACCTTAAAAAAAAAAAATGCAAACTATATATTTTCTTATTTTGAAGGTGCTATTGTACCAACCCCTTCTTCAAGAATAAAATAGATGGATGTAATTGCTTGAAACTCCAAAGAGGAATTAGTTTGCAGAAGAAAGAAAACAAATGATATAGGAAAGAGAAAGAGAAAGAGAAAGAAGAGAATTGAATGAAAAATTAGTTTCATGGGGGGAAATTTTCCGAGTATCCAAACAACAAGTGGAGAAGGAGGGTTTGGGCGATGGTGGTGACCACTGACCACCTGGAACAAGTTTAAATAATACTGAATTGATGAGTCCTAAATTTAATACCCACCACTGCACCGTGCACCCCTCTTAACCCCCTTCTACACTACAAGCGTCAAATCCCATTGGGGAGTTTTGTACGATATGTCGTTTCTCTGCAAATTTTTTACAGCCTTATAACTAAAGGGCTACAATTTTAATTTTCAATTCTGATAGAGACAACCACACGCTAAACCATAAACCATACAAATCAAGCCTCCTACCTACACCGCGACTCGACGTGTGTCTCTATATTTCTATTGTTATGGTAAATTTAATATTATATCAACACTTTAACATCTATCTCATTCTATGTTAAGTATTATTTATATGTATAAGATACTTATATATTCTCTCCTCACCATATATATAACCCTTTGATGTCACATCTGAAATGAACTAACTTTAAGGTTTATGGATGAACCTATATAAATTATGTTTTGTGGTAGCTGGTAGTGGAGGGGTCTTGTCAGAAAACCTAAGTTAATTCTTGCAATATGCTTCTGCGTTTTTGCATTGCCAGTATAGGTACACCAGATTGCATGTTGATGGAAAAATTAAATTGAGATTGATATTTATGGGGTATTTGATAACCTTCCTGTTTTTGGTGATTCGTTTTATGTTTCTTGTTTTAAGTTTTTGAGAAATAGAAGCGTTTGATAATTGTTCTTGTTTATTGTTTCTCATTTTTCAAAAAGGTTTTCAAAATTGAATTTTGGAAATAATAAAATTAAGTTTCTTGTTTCTTGTAATTTCAATTTTTTTTTGTCAAAACATACATATAAAAACATTCTTTTATCATTTTTTTATTTTAAAGTACTTAATAAATATCTAAAATATATATATAACATAAAAATTTTGGATATTTAATTTTAAAAACCAGTTTTTATAAAAAAAAAAAAAATACATTTTTAATTTGAAATTTTAGAGAACAAGAAACAAGAAAGATTATCAAACATGCTTTTGTTTTTTTTTTTTTTTTTTTCAATAAAAAAGAGAGAATAAGAAACAAGAAACAGTTACTAAACGCAATCGATCCATTTTCCTTTATTAAAAAAGAGAAAGCGAGAAATGAGAAACAAGAAACAAAAACAAAAACATTACCAAAATGGCCCTAAGGCCCCCGTTTGATAACTATTTAGTTTTTTATTTTTAGTTTTTGAAAATTGAGCTTGTTTTCTCACATAATTTCTTTACAATAATTTTCATTTTTCTTAAGAAAACATTTGAATTCTTAGCCAAATTGCAAAAATAAAGACAAGTCTTTAAAATACTTCTTTTAGTTTTCAAAATTTGAATTGGATTTTAAAAATATATGTAAAAAGTATATAACAAACCAAAAAACCTATAGATGAAAGTAGTGTTTATAACCTTAATTTTAAAAAATTAAAACCAAAAATGAAATAGTTATCAACAGAACCTAAAGAGTACCAATTTTCATTATAGTGGGATTCTTCTCTTTTATGCGTGGTTTTTTTTCTCTAAAAGGGGTTTCCCCCTTTTTTCACATAGACCGTGCAATAAAAGCTAAAGAGCAATGTTTAGGTGTTGCTTGGGTAGCACCCAGCTCCTGCAGCCCCCAGCTCCTGCAGCCCCCCACGTGGCCCATTTTTATAGTGCCACGTGGCAATCTTTTTTTTTTTTTTTTTTTTTTTTAAGATTTGTACACCTCTCTTTTTTAAGTTGTTTTTTTTTTCTTTCTTTTCATTCTTTTCTTTTTCATTTTTTTAGAAATTTTCTTTTCATTTAATAACATTTCTTTATTTTTTACAAACTCTTTCACAATATTAATTTTATTTTTTAAATTATATACTTTTTATTTTTATTATCTCTTTTCACCTATACAATACCATTTATTTTCAATGAATCAATTAAAAATGTTACTGTTTTCTTTTTACAAACTCTTTCACAATATCAATTTATTTTTAAAATTATATATGTTTTTATTTTTATTCTCTTTTTTCATCTATAGAATATCATTTATTTTCAATTAATCAATTGAAAATTGAGAGTTTACAATAATAATGTGAGAAATATTCTTCATAACCTAAAGCTAACAACCGTCTCATAATCAATTTTATTTTTTTATTTTAAAATTTTTATTTATCTTCTTATATTTTGTCCATTCTTCTTAATCAAATGAATTAGTAAAGGTGGATGATGATAACAATAAATGAAAATCACAATTGAGATTCAATTTCGGAGAAATCACCTACATCATAAAGGTTATTTTAGGTTATTAAACATATTCTATCATTACTATTTTTAGCTGTAAATTTTCAATTGATTAATAGGAAATAAATGATATTGTGGAGATGAGGAAAGAAAATAAGAAGATAAATAAAAAATTATAAAACAAAAAAATTAAATTGATTATGAAACTGCCGTTAGCTTTAGGTTATGAAGCGTATTTCTCACATTATTATTATAAACTCTCAATTTTTAATTGATTAATTGAAAATAAATGGTATTGTATAGATAAAAAAAGATAATAAAAATAAAAAAATATATATAATTTAAAAAATAAAATTGATATTGTGAAAGAGTTTGTAAAAAAAAAAAAAAGAAATGTTATTAAATGAAAAGAAAATTTCTAAAAAAATGAAAAAGAAAAGAATGAAAAGAAAGAAAAAAAAAAAAACTTAAAAAGAGAGATGTGCAAATGCAAATGCGAAGAAAAAAAAAGCCACGTGGCACCATAAAAATGGGCCACGTGGGTGGGAGCTGGGTGCTAAAAAAGACTTGAAATAATTAATAGCTAGGACCACTTCCATGAATAGTAAAAAAAAACCCTAAATTGTAGGCATGCCACTTGTTTATTCAATTTACAGAAATAGCAAAAAAAAAATGGTCCTGCCCAAACGGACGGAGCAAAAAGTCAAAAATACTCCTCTATTTTTTGCACTCATTTTTCAATATAAAGTATATTAATAGTCTATCAATGATATACTGCTGATAGACTAACGATATACATAACAAAAAGTAAATCATTGATATACTACTGATATACGTATATAAAGTTAATCATGAGTATAACAGTAACTCGCATATAATACATACATAATATATAGTATATCACTGGTGCACTATTTATATACCTTATTTCTCACGGGCGTTGTTCAATATGAAGTTTGTCAATAGTCTATTAGTGATATTATTGATAGACCAACATATACCTAACATAGAGTATATCATTAATGTACTACTTATATACTTATATGAAGTTGATCGATAGTATATCAGTAACTCGCATATGATATATGTTCATTTTACTGATATACTACTGATATACTCAATGTTAAGTATATCAGTGAAATGAACATATCTAAAATGAAGTATATATCAATGATATACCAAATATGCAAAATATCCCTAATATGCTACAGATATATATAAAGTATATCATTTAACTGATGTACCTAAAAGAAGTGTATCAGTATTATATCAGCAATATACTACTAAGATACTTCGTTTTAAGTATATATCAGTTGACTGATATACAAATATAAAGTATATCAAATATACTACTAATATATATGCTAATACACCAATGAGGATAAAATTGGAATAATAAAAAAAAAATTCAGATTTAAATTTTTTTTGCTATAATTGCAAATCTCAAAAACCATGACTAGATTTGCAAATATCCTAATATTTTTTGCTACCAATTACAATTACCCTAATAGTTACTATACCACCAAATTCAACCTTTTTTCTCGGTGGTCCATTTTTAAAAACTTCTCAATTAAGCATCATGTGTACTCCAAATTTAGGGCTTTGAAGCATTACATATATAAGTTCTTATGTTGATTGTCGTAGGATTCTTCTCTTCTCTATGTAATTCTTTCTTTAAAATGATTTTTTTCCCTCTATTTTTCACATTGACTATATGCCATGAAAGCTAAGAAATACTTGAAAGAATTAATAGTCACTGTCTACACCACTAAGATACACTTTTCTTTTTTTTTGTGGCCCATTCATAAAAACTTCAAAATTAAACATATCCTTGGTCCAACGCCTGGACTTGGAGCATTACAGATAAGTTCTAATGTATTCTTCTCTTTTAACCCTCTTTGTCTCTTTGGTTTTATAACAATTTTTACTAGTTGTTTTCTTTTGTTTCCTTGAATTAATCATTGGTACACTTTATGAAAACAAGTGAAGTTATTCTTTTCAAAATTATGGATTGTGATCTCGTGACCTTTACAGAGTCACCCAATTATAGTTTAGAATCCTCTTAGCATTTTATTTATTTTATATAGGGAAACAAAAGCCTAATGGAATGTTACTTCAATTGAAAAAAAAAAAAAGAAAAGAAATAATGAAAGAAAGTTTAATTTAGATATAGAATTTATTCTCTCAATATTAATAAAGTTAACTAGATTTTGTGTAGATCTAAACTGTAGAGTTATAAATTAACTAGATTCGATATGTTGGTTCTTTTGAAAATTATCCTTATGATTAACTCCTATAATAAAACAGGAAAAGATAATCGAGTTTTGTTTATTAAAAGGCAAATGAAAGTTTCCCAAATTGTACATGCTAAAGGCAATAATGACAGAATCTAATTATAAAGTTAGAAAATCAATACTTTCTCTTGAACGTAGGGACACCATTTATTTAATAATGAAAAAATAAATGAAATGAATATTTATATAATAAAAATTAAAATATTGAAATAATGTTTGTTTGGATCATTTCAAAATTCAAATTAGAGCGAAAAGGATTTCACCAATATTATTTACTAATCTTTAAAATAAGAATAAAATATAAATTAAGACGGGATACAGGGAAAAGTATTTAAAAGAAAAAAAGATAATGATGGGAGTTTTGACCGTAATGAAAAAGAAAAAAGAAAGGGAATTAGAATGCTCCACTCCGAACTCTCCTTAGAGAAATTGACCCAAGCAAAAAAATTACTAGTGTTTAAAATAAAATTTTAAAGTAACGTGGGATCCATGGAAAATTAAAAAAGAAAAAAAAGTGATGGCATTAATTGAACGAAAAAGAAAAAAAAGATGAAAATGCTCCACTCCAAGCTTTCTTTGAAGAAATTTAACCCTAGTCGAAAAATAATGGAAATAAGAATGCTCCACTAGGGTTAAATATATACGTCCATAACCTTAATTTCGATCTTGTGCCTAATATATGTCCATGACCTAGTCGACATTTTATAAAATTCACAAACTTATCGAGCACAAAATTAAATTTCGAATAGTAAGACTTTGACCTTTCAATTTTGTGTCTAATAAATTTAAAAATCTTTTAAAGATTGACACAAAATTAAAGGTTTAGGAACTTAATTATTAAAAAAAAATTAAATTTTAGTTGCAAATGGTGAAAAAATTGGTGTATGATCACTCACCCGATTGCCACAATTGTAGATATAAGTATTTTGAGATTAAGTCTTATTGCTAATGACGAATAGTTAACGATGAAAGTAATGGGTGGTTCTGCTATAATAAGTAATAATGCCACTATTTTAGTAAATAATACGGATATCTAACGCTAGTTAACATTGATCCACAAGAAGCTTAAGGCAACCTCTTGAAATTGCACAAGCTAACTTGAGGAAAGCTCAATAAAATTATAAGAGACAAACAATCAAAACAAATCTAGCTATTAAATGAGCTAGGATACGAGTAGATGTTATCAATGACATACCTAGTTAATGCATATAAATAATCAAGTGAAATGGAATTTTCATAGAAAAAAATTTACAATTAAAAAATGAAATAAATATAGATAAATATAGAGTGAGATGGACTTATTAAACACTTTTTAAAGTTCAAAATTTTATTTGGTACAGTCATAAAAATTTAGAAACTTATTAAACATTTTTAAAGTTTAAGGATTTATTAAACATTTTTTAAAGTTTAGAAATTTATTTGACACAACAATAAACATTTAGATTTTTATTTTTATTTTTTTGAGTTCAACAACATTTGAAGTGAGGGATTCGAACCTCTAACTTTTTGGTCGAGAGTACATATCAATTATCACTGAGTTATGTTTTCAAAGTTGTTATTTTTTATATCTTAACCCGATTGAAAATCAAACATACGAGATACTTAAACTACTCTTTTTTTCATTTTAAAAATTCGATTAAGATTCCAAAAATAATTTTAATTTGTTAATATAAATATTATCTTAATTTAAATAAAAATAATGGAATAAATGCATAGTAATGATCATTATGATTAGGTGGTTTGGAATCTTAAAAGTATATAAATAAATCTAAAAATATTTTTCAACTATCCCCCTTTTAATATATTAAGAAAGAATAAATTAAATAATTGATTGATTAATTTAAGACTACATTAATGGCATTATTAAAATTATAAATTAAACTTATGACAGACCAGTTGAGCTATGTTTTTGTTGGCTATGTCTCTGCTTGAAGTATTTTAAGGTTTGATGATTCCTCAAGCTTTTTCGTTCCTATAATAGGAAAGGTTTTTTTAGTATAATTTATTGCATCGATATTTGGACTAACATGATTGGTTAAACTAATCCAACTATTCTTTTCCTCTTATGGAAATTTAATTAAGAATAAAAGGTGCGAAATTAGAGTATATTATATTAATACTGTTTACTTTAATGAGAGAATACTTTATATTTTTCTAATATAAATATATATCTGCACATGGGTCAGCTGGAAATGCCATAGCACTTTATTTGTTAGACAGAGTACATAACAATAATAACTACCAAAAACTAAAAAGTGATAGACCCACACAACTCCAAAGGAAAAAAAAAAAAAAAAAACCTACACAATACCAACTAATGTCATAAGATATTTTGCAAATATTATTTGACATCTTAAACAAAACCACCACTTTATAACTAAGTACACTTATGAGAATAACAATATTATTGTAACAACTATTTAAAATTATAGTATCTCTGTATCAAAATTATATACAAATCAAGAAAGAAGAAAGATAAGAAGAGGTAAGATACCAATTACCATCTTAAAAGTTCATCGTTCGATTCCCATCTCACAATTGTTGTACTAAAAAAAAAAAAAAAAGAGAGAATGTATAATGTAAAAAAATAGAAGAAAAATATATATATATGTCTTAATCAGTTGACCTATGTTCAGCTTGGCAAGAGTAAACAAGAGTTGATTAACTATGAGTACCATTTGATTCAATAAATTAAAATACAAATATGAAATTGAAAATTTCAAAAAATTTATTTATAAGATGTTTCATTTTAACTATTATTTTTACCATCATTAGAGAACTAAATTACATTAATGTCCTTATTTTGTATTACAAATTGAAAAGGCCCCACAATTGAATTTACAATTCATTCATTATCATATATTTAAAGCATAATCCACTTGAAAAATATGGCCTACCATAAAATTTCCTAAATCAGCATATAACTTGATTACTAGGAAATTAGAAAGGGAAAATCAAAAAGAAAATAAAGCGAATGATTCCATGAATAATGGAATAAAGATGCCCCTACAAGGTATAGGTTTTCCCTTGTCTCTTCAGTGTACAATTATTTTTTTTTTTCTGTAGCAACAAAAGGCTATAAAAAAAAGTGATATAGAAATATATGAAATGTCATAACAATAGGCAATTAAAAAAAAAAAAAAATTGTAGCGAGGTCTAGAAATTCAAAAATTTTAAATTGGTTATAAAAAAAGAAAAGAAAAGGATATATGATATAATATAAATTGATAATGTCTGTGCTTGTGTGTAGACATAAAATAGACCGATGAATGTGGGAATTGAATTAATTGTCTAAATATATGTGGTCTAAGGCTAGACTCAAACAAAATGAAATAAATAAATAAATATATATATATATATATATATATAAAGTACAAATATGGAAACATCAATTTACTCCATTTTAACAAAGGGTTCAGAAAAACTTAAATTAAAGGGACCCCATTTTTCAGTGCACGGAGCTTTATTCAGAAATATGTGGTGTCCGTACAATTAGTACCCCCTGTCACACCCACACCCACACCCACACCCATCTCCGTCTAGTTTGTGTTCTTTTAAACCCATTCCTCTTTGTTCTAAATCTAACAATACAACACACCTCAATCTTTTTTTTTTTTTTCCTTTTTTCTAAATAATTCCCACTTTTTAAATAGAAATATTGACGATATCGTGCAAAAAGTTGTGGGATGTTTCGGAGTGTTGTGAAAGTTTTAGGTTGTTTTTCATTTTAGGTTAAATTATACAAGTTTAGTCTCTAAACTTTTAAATTTGTATCTAAAAAGTCTCTAAACTTTTAAAAGTATCAAACAAATTTCTTAGGCCCCGTTTGATAACCATTCGATTTTTGGTTTTTGGTTTTTGAAAATTAAGCCTATAAATACTACTCTCACCATTGGATTTACTTGTTTTGTTATCTACCTTTTACCTACGTTTTCAAAAACCAAGCCATGTTTTGAAAACTAAAAAAAGTAGTTTTCAAAACCTTGTTTTTGTTTTTAGAATTTAGCTAAGAATTCAAATGCTTCCTTAAGGGAGATGAAAACCATGGTAGAGAAATTGAGTGAAAACAAGCTTAATTTTCAAAAATCAAAAACTAAAAACCAAATGGTTATCAAACGGGGCCTTAAATTTTCAATTTTATGTCTAATATGTCTTTAAACTTTCAATTTTATATCCAATAATTAGTCTTGACATGTCCAAAAATTTTAATTAATTGATTTATTTGATATAAAATTGAATTTTATGTCTAAAATAACTCAAAACTTTTAATTTTGTGTCAAGTAAGTTTGTGAAGTTTAAAATTGTAGAATGGGTCAAGAACCTATAAAACACAAAATTGAAAAATCAAGAATCTATTAGACACAAAATTGAAATTTTAAGGACTTATTAGACACTTTTTAAAGTTCAGGAATCAAATAAACACAAACTTAAATATTAAAGACTTGTAATTTAATATTGTTTTTAATATCATCACCCTATGAATAATGATTTCAAACATGTAATAATTGTTGCTTTTAAAAATCACCCAAATTTTGTTCCTTAAAAATAGTCTTTTAAGGAGTGTTTGGCCCACCAACTTGGAGTTGGGTGGAGTTGGCTAAAATACCCTCACTCTTCATTTGACCCATATACTTCACAACATAGTGGGTAAATAACTCCGCCCCACCAGCTTTTCAATACGTGTTCACTATTGAAATTTACACACATTTATTGAGGAATTCCATCCTCCTCTCTTTCCCTCTCTTCATCTTCCTCTATCTCCCTCTATCCCATGTTAATAGTAAGTATTTTAACATATTTAAAAAGTGTAAAATGCTTATTTATTAATTTAAATATTTCTAAAATTTTTTGTTTTGTAATTTTTCTAGAATTATCCATCAATATCGACATTTTATCGATATTTTCATTGACATTTCCATAAAATCAAGACCTCAATATTTTTGTCGACATCAACATTTTAAACATTGATGCTAAGTAACTTAGTTCAAAATTCTAGGAAACCTCGCAAAATATGACTATTTTGGTAAGAACCTTTTTTGACAGAAAAATATCATTCAATTTCATATGATAATAAACAACAAAGTTCATTTAAAATTCGTTAGAATTTGAAATCACTAAAAATTCTACACACAAATAGACCAAAAAGATGGATCTACAATACAGACAAAGTTTAACTATAAAGATACTAGGATATGTTTCAATAGTGACTATTACAAGGATGAAATACTTGCACATATTAGGTTGTTAAAATTTGTGTTAAAATGATAATTTTAAAATTATAGGAAAACTAGCAAAATATGATTGTCTTTGTTGTAATTTTTCTTATATAAAAATATTATTTAATTTCATATGATAATAAATAACAAAATTTACTTAAAACTCTAAAAGTTTTGAAATCATAGATAAACAAATAACCATCTATAAAAGATGAAGTTACAATAGATACTAAGTTTAACCATAAAATGCTAAATTTATATAAGCTATAGGCAATAGATATGCAATGGAGTTGAAGTTCAAATTAGAACACAAAAGATTTTCCTCAACAATCTTTTACATTAAACATCAGACATTGTTATGCAATTAATTTTTAACTAATATATATATATATATATATACACACACACACACCTTTTAAGTCATTAGAACAATTGTCTTTAATAAACTGTATATTTTTTTAAAAAAAAACAATAGAATTAATTAAAAACAAGGATTTTCTATTAGGATAATTCCAAAGAAAATTCATTGAAAAATACCTCTAGCTATCTAAATCAGATAATAGGTGAAAATGGAAATGAAAAAAATGTTTCCTTTGATTGGAACAAATCTTTATCATTTAAATTTAGAAAAATTGATATCTAATATAGCTCTAATTGCATAGTACAACAAAAAATGTAGAAAAAAAAACAGCCAAACATAAATATAGACTTCGAAACTTTACGTTAAACAACTCTTTAGCCTAAACACAGACTAAACAACTATACACCCCCAAACACAAACTTCTTTAATCCAGACTAAACAACTCAGCACTCCAAACACAGATTATTTAACTTCACCAATTAAGGCTAAGTTTGGGATTGATGTAGCTTTTAAAATAATTGTTGGTAAGTGTGCTTTTAGAAAAATCAGTTGTGAAATGAAGTAAAATAGTGTTTGGTAAATTTCAAATTTAAATTAGAAAACGTTAGTTACTGTGGTTGGTAAATTAATGCTAAGTTATAATGACTAAAGTAGGCTTATTATTTTAATTATTTTCATATTGATATTTAATTTATAATTTATAAAATAATTATTTAAAAATTTATATGATTTAAATTGCATCTAATTTAGTTAATCTAAATTATTTGATAAAAGTTTAAGAAAATAATTGTTATAAAAAATTGATTCAATCAAAATTTATCAGTAGATTAATAAATAATTTATTTTATCAAACAACTAATAATTTATTTTATCAAACAACTTAAGTGGTTTAGATTCTTTCATATATAATTATTTTTTATTTTAACAAATGCAATTCCAAACCAGATCTAAATAACTCACGGATTAAACAATTTCAGACTTAATTAATAACTCACTCTCTGCACCTGAAACGCTCTTTTAATATTCTATGGTCTCTTTCTTTAACTTTCTTCAACTTGTTGATGGAAAACAGAAAAACAAATTTGCATGTACACTATTAAAAAAATATATATTAGAGAGGATCGTTTAATATTTTGATATTATGAACAGTTGAGTTCAATTTTCATTCAAGTACATTGAGCCTTATATTTTGAATTCATTGAATCAAAATTTGCCTTCAAAATTTTAATTATAATAAATGTATTCTCAACTTGAATAATTAGTAAAATCAATACATTTTATTAATTAAATTAATATATGTAATGACAATTGAAGTTGGGTGTGAATGTGGGTGTATTTATTGTTTGGCGAAGCCATTTTTTGGTGGCTAGGTAAGTTGAGCATTTATTTTTGTTAGATTTGTGAGGTTTTGATGCAAGCTTTGAATTCTTTTTTACTTAGATATTTTATGTTGAGCACAGATATTTTGTGGTCTTTTTTAGTACAACAAATGAAGGAGTGGAGATTTGAACATTCAACCTTAAAAAAATGAGTGAACGCCTTAACTATCGAACTTGCTCACGTTAATTGATATTCTATAGTTTAGTTTTTATAGTTTGTTAACTAAGTTCCAAGTGATCATTTATTGGTCCATTTTTTAAAAATAATATTATCTTACTTAATTTTAAGGTACATATTAATGCTAACAATTTTTATTCTTGGCTTACAAGTAATAAAGAGGAAAGAAAATTATGAAGTTTGGGGACATTAATTTTGTGCTAACTTAAACAGCTTCAAAGGTGCCAACTTAAATAGCTCCAACGATTTGTTCAAGTTAGGAATTTGACTTCGCACGAGAAAAAAAAAATTATAGAAAGAAATTGTAAGGGTAAAAACCGTTGGGAGATGGAAACAATTGACTAAAATAGAGGAAAATGGATTGTATATAAGTAGAGGACAAGATCATAATTATTTTAGTTGAAACCAAAAATGTCTGAATACGCCAAACTATAGGTAGTGATTAGAAAGGGATTATAATTTTGAAGCCGTTATTAATTGGATGAAAGCGGTAATTTCTCCGTAATGGAACATTTTGACGTGGAAAAGGGAAAATAAAAACGAAGGACAATATTGGAGGGAATGACAAATGGAAAATTTTTTGGGAAGGATATTTGATGGAATGTGACAGACAGCTTTGGAGCGGAGTTCCATTAACTGCAGCAGCAGCAGCAGCTGCAGTGTGGACTCCAATAATTAACAATAAAACACACAAACACTTCTTAAAGCTTCCAATCCTCTAACCATAGTTAGAAATATCCAAACTTTTCATAAAAAAAACCAAAATTACAACAGAAGCAAGCTGACCCAGAAACCGAGGATGGAGAAAAAGAAAAATATCCCTTTAAACCATATATAATAAAGTGATTTAGGGGACATGAAAATGTGGATTATGAATCATTCTGCTGTTTGTTTGGTTTTTTTTTTATTAAATTAAATTATTAGGACAAGGACAAGGACTAGGACTAGGACTAGGAGGAGTAACTCCATAATCCATCCCCTTGAGAGTTGGTGGGAGAGTCATCGGAAGACGGGGACTTCATCCGGGGGGGACTGACGAGCATTCCCTCGGCCATGTCTACCAGTAAATTGGGCATGTTGAGTAACTCCTCCTCGTCGACAAAGTGTCCGGCGGAAGAAGCCGGGGGCGTGGTATGGACGGAGGAGGGGCCAGGAGCATGCGATTGTAGTGGAGGAGGATCGGGTGGACGTCTGGAAGCTGCGGCAAGGGCGGCGGCGGCTCGAATATCAGAAGGGGAAGTGGAAGAGGGAATGTGATAGGATAAAAGAGAATCGGGGAAATTAAGAGAGGCATGAGGGCCCTTGAGAGCGAGGGCAGCGACGTCGTAGGCGGCGGCGGCCATGTCCGGGGTGGGGTAGGTACCGAGCCAAATGCGAGTGGTCTTACGTGGCTCGCGAATTTCAGAGACCCATTTACCGCTTCGGCTGCGGATTCCGCGGAACTTGGGGTGGCGACCGGGGCGGAGGGGAGAAGGATGAGGAAAAGGGTCCACAGGGATAGGGAGAGTAGAAGAAGAAGAAGAAGAAATAGGGGGATTATCGTCAGACATGAAGAAAGAAGCAGTTAGCATGAGAATTAATTAATTAGAGAGAAAAGGGAAGGAAATAGAGGGGAGTTTATAAAGGAGGGAGGGATGAGTGTGTAAAAAGCGTGGGGAATTCGTGCGAAAACAAATGCAAACACAAACACAAACTTTGATTTGATAATGAATTTGCAGAGAGAGAAGAAGGAAGGGGGGGCGGGGGACTCGGACTGGGACGAACCGTGGGCGTTGGGGGCTTTGAAATGACTGAGTGTGTGTAATTGTGTTTGAGCCACACGTATTTTTAACAACCTGGCAGCTAGCTGTTTCTGTGTTTACTCATCCAAATACACACAGGAAAACGCCAAACATATTGGATTTTCTTTTTCTTTTTTTAGTCCAACGTGTGTGAAAGTATGAAATAATAATAGTCTTTCTTCCTTTTTTTTTTTAAATTGGTGATAATGTCTCTTTTTAACCATATATTCAATTCTATTATTATTATTATTTTAGGTTTGAGTTTGGGGGCACGCCGTTTTTTTTTATGGTTGGGTTTTGGATATTTTTTAGTTTGATACTATTTGAATTTGGTAGAATTCATTGGTTGGTTTATGAGGTAATTTACCAACATAAGCATGACTCAATTGACATAAAGTGAAAAAATTGGTATTCGTACAAGTTAATTAATGGTTATCTTTTTCATCCCATTGGGTTTTTTTTCTTTTTCGTGATGATTGATTTGGGTCATTTATGCTTGCCACTACCTATTTCATCTTTTAGTTTTAAATCTTAGACATCATTGCGTACATTTATGAGTCAAACCTTGTAGATTTATTTGAGTTGAATATCCCCCAGCTCCTTAAATTATTCAATAGTTTTAGTTTGGTGCCTCTCCCCCAAGTGGTTCTTCTAGGTTTAATATCCCACCTACTCGTAATGTAATACTCCATTAAAAAAATATTATTGATCCTAAATATCTAAGGTTAGTTAGCATATATCTTAATTATATACAAAAAAAAAAAAAATCAATCAAATCAACCTGAATTGAAGCTAACCTATAAAATTGGGTCTTTTGATTTTTTTTAATTCAATACAAATGTGGGTGGTGATTTTGAAAACTTCAACCTTTTAAGAAGGTAACAAGTGTCTTATTCACTAAACTATACTCATATTAACTGTAATTTTTAAATACTACTTTCATTGAAAAATAGTCAAACCGAACTTACTAGTTAGGTTAAACTCAATGTTGATTATTAATTGGTTTTTGTTCTATCAGCATATAAGAAAATCAATTATCATGTTGAAATTGAATTTAAAATTGAATCTAATTGGACCACGAATTAAAAAAATAATCATTTCATTATTTCTTAAATAATCAAGTTAGTGATGATATTACATTAGTCAAACAATTGCACTATTTTATTATAAATACTGCATCACAGCTAGGAGAGTAAATTTTTAAATCAACAACTATTTTACACAAGGTAAACATGTCTCAATCACTAAATTATACGGCAAAAGATGAACAAAATTAGCACAGATTTGATTAAATTTTATTTTTACATTCCGTACAATAAAAAATATTTATCATAAGTTTAAATTCTGAATAAACGTCTCGTCCAAACACGGTTTTAAAAGTAAAATGTACAGGTTAACAAGTAAAGAGAGAGGAGAGAGAGATTTGCAATTGCTTTGCTTCAGTCCACAATATAAATCCAAGTCTTTTCAATGCCACTGCCACACAAGTAGGACACTGAATCAAGATCAAGATGGTCATTTTCTCAGTACTTTCTCATTTTCTCTTTCTTTTTTTCTTTTTTTTCCCTGGTCAAATCACCAACTGCCAAATCCAATTTGTTATCCTAAAAAACTTTTCCCCAAAATCTCTACTCTATGGCCGTTAAAGCTCGCTTCTTTTTATTATCTTCTTCCTCTGCCACTTCCCTGGTTTCATCCATGGAGGCTCTCAAATCCACGGCCATTCCCATTTTCAGACCCTACCCAGTTTCAATCCCCACTAAATCTTTGAAACCCACCAAGGTTTCGATTAAGCCGCCCCCATCGGACTTTGATTTCCGATTTGAAATCTCTCGGGATTCCAGAGCCGCCATTGCTGCAGCTCACCCTGAGTTGCTTGATTTGGCTGACGATGGCACATTGGTTTTGGTCGAGAAGAGGAGATTTGGCCCTGTGCCGGCCTGGAGGGCCGAATTTGTGGAGCCGGAAGCGATATGGTTGGTCGGAACTTCGCATATTTCGCCGAAATCGGTTAAGGATGTCGAGCGAGTTGTTCGAGCTGTAAATCCTGATAATGTGGTGGTCGAGCTTTGCCGGAGCAGGCAAGTTTGATTTTCAATTTGGGGTTTCTTTGTTAGTGATTCAATATGGTAAAATTTCCTTTGAAAATATGCAATTAAGCACAGTAGTAGTCTAAATTGTACTGAATTAAATTGAGAAATCGTCACCATTCTTATGCTGCATTTTCTTTCGTTGGCCAATTACTTATAAAATCTTATATTTGGGTCTTTCTGAGGTCCAAGTTATTGGTTCACATGGCTGAACCTTAAACCATTGTTGGTCAAATCACCAACTGATAAATCTTAGAGAGAGAGAAAGGGAAAATACCAGAATACCTCCTTGTGACAGCCAAAGCTAACAATTCCAGTAGGATAAGGCATAAGAATCACATCTGTTTCAAAACATTCGCAAAGTATGTTGAATTAAAGGTAATGGCTAATGAGTGATTATCTTTCTTCTTCAATGGAGCTTATAAAAAAACTACATGTCAGCAAAGAATGTTGAATTAAAGGTAATGGCTAATGAGTGATTATCTTTATTCTTCAATGGAGCTAATAAAAAAACTACATGTCAGCTCAGAGGCTGGATATTATGTTTTTAAGTTTTAAAGCTGTGGTGTAAAATACTTTTCTTAATGAATGAGAACTTAGAAATTCTGAGTTGAGTTATTGTTTTTCTTTAAAAAAAATCAACATCTTAAAATTATTGCAGACATTTGTTCCAGAGCTGGTATTATGTATACTTTAGATACCGGTGAGCCAGACCAAAAACTAAAGTCGAACATGTTCTCCTTGAGTGGGGATGGTTTTTTGGGTGCTGTTGGTCGCAGCATAAACCTAGGTAAGGACTTAACATTTTGTTTGTTTGTTTGTTTTTGGCATATAAGTTGTCTACAATTTGCCCATTCTTCAGGAGGCCAAACTGCTCTCGCTTTGCGTCTGCTTTTAGCGGTTTTTTCGTCAAAAATTTCTTCAGATGTCAACCGTCCTTTTGGCGAAGAGGTACTTAAAGAAACAGATTTTCAATTCACCAAGTAATATTTAGAAGTATTACTGTCCCATGTCCACTATACAAGTTCATGAAACTCTCATCAATCATGCAGTTTCGAGCTGCTCGTAAAGCATCTGAAGAAGTTGGTGCTCAAATAGTTTTGGGGGACCGGCCAATTGAAATAACTGTATGTACTTTTTCCTGCTAGATGAGACAGTTTTCTGCTTCTCCAAGTGCAAATCGCTAGTAGAATTTTGCCTCTTCTGAATTCAATTTGGAGAGGATTGTGATTTAATTATTTGCATGCTTTAATCCTTTCAGTCACTTCAATTTGATATATTCATGCTGCAGCTAGAAAGGGCTTGGAACGCTTTGACATGGACCGAGAAGTTGAGCTTAGTAAGCTCAGTTATTCGTGGAATAACTTCAGAATCTGATTTTTCTCAGAACAATGATGAGGTTCTGTCCCACTTGAAATCTTGTATTGAATTTGTTTCACAAAATTTTTCACTTGACTTCGTCCCAGCTTTACGCATGTCAATAATAAAGATTAAATGATACATATCTTTGAAGTGATTCAGCCTTAATATATGGTTGCATCATGACCATGTTTCCTAAGTTTCAAATGGTAGGCAGGTCGGCCTAGGAACCGGAGTCAGAGGCGAAGGAAATACATAGACACTGACATAAATACCACATCAGAAACAGCTTACATAAATTAGTTAGTTGCATACCCTGAGACCTTTCTTAGGAGTTGGGTCTGAGCTTTAAATATAAAAACTCTACATAATTTGGCAATTCCCATTATTAAGTCCCCGTTGGATAACTATTTGGTTTTGGGCTTTTGAAAATTAAGCTTATAAAAACTACTTCCACATGTGGGTTTCTTTGTTTTGTTCTCTACTTTTTACATGGGTTTTCAAAATTCCAATCCAA
This sequence comes from Trichosanthes truncata, assembly GCA_033996785.1. Taxonomy (NCBI): domain Eukaryota; kingdom Viridiplantae; phylum Streptophyta; class Magnoliopsida; order Cucurbitales; family Cucurbitaceae; genus Trichosanthes; species Trichosanthes truncata. The sequence goes on from JAWPNB010000003.1 coordinate 89,931,927, forward strand.
GTTTTGAAAACTAAAAAAGCAATTTTAAAAACTTATTTTTGTTTTTGGAATTTGGCTAAGAATTCAAATATTTTTTTTTTAAGAAGATGAAACTTTCTCATTTGGTTTTTTCACCAACCTTGTTTCTTCTACATGACAGTTTATCTTTTACTTATGATCTTGTTTATTAACATCTCAAAAACTATGAGCAGATATCACATTTTCTTCTTGAAGTTCAGATCTAGCATGAATCGTCATATCCTTCATGTGTGTCAAAAAATAATATGTTTCAAAATTTTACCTTTCCCACATTTTTTGAATGTGCTGTTTCAGGATGCAGGTAGAGATGGTAGTTCCTTGCAGCTCTATGAGCAACTCAGTTTTTCATATCCATCTCTTCTTCAACCTCTTATTCATGAACGAGATACTGTAAGTATAATCACATAATGCATTTGCAGCTCTTACTTCTTATCTGTGTGTGTGTGAGAAAGAAGAGTCTCTCTGATCTGTGGTTGGTTCTGCACTTTTTGCTTCGACTTTCACTGTTACAAAGTTCTTAATAGCTCCATTTGCAGTACCTTGCATGGTCTCTAAAGCGAAGCAAGGCGGTGAACAAGAGTAAAAGGGTGGTGGGAGTGATTGGAAGGGGCCATATGAACGGTGTCATTTATGCAATAATAGCCGATCTTGGGAACTTGCGATTTCAAGACCTTGCTGGGAAGAGAGCTGGGGAAAGTTCCAATGGCTTTGTTAGCAGTCTCCTGCAGAGCTTGGTTAGAGACACTATAATTGGTGTTGTCTTGTGGGTTTTATATGAACAATTGAAACAACTACATATAGTGTCTTAGCTGCTGCTTTGCTTTCTATAGCTGATCTTCTTTCCAAACCACATACCTATGCAGAAAATCAATCTAAAAAAATACCATTCAAAATTTATATGTAAAGAGATGATTTGATCGTTGTATTTGTATATGAATCCATTTTTCAATAAGTCAACTGAAAATTGTTCTAAAGTTCATTTTTTTTATCAGTTTGTACCATTGTTGGGGGAATATTATAGAGTGATCAAGCGAAAAGCTGTCTGTGAATCACAATAGTTAGAAGAGATAGACTAGTTAATTTAAGAAGAGAGATGAAAAGTCAAGATATATAATTCCTTTTCATTCTCATAGGTACTATATTAGCGAGTCAATCGACTTTCAAGAGGTAATCAATAAGAGAATTCATGGCCAAGTGAAAGTACGGCTCTGCATCATCGACCAAGTTAAGAGGTTCGAGGTTCGAATTCCCTCACTCCCACATGTTTTTGAACTCAAAGAAAAAAAAAAAGAACACATGAATGTTATGCATAATTTCTATTCAAAGTAAAATGTGAAACTTTGATAACTAAAGATCAATTTACAATGTGTTTTCTAAAATTCGGTTCAATATATAATACGAAATGGGCATGAATTGTCAGTGAAATATATTTGCTAAATCACCATTAAGCCTAAATGAATGTGTTATGATATGCTTATCTTTTCAATACATTCTCAATACCCACTCTCCCAAGTGAACAACTGTGAAGAATCTAAGATCTCCTATTCTTACATCATATTAAATTCTCACCCAACTTTAAAATTTGGACTATAGTTAGAGTAGCATAAATGTAGCTAATCATTTCAATAAATATGCTTAATGACAAAAATAAAAAGTGAGATAAGAAAGATTCGAAATTTCGATTGACGATTACATTAGGATAAGTCTCTAATCATTTTAATATATGTACTTAACAACAAAAATACAAGTGAGATTATAAAGATTTGAACCTTAGATAAATATTTTAAATAGAAAAGATTCAAATCATAGATAAATATTTTAAATAGAAAAGATTCAAATCATAGATAAATATGTTAAATCAACTTGACAACTTTTTGACAACTTTATTAGTTGGGTCATCACTTGTTCCATACCAAATGAAGAGATTAATTTAGATGCATGCATGTGGAAATGGTGTTTATTTGGAACATTAACACACTTTATATGGATTTAAATGTCACCAAAGAATATTTAGTTAAGATATGAAACATGTATATGGGCGAGAGTATGGGGTGTTTTATCCCAAAAAAAGAAAAAGAAACAACAACAAGCGAAGAGGAATAAATGAAAGATTGCGAATCTTCTTTAAATGGAACTCCAAGTGGGAGGCTGACATGTTTGGTAAGTTGCATTCAATCTAAACTTTGCCCTTAGATTCTTTTACATGTAATTCATTTCAAAGAAAAATATATATAAAACTAAAACATTAGTGATAAGTAAAAACTTTATAACATTAATTCATTATCCTCTTCATAAATTGCCCTACAAAATCATATTATTACAAATCTAGGAACCATTCATATCTCGGAAAGATTTAAACTCCCTCTCTAAGCGATTAGAGATCAAGTTTGAATTTGAAAATTTAGGTTTGAGATTTCAAAGATGGATGAAGGTGGAGAGAGATGTGAATTAATTTCAGAAAGACGAAAGTGTGTAGATATTCATATATTGTTGGTAGATGATGATGCTACTTCTCTTGCAGTTGTGTCTACCATGCTTAAAGTTTGCAAATACCAAGGTTTTTCTTTATCTACCATCTCCATTTTCATGTGAAATATATTTACCTATGTACCGATTATTAGAAGTTCTTGCTAACATTTTTATGTGGCGTGAAAAAAAAAAAATCTTTTCTATCTTTTTCCTCTCTCTCTCCCTTTTGTCTTTTTTTTTTTTCCTTTTTATTTTCTTTTTTTTTTCCTGTCTTTTGATGTTTTGTTCTCCATTCAACGTGGTCTCAAAGTTTGGAGTCTTCCTCAGTTTAGTTTAGTTTGGTCCTTTTTTTTTCTATAATTAAAAGGAAGTTGGATGTCTTAGGGTTTTTTTTTGGAGGGGTCTAATATATACTATGGCCTAATCTTTTTTTTTTCTTCTTTTTTTTAGATATTTTAATTGAAGTAAAACTTGCATGTGATTTTAAACTTAAAATATAGTTTTTTTTTCCTTTCTTTATGTTGATCAATTTTCAGTTTTCAAATTAATTTTTGTTGTTTTTTAATGATAAAGAATATAGTATATATATATTTGAATGGATGGGTTTGATTCGGTTTCTTTTTGTCTAGACAAGTTTTTTTTAAAATTCAAATATATAGTTCATAATTTGCTTGTTATGTCTAATAAATCCTTTTTGGAACATAATTACGAGAATAATTTCAAATATATTGAGGCTAGTACAGATACTCTTATGTTTATAATAAGCAAATAAATATTCACATATGACTATTCTTTGTATCCTTTCCCTTCCGTTCCGTTATTTATTTTTCATATGAAGTGGTCTGAATTTATATGCAAAGAGAGAGAAACAAAATGGTAAGAATTTGATAAAGATTTTTTTTTTCATATACGTTTTGAAATATACATAGTACATGTACATCGTCAAATACATGCATCACTATATTAATTCATCATCTTTCGTTTAATTTAAATTACTAACTAACAATATTAATGATTCTAAAAGAAAAAAAGAACAATGTTGATACAAACACACATGCATAAAGCTGATCGATGAAATACATGTTAAAAGTATATTCAATATTTAATTTTGCTTAACAGAATTAACAAATATTTTCTATTTGGCAGAAATGAATCGTAGTGGTTTTTTTTTTTTTTTTTTAAAAAAAAAAAAAATTTCTTGACAATATCTTCAATATTATCTCAATATTAACTGTTTAGTTCCAACTGAAAGGATATAAAAAATTATCTTTTGAAGAACTTTCTTCCGTCTAAGCTCAAGTAATGAAAATACATATTGATATTGATAAAATTAATTTAGATTTGATTTAACCATAGTTAAAAATTCTCGAATTTGATGTAGGACAAGTTTAAGATGATTAGCTTAGTTTAATTATTATTAGTTTAGTGTTAATTTTAGATTAATTAATTTTAGGTTATTTTTGTTGTAAGGCTATAAATAGCCCTTTGTTAGAATTGTAAGAGGGTTTTTGAAAATATATTTTGAATAGAACATTTGGTTCTTTTGAGAGTTCTCTCTCTTTTTTGGATGGATTTCCCTTCTTTGGCCATGGATTTGGCCTAACCTTAAACCTGTTGCACCAATTGGTATCAGAGCTTCGGACGAACCTTAGATGTTTCGTGAAGGTACGAATCCATGGACAGCGGTTGGAGACGCCAACATCAACGGTGGGTTTCCCACCATGAATTTGCTTCCTCGTCCAGGTATTCACCAACAACATATACATCAACTCCACCATCATCACTTCCTTATTCATCAACCCACCATTTCTATATTTACATCCAGAAGCGTTCCAAACCACTTAAACAAAAATTACAGTACAACCATCCATCAACCAACATTGCTCGTACTGCATCAAACCCCCATGAGTCATCAAACTACAATCCTTATACTCCATCCAGACATTCCAAATCAACCAAAACAAAATTTAATGAAAACTACACCCATCTACCTAATTTAGTAGGCAAAGAACTTCATGTGACAAATTAGATGCTCTCCGTGAAAATTTTGTCTCCAATCGAATCTATCAAACAATCTCTAAAGCTAAAGAAAAGTATTATGAAGGCAGAAACGAAGTTGACCGTGAAGAAACCAAAAATGAAAATGAAGAAACCGGAGATGAAGAGAACCCAGAAATCAAAAATGAAGAAACCAGAGATGAAGAGGAGCTAAGAATCGAAAATGAAGAAGACAAAAATGTCAGTAAAGATGTCGAGGAAGGAAGTGGTTAATTCAGTCGAAGAAGTCGAAGAAAGGAATGCCAAACACGAAGAAATCAAAGAAGACCACAATGATGTTGTAGCCGTAGACGAGGAAACTGAAAAAGAAGGAAAAAAACGGCCATGGATATGACACAAGACATTGCAGCACTGTTGGAGGGGGCAGGTTCATCAGACCAGAGGACGCTTACGCCATGACACCTTCGTTGAAAGAGCCTGTGCTCACCGCAACAGAGTCGTCAAAGGGGGCTGCTTCGTATCACAATCGTGCACTTTCGGGGACAGGACAAACGATTGTGCAGCACTTGCTCTGACCCAGCGAGCAAGTCAGCCGTACGAAAAATGCAAATCGCGGACAAATTCAGCGTAGGGTCTAGCCTCCTCTCACATCTCGAGAGAAAATGGTTTTAGAAAACGTGAGCGGAAAAGCATTTGAAAACATTTGTGATAAAAGTTTGTTATACACAAGTAAGCAAGAAGGGACAACAACGACTTAATAACATATAACTCCGGGTATAGGAAGGTTGGACAACTAGTCATACCCCCTATAGTACATTCTAGGATTTATGCCTATGACGTGCTTGCACATGAAAATGGCGAGGAGTCATACGGCCACAAAAATACAAGTAAAGCTAACTAGAAAGCAATAAGACATATATACAATGAAAGCATGATAAAAAGGGGTTGAAATGGTCATGAGGCCACGGGCAACACGCCCTGGACAAGCATGACCGTGACACTTTGCAGGAGAGGATTTTTATGGTCGTCGTGAAGTCACTGGACGGTGGCTTAACCACTGTCGCTACGTTGAAAGGAGAATAAGATGATTGCCGCTACCTTGTCGGAGGAGAAGAAGTTGCTGGCAAACTAACAAAATGGAGGCGTCGTTCGTAACGCGTAGGTACTGTGGGTTCACGATGAAGAAGAAAGAAATTTAGGGTTGGGGGAAAATATAGAATTTTATGTTCCAACACTAAACCTACATCAATGGGCTGCAACAATAAACACATTAATGGGTCACAACTCATGGGTATTGGGTCTGGAGCATTCGATTTTCAATTTAGAAGATTTTCATGGAGCATTATTTTAATATCATTATGGATTTGGAAATTTTACGATAAGATTTCTCAATTGGTGTTTACCACACTCAAAGAGTCGAGAAGCGAGTTTTTAATTTTAATCACCTCGACTTGAGGATGAGTCTTTTTTCTAAGTCGGGGAGGAATTTGATGTAGGACAAGTTTAAGATAATTAGCTTAGTTTAATTATTATTAGTATAGTATTTATTTTAGATTAATTAGTTTTAGGTTATATATTTTTGTTGTAAGGCTATAAATAGCCCTTTGTTAGAATTGTAAGAGGGCTTTTGAAAATATATTTTGAATAGAACATTTGGTTCTTTTGAGAATTCTCTCTTTTTTGGGATGAATTTTCCTTCTTTGATCATGAATTTGGCCTAATCTTAAATCCGTTGTGTCAAATTTCCTGTCTTATAAAGACAGTTCAATTGATAAAGTTTAATGAGTATAAATTTTTTTTTATCAAATGTTCAAATATCCCACTAGAATTTACATAACATGTGTTTTTTCCTTTGAGTTTCAAGCTAATGTTTTCATAACATGCTTTCTTATATTTCAGTTGTGACTCTCAAAAACCCAATTGAAGCACTTGATACTCTTAGGGCAAGAAAAGGGTTTTTCGACCTTGTAGTCACTGATCTTCACATGCCTCAAATGAATGGTCTTCAATTACAAAAGCAAGTAACGCAAGAATTCAAGCTTCCCGTTATTAGTGAGTACATCTACCATTCGTCGATATATACAAATGCATCCCATTAAATTTACAAGTAAAATTTTTTCCATCTCTACCCAATATTTGAAAGTAGAAATTAACCTAAAACTTCATTTTTCTTTGCAAAAATAATGCAGTGATGTCAGCTGATGAAAAACCTAGTGTCATATTGAAGAGTTTAGAGGAAGGTGTTGCATTTTACATGGTAAAACCAATAAGCCTAGATGATGTCAAACATGTATGGCAATATGCTATTACAGCCAAAAAGGTTACACCTAACCAAACAAGAACAATTATCCGACGAGAATTGTCGATCGACATCGAAAAATCGTCTTTTAAAGAGTCGAGCTCTTGGGCGCCATGTTCGAGAGAGGAGATCAAATCTAAATCTGAAAAATCCAAGAACAAGAAGGCAAAAGAAAATAGGGTTGCTAAAAATTCCATTGCCATAAGAAAGCCAAAGGTGATTTGGACAAATTCACTTCACAATCGGTTTCTACAAGCCATTAGACTAATAGGGCTTGACAGTAAGTAGATCCCTTTGGCCATCATTCTAGTTAAAGTTTTTTCTCCTTAATTAATGTCTATAACTATTAACTCTATTTTAATTATTTGTAATCATATATATTATTTATTTTAATGTTCAGAGGCAGTCCCAAAGAAGATCCTTGAGTTCATGAATGTGCCTGGCTTGACTAGAGAAAACGTTGCTAGCCATTTACAGGTTTTCCTTTTATATATTTAGCTATATTCTGCGAACTTCTGTATGAGCCTTTTTTAATTAATTATATGGAAAATATTATAATATTAATTCTGTACTTAACGTTACATTTTGTATAAATAATGATAATAATGAATGTATATAAATATAAAAAAAAAAACCGATTAATTGATAATATACATTATACTGCCTCAAAAGAAATTGGATAATACACATTATTGATTTGGTAGTAGATAGAGATTTAATAACTTCAATCCATTCGAAAACAATTTTATTTTAATTTTTCTTTAATCTAAAAAATAGGTTAATTTTCAACTAATAAAAAACTAAATTTCAATAGCTATTATAATGATTTAAAAAGGAGAGATGATATATGTATATATTATTAGGATATCATAGTATAATTAATGGTTTGTTTAATTGTTTAATTAAAGTATTAAACTTGAATTGCTATGTTTATGGATGCAGAAGTACAGAATTTTCTTGAAACGAGTTGCTGAAAAGGGTGCTCGTTCAATGAAGATATATTCTGATTACACATTACTAAGATCAAATTTTGCTTCTGCTCACTTTCAATCCCCATTACACAGACCAAAATTTCAATCCCAACATCCAAATTTCCCTGAAAATCAACAATTAATGGCTCCTTTAAACTACCAATTATCTCCTACTTTGGGAGCCAATCTCTCACATCTCACCATGGAAAATTCATTGGCCCATCTTGGGAATCAAAAGTACTCAAGTCTTTTGACGAACAACAAACTTAACTTCTCTAATTTCAACGGGTTCGTCTCAAGTTCGACTCGAGACGATGAGAATTTCGTGTTGATAGAAAATAAAAACCTTAGGTGTTCGAGCAATGGAATGGGAAGGATGACCGAAGAGGATCGAATGATTTGTTCTGGTCGAAATGGGGTATGCAATGTGCAAGCTTCTCGTGATCTCAACAATGGAGAATTGAGCTTGGATGGGGCTTGTGCATTAGGAGGGTCATTTCTTGGGAAATTTGAAGGTACAAATCAACTTTTACAAATGATATCTAACACAAATACTAATGTGGAGGAAAAACGTTCAGCTGTTTTAGTATCATCAGAAGAAGAAGTGGGCCTTAATATTTGGAAAGAAACTAATCAGACCATTGCCTTTGGAGATATTATTGGGGAAGACCAGAATTATTGTTTTGATGTTCTTAGTGAGATTTTCATGGGGCACAGCCACGATCAAACTTCTTTACAGGTACTTTTTCATATTTATATATGTTTTCTTTTTCCAATAAAGTATATTAGCAGGATCCAAGTAATATGAAAAATATGCATTGATTTTGGTTTTTTTTTTTTTAAATGATAATGATTTTGGCCCTGCCTTATAATTTATATCCAAGTAAAATAATTTTTTTTTCTTCATAAAGATCTAATATTTTTATTATATGCACTGCATAAATTAAAATATGAGGACCAAATATATATCTTCTTTTTTAGTTTTCCTTTTGTTCTTTTAGTTCAGAATATGATGTCTTAATTAGTTGAGCTATGCTCAGGAATTTGTATAAGGAAGAGACCGAGTTAGAATAACTAATAAATTTAAGAATTATAACAAGATTTAAACTAAAGAAAAAAAAAACATCTTTGATTGTCTCAAATTTTCTGAATATTAATTACTAACATTATAATGTGTTGTTTAGAAGGAAGAAATGGTTGATGTGGATCTCTCTGATATTTGGAATGAGATTGAAATGGATGCTTCAGCAAAGGAAGTAGATCTCCAACCTTCAGGCCTTTCTACACAGGTAATTCATACAATCTTTTAATTTTCTAATTTTAGTATTATCAATATTTACTCATCCCTTTAGGTTTTCAAATATTATGTTTTTGCACTATATAGCTTAACTTTCTTTGTTTAGTTTATAATAAAAGCTCATTATACTCTCTCTCATGCATGTTGGAACTATTATATATAATTGGTTGATATTTAAGGTCTTTTCTCACTTTTTTTCTTGGGTCAATTACTAGGGTAAAGGAGCAAGCTTTTACTTTTACAGAGAAATCCTAAATATTTTTCTTATATATATATATATATATATATATATTTTTTTTTTTTTTTTTTTTTTTGAGTAAGGTCCTAAATCATTTGTTTTAGTTCGAGAAACCCTTAATCTTATTCTATAAATAGCTTATGTAGCATTTTTTCTATATAGGTTTATTATTATTAAAACAATTTTTTTATTTGACATATGTTTCTGTTTGGCAGGGTTGGGACGATGATATTTTAGAAATCTTTTTCGGAGATGGGTCATCCTAGAGGAAGAAGCTAGTCATTTTTAGAAGCCAATAACTGGAGAGATCTGAACACACAACATGGATGAAGCTAAAAAATTCTATAATAATATTAAAAAACAAAACTCCATATTATTGTCTTTAATTTATATTTAAGTACATTGTTAATAATTAAAAACAATGTGACATCGTCAACCTGAGCATAGCCTAATTGGTTAATACATTATATTATTGACCAAAAAGTTGGAAGTTTGAATCTTCACCTCACATGTTTTAACTCAAAAGAAAAGTGAGATCCATTTAATAACATAATAACGTAGTTATAAAGTAGAATATAAATTTACTATTTAGTCTTATAAAATTTCTGGTGTGCAAAATATGCCTGAAGAATATCATCTGCTAGGGTTAATTTAATTTTATTTTTTTGATACATGCTAGGGTTAATTTTATGTCTCATATGTATTGGATTTGTTAATTTTAACATTGTGTTTTTTTAATTCAATTTTAACATTGTATTCTATATTCTATATAAAAAAAAATTGTATTCTACATGGTTTAAATAAAATAACCGTTGTTTTAAAAAAAAAAGTAAAAAATAAAATAACCATCAAACTTCTTCCTTTTTTTTTTTTTTTTTTTTTTCCACTTGGAAAATCCCTCTCCCTCTCAAAAACAAAGAAAATCCAAAATTTCCAAATGAATTTTTTTTCCAAATAAAAAATAAGAGAATTCTTTGACGCTCTCTCTCCCCTTTCCCACCGTTCTCTCTCTCTCTCTCTCTCTCAAGGCAAGAAATTCTAACCCTAAATTACTTCTTACCATGCACATAAAACTTTCCTTCCAAATTAACCCTAAATCATTTGAAAAGAAAAAAAACTAGCCGTTAGCTTCAACTCAAACAAAAACACACACTCCATTTTCACCATCAAATGTATATATATACAGACACAAAAGATTGGCAGAATCTCCATCAAAATCTTCTTCTCTTATTTTCCTGCAAAATCTCTCCACCCAAATCTTCCTCTCAATATTTTCTCTCCATTTGGGTGAGAGACAAAAAAAAAAAAAAAACAAAGAAACCATATTATTTTGGGTCTAGATTCTAGCATGATTTCTGGTCGTTGTGCAGCTTGTAAATATTTGAGAAGAAGATGCCCTTCCGATTGTATTTTTTCCCCTTTCTTTCCTTCCAATAATCCTCAAAGATTTGCCATTGTTCATCGAATCTATGGTGCCAGCAATGTCGCTAAATTTCTTCATGTAAGTTCATATTTTACTTCAATATCACATTTCTTCTTTCCATTTCTCCCATGCTTTATTTATTATTTTATTTATAAACTAACATAAGACGTTACTTAACTCTTCAAAGAATAAATTATTAATTGAAGTAATTTATTTTTAGCAAAAAAAATTAAAATAGTTGGAGAATTAACTCTGTTTCTCTTTTTTGGTTAATTTAATCAGCAACTTCCTGTGCATCTGCGAGCTGAAGCAGCAGAAACGTTATTTTTTGAGGCGAAATGCAGAATTGAAGATCCAGTTTATGGGTGTGTTGGGATTATTTATCAATTACAACATCAATTACACGTGGCGGAAACCCAGTTGGCCAAAACTCGGGCTGAGATTGCTTTTCTGGCTTCCAACGTCCAAGAAGCTGAAGCCCAAGATCTTGCAATTGAGCCCATGCAAGGCCCAAATAGTAATGGGTTCTCTCAGATTGGGCTTTCCACTCCAGCCCATTGGTTTAATTCCGACACCTTGTAAACATGGCTGTCAGCTAGCTATAGAAAAAAAACAAAAACAAAAGTTCTTTCACTTTTTCTCTTTTTGAGAATGAAAAAAAAAAAATTGTTGTTTAACTTGTGTGATTTGTATTTCCCCAATTTTTAATTATTTGATCATTTTCAACTATCATTATCCAATATGAATTAGTAAAATAAAAATGGAAGAAACATTAAAAACTCCATGACCAACTGCTTACTTATCATGAATTCAAGTTCAATGGTTTTTTTTAAACAAAGATCATAATATTTGTTTGGATGAAATCATAAAATCACATAATTCCAAAATATAATGAAGTGGATCTATATGACCAATGAAGATTCTGGTCCATCCCCTACATATCTTATTTAATTGGATTCATAGTATATTTAATTGAGAAGCCACGCCAATTTTGATCCATTTTAAAGGAACGGTTATACGAAAAGAACACAACCCAACCTTATATTCTTAATTATTCCAAATAAAGTCAAAAGTAGTTGCGTAACATGAAGGTGTCGGTTCGATGCGAGGGAATTTAGAACATCAAGTATTAATCCCTAAACACTATCAAATATTTACACGTCGGCCAGAGACTTATTTTGTCAAATATTTACATTTGAAAGAGATAATTGGTTCTTTATCAAAAAAAAAAAAAAAAGAAAAAAGAAAAAAGAAAAAAAAAAGTGATAATTGGTTATTTCTCTCTCGCTTTCTCATTGAAAAACATATAATAAGCCAATTTAGAAGGCTCCATTTGACCACAGAGAACCCATCTCTATCTTCTCCCAGCATTTCTTTGACATTTAACAAAATAATCATGAGATGTATTTATTTGACAATGTAATATTGTCATCAACCAAACTTCTGTGACGATAGATAGGTGTCATTGTATGAACTTTTGTTGACAATAAGATATAGTCATCGAAGGAAGACATGTGGCGTAACAAATGCGTCATGATAAAGGTATTCTTGATACTAAAAATGTGACATTATTAAAGTTTCTGTGACGATGACGTAATGTCAATATAAATATTTTGTTGATTGTTATTTGATGTTGTTAATAACTATATCTTAACAGAAAAATCAAATTCTTGAGTCATTTATTGACAGTGATAAATTGTCATTGAAATTTTGACAGTGACAGTTTATGAATGTCAACAATTGCTTATTGTTGACTACAAGAAACAGTCACAAAACACTCAATAATGACAATTTTGTTGAAGTGTCGTTGATACTCTTTCCTTGATGGTCGATTCAAAGATTGAAAAAAAAAAGTCACAAAATGTGGTTATGACAATTTTTTAGAGTCATGAAATCCTACATTTGTTGTAGTGACATATAATTTAAACTCCTTTTTGTTATCACATGCTATAAATGTGAGGAAGAGGGAGCTCACAAATTAAAGTGTTATCATTAATTCCCCTAGAAGTTAGAATGATGAGAAGAATTATAAGTGGCATCAATAACTTCTTTCTTGAAACCCTCTTTAGACTAAGAAACTTCTTTAATACTTCAATATTCCAATCCCAACCCAATGACGGCCCAGAAACAGATGTCCACCACTAGGCACTGGCGCCGCCAGCCACGGCAGTGGAGATGGTAATGCAGTGGGAAAAAATGATGCTAACATTTTGTATGGCCTCAGCCATTACCATAGCCACCGTATCTGTCCAAATTGAAACCAAGTTGTCACTAATGTTTCATTTTCTTTCGGGTGCGTTAATGAGCTGATTTGCTTTCACAGCCTCAGCCAAACTCATTCAGCACCAAAGGGTTTCTCAAATTCTGTATTGTTTTGGTGGGTTTTGGTTTGTGACGGCCTTCTTCATAGCCATTGCAATTCCTTATGCGTTTTATTTTCAAATTATAACATTGGTCGTCTATCTCATCTTCTTGTCCATTGTTTTAATATGTTATTTCTCTTAGCCTGTGGTATCGAAAGGCTTTGAATTGTTGTTGAAATGGTTGGGTTAGCTCGGATGGTGAGTCAGATTGGCAGTGGACCAAGGCGTTGCATGGGTTTTATTATATGAATATGAAATTCCATCTTAAAATCAATTGACAGAGTTGAAGTATATTTCATAGAAGAGGTTATTTCCAGCCATCTTTCATCGGCCAAACATGTCCTTTTCACCAATATGATGGGAGCAATTCTATTTGGCTGCAAAGGAATGAGAGGATTTTTCAAGACAAATGCAAATATGCTAGCTCTCTTTGGGAAGATATTTTGAGCTTTGCAGCTTCTTGGAGCACAAAGTCTTCACATTTTAGAAGTTACGATCCTTCTTTGATTGCTCTAAATTGGGGAGCTTTCTTTTGATTCTCCCCCTTTTGTATGTTTCTCACATACTTTCTTATCAATGAAGTATCATTTTCCAAAAAAAAAAAAAGTATCTTATAAAGATTGTGATGTCTTTTCATCTTTTGGGCCTAAATCCATATAATTTTACTTTTAGACTTAATCCAAAAAAATTCCTTTATCAATAAAGATTTTGTCTTTACTTTTACATACTTAAAATTCTTGAAACTTCTAATTGATATGAGACTATATTTATTTAGACTTGAATGTTTTCCACTTACATTTTTAAGCATGATATGTCTTTTTTGAGACTAAAACTTTTAACTTTAATAGGTATGTTTATCTATTAGCATATACTTAGACGGGCTCCAAGCACGATGTGTTATTATTCTAAATTACCTATCTGATCACTTGGTATATGATTTAGTGGGATTAAAACTTTTACAAATTCAGAGCAAGTGAGACGAAATTCTTAAGGCATAAATGCTTCCAAATCCGAAAACCAAGTTAGAGATTGATCCAAATCTATCCATATTATCGTTTGAAGATTAACTAGATTTTGGTCGGCAGTTTACAGTCGGAAAGAGAGGAAGTTTTGTTTTCTCGATCGGCAGATAAAGACATGCTAACAAATACAACATATTTATGACACGTCAAAAACATAGAAAGACAAATTCAATATCAATTTGACACCTGTCTACTGACCCCCTTTGCCCTGACTACCAACCAAAATGGGAAAACAACCTTTAAAATGGTAGAGAAAAGTCGCGCAGAGAAAAGTAGCGCAGAGAAAGAAAAAAAAAAGGACACATAAAAGTCAAAGAAAAGAATTACAAGGCAAACATTCTTCTTTGGTTCGAAGATATCAATAATATAAAGAAGAAGGATTTGTTCAAATCCCCGTTTGCGACTCAAACTTTAAGAATCCAATCTTAGAAAATAACCCAAACTTCCTTTTAGACCACATTTTTGTCCACTTTTTATCTACGCTTTCAAAAGAAAATAAAAACTACTCTTATCTCTATGCCTTTTCATCATAAATTTCTACTTTTATTATTTGAAGTATTGGATTTAGATATTGTGATTTCTTCTTGGTTTTTCTAATTTCTAAGATTTCCATCTAGCTATTTTAGGAGGTGTTTTGGGGGTAGCGTTTAATTTTTTAAATTTCTGTTTGTGCCTTGGCCAAAGGATACAACTAATTAAGCCCTTTCTTCTTGTTGACCAATATTTAATTTATTTCCATGGGAAAAAGACATAAAGCTGTGTTAGGGCATCTTTGTTTTGTTTTTGTTTCAGAATATATGGTCATATGGCTCTTAATAAGCTTCCTCTATAGAGGATGGAAGTCATAAATGGATTGATGTGCAAAAAATGATGATGAATTTTTGTTCACGTGTTGGCTGCAATTTCAATACTGGGACAACATATCACTTCGTATATTTTCACATAATTAATATATTATATTATCTATTTGAGTCTATTTAAAATATCTCTTAAAATATCACTCACTCTCTACCACTTCGAAGTTAAATAATTGTTAAATCATAATTAATTGGAGAAAAAAATAACATTACATGAACTCGAACACATGACCTCTTACTCTGATACCGTGGTTAAATCACCACTAAATAAAACCCACTTAAGCTTTTGAGAAAACTCAATCAAGAGTTATATTATAAGATTAATGTTGGTTCAAACCACCATTTTTTGGATACAAGACTTTTCACTACATCCTTGACAATCCTTTTATTGAAGAAAGATCCATCAAAACCTACCCCTCAACAGTTTTTCTATCAAAACATCCCAATTTGTCAAATAGAGCTTCTTTCTCAACCCACATTGTTGATTGAAGTATTAATCACTTTTTGTGTTTGGTATTTAAAGACTTCATCTACCTGAATATGACTTGTTATATCTTTGTTCAATTTTCGAGGATCTTATTCACATGGCTAGAGTGTGACATGATTGGGATACTATATACTAAAACCTAATTTTACTTTTGAAATTCACTCTTTTTTTAGTTCAACAATTGCCAGAGTTGGAAATAAAATCATCAATCTTTGAGATGATAATTGATGCCTTATCTATTGAACTATGCTCGGATTGACATTTTTGAAATTTACTTGAAAGACATCATATGCAAATGATAATGTTGTCGTAACTTATATACAATAAGATCCTTTCTAGTTTTGATGTTAAAGTATGTAAAAGAATTCGTACAAATAGTACAATAATCCAAAGACATAATAAGCCATTAATGTGAAATAAAGAGAAAAAAAACATTGTTCGGATCTAAACTTCAGAGACTTCCCACTCTTTTCATTCCTTTTTATTTAGAATTGACCTTCTTTTTTTTTTTTTTTTTTTTTGAAGAGTATTTAGACTTGACCTTAAACCATAAAAAGATGAGAAAAATCAATAGACACGTCGTTGTTAATTCTTTATCATATATTGAATATATATGTATGCATCATGTGGTGGGATTTTAGTTAGAGACTTGTGTTGAGGAAAGGAATCTTTCTAACTACTAACCCTATATATTTCATCACATATATTAATTAACTTAATTCAGCTGTCCTTTTTTACACTTTTTCAAAAAAATTTCTTTTAATATGGTGGGGTTGAAGCTTGCATATATTGAAACCCTTTTTTCAAAATTTAATTGAGAGCATATTCCAATTTGGTTCATACCATACCTAATTAATCTGCTATTAGTCATTTTCTCGCTTTCCCATAACTGTTTAAAGATTCTAAAAAACCAAACAACGGAATTTGATTAGTTAATTTGAAACATCTTTAAATGAAGTTCAATTTTGATCACTGAATAAAACAAAATCAAAACGGAAGTCACAATAATTCTAGTCGTGTGTCTTTACTCTCTTTTCTTTTGTAAAGTGTGGGAAGAAATTTTCATTTAACATAGTGTTTGCAAAGTATAATTTATCTTTGAAAATAAACTAAATATGTTACCTTTAAATTCAAAGAAAACTTCGTAATTTATGTTTCATTTTTTATAGCTTATTGTAATGATGCTTCAATTGGTCAAATTCTAATGATGTGTAGTATTTTTCTCATAGTTCAAATTTCTTTACTAATCTATTCGGATCTATGTCAAATAAAAAAGTAGCAGTTTAGATATATTAAACTTTGACAAATTGTGACTAATATATAATAGAATTGCGTTATATGTCAACATGACATGATCACTTTTGATAGGCCATGTCAACATAATCTAAAATTACGAAACATAACCTATATTCAGTCGTGTTAATTTAAACTAAAAAATGAACTTTTTTGAAATTCACGGACAAAAGCATTACTTTAAATGGTATGAAATATGAAAGTTGTGTATATTTTGAATGGTAACTTTGAAGTACTGTGGTCAAAAGACTAATTTGCTTACAACGTCATGAGACCAAGTCGGAAGTTGTAAAATACTCAAAAAAATGCAATGTTTGTGGCTAGTGTTCATCTGTCGGTTTGAGATCATTACGTTTCAGAACACCTTGTTAATTTTTGTTTCAGTTATTCAAATCTCTTCTAAGTAATGCAAATTAATTATCCCACAAGTAATCATGTCAAAGAATCTTTAATTTAGTCTTCAAATTATGGTCTAAGCATGCTTTTGATTTGCTAAACCCTATTTAATTTCAACACCAATTATTTCTGGCTTTGAATTCAGTTGCCAAATCTATGTTCAATTTCCTCCAAAGATACAATAATCATAGTAATAATAATAATAAATCAAATTGTTGGGAGAATTACAAATAATAGAGAAAAATGGAGTAAATATTAAGAAACAAACACGTAAACAATTAAGTTGAGGCGCAGGTATCTCGCTCTCTTTAAGGAGATTCAAGTCATCTGCGGTATATATTTATTTATCAACCATCGGTGCAATAGTTCTTCTCTAGCATGTCCCCTCCATAATACAACAACCCAACTAAAATGTTGTATAGCTCAAACCACTATGCACTATGAGGTTGAGCTCAAAGCTCCACAACAAAGAACATTCTTCTTTTAGCCAATTGCTCTTAAAGGAGCAAAGTAGAGAAATATGAGATAGTAGAAAGAAGAGAAGATTGTAAAATGTTGTGTGTTGAAAGTGTTTGTGAGAGTGGTATTTATAATATTTTTTAGATCTAGAAAATAAATACATAATTAAATTTGTTAAACTCTTAACATCTCACAAATACGTTTTTCTCTTTAAAAGAATAAAAAACTGTAATAGCTATTAACTCAAAAGAAACTCATATTTAAAAAACTATTAAATATTAAAATGTTACAACATTCCCCCACTCATTTTAATATTTAAAATAATCAAAATCAATTCACCAAAAGAAAGATAATTATGCATCATAAAAGTGTGACTCTGCATTGAACCTTTACTAGTGAAATAATAATCTCTACTCCAACGTTAATAGTGGTCTCTGACTTGAACTCTAACACTTAAGGGGAAATAGATAACTATTATCCACATATAATTATCCAGGTGTTGACATGAGCTTTATTAGTTAGCACATTATGGCCTTGTGCTTATCCCATAATTTCATGAGTGTATTTAAGAATAAGCCCCATATCCTCATAGAGAACGGCCCCACTCTCACACTCATATAGGTAAAATCTGTCAAGGATTGCTTCTATAACAATGACACCCCACTCATAAGAGCTACATATTTTATTAAGAGTTTATTGAAAAACTTAACCCTCCACTACGTTATAGGATAAATGCACTCATATCATAGGGATGAGTCAATATATAAAGATAGTGCATATTTACGGCCACCTTATAATTTGTTTTTCCCTTTGAACCTAGTTCTCAGAATCTCTAATTATTAGGTGGGTATCCTTATATATGGCTGATGACAATTATAAGGGCTTCAACCTCATCCCCCTCGATGTATTCTAGACCCTTTCTCTATTCAAAACCTTTGTTAATGGATCTGCAAGATTATCACAGGATTTAATGTAATTCACATTAATAATCTCATTACTCAAATAAGATCTCACAGTATTGTGTTTTCTTCTTATAGGTCTGTATTTACCATTATAAAAACGATTTTTTACTCTACCAATTGTGGCAGTGCTATCACAATTTATCAAAATAGGAGGTATTGGTTTCTCCGATATTGGAATTTTATATAATAAGTCTCTTAGCCAACTTGCTTCCTCACTAGCTGAAGCTAAAGCAATAAGCTCTACTTCCATTGTAGAGTTGACAATAATTGTTTGTCTTTTAGATTTCCAACAAATAGCATTACCTCCCAAGGTAAAAATATACCCTGTAGTAAATATAGAATCACCTGACAATGTATTCCAGTCAGCATTAGAACATCTTTCAATAACAACAGAATATTTTTTATAAAGTAAGCTATGGTCTTTTGTTCCCAATAAATATTTCATAACACGATCTATGGCATACCAATGTTCTTTACCTGGCTTACTCGTAAACTTGCTAAGAACTCCTATTGCATATGTAATGTTAGGTCTAGTACAATTAGTTGCATACCGTAGGCTACCAATCACTCAGCATACTCCTTTTGATTAATTACTTCACTTTCATTTTCAATGGGAAACAAGTGAACACTTGAATCAAATGGAGTAGACACATGTTTACAATCAAAATAATTGTATTTTCTGAGTATTTTCCCAATATAATGTGATTGGTCAAGGAAAACCCATATGGAGTTTTTGTTATTTTCATACCCAGAATAAAATTAGCCTTATCAAGATCTTTCATGTCAAAATGGCTTCTCAATAATTTTTTTGTTTCATTTATAACAAAAATATTTGAGCCAAAGATCAATAAATCATTAACATATAGGAATAATAACATGTGAATCTTCCCATGATTTATAATAGATGCATTTATCATATTCATTTGGTTTATAACCATTATTCAGCATGCAAGAATCAAATTTCTCATGCCATTGTTTTGGAACTTGTTTTAAGCCATATAGGGATTTAGTAAGCTTACACACTTTGTTCTCTTTCCCATGCTCTATAAAACCTTCAGGTTGGTCCATATAAATTTCTTCTTCTAAATCACTATTTAGAAAAGTTGTTTTTACATCCATTTGATGAATATTCATATCAAAGATTGCAGCAATTGCAATTAGCAATCTAATAGATGTGATTCTCGTAACCGGAGAAAATGTATCAAAGAAATCTAAGTCTTCCTTTTGTTTAAAATCTTTGGCGACAAGTCTAGCTTTATACTTGTCTATACTTCCATCTGGTTTAGTTTTTTTCTCAAGACCCATTTATACCCTATAGTTTTACAACCTGGTGGCAAATAAACTAATTTCCAAATTTTATTAGAAATTAGTGATTCAATTTCATCATCGACAGCCTCTTTTTAGAAAATTGTATCTGGAGATGATAAAGCTTCTTGCAAAGATATTGGTGTTTCTTGAATATTATAAATATAAAAATCATGATCAAAATCTTTCATAGATCTAGCTCTTTTACTTCTCCTTAATTCAACTTGAGAGTTATTTTCATTATTATCACTAGGAGTAGAAGAACCAAACTTAGAGAACGTCTATTCACAACTTTGACCCCCACTATCTCTTGACTTAAAAGGAAATTTGTCTTCATGAAAAATTGCATCACTTGATTTAAAAATCACATTATGTTCAATGTCAAGAAATCTATAGGTTGTACTATGAATTACATATCCAAGAAAAACACAAGTGGTAGCGTTAGACACTAATTTAGGTCTTTTTGGATCTGTTAGTCTCACAAAAACTAAACATCCCCAAACTCTTAAATATCCTAAATATGGCTTAATTTTTGTCTTTTTATGTGGCACTCTATTTAACACATGACAAGCAGTCAAAATTGCTTCACCCCAAAGATTAAAAGATGCACCTGATTCTAATAGCATAGCACTAGTCAAACTAATTAAGGTGCTATTTTTCCTCTCAGCCACTCCATTAGAAGCAGGTGAATATGGTGGAGTAGTCTCATAAATTATGCCCAATGATTCAAAATATGAATTGAATTCAAATTATTCATACTATCAACCTCTATCACTTCTAATTCTTTTAATTTTTCTACCGAATTGATTCACAACTTCGAGGAGAAATTTTTTAAAATTCTCAAAAGCATCACTTTTATTTTTCAATAAATAAACATGAGTATATTTTGAAAAATCATCAATAAAAGTGATAAAATATCTATTTCCTCCTCTAGTTAAAATTGTTTCAAGTTCACACAAGTCTATATGAATTAACTCTAGTAATTCGGTATTTCTCTCAATACTTTTATGAGGTCCTTTTGTAATTTTAGCTTTACTGCATATTTCACATTTCTCAAAATCTTTTTTTAAACTAGGAATTAATCCAAGACTACTCATCACCCCCACATATTTACTATTTATATGACACAAATGAGCATGCCAAAAATTTAAAGAAGATAGCATATAAACCGAACTAGTAGATGCTTTATTAATATTCTCAATGTTCAATTTGAACATTCCATCACAAGCATAACTTTTTCCAACAGAAATTCCATTTTTCATTATCACATATTGATCAGATTTCATAGTTTGTTTAAAGCCAGCCTTATTAAGAAGATAACTCGACATTAAATTCTTCCTCATGGAGGGTGTATAAAGAGCACATCTTTCAAAATTAGAACCCTTCCAGAGGTGAATTTTAATTCAACCTCACCAGTTTCCAGAATTTGGGTAGTATGGGAATCACCAAGCATTATTGTTTTAGGCTCCTTAAAAGGAGTATAAACTTTGAACCAATCTTTGTCATAACAAACATGTCTATTGGCTCCAAAATCAGCCCACCATCCTTCAACACTTTGAACCATATACATATCAGTTATCATAGCCACAAATGGTTCTTCAATAACATTAGCTTGAGGTACAGGTTCATGTTTTCAAAATTTACAAAATCGAGCAATATGCCCACTTTTGCCACAAACAAAGCAAACTGCTATTGAGTACTGTTGAGGATGTACTTGATTCTTATTCACTTGACTTAGATTTTTCTTGTTAGAAAAGTGAGGTTTATTATTCTTTTTCATATAACTCTTCTTTGGCTTTAAATGACTATTTTTGAGAATCTGATCATTAGGAAAATTATTATTAGAAGAGATTAGATTTACCTTAGTAAAATTTTTATTGCCTTCTTGAATCAATGCATCTTGCCCTCTTGCCTCTTTCTCCACACGAATGCGAGTAATTAGCACTTCTAGAGAAATTTCTTTTTGCTTATGACACATATTTTTCTTTGGGTTTCTTTCTGTGAGGACATAGGTCACTTTGAGAAGATTAAGGTAGAACAACATTTTTCCCTTCCATCTCTTAAAGTGTGCTCCCTTAAATCGAAAAGGCTTGTTGAGATCTCCAACATTTTCATTAGACTTCTCAATTGTAGACTCCATGATAAATCTCCTTAAAATTGTTGGGGGAATTACAAATAATAGAGGCAAAATGAGTAAATATTGAGAAACAAACACGTAAACAATCAGGTTGAGGCGCGGTTATCTCGCTCTCTTTAAGGAGATTCAAGCCCTCTGCGGTGTATATTTATTTATCAACCACCGGTGCAACAGTTCTTCTCTGGCTTGTCCCCTCCATGATACAACAACCCAACTGAAACGTTATGTAGCTCAAACCACTTTGCACTATGAGGTTGAGCTCAAAGCTCTACAACAAAGAACACCCTTATTTTGGCCAATTTCTCTTAAAAGAGCAAAGTAGAGAAATATGAGATAGTAGAAAGAAAAGAATATTGGAAAATGTTGTGTGTTGAAAGTGTTTGTGAGAGTGGTATTTATAGTATTTTTTAGATCTAGAAAATAAATACATAATTAAATTTGTTAAACTCTTAACATCTCACAAATACGTTTTTCTTTTTAAAAGAATAAAAAACTCAAATAGCTATTAACTCAAAACAAACTCATATTTAAAAAAACTATTAAATATTAAAATTTTACAACACAAATAACTTAAGATAGGATAATTTTACTTAGAGACGTTTCCATTTCATAGTATAAGGGGTGAGGATGAGAATTTTTCTTTTTGTCTCTATTTTAATTCTGAAGATAGGGATAGAGAATACATTAATTCAATCCATCCTCATCCACAATCCCTTAATCTCATTAGTTTATATATTTTAATACATATTCTCATGAATGAATTCTTTTTCTAGAATAAATGTGAAAAATATTCCATTTGCATGACATTAGCGGGAAAAAGATTATATGCAAGAGAACAATTTTCAATTTTCATCCATTTTTAACATGATGTTTTTTCCAACCCAATTAACACTCCTACACACTCATGAGCCACAATGGTTTTTCTTTCTCAAACACATCATTCTCATTTCATACTAAATTTTTTTGTCATAATCTGTTTGGTTTTTGTTATTTTCTCTTTCCAACTTTTTTGTACTTCAAAAAATACTTTGGACTTCTTGGTCATACAATAGGGGATTTTTCCTTTCTCCATTTACCTTCAAAAGCACGCCCAAGAGAGGTTCCACCGAAAGGCCGCCAAAATAAAATAATAAAAAAAAAAAACTATATATAAAAACGACAAAGTTTAAATGGGGTAGCTATAAAACACAACTAAACAGCAAAAAGTTGGTTCATTTCACTTGCTTTTCCCAAGTTAAAAGGGATATTCCTCTCCAAAAATTGTCAAAATTAAATGGGAACGTAATTTTTTCTTTTTATTAAAAAAAAAAATTATTTGCTTGAAAGAAAGAGTCAAATAAAGCATTATATATATGAATGGAATGTTTAAGCAATAAGGGTATTGATATTTGTTGGTGTATATGTGGATGGAGATGGAGATGGATGGTTAATTAGACTTTTCCCCTACACGTTTTTAAGACCAAGCCACTGTTTTTTTTTTTTTTTTTGTGTGTGTGTGTGTTTTGTTTCAAAGTGGGAGATAATTTGAATACAATGAAAGAAGTGTCACTTCATGCGAGCTTCCTCTTATGTCTTAATAAAAGACCAATCCACCTTATAAAATACATTTATTTATTTATGGTTCCTTTTTTACCCCACGGCTGCAACTCCACTTGGCATTTGCTGGTCCATTCTGTTGACTCTTTACGACCAAATAATCTTAGTGTAAAATGTAGGAACTCTTTTTTCCTTCTTTTTTGAAATATCAACTTCAAGCTTCTTAAAGTTGACCTTTTCTTCCCTCATATATTAACCTTCTATGGCTCTATCCATGTCAAAGCTTTTCCCTTTTTTCATCCAGTCAAATAATTGGACTTCCTTCGTCACTGTTATCATGTCAAACATGCCAGATATGAATCTAATTTTGTACTCTACCTCAAACGGCTGTATATATAGAGTGCTAACCAGTATAAGAAATTAATTTGTCACATCCTTATTAGAAAAATTATCATCATGATGTAGTAATGAACTAATAATTATAATCATATGTTTGTGTGCGTTCATATCTGTCAACCTTTTTTTCTTAATGGAAAAAAGCAGAACCAATCAAGCTTTGATAGATCATTAATTTAATTATTTGTATTTTAGTGCCAATCAATGTAAGACTTTATTCACATCCTTAAGGACAAGGATATGTTGCTCGTATATATTCATAAATCGAAAGGAAGAAAAAGAAAAAGAGAAAAAAAACTGTTTTTTAAGCATAAATTAGAATCCCTTTTTCCTATATTAATGTTGTCCGGCCTGCATGAACTTGAAAGCCGTCAAACACAGACCAGTGATAGGATTTGACCCTTTAATTTAGTGAGGGAAAAAGAATACAAATAAAGTTCGAGATACTGGTATTTTGTTTTAATGAACTGCCAAAAACTGTCATTGAAAATTTGGATGGGGCATTTGGCTCATCAATGGAAACGAGGCTACAAGAGAGGTAGTGGACAGAAAAGCTCTTTTGACTGATGCATAAGACAAACAAGGATTATAGTAGAACACAACACAACACAAAACATTAAACAACAGGGTACGAATTAATCCAGCTGTCGATCTGAGGAAGAAGATGACAAGGTTTGAGGGTTTGGATTTTGCTGTCATATAAACGAAACGAGACTGATCATATATTACAAGAGAAAGAAAGAGTAAAAATTAATAGTTGGTGAATCCAAAGACATAGTCGATGGGCCCTTTGTGGGCTTTCCCCTCCCTCTATATATCAGCTTCTTCTAATATTCATTCAGTCCAAACACTAGAATTTGGCCGTACCTTCGACGTATTTTCCTACTCACTAAATCATTTGTTTTTTATTTTCTTTTAAGAATTAAAAACAATTCGTTAAATTACAAATCAGTTCTCAACTTTTGCATTTGTGTTTATTTAGTACTAAAAATTTTAACTTTCATCGTGGGTCATTATTCCATCTAATTTACATTTCAAAATTATGATCATAATAGGTATATGGACCTTCAATTTTTTGAAGTACTAAATGGTTGAGCTACGAAAGTTTCTTGCTTGTTTGTGTATATATGTGTGCTACTAAATTCTTTTAAATTCATCCAAAATCAACTCACTATAATTCTTAAATAATGTGGTCGATATAGCATATAAATTATATAAATCAAATAGCTAGAGATAGCATAATGTTGAAAGTTTAAGAAGTATAGAATTAGAATTCACTTTAAAATATGGAGATTGGAGTAGACACTCCTTCTAATAGTGTTGTAAGATCTTTTTATTTATTAAAAAAATTAGAGAGCGAGAGTTTACGCGTTTGCTATTCTTCTGAGAAGCTATAAAAAGGACTCGATGAGTCGTGTGTTTTGGCAAGAACCCCCACAACTCTCTCTTTCTCTCTCTTTCTTTTGTATTAAGTGTTACTTCTCTCTCTCTCTCTTTTTTCTTTCTGTCTCTCTCTATCTAACACGAAGACGAACACGATTTGTTTGGGAAACGCAGAGGAAAGTATGTGTCGTGTAAGTTGTTCGAACCCCAGCAAATTATGCGATGACGACTCTGAAGTTCCTTACCTTAACTCAATTAATGACTCTCTGAAGGTGAAGCCTAAGCCTACCAATATGCATCTTACAAACCCCTTGATCCCTCAAGCCCCGACATCCCAACAAAACCACAAACTAACAAAACAAACTAATACCAGTACCACCCATTTCTCCTTAGCCCTTCAAGAGGCCTTTTCCATTTCCCAAATCGCCTTCCCCATCATCCTCACCAGCCTCCTCCTCTACTCCCGCTCCCTCATCTCCATGCTCTTCCTCGGCCGCCTAGGCGACCTTCCCCTCGCCGGCGGCTCCCTCGCCATCGGCTTCGCCAACATCACCGGCTACTCCATTCTCTCTGGCCTCGCCATCGGCATGGAACCCATCTGCGGCCAGGCCTTCGGCGCCAAAAAATTCACCCTCCTCGGCCTCGCCCTTCAGAGGACCATTCTTCTCCTCTCCTTAACTTCAATCCCCATTTCAATTCTCTGGCTCAACGTCAAGACCATCCTTTTAATCTGCAAACAGGACGAATCCATTGCCCACCAAGCTCAACTCTTCCTTCTCTACTCTCTTCCCGACCTCTTCGCCCAATCGCTCATCCACCCTCTTCGAATTTACCTCCGAACCCAATCCATAACGCTCCCTCTCACTTGCTGCGCCACTTTTTCCATCTTTCTCCACATACCCATCAATTATTTGCTTGTCAACTATTTTAACTTGGGCATTCGAGGAGTTGCCATAGCAGGGGTTTGGACCAATTTCAACCTGGTGGCTTCTTTGATTCTCTACATAGTCATATTCCGCGTCCACAAGGAAACATGGGCAGGATTCTCTCTCGAATGCTTCAAAGAATGGGGGACGCTTCTCAATTTGGCAATTCCAAGCTGCGTATCGGTCTGCCTCGAGTGGTGGTGGTATGAAATTATGATCCTACTCTGTGGGCTGCTGCTAAACCCCAAAGCCACGGTGGCTTCCATGGGCATTTTGATTCAAACCACGGCATTGATTTACATATTCCCATCCTCCTTGAGCTACAGCGTGTCCACGAGGGTGGGGAACGAATTGGGGGCAGAGCAGCCAAAGAAGGCGAAATTAGCAGCCATTGTTGGGCTGTCTTGCAGCTTCGGATTGGGTATTTCGGCTCTGTTTTTCGCAGTGTCGATAAGGAAGATTTGGGCCAGTATGTTCACAGAGGATAAAGAGATTATAGCATTAACGACGATGGTGCTGCCCATAATTGGGCTGTGCGAGCTCGGGAACTGCCCGCAGACGACGGGCTGCGGCGTATTGAGAGGGACGGCGAGGCCGAAAATAGGGGCGAATATAAATTTGGGGTGCTTTTATTTGGTGGGGATGCCGGTGGCGGTGGGTCTGTCGTTTTACGGCGGGTTTGATTTCAGGGGGCTGTGGCTGGGGCTGCTGGCGGCGCAGGGATGCTGTGCGGCGGCGATGTTGGTGGTTTTGGGATTCACGGATTGGGAATTTGAAGCGATTAGAGCTAGGAAGCTAACTGGTGGCGGTGATGAAGTGGTGGAAGCTGAGTCACTTGTACCTAAAAACAAGGAAGATTGCTGCTAATTTCAGATTCTGATCGGAATTAAAATTTGTGACATAGATGATGAAGCTGATGACATAATCTGTTTAATCTGATTTTTTTTTTTTTAAGAAAAAGAATATTAAATTTTTTGGGTGTGTACAAAAGGCAGAAGGAGAGAGAGAGAGAGAGGTTTTTATATACTGTAGGATTTTGATCATGTGGGATAAGGGCTGCTATGTTACAATCAACTACAAGCAGCAAAAAATCAAACCATCCACCAAAACACTAAAGCTGCCCATCAAAAACTCATTTCTCTATATTGTACTTTTTACTTTTATTATCATTTACAACATTTCTAATACAAAATGATCGAACTTGAGATTAGTCTAGTGATCTTATACTATTGTCTCTTTCTCTATTTTAGTTCAACAACATGTAGAGTGAATATACAAACTGCTAACCTTTTACTCGAAAATATGTCTTAACCAATTGAGTTATGCTTAAGTTGGCGTCTCCTTTTATATCTCTCTCTCACATTATATTTTTTCTATCAAATACTTCTAGATACAATTTTAAAAAATTCAAGGTCTTAACTTGCAATTTAACAACATAAATGAATTAGTTTAGGAATAGCTTTAATTTTTAGTTTTTTTTTCAGATTCGAGTAGTTGATGTTTTTCTTTAAATCAACTAATATTTTCATAAGAGTGAAAACTTTAACTTTTAAATTTGAATTCAAGTGATCGAATGAGTACAAACAAAGTAAGAAATACACACTAACAATCTCATGAATTTGGTTTATTGAGCTGTAAGAGGGAAATTAAAATAATGGGTTTGGGATTGAAGAATATGGATTCAACAAGGTTTAGGATCTTCTAAGTAAACCATGTATCTGCTCCTCCACATATAATATGATCAAATTAATAAATGTATGGGAATATAATAATTAAAAATACAAGAATCTCGGCCAGCTACTTTGGCTGATTCTATAAGATATAAATATTCAGATCATATCATATATATAGTCATATTTATATATAATCTTTTGTTCACAATTCGCCTCATAAATCCTATGTCACTCTATTGCGACCTCTCTGAGGATTTATTTTCCTTTTGTCCTTTGAAGTTTATTTAATGCAAGTTATAGTTTTGTGCTTTGAAAACCACATGGGCATTCAATAACTTCAAGGAATGAAAATTCATACCATTTCCCATTGTTAAATAATACATAAATTAAAAATATAAATGTACATCATGTGATTATTGACCGTGATTGTTATAAATATGTGCTCTCTTTAATTCAAAGCGTATAATGTTGATAAATACTATTTTAAGATCCTTCTCAGTTTTTATTATATATATAAATTCAATTGTAATGTACATTAATAAATATGCAATAATATCTATTTATTTTTTTAATAAGTTCGTAAGAATATAATATTCTTATGTGAACAACGTGAACATAGCTCAGTAATAACTGACATGTACTCATTTTATGTGGTGGATGTTCAAATTTCCATACTTCACATTCATTGTACTAAAAAATATATATTCTTACGTAATTTATTTATATATCTATTCAATAATTTTAAAAAAAAAGTTTATACCTACACTTAATAAAAATTAGTTGGATACTACGTGCGTTGCACGTGTTTCATAATGTTAGAAATACAATGTATATATAAAAGTTGGACGTAGGGTCTTATATAGAAAAGTGAAGATTTACACTTGAGTATCATTTTTATTTTGATTAGCATTATTTGATTACCCACGTAGTTTCAAACTTTAATTTGAACCAAAATATTATTTTTTTTATTTTGATTTGAATCATTTATTACCCATTTAATTTCAAATTTTAATAATCAATAAAATCTTTTTGCAATGAACTTTTCAAATTTAAGGAAATCATTAATTAGATATTGGTTCTCAATTTTAAAACTTTTTGAATCTATGAAAAAATTTCTGAGAAAATTTATTCGTTAATTTATTTTTACAAAAGTTCACTAAATTGAAAAGATTTATCAATAAATTTATTTTTGTTTACAAAAGTTTAATTTCAAACTTTAATTTAAATCAAAATATTATTTTTATTTTTGTTTACATCATTTGACTACTCACTTGGTTTTAAACTTTAATTTAAACCAAAATATTATTTGTTTTTCTTTAAAAAAATCGAATTAATTATCTAGTAATTGAAAATATCTTTTTTGCAATGATCTTTTCGAATTCAAAGGAATCATTAATCATTAATTAGATACATGGTTCTCAGTTTTAGAACTCTTTGAATCTATGATAGAAGTTTCGAGAGATCTATTGATCAATTTATTTTTGTTTAAAAACGTTCACTAAATCCAGAATATCTATTAATAAATTCATTTAAACAAAAATATTTTTTTATTTCAAACTTTAATAATAATAAATTAAGATGTATTGAGTTTATTTTTTTATCATAAAATTGCAAGATAGAGAATTTAATCTCCCATCAAATAAAAAAACTATTAGGATCTGAATATTAATTGTTACCATAGTATTGGAAATTACAATGACATTATATTTTTAATAATTATTACTAATTATATTTAAATATAATACAATTACATAAATAGGAAAAAATGCAAAAATGTAGCCAATCCCTCCTAAATCCTAACCTAGTAAACTCCAATTTATCCAGAAAAAAAAAAAAGAAAAGGAAACAAAAATAAATAAAAAATAAATAAGTAAATAATACAATTACATCACATTGTCTGTCGTTTTCTCCTCCTCCTACCTTAATGAGCCAGAGTTGCAATCGTTTTCTTCTCCACCCTCTTCAATATATCAAGATCAATAGATGAATTGGCGTATTTGCAACTTTGAAAAGAGAAAAAAAAACTATAAAAAGCAATAAATTACATTAAATCACTCTTCATAACATTTTCCAAAAAAAAAAAACTACGAAAGCACGTAAGCCATAAATTACATTAAATCATTCTCCTTATCTACCATTTTCAAAAAAAAAAAAAAACAAAAACACTTAAAAAAAAGTAAATTACAATCACTCTCTCTCTTTATCTGTCAACATTAACAATTAGAGGACAATTGGAGGGATAGCCCATTGACCATAACGAAGTCTCTTCAATAATAAATTGTTTGAACCTTGAGAATTGAAAAATTGGATACGAATGTTCTGGTTTATTGAAAAGAAATATTAGGCTTATATAGCCATAGCCATCCAATGAAAATGGAGGAAATTAAAATTTCTCTCCTACATAGTTTTTGGAATCACTTATAAAAGAATTCAGTTGTGGGATGTACTATATATAGACTAATGATGTATGACATTTAATTTATGTATATTAATCACAATATATCATAATCTAATATTTTGTTAATATACTTATTCAAAAAAAATATATCTTTATTTTTTTTAAAAAAAATATTTCAATATTATTTTAATTTCATATTCTCGAAAAACAACTATTTAAAATTTTTTTTTTTAAGTTTTTGTTCTTAACATTTTAAATATGCATTAAAAAAATCTTTAAATATTAGTTTATTTTTTAAAAAATCTTTCATAATAATTTTATATTCTCGAAAACACATAGGTTCAAAAATATTATTTTAATTTTGTTATTAACCTTTTAAATATTTATTAAATTTTTAAAAAAATATTTTTAAATATACATAAAATATTGTTTAATATATAATAAATAAATAAGTATTGTTTTATCATTATATTATTCAAATATATTTAATTTATCATTTTATTATCAAAATTATTCAAATATGAATTAGTTAGTTGGATATAAGTATTATTTTATCATTTTATTATTTAAATATGTTTAATATTTATTTAATATTAGATTTTTATCATTTTATTATTCAAATATGTGTAATTTATCAAAACTTAAATATGTTGAATTTATCATTTTATTATTCAAATTATTCAAATATGCATTAGTTAGTTAGAAGATTGGATATTGTAGAGATTTTAGAATATTTATTCAAATTAGAGATGACATACGTAGATATTTTAGAACATTTATTCAAATTGAGGACAGAAAGGAAAATCTTTAAATTAAGAAAGGCAAAATGAAAAGTCTCTAAATTAAGAAAGAGTAAAAGGAAAAATCAAAAGTTTCTTCTCTCAAACGTCATTTAGATAGTATAGATGCGAATGTAATTTCGATCCTATCTTTTTGTTTTCTTTGAATATATGTATGTGTTTGACCAATTTTGTCCACACCTAGCTAGCTGAAATTTTGTCTGTTCTTATATTATAAACATTTCCAATGTTTTATTTTGTTTACCATAGTTTTGTTTTTATCCTACGTTTGTCTGTTGGATTTATGTAGCTTCTCCAGTGGCAGATGAGTTTTTGATAACATTGTCTTCATCCAAGTTTCTTGTTCTAAGCAGCCTTGGTAAAAGCGTGGAGAATTCTTAGAAATAGAAAAATATGGCAACCAATATTTTTGTTTTTCTTTAAAAAAAATATGTTTAAATTTATTGAAAGTGAATGAAACTTCTAATTTTTACTTGAGGCTTAAATTTCATTATTTTCATTTGCCAAAAACATGTAAATTAGGGAAGAGAAATTGAAGGTTGGTTTGTTAACGTTCCACTTTTTGTGTCTTGTTTTTTATTTCTCTTTTTTTTTGTTAATTGAAAAAATATATATAATTGTATTTACCAATCCTTTCTTGTCTTTTGTTTTTGTCTTATTGAAAAAGAAAATAAAAATGTATTTGGCAATCCTTTCTTGTTCCGTAATTTTAAATTATAAAATGTAAAAGTTGTAGATAAAAATTAATTTTTATAATTAAACATTAGAATTTTCATGTTATATTTATTTTCAAATATTTATTATGCATTTTATCTACTAAGCGAGTTAAATCTCGTCCACTCATAGTTAAAAATATATATATATAACAGTTAAATTCTTAATTTAAAAATAGGAAAATAAACTCGTTTATATCTAGGAATTTAGTTGAGTGATTTAGAAGATATATATTAATTTCACTCCTTATTTTATTTTAAGGTTCAATCTGATTAAATTAAAATTTTAAAACCAAATTTGATGCCTATAAAGGGCAAAAAAAATAAATATCCACCCCTTATTTATATGGTAATATTCTAAAAAATAACTTTAATTGTTTTTTTTTTGTAGTAAGTGTAATTCTTTTTTGGTTAAAATATTATTTTGGTCATTATACTTTGAGTTTCATTCTATTTTAGTCTATGTACTTTCAAATGTCTAATTTTAGTCCATATACTTTCAATAAAGCTTAAA
Organism: Trichosanthes truncata; assembly: GCA_033996785.1. Lineage (NCBI taxonomy): Eukaryota > Viridiplantae > Streptophyta > Magnoliopsida > Cucurbitales > Cucurbitaceae > Trichosanthes > Trichosanthes truncata. Next base: position 89,964,260 of record JAWPNB010000003.1, read on the forward strand.
ATTGGTCTCTACCGTTAGTTTGAAGTTAATTTTTCTTTTTGAAATTGGTTAAATAATAATAATAATTTTCATGCAAAAAAAGACACAATGTGAACAAATTTTCAAAATTTATAGAAGAAATGCTAATAAAGACTAAATTTCTTTTAGAAAAATTAAAAATAAACTAACCATAGGAACCAATTTAAGTTTTATTGAAAGTAGAGGGACTAAAATGGAATGAAATTCAAAGTACAGAGACCAATATGGCATTCTAACTTTCCTTTTTAGTAGCCAAAAGTGAGCATAACTTAGCGTTAATTGACATATATCATCAATCAAGAAGTCAGAAGTTCGAATCTCTCACCCCCAAATGTTGTCTTATTCACAAAAAAAAAAAAAAAAAAAAACCTTCTTTTTTAGTATTACACTATAAATAATGGTTAGATAATTCAAATCTACACCAGTAAGGCAGGTACTTTAAGCTATGTTGGAAACTTGGAATCAATGTATATTTGGGTAATTTACTACGATGTCGGGCGGCACATAGATTTATATATGGGAAAAAAGTAGGTAACCAACAAACTTAGCTTGGTCATTACAAAGGTAGTTAATTTGAAGTTTGAACAACTGTGTAATGATATGAGGTTTCATTACCGACATGCATGAATTTTGATAAATCGCACAACATCATATGAATTATTCAATTCAAAAGCTTGGAATTGAAATAATTAATGACGTGATTACAGAGTATTTGTTTTTATATTTAAGACTTTCTAGAAACAACTACCCTGTCAATTTTGGTAGTTAGTTTGATTTTTTGGTCAGAAGCTTCAAATTAACGTATTAAATGGATCAAAACGACTTAGTCTTACCTCTTTGATCTTTTCTTGTTTTTTTCTTTCTATTCAGTGCCTTCTTTTCCTTTTTCATGAGTAATTATATTCATTTTGAAGCGCCAGCTAAACTTTACTTGGTCAAATTAATTATTCCCAACTCATTAATATTTTTTTCTCTTTAGACTTAAACTATCTTTTTCCATCTACGTAAATCGCAATCTGGAAACTTACGATTTGGTTGACCCTTTATTTTGCGTTTCTAATTTTTATTTTTAAAAATAAGCCCAATTCTTATTTATTCTCTTCATATTTTACTATAAGAATGAGAGATTCGAAAATATATAGACAGAAAATAATAATTTTCAATATTTAGCCTTTTTTTTTATATAGTTCAACAAAACATAACAACTTGTGGATGGATGGAAATTCGATGACTTTGTGCTTGAATATATAATGTCTTAACTAGTTGAGTTGAAGTTGACATTTTTCAGTATTTAGCTTTGATTTTCAAACTTCCAAATAAATTTAGGAATTAAATCATATTTGAGAAAATTAAGTATCCATTAAAATAGGAATTTTGGAACAATAATCAAGTTTCAACAAATATGTAAAAACCGTGATTTGGCTAGAAAAAAAATTAAAATATATACATATATATATAATTTTATATAATTTTATTTTTTTATTTATTTTTTGAGTTCGACAATATATGTGTGAAAGTTTGAACTTCTAACATCTCAGTTAAGAGTATATATATACTTTAATCAGTTGAGCTATCCTCAGATCGGCTAAAATCTCACATATTAAGACAAGTGTCTCTCGGCCATTCGAGCTTAACTCATGGGGTATGACACTAACTACCATCTCAAAGGTTGATGGTTTGATTCCACCTCCACAATTATTGAAAAAAAAAAAGTGCCTCTATCACTAATTTTATTTCTCAATCTTAACCCTAATCTTAACCAAATTGACAGGACTTGCCCCAGTCCTTGTGGATATTTTTATCATCTAGAGTAGAATAAAACAAGTCACCCAATCAAAATTCTTAAACATCTCACATCTTTGCCATGCATATATTATAACATACCTAAAAGTTACTCTATATATACTCCTTTTTAAAAAAATTGCACACTTTTTGTGAGCACTTAGCTTTACTCAAGACTTAAGAGTTTAGTTTTAAAATTTAGAAAAAGAAAAGAGCTAGCAGAGGCATGATAAAAGTGGAATCATTCACTAGTACCCAAAGGGAACAAATGAAAATGCAAATGAATATGTGCTAAGTTTTAGTCCCAAAAGGTTAATTAAATATTAGTGCTACTTAGCATATATATCATCTTGTGCTAGAAGCTTCCAATTTTGTCAACTCATGTACACTCTTTGAAGAGCCAGCAGCAAGACTCTCCCTACATACATACATACATACATACATATATCTATATATATATATATATATATATATATATATATATATATATATATATATATATATATATAATAAAAGAATTTTTCTTTAGAATTTTTCTTTTCCTTGATCAAATTATTTGTGTATATATATTGCCATTCCTTTTTCTTGTATTTGACAGGGTATCCATTGGATTCTACATTTAGAGAATCAATTTCATTCCAATCCTTGTACCAAAAGTTTCAAGCCAATATACCTAATAAGTTTTCTTCATTAAATTCCTAGTCATCCATTTTCACTGAAAATTGTCCAAAAGCTTAAGCTTATTGATTAACATAAATTTAATCCTTTTTATTATATATTATTATCATTCCCATGCACATGTATATATGTATTAACATCAACTTTAGATTTGACTTTGTTTAGTTTATTTGTAAAATATTTAATGAATGAAAAATATTATGAGGATTTAAGTCAATTCAATTATTTAATTCATATCTGGTTGATTGGAACTCCAATGGAAAGTTCTAGCTAGCAACTATGTTAATGATTTTTTTCCTCTTAAGTTTAAATCACATTTAATCATATTTTAAATATTTAGGTTCTCATACTTTATGTTGTCTTTTGGGGGCTAACTCTAATCTATAACTTTTTCAATTGATTTTTTTGTCCAGTCATGAGGAATATTCATGTATTAGTAGTGGAGGCTATTTCAACAACATATAGAATAATTTGGAAGGTGTTAATCATTTTTATTATGATTTTGACATAATTAAAAAGAAAGGAAACGAAAATTTTTAGGCCATGGAGTCATTTTGAACAAGTTTTTAGGTAGTATAGCTAAAGAAGGGTCCACCATGTTCTTCTTCTTCCTTTTTTGTTTTTTTTTTTTTCTCATTTTTCCCTCTCTCCTCTCTTATTATTAATCCTCATGGAAGAAGAAAAAAATCGGGGCAGAAAAAGATTAAGCAACCCATCAATAAAATAAGGTGTCAAATTTATTTAACTCAATTGTTATTCGAGAAAGACACTCTTAAATCTTTCATCATCTATTGAAGAAACAATTTAAAGTTGACTTATGTCACATCAATATCACATCATTAAATCTTAAACGTTACGATCCATCGGATTGATACTTTGAAATAAAAGGTTTTTAAAATTCTTTACAACTAATTAATTAGCTAGATTGAACATGAATCCAAACATTTCATTTAAAAAAGGAAAAAGAAAAGAAAAAAAGAACATGAGGTGACACTAAACACATTCAAGGGCTCACATTAAGCTCTAAAATATTCGTTTCTCCCTCTTTGATTCCAACGGCTCAAGAATGGGAAAAAAATTAAGTCGAATTTTAGTAAATACTATTTTCGGGGATGGGAAACAACAATTGATTCCTACTTTACTGCTAATCTTATTCTGAAAAAATAATTATTTAATTAATTTATTACTTTATGAAGAAAGTTCAGATGTGATTGCAAAATGTATGTGTTGTATTTATCTATAATTAATTATAAACTTTCGATGAATGGGGTCACATTACTATAAAGCTAGTGGGATTCGATCATTTGAAGCTTATCCTTAAATTTCATTTTGTGGGAGAGAAATTTGAAATAATTAATATATCATTTAAACCATCTCAAAATACATATATATAGACTAATTAATTGTGTACTTATGGTAAGGGCATGTTTGGGAATAATTTTAGAAATAGTGATTTTAGCACAATTGATTTGTTTATAATCAATTTATTAAAAGTGATTTCATATAATCATTTTAATATTTGGTTCTACACTTTTAATAGTGATTTTCAATGACTAAGGACATGTTTGGGAGTGACTTTAAAAGAAGTGTTTTATGCTAAGTGATCTAATTATAATTAGTTTTGTAAAAGTGTTTAGTTATACATCCTTTTAATATTTGGTTCTGCACCTATAAAAGAGATTTTAATTTAATTTTAAATAGTTTTTCAAAATGATTAATGTGTTTGTTTTCAAAGGTGGTTTATCAAATTACTAAAAATGGTATTACATTTGAGATAAAAAAAAAACAGAATGTGGTAGATAAAAGTTATACAGAGAAATAAAAATAGAAAGCTAGATAAAAGTTTTAAAGAGAGAAAAATGTTAGAAACAAGGAGGGATAAAAATTTTGAGAGAGAAAGAGAAAAATGTAATAGAGAGAGCAAAAATTCGAAGATAGAGAAATAAAGTTAGAGAGATATATAAAAAAATTTGGAGAGAATGACAAATTTAAGGAGAAAAACTTTAATGAAAGGAAAAAGTTAAGAGTCAAGACAAAAAAGTTCAAGAGCAAAAAATTAGAGAGAGAGTTTAAAAAATTAGAGAGAAAAAAGTTAGAGAAGGAAAAAAAATTGTATAGAGAGATCAAAAAAGTTAGAGTTAAAAACCATTGAAGAGAAAATGAAAAAAAAATTAAAAGATGAGAAAGTTGGAGATAGACATTATAAAACCTTTAGAGAGAGAAAAAATAAAGAGAACGGTAAAAACTAGAGATAAATAAAGTTAGAGATTGACAAAAGTTTTAGAGGGTAAAAAAAAACAACTATTCTCATAATTTTAGGATAAAATAAAGTGAAATAGGAGGAGTTTTTTTTTTTTTTTTTAAATATGAAATAATAGTCATTTTAAAAACAAAATCACTCACAATTACATGACAAAAATCACTTAAGATTCACCTTCCATGTGATTGATTGGGAATCACTTAAAATGATTTTGAACTTGCTCATGATTGCCAAACATCACAATTTTAAAAGAGAACTGATTTTGGATATGTTAAAAGTGATTTTGGTCATTCTAGAATCACTTCCAAATATGTATTTAAAAGAGAAGTGATTTTGGGTATGTCAAAAGTGATTTTGGTCATTCTAGAATGACTCCCAAATATGCTTTAAGAACATATTTGGAAAGTGATTTTGAAAATCTAAAAATCACTAAAAATGGCATGACAAAAGTGATTTTGCCCATTTCAAAATCACTCTCATATATGTTCTAAATTATTGGACATCTACCTTGTTTGGAAATGATTTTAGAAATAGTGATTTTAGCACAATTGATTTGTTTATAATTGATTTATTAAAAGTGATTTTCATAAAATTATTTTAATGTTTGGTTCTACACTTTTAATAGTGATTTTCATACAATAAAAAGTGATTTTTAATGGGCATGTTTGGGAGTGATTTAGAATAAGTGTTTTGAGCTAAGTGATTCAATTATAATTAAATTTGTAAAAGTTTTAGTTATAAATCATTTTAATTTTTGGTTCCCGATTTAAATATAATTAAAAATATTTTTTTAAAATGATTAATGTTTGTTTTCAAATGTGATTTTAGAATCATCAAATTACTAAAAGGAGTATTACATTTGAGATTAAAAATAATTAGAAGGTGGAGACAAAAGTTATACAAAGAGAACTAAAAACTAAGAGAGAAAAAGAAATAAAGTTAGAGAAAACTTTCAAAGAGAAAAAAAAAATGTTAGAGACATGGAAGGATAAAAATTTTAGGAGTGAAAAAAAAAATTAGAGGGAGAAAAATTTAATAGGGAGAGCGAAAATTCGAAGATAGAGAAATCAAATTCGAGAGATATACAAAAAATTTTGGGAGAATTATCAAAATTTTAGGGAGAAAAACTTTAATGAGGACAAAAAGTTCAAGAGCAAAAGAGACAAAATTTTCAAGAACAAAAAGTTATAAAAAAAATTAATCATAGAGAGATGAACAAAAAAAATAGACATAAAAAAAGTTAGAGAGAGCTAAAACCATTGGAGAGAAAAAAAAAATGAGAAAAAGAAATAAAAATTTTAAAAAGAGAATAAAGTAAGAGAGACATTATAAAAACTTTAGAGAAAAAAATTGGCATTATGTAAGCAATGACGAATGAACTCAATGGTGATGGTTTTGAGAAAATACCATTTTTAATTAAAATTTATTAATTTTTATAATAGATGACGGTTTTAACCATCACAAAAAGTTAACTTTTTAAATATGAAATAGTCATTTTACAAAATCGCCCACAATCACTTGACCAAAATCACTTGGGAATCACCTCCCAAGTGATTGACCAAAAATCACATAAAGTGATTTTTAATACTTTCAAAATCACTTGAAGTGATTTTGGATACTTCCAAAATCACTTCCTCACCATTGTCAAACATCACAATTTTGAAAGAAAAGTAATTTTGGGCATGTCAAAAGTGATTTTGGCCATTTCAAAATCACTTCGAAATATGCCCTAAGCATAAACTGATTAAAGGCATATCCCCTTAATCAAAAGATTAGAAATTTGAATTCCTACTCCCACGTGTTATTAATTAAACTATAAGAAAAATGTCTTTGGCTTCCATGAATTGTGTATATTGTCTCCCTACTGCTTGATGATGGTTTGCTCTTACTTTTTGTAATTTTTTTCCTTGTATTCTTAATTTTTTTTTTCTTTTGTATTTGTTATATTATCTCTAATAATATCTTGGATGATGGAGATTGCGGTATGTATTAAAAGTTGTGTCATCAATATTTAAATATAAAAATATTTCTTCTTGAATCTTTTACTTTGTTGTTTCTTTTTTTTTCTTCGCTAGACAAATCCCACGGATCGACCCTTTGAAAATAAATATATAAAAAGAAGGTTAAAATATAATTTTTGTCTTTGTACTTTAAATTTTATTTTATTTTAGTCCGTATACTTTAGGTTTCATTTCATTTTAGTTCATGTACTTTCAAATGTCCAATTTTAGTTCTTGAACTTTCAATAAATCTTAAAATTAGACATTCAAAGTTAATTTTTAACAATATTAGTTAAATAACAATAATAATTTTTATGCAATAAAAGACGTCATGTGAAAATATTTTCAAAATTTATAAAAAGAAAATTAATAGAAACTAAATATATTTTGAAAAATTTTAACAATAAACTTACTATAGGGACTAATTTTAAGATTTATTAAACGTTCAAGGACTAAAATTAGACATTTGAAAGTACATGAATTAAAATGGAATGAAACTCAAGTACATGGACCAAAATAGTATTTTAACCTAAAAAAAAGTATAGAAAGAGAAGGAAGAAAAAGTATGGGATAGATTTGTATATAAAATTTAAGGTTAAGTTATAAATTTAGTCTTTCATCTCTTAATTATAATTTTATATGTATAGAAAGAGAGAGTTTTTGTCATTAGTATCATTAACTAAATAATGATGGGACATACTAATCATTAGACAAACGTTGACTTATTTGACACTACATAACGATCTATGAAAGAGATTTGATCGGTTGCTTAAAAAAAATGGGAATATCTTACTCGAGTCAATTTATCTCTTTCCTCTCTATAGTTCATATGTTAGGACGTGATGTTAAATCAACAAAATATTTTTTTTCAATATAATAGATATATCACAAATAGTAGTAGTTGAAGCAAGCTTGTCGAAGACTCGTCAAATTACAATTTATAAACCGATCCTAAGCTACTTGTAGCATTGAGTGGACCGGGTCAATCTTAGGAAACCGAACATCAATTTCTCAATGTTAAATTTCAGTAAAAAAGTGGAATGGAGAGGTTTTTGGAATTTTTATTTAAGAAAATAATAATGATAAAACAAGTAATTAAAAAGGAGAAAAATTCAAATCTTACCAAAATCCAATCCAAATGTACGGTTTTATCCAATTGCAAAATTGATCATTGGCACACAAAAAGTTTTAACTTAATTATGCAAGCACTTGGTTAACTTATTAAGAAACTCCAAAAAATAACAAATTTCCTAAAATCATTAACTCTAACAAATGTCAAAGTTAATGCTAGTTACCTAAACAATTTGGCACAAAACCGTTCCAAATTATTTAGATAAAAGCATTAAGTACTTTGAAAGGACCAAGACACCCAATTAGATCAAATAACTTTAACCTAATCAAGATGCTCCTTTAATTCCTAGAATTAAACATGCAAGCTATGCAATTATAGAAACCAATAAACACACATGTAATAATCCTAATGCTACAAGGTTCAATCAGTACGACAATTACGGATCATGCATCATGAATAGCAATCAAACATATAAAGCAATCGATGTGTCAATTCAATCAAAAATACATGCTCATAAAATAAACACAGAAATCAAAGAACACTAGCAATTATAAGAAAACTACATTAAAGTCCAAGTCTCACAATATTGAAATTAGTTGCAACCGACCTCTGAACTGGAAACGCAAGGTTTAGCCAAGCATCGTGATAAAATTCTTCATGTTCCACATAGTTTGATTTGATACAATAATCGTCTAAGGAGAAAAGAGAAAAAAATCTAAACAGCTCTCTAAAAACGTGCAGGCCAAGAGGCCAAAGATCCTCAACCCTAAGGTGAAAAGTTGTTTAAATAAGGCAATACAGCATCTAGACACTACAAACATCGTCGAGACGACGTTGCCTTCACAAATAAGGAAACATATATGGTGAAATTTAGGTAGTGTCTCGACGATATCAGGGTTGAGGGTAGCTTCACCACAGCATCGAGCGAGCCTTGCATCCTCAATTTGGTCAGAGTCTAAACGCTTGGAATAGCGTCTAGACGATATTCCTACAGATCTTCAAGCTTTATTTGGCAATGCAGCAACATCTTGATGCCCAAAACAACATCTAGACACTCTACTCTCGGTTCCCTTGGTTTGAATGGCATCTCTTCTCAGTTCGAATGTTCAAAATAGACCCAATTAACTTCATTTTAAGCCCGATTCATCCAAAGTCTTCCAAATAGCTCTAAATTGCTCAAATTTTACAAAATAGACAAATAAACGCATGAGAACAACTAAACTAGCATGAAATAAGTTCATAAAGTAACACTTTTATAATGCTATCAGTAATACTATGGAGTATATGGAACGAACCATAAGATAAGTTCAAGAATCTAAATCTGATGTTGTGTTTAAAGCCTCTCCTTGGAGGTAGCTTTAATGCCCATTTTACCCGTCAGCCCACTATTTTCTAACTTTGCTTTAGTTTTGCTCTCCTCATAGTATGAGCTGTTTTTTTTTTTTGTTTCAGTATGGTTGACTATTATTTCTTAAACTTGTCTCCCTTAGTTTTCAGTTGTGGTAGCTTAAATAACTACCTTAATACCATCCATAAACAAACAAAAGCAATTGTGTATGTACTTAGGTATATATAAAACAAGAGAGAAAAAATAAAAAGGAAGATTATTATATATTATTATACACGTGAATCATGGAAATTAAAGATGGAAATATATATGTATGAGGGAAAGTGGTTGTTTGAAGGATATGAATGGGCAAAGAGAAAGAGATGGCGTGTGAAGATAGGGCTCTTGGCCGCCACGAAAAGGCAAAGAAGGCCACAAAATAACAACAAGTCTACGACTACAAAAATATTAAGACAATATTTTGCATGCAGAGTTGGCCGTCACTTTCTCATATGGCCAGCTCTTATACTTTGGATTATATATCTTATCGCCCACAACCCTTTTCCAAATCTCATCACTTTCCCATTTCCCATTTCAAAAAATAAATAAAAGCACATTCTCTCTCTCTCTCTCTCTCTCTCTCTCTCTCTCTCATCGTATATATTTTTGGTGGGTGTAGAGGGAACAGATTCGTCGATTCCAAGCCATGCAAAATCAAGGGGAAATTTTCTCCTCTTTTTTTTTTTTGTTTCCTTAGCTCATCCTAGCTACAAAGTCAAGCCTCTCCTTTCTCTCTCTAGAGCTTGAAATTGTGGACTTATAAATAATAAGTTAAGTTAGTTGAAGATTACGTTGTCACCCCCAAAACATTAATGCACATCAACTTTGAATTCTACATATATAATTATGTTTAATAACTACACATGTATATATATATTATATGGGCCGGGTGTGTATTGAAAATTCAACAGGGGGGCTCTAGCTGACGTAACAACTCTTTGTTGGCCTTTAGATCAATTGAGCCATTTTGGAGAACTTAAAATGGGTTTTTAAAGAAAATAAATGGCCAAAAGACGAAAAAAAAAAAAAGAAGAAGAAGAAGAAAAGTGGAGGAGAGAAGAATATAAGTTTTTAACTTTTTTTTTTAAAGGATAGAAAAGTTAATTTTCGAAGAATATAATATATTATTTAAATAAAGAAACTAGGTTACTACGATGCCTTTTTTGTTCCTTAGTTGTAAAAAAAAAAAAAAGGCTTTGTTCCCACTCCTCCATACTAACCACTAATTTAAATACTTTTTCTTAAAAAGAATACTAGAAAATTAAGATATTCTATCCTATGGTTTTCTTTTTCCTTGCACGCTTTATTTTTTTTAATTAAAAACCTCATTAGTTTGTTTTTGTTGATTTTCTATACTTAGAAATACTCAAGAAGAATAAATATAATTAAATTGAAAAATAAATGAAATTGGCTGGGATATTTTCTTTAATAATTTAGGTAAATTTGAAATTGAATAGAGCATAAATAAATAAATAAAAGCGAATCGGGAGAGTTCCGTGGTAGGGTTTGGGTTAGTGAGATCCACGCGTGTAGGATGACGTGTGGGTATTATAGAGGTGGATATTAGTTTTCCAAAAGCAGCGTCAGTTACGTTGCAATGTAAAATAACCTCATTCACCCACTCGCCCACTTTCACTTGTAGAATGTTCCAATATCACGCGCCGAACTTGTTGATTACGACGCGCAGGCGCAGCGGCTGGCAAAAGTCACGGCAAGATCGCGGATGCCCCAAAAAACTTCCTTTTTTATAATAATAATAATAATACTTTTTTTCTTTTTTCTTTTTTTTTTTTTTTTTAATTTTGGCCTTCTGAATTCAAACCCATCCCTACTTTTGATCATCTTAGTTTTTTTTTTTAAAAAGTATTTATATTTATTGTCAACTTGCCTATATAAAATTCCTGTTCTCAATTAGTCGTAATCATAATCATACTGATGTGTATAAGGATATATACGTAATCGATTAACATTTAAATATTATGGTTTATAGTTTCTTAATACTTTATTTCTTAAAATTCTCCATATTTCATTTTTATTTTTCTTTCTCTTTTCTATTTAAAAATTCTCCTCCATCTCCATCTACTCTTATTTTTATATACCTAAAATAATATTTCTAGTTTAATTAATGATTGATATAATCATTTGATCACAATTATTAACTTTGAAATTAAAACTGAAATCTATGAGGTTTATGTTTTCTAAATGAAATGGCAATTATTAAGTGCTTCTTTTTTTTTCTTTTTTTCTTTTTTCAAACTCCGGATGAAACTTTAATTATTGAATCCAAATTTATTAGTAAATAAATCTAAATTTCAGTTCAATCTAAAGAGGATATTTTTAATTTAAATAAGAAAAAATATCAATTTATACTCCTAAACTTTTTGAGTTGTATTAATAAAAAATTTTAACTAATAATTGCATCGATTTAGATTCTGAATTTTTATAAGTAAATTTTGTTTGGAAAAACGTAGTTTACTTACATGCAAACTTATAATTCTATCAATTAAACCATTAAACTATCATAAGTGAATCAATTTAGGTCCCTCAATTTAAAAATCATCAACATATCAATTCTCACACACATGTGTAGACTTTTTAAAAAATTCATTTGAAATCATCAATTATTTGAAACGGAATATCTAAATTGATTCTCTTATGAAAGTTCAGAAATTTAATTGATATAATTATAAGTTTGCATGCGTGTAAACTAACATTTTTCAAACAGAATCTGTCATAGGGTGTCAATTGATACACTTATAAAAGTTCTAAGTTTAAATTGATATCATTATTAATTTAGAGTTTTTATTGATACAACCCCAAGTTTACCGGTATTAATTGATTTTTCCCTTTAAATAATTGTTTGAAGAAGGGTTGTTTGTTTTTTCAAAAAAAAAATACTATATTTGTAATTATTTTAATAAAAATGCCTTGCGTTATATATGTTTTAATAAATGATGTATTTTGAATGACAAGCTAATTTTCTTATTAAAAGCATATTATTTTTGAGAAAAACAAATTATATACAACCATCTTTAAAGAATAAGATACCCATCTTTGCCATTGTGACAAGGGAATTTAGCTAATGCCCTATGAAAAATAATAAAAAAAAAATGATAAAGGAAAAAAAAAAAAAAAGATACTACCTAATTAGTTAGGCCTATATCAAATATACAGAGTTGCATCACATATTCACTTTTAGTTCATCTCTACTTTTAACTCTCCAATTCTTTTACTGTCTTCCATTTTTAATTCAATTTCTATTATTATAGAATAAAGTTTAAAATCTTTTTTTAGAAAAAGCAAAAACAAACTCGAATTGTAAATAAATTGTCATTAGGTGGAAAAAAAAAAGGTGATTTGAAAGTTAAAAAAAACTAAGCTTAGTTTTAAATTTTCTTACTTCACGGCATGGTTTCTTATTTGATGAAATGTAGTCAATTAAGTTGAAATCAAAATTAATAACCTTCATAAGAATAATTTTTGGCGTACTTTTTTGATTGCATATTATTCTAAACGAATTATTCAACTTTTTGAATTAAATAGGAAAAAATCAACAATCAAAGGTACTCAATTAAGACGGTGGAAAGGAACAAAAACCATTGAAATTCATGAACATGGGTGAAGATGAAGTTTCAAACATTGCTGTTTATACTTTATCCTTAATGTTGGAAGATGACAACACATTCTAGAAAAACAAAAGCAACTTTTTATATTTTTTTAACCTTAACATCATGACCTAAAAAAAGAATCCATTTTTATAGACCAAACAAACACACAATAGGTGAAGAAAATGAGTTTCTAATAGGGGAGACAAATGAGTTTTCTTAAGGCCAAAGATAAACTCATCAACACAAAGAACAAAAAGGGAAGGGAAAAAAAAACCATTTACTAATTTATTAGCATTATCTTATTAACTCATAATAAATATTATCTCCTTCCATATTTTATGAGATTGTGCTATGAGAGTTTCATTTAATTTGACGTGCATGATATATATGTCTAAAGAAGTATTGGGTTTGAGAGATTTTTTGCTATCATTATCCACAACAGCTTACCCAAAGACTAGTGGTTTTGTCTCTTTTTTCATTTCACCTCAAAGTGAAAGAGAAGGAAAAGAAATAAAAATCAAAGCTTGAGATAAAGTTGTCACTTTTAAACCAAATTCAATTCAAAGATGTGAGAATTGGGTTCAATCGCACACCTTTTAATTTTGAATATAATAAACAAAAGTAGTGAGTTGAATCTTAATGGAATTTTTTTTAAACCAAATTTTCATTTGAGATTTTCAAAAAGAACTTTAAAATAATCCTACCAAATGGAATTTCGTTCCCAATTTCATAAAATTAGTGCTAGATTCAAATAAATATGTCATATATGACATAATGATTATGATATATTTGGTGATCTAACATTTCTATACATATCCTACGTACAATGTTATATACTTTGGATCACTCCTCTACCCCTTCTATCAAAATCTTTAAATTAAAAAAAAATTATGAAAAAAAAAAAAAAAGAAAAAAAGTCTTCAGTTTTAAAAACCTAATTAGTTTATAAACCCCCTAGACTTGAAAAAGCTAGAGACTTGTATTATTTGTGTTTGTATAAAGAATAATGTGTCAAATAAAAATTATGTTTGGTTTGCAGTTTTATGATGTACAAATAAAAATTAGTATGTACCATACAAATCATGATTCATAGACTTAAATATCTATGTTTGACATGAATTTATGTCACTCGTGAGTTAATAAACTTGTAGGCTAAGAAGATATCAAATATTACGTCCAACTTCTTAATTTTGAGTTACACAAATCTAACCCGTAAATTATAAGCCATTTTGATTTTTCTACAATCCAAAATCTATAATTTTGAGTCGTTATATATTGATTTGACATCTACATAGTAACATCATCAATCATTATTATATACCAATCATCATTATCATCATAAATCGTCATCGTCATCATAACCATCATCATTTGTTATATTACTATTATGATTGTCATAATTAATTAAATTATTTAAGGAGGGAAATAATTGAAGGAGAAAAATGGGAATTAGACGATGGATATGGTATGAGAAGAAGGAGACAGAATCCAAAAGAAAGAGGCAACAGAAACTGTGGATGTTGGAGATATATATAATATATACGTATGCTTCTCTGTTTTGTTGCATTTTTCGGACAAACTTGAGCTCCCATTGGCTTTGCTTCCGTGTCAACTGCTTCTTCCCTTTTCAAAACCCTAATTTTTACTCCTTCCCTTTTTTCCATACCTATTAAAAAAAATTTAAAAATTTAAAAAAAAAAAAAAAAAAAAATCCTAACCCTTTTATTTTAGGGCCACTTGCATGAATAGAAAAAAAAAGATACAAAAATTGTAGTTGCATCACCTATTTATCCAATTTGCAAAAATAGCAAAAATAGCAAAAATAGCAAAAAAAAAAAAAAAAAAAACCCAAACAGACAGAGCGAAAAGTCAAAAATACCCCTATATTTCCTGCATGCGTTTTTCAATATGAAGTACATCAATAATCTATCAGTAGTCTATCAATGATATACTGCTGATAGACTAACGATATACCTAACAAAGAGTAAATCATTGATATACTACTAATATACTTATATAAAGTTGATCATGAGTATATTAGTAACTCCCATATGATATATGTATAATATAGGCTATATCACTAGTGTACTACTGATATACTTTATTTCCCACGGGCATTATTCAATATGAAGTTTATCAATAGTCTATATGAGTGATATACTGCTGATAGACTAACAATATACCTAACATAGAGTATATCATTAATATACTACGTACTGATATACTTAATTATATGAAGTTGATTATGAGTATATCAGTAACTCGCATATGATACATGTTCATTTCATTTATATACTACTGATATATACTCAATGTTAGGTATATCAGTGAAATGAACATGTCTAAAATGAAGTATATTAGTGATATACCGATATGAAAAATATCCATGATATGCTACGAATATATATAGAGTATATCATTTAACTAATATACCTAAAAGAAGTATATCAGTAGTATATCAGTAATATTCTACAAATATATTTCGTTTTAGGTATATATCAGTTGACTAATATACAAATATATTTCGTTTTAGGTATATATCAGTTGACTGATATACAAATATAAAGTATATCAGATATATTATTGATATACCAAATATAAAGTATATCAGATATACTACTGGTATACTTGCCGATACACCAATGAGGGTAAAATTGGAATAACAAAAAAACGAAAATCAGATTTTAAAAAATTTTGCCATATTTACAAATCTAAAAAATCATTGCTATATTTACAAATATCCTAATATTTTTTGCTACCCATTACAATTTTTCTTTATTTTATTATTTATTATAAACTCCCTCTCTCTCTCCCTCTTTTTCTAAGGCACTTTTACCAATAATCAAATTTCTTAAGTTCTTTTTTTTTAGTTCGGAATTTCTTAATTAGTTCATCAACTTGGAAAATTGCACGGCCAATCTAGCCTAAGAGCACTTTAATTTTGTCAATTACACACCACACTACGCCTAAAGTTTCATTTATTTTGTACAATTATTAACCCCATATAATAATATGGTTTAAATATCGAAAGGATAAATAAAAAAAATCATTATGTGTAAGGTTTTTGAACCATAAAATGGCTCCATTTGGTCAAATACATGAGAAGTTGATAGATTTTTTAGTCGGATAATTAAGGAACACAAGATGTCAATTGTCAAATGGATAAGTTGATGAGGAACTTCCCACTAGTTTAATGTGAACCAAAAACATTTGTGGTTTTGGCTTCTCTTCTTTCCTTGAAGGATCCGTCTCAAAAGTGGGTTCAAAAGGTGGGATTTTTTTTAAAATTATTATTATTATTATTCATCAAAAGAAAACAAATCAAAAAAAGCCCTTAATGAGTGATTTATAGTCATATCCTTTAGATGGAATCTATAAATATTGAACGAAAAGTATGTAATTAGGCCTCAGATTATCCTGAAATAATATTGTTATTTATAGTAAAACTTTTTTGTACGGACAATCTACTAGAATAATAGTAATGAAAAATTGTTTGAGGGAAACCCAATAATAAGATTTGGTGATCTTAACCTTTGGTTATTGACAAGACAATTTTATAGGAAACCTTTAATTTGTTTGAATGTCCAAACGTAGGCCCTGTGAATTGATTCCCTTTTTACAAACAAAATTGCTTCTTAATCAAAGCTCAAGTGGGAATTAAAATGGGCCAATATGACTGTTTCAATTATCTCTCAAACGTCCTTCTAACGAAAAATCAAAATCACTTTTCCTCTACCCCTCTTTGGCTTTAAGTCGTGGCCACCGTTTTAGCTTTTAAAGTGTTTTTGGCACTGTGTTTTGAGCATCATTTATCCACTTTCTTTGACTTTCTAAGCAACATGTTCAAAAAGGGCAACAAGTTGGCCTTTTTTTTTTCTGTTTTTTTGGTTCTTATGGTCCAAGTGGAGATCTTTCAATTCCAATTCAAATCCATTTGTGCAAGTTTGGGCTTATGAATATTTACACTTGTTGGCCCATTTTATAAATGTTCAAAAGTTGAGGGCTTTTTCATTTCCTTTGATGATAGGATGGGCCTTGAGGCTAACCCAATCCATAGTTGGCTTGGGCTCATTGGCTTTTTATACAACTGAAATTATAGTCCATTTTTCATCTTACCAAATAGCCCTTTACCATCTCATTTGTTTAAATTTCCCTTTCACCTTTGATCATAAACTAAGGTTCCCCTGATTTCTAACCATAAAAAATAGAGAGGAGAAAAAGATAAATAATAGAAGTTTTGTCTGACCCACCAAAGTAAGGTGAGCGAGAATAATTTTTTTTACTAGAATAGCAAATTTAAAGATATACTCGTAAAGAGTTCTTTACTTTTTGTTTTGAGTCCAACAATTATAAGATGGGAGATCAAACCATCGACCTTTGGAATAATATTAGTGTCTTATCCACTGAACTATACTTGAATTGACAGTTGTTCATTGTTCTTGATAAATTAGGCATATAATGAAAATGAGAATAAGGAAAAGTGAGATTTCTGTCAAATAAAAGAGGCCTAATTTTGATATATACATTTCTCATTCCTATCAAATAAAGGATCCCTAATTTTAACATGTATGTATGTATGTAGCTATTTTACCCATTTCAATTTTATTTAGATTTTAAATAAATGGAATGGAAATTTTTTACTGAGAATATATTATATTCAAAATTCAATATATTAATTAATTCATCCAAATTCATCAATCTTTTTTTTTTTTGGCTAAATTATTAAAAACACTTCTGAACTATGGATCTCATTTCAATAATACCCCTGAACTTTAAAAAGTTTCAAAAATACCCCTGACCTTTAAAAAACGTTAAAAAATACCCTTACCTTAAGTTTTGGATGGAAAACGTTAAAGTTTCATTAATACTCTTGACCTTTTAAAAAAATTCAAAAAGACCCTTACTGGAAAACACTTTTTCTTCTTCCTTTATTTGCAAATTCTTCTTCCATGAAAATTAATGAGAAGTTTTGCTTATTTGTCTATATTCATAAACCATAATTTTTTCTTCTCCTTCAACACAACATCGTCTCAAGAGCCTAACCAGATTCTTATGTTGAAGCTTCAATATGACTTTTGCTTCATTCTTAAATTCTTCATGTTCTTGACTTGATTTTTTTTAGTCTTTTCATTCCTAGTTCCTCACCAGTCACTACCCATCATCTTTCTCTAAATTCATTTTAGGCAAAATAAATGAAAATATAGTCACGTAGTGGTTCTAACACTTCTTAAATATTAAAAAAAAAAAATCACATATCAAACTTTTGATTAATTAACCTTGTAAACTAGACCAAACCCGCCTTCTTCAAGTTTATTAGTATTTGAAAGGTCATTGCAACAATTTGACCAAATAAGCTCCAAAAACCCAAAATTCATAACCATAACCCTCCCTCGTAACTCTCCAATAAAGACTCAAAAACAAACTTACACCCCTATTCCTTCACCACTCATTCATCATAATTGAAAACCACATTAATCTCCTGTTTATCACTAACACACACAAACAGAGAGAGCAAAAAAAAAAAAAGAAAAAAAAGAAGTTCCGTGTTTTTCTTCCACGTATTTTCTTTTACACTTTTAAAAAGAAAAAGCTCGACTTCAAACTTTGTTTTCATCTAGTGTTCTATTTCACAGTCTTTATAAGAAAGTTTCGCATTAATTTGTATGGAGGAAGAATTTGCAGAGAGATGAAGAAAAAAGAAGAAACATTTTTCTAGTGAATGTATTTTTGGATTTTTTTGAAAGGTCAAAGGTATTAATGAAATGTAACTTTAACGTTTTTTATCCAAAACTTAACGGTAAGAGTATTTTTGAACGTTTTTTAAAGATTAGAGTTATTATTGAAACGAGAAGGAGTAGGGATTCAAACTTTCGACTTTTTAGTCAAAGATATAATACTTTAACCAATTGAGGTATATATTTAGCATCTTTCTTTCTTTTAGTTTAACATGAATAATAGTTTTTAATCTCTTATTCATTGCTTACATTACAAAATTCAATTATATGAATCATATTCATATTAAAGCATGAATGAACAAACACAATAACACATCTTCATTACATTAAAAAAAAATTAATAAAACTTGGCCATAGAATAGTTATCCCTTAAATATTTTAAAAGGTTCAAGCATTTGCACACGAACAGTGTGACTAATACATTAAAATACAAAACATTATTTAGATTTTGACACATATAAAGAAACATTCTACTTTTGTAATAATATATACAAAACTACCAGATGGGTTTTTTGCAATCATGATCTTTAGTTAAAAGGGGCAAAAAAAAATAGAGAGAGAAGGAGAGAAAAAAAAAGTAAGTTTTATGAGATGGGGCTAATTTTGGGCTAGTGTTGGTTGCAGATTTGATGGCCAAAATTAGTAGTTAGAGCTTTTTGGTTGCTAAGTTTCTGATTTGTCCATTTCCATTGCAAAGACTTGAGCATAAGCAATAATTCCCATTATCATTCTTTTATAGCTATTCATTGATTGAAGTTTGAGCTTTTTTATCATTACCTATTTGCTTCTTTGCTTCATAGAAAGGCAATGGAAGAGTCTCCATTTCACTTTTCTTCACACTGAAACCCAAATTTCTCTTGTCACTTACCATTATTGCTTGAGAGATGAAAAAGAAACCCAAAAAAAAATGCCTAAGATTTCTGAATTAGGAAAGGCTTCTAAGGGATGAAAATTCCTATCCTAAAGTTGTAAAATAAAATAATGATATATATATATATATATATATAAAGAAAAAATGGTAATCTTTGTAATCATATTCTTGGTGGTACTTAGTCACACTTGGCTTTCTATCCTTGGATGGGTTTTAGCTGTGTTGATTATCATAATTTAATCATCTTCATCAAGAACCACTTCTTTGGTCAGTTTGTAGCCCCCACTAGAAGCCTTGTATTAAATATCATTGTTTTCTTCTGATTAATCCCTTCTGTTTGATATAGATCCTGGAAAATCCCAGAAAAATCAATCATTGCTTCTAAATTATGGGCTAATTTAGAGAGAGAGAAAGAGATAAACTTTTTTGTTAAGAGAGAGAGAAAGCAGCACTATTCTAATGGAGGAAGAAGAACCTCTTGAATTTTCAACATAATACAAGGTACAAGTTGTCTTGAATCTGAAGGTGGCTCTGAAACTCAGAAACAGAGAAAGAAAAAGAAAAAATCTGCTAGAGATGTGTTTTTTATAAAGTGAAAAAGGGAGAAGATACAAATGGGGGAAAAAAAAAAGAATTCCCAAATGCCAAACCAAAATAAGGGACAGAAGAGTGATGATTCACTATTGAAGTAACCCCATTTATTTTTCCTAAAAAGAGAGGGTGGGGAGTGTCTAAATTTCCATCTAAATACAGTAAAGAATGAAAGGCTCATGATATGATAAGGGGCAAACCAGCTAAATCTGAATTCAAATCACACGTCCTCACAAAATGTATTGCCTCTCACTCGAAGAATTCCCAGTTGAACCTCGGTGGTGGGACGGGATGCTCGGCGGGTGCAGCCGATGGGGACGAATCGAATATCTCCCATTTCGTTGTGACTACGGTACCTGAGGATGTCGTTGACTTCATCGAATGCTGCGGAGATTGCTGACATTGTAGCAAATCATCGAGGACAACAAGGTCGCGTGGCAGCTCCTCTTGAATTGTTGATAGTTTGCTGTCTGCAAAGGAAAGCCTAGTTGTTTGTCTTTGGTGATTAGACTTGTTGTTGTTGTGTTGGAGTTGAGTTTGTGGTTGTGTTTGAATTGAAGCCATGGAGTTTTTGATCTTCAACATATCAAGAGTTTCAACATATTTTTGCACTCTTTTTACCTACAAATGATAAAAATGGTTCAGAACTCTGATGTCTTTTCAATTCAAGAACAGGAAAATGAATGATATGAACATAAAAGAACACAACAGAACCTGCATTTTCCTCTGCAACTTGGCATCTCCATCTACCATAATAGCATCCAATTTAAGTAATTCATTCATCAACAAATCAATCAAATTCAGCACATCATTCTCAGCAACCTTCCCACCTTTAGAAACCACAGATTCCAAAGCAAAAACCTATGTGCATTGCCATTAGATTACCCACCAAACTTTCATTCCCCAAAAAAAACCAAACAAAAGAAAAAGATGAAACAAGTCATTCAGTTCTCAAAGAACTAGTTACCTGTCCTGCAAGTCTATCAACTTCCAAGCTGATTTCTGAAATAGATTTGGAAGCTTTCTCCATTTTGGCATTCTTCCTCATCTCAAGATACCTTCTTTCTTGGCTAATTGGGTCTTCCATTAGAACAATCTTGGATTTGTTTTTAACCCCAGAAATGTCCAGAAAGGCCTTTGAATCTCTCTCCTTTTTCTTGAACAACAGCTTCTGATCTTGATGGTGCAATCCTGTTGGTCCTTCCAACATCTTCTTCAATTCCCCTGCAACCCAAAACAGAAACAAACACCAAAAACAAAAAATCAGACTCCAATTACACATTGAATCAGTCCCCTAATCGTTTCAACTTCATTTGGGATTCTCAGAAATTTGGATACAGAAAAAGGGTCTTTACCAAATGTGGCTTGAGAACTGATACTAATTTCGTGGTAATTAGAGCCGTATTTGACTCTAACTCTGATGGTCGGCGGCGCCGGAGTTGATTCACGGTCGGAATCAGGGGTTCTCTTCTGAACAAGCATTCCCCCTGGCCGTAATTCCCAATCCATCGGCCGGTGGTCTCCACCGCCATCACCGACGGCGGAACTTCCCTTCATCTGTGACAGCCCTGTCGTCTTAGTCTTCATTTTCATCATCTTTGACTGAAGGACCAATCGGAAAGCGGCAGATCTCAGCGGCGTAGAAAATATTTTCCGGCGATCTGTGAGAGAAATGGAAAGAGACCCAATAGAAGTCAAGAGGGTATTGTTGAAGAAGCCACAGACGCCAGCATTTACAGAGTTGTCGAAGCAATTGCAGAAGCCACGCGTTTAAAACAGCGATTGAGGAACAAAATCGAAAGCCCCCAATGACCAAAATTTCATCCGAGTCTTGTTCTTAAATTCAAATGGGGGTTCTAATCTGATGCCACTTTGAGACAAAGGTTTCTCCTTTGAGTAAAATCTGAACAACCCAGAATCTGTCAGACCAGAGAGAATCAGGATGCAGCCAAATTAGGCTTGAAGTTACTTACCTGGGAAAAATGTTCCCATCCCACTCGCCAAAGTCTCGAACTTTCCCGAGAAAATCAAAGAAAAATATAGTTCAAACCCAAAAAAAATGGAGCTTGAAAGAAACTATTTAGTATTCGGTGCCTCACTATATGTTTTTTTTTCTGTCTGGAGAGTTGAGAGAAACTGAAAGACGAAGGAAGAAAAGAGGAGAAAGAGAAAAGGGAAAAAAGAAAATATAAAAACGAGTGGCCAGCTAAGTTGGCTTTGGCTGTTGATTTACTCTGATATATAAATGGAAAAAGGAAAATAATAATGAAAAAATAGAAGAAAGGGGGAAAAAAAAGCCGCCAAAGCTTGTGTTGGAAGTGGGTTATAAAGGAAAAAAGGGGAAATGAAAAGGAAATGGAAGAGACTTACGTATGTATGGAGGAACCGTCTGTCTGAAAAATACGTTATTATTTAAAAATATTATACTGTGATGTTTGTGTTTTGTCATTTGTGTGTGTCTTAATCCTAAAAGCAAAGGAAAGCCCTCTTCGTTGTAATGTAATCCTACACGTGGGCTTCGTTTTCCTTCTCCTAATTATGGATTCCCTTATTAATTAACCTTGTTTTTACCCTTTTTCTCTTTCGAGACAAGATATCTTCCCTCATCATGAGCTTTTGAATCCTAAAATATATATTATGTTCTCTCTAAATTTTAGATTGTGTTTTTATTCGGTTTCTGTTCTTTCTTCAATTAATTGAATATTAATCTAGTATACATGAAAATGTGTCTAATTGTCTTTTCTACTCTAGCACAATAGTTTAATCAAGATTTGTCAAATAATAAACATGGTACGATAGTATGTTTCGTTAATAGTATTGATGGTAGGAAATATTCTTTCTAATGTAAACGATCAAAACAATTTATTTATTTGTTTATGTACGTTTGCTTGGTTAATGGTTCGGTTTTTATATTTTATTTTGCCTCTTTAACAAGTTTTTTTTTTGGTTAAAATACCATTTTGATTCCTATACTTTGAGCTTTATTCCATCTTGGTCCATGTACTTTTAAATGTCTAATTTTAGTTCATGTACTTAAAATTGGTTCCTATTATTAGTTTATGGTTAATTTTTCTTAAAAAAAAAGTTAATCTTTATTAGCTTTTTCTCTATAAATTTTGAAAATATGTTCACATGGTGTCTTTTCTTGTATTAAAATTATTATTATTATTTAACTAATTTTGATAAAAATTAACTTGAAACTTGTCATATGGACCAATTTTAAGTTTTATTGAAAGTACATGGACTAAAATTGGACATTTGAAAGTACAATAACCAAAATGGAACAAAGTCCAAAGTACATTGACCAAAATGGTATTTTAACCTTTTTTTTTACTAAATTATTGATGTCTATGATTTTTTTTTTTTTTTTTTGAAGTTCAACAATAAGTAGAGGCGGGAAGATTCAAACTTTTCACCTCTTGTCGAGGGCACATGTTTTATGTCAATTAAATTCAGTTTGGCTATTGATGTCTATAACTTAATTGTCATGGTTTTTTAAAATATGTGGATTAAAACTTTAGTCTATAACTTAATTGTCATGGCTTTTTAAAATATGTGGATTAAAATTTTAAATAAGACAAAAAAAAAATATAATCTTAACCTCGTGTTGATAACTGTCAATCGAAGTATAGTTTAGTGGATAAGATCTCCCACCCTATAATTGTTGAACTAAAAAAATGGGATTGGGATTGATAGAAAACCTAAGTAATATTAGTGCTTCTTTTTTTATGTGGTAAAGTTTTGAATTCCAAACCTCTCTTTTTTTTTTTATTTTTTTTTTTTTTTGAGTTCATTGATCCTCTTTAATTTTAATGCAATGTGTTCTTTTTAAAATAAATTAACTAAAAAAAGACCATGTGTTTGACCCATTTAATGCACAAAATTGAAAAGTTAATCTATTTAAGATGTGATTTATTGATATAAGTTACAATATTTCAACCATGGTTGGGGTATGTTTGCTAAAAACTATCTTTAGGACTCTTTTTTTTTCCCCTTATGAATATTGTAACAAATAAATCATCTTTAAACTTCATGGCAAAAATGTCATTGTGCAACTTTTGGATGAATATGATTTATTTCTTCAACTTTAGACAACAGAAATATTTTTCTCTTCTTTTAAGATTTTTTTATTTACTCCTTCACTAGGTATATAAGTTGTTTTCAAGGTTTAAAATGTCGATGTCGATGGAAATGTCGAAGTCTCAATTTTATGGAAATGTCGATGGAAATATCGATAAAATATCGATGTCGATGGATATTTCTGGAAAAATTTTAAAAACAAAAAATTCAAAAAAAATATTTAAATTAATAAATGAACATTTTACACTTTTTAAATGAGTTAAAATACTTGTTACATTATTATATTCACAATAAGTTACATTTTCTTGCTTTTTTTTTTAATATTTCGTCAATTTTGTACGGTATAGTGGAAATGTCGATTCTCCCCTTATGTCGATGTCAAATCCATAGACATGTGGAATTTTTGATGGAAATGTCGACATGTCGATGAAAATTTAATACTCTGGTTGTTTTTAGTAATATTTGAAAATTCAAAACTCAAATCCGAATTTTCTGATGTATCTTTCGACTTTTATGATATATTTATTTCCTTCGGAAGTTGGAAACAATTTTTTTTTTCATTATTCTTTTTAATGGTTTGAACTTTGAAGTCATGTCATATAAAAATTAATTGATATGAGAACTTAGGCGTTGTTTGGATATCTTTCTTTCCTTTAAACAAATTTTCTACATTATGATTTTATTTTTCTTTAATTTGAATTTTTTAAAAGTATTTTGAGAGAGATGTAAAAACTTTTATTTTTTTTAAAATGATAGTCACAAAAAAATGAAAATGTTAGGACGTTAAATCTTATTTTAGTATTGAGACTTTTATTCCATTTTTGTCATTGTATTTTAAAATACTTGGTTTTAGCCACTAAATTTGTATTTTAAGAAACTAAAATGTTAGACCCCAGTTGAAAACCATTTGGTTTTTTGTTTTTAAAAATTAAGTTTATTTTCTCATGATTTTTATATAATGACTTTTCATTTTTCTTAAGTAAACATTTGAATTCTTAGTCATATTCCAAAAACAAAAATAAGTTTTTGAAAACTACATTTTTGTGTTTTCAAAACTTAGTTTGATTTTTAAAAACATTGGTAAAAAGTAGATAACAAAACAAATAAACTTAGAGGTAGAATTAGTGTTTATAAACTTAATTTTCAAAAACCAAAGACCAATTAATTATCAAATGGAACAACATTTGTTTTCAAATACACAAGTGCACATGGTTGATATGCAAGGCTTTTGCTAAATGCAAAATTTTATCAAGAATGGAAAATAGATTTTCAGTAAATATTCAATAAAACATAATTAATGTGAAAATTTATAAATGAAATAGGATATTTACCCATCTCTGTTTTTCAAGTACTCCCACTTGAAACGGATTTCATTCTAAATTTAAGTCCAATTTGCTATTTAAATAACATCTAGTAACATTATTCTTATTTAACGATGCTTTAATTTTTTTTTTTTTTATTTTTTTTTATTGAGACAATGCTATAACTATTTCTCTCCGGCATTCCCATAAAAATAAATAAATAAATTTCTTTTGGCATTACTGTATTTAATACATTTTTCCCTTTTCAAGATAAGTTTTGCATAAGGTAATTGGTTTTGGTAGAAACTTTCCAAAAATAAATCTGATTCCTTTTTTTCTTTTATGAAAGCAATGCCAATTTGATTTATGAATATCATTTTGGAATGCTTTGGAGGCCTTGGAGCTTCAAAAGCAAATCCCACACTTTCCCTTTTTTTAATCAAAAATTTTGTCTCCAAATTAGGGGTAATTTAGAGATTTCCCAAACTTCCATTAATTGATTTTTTTTCATTAATGAAAATCTTGGAGTAAATTAGAACTACATAAATTCATTTAAATGGAGAAAATCTCACATTTTGAAAATTTCTTTACTTTTTGTTGTGATGAAAAAAGAAATACACCTTTCTCACCTTCTTTTAAATTTGAGCCATCTACCTTTTAACATGTTGAAAATGTGGTAGAGAGCAAAATTTTCTCGATGGATAAAGTACAAATAGTAGACAAAAAAAGAAAAGTATAAATAGTAGACAAATTAGTTGTTTTATAATTGTAGATATATTTTTTGAACCAATTAAAGTAGAATTTACATTTTCTCTTTGATCATATATCCAAATTAAATTTGAATTTTATATTTTAAATATTTATATGAAAACAAATAATATTAAAAAAATCATTATTTAATTTTGAGGGATCAACAATAAGAAATATTTGGATGAGTTCATTTTCATTGAGGTCAAAATTATCCAATTTTATATGAATAATTCAAGCCAGTTTTATTTATTTTTAAAAAAAACAAGTAAACTTGATCACTAGGAATTTATTCATTATACTCTTCATCTTTTAAAAACATTTTTGAAATCTTAATCAATTATATTATACATATGTTTTGAAATCTTAATCAATTATATTATATTTAATATATACTATTTTTTAAATTTTAGAGGTTATATTATATGCATAGTCCCTAAATTTTTTAAGTTGTGTTAGTTAGGCTCTTAAACTTTAAAATATATATATATATTTTTTTTTTTTGAGATAGTATATAAGTGATTTTGAACTTTTAATCTTATGTTTCATAAGTCTTAAGCTTAAAAATGACTTTCAATTTTGTGTCTTGGTCATTATCACATTCAATATTTTTAAAAAATGCACATATTTTTTAAACATAAACTTGAATGGTCATGATCCTAAAAGACACAGAATTAAAATTTTAATTTTGAATCTAATAAGATTATAAATTTTAAAAAAATGTCAAATATGATATGAATATATTAAACACAAAATTAAAAGTTTAAAAACTCATTAGATACTTGTCAAAATGAGCATAGCACAGCAGCAATTAGCATGCACCCTCGACTAAGAGGTTAGAGGTTTGAATCTCCCCACCTTCAAATGTTGTTGAACTAAAAAAAATACATTAAATACTTTTAGAAGTTATTTGGGGTACTAAATAAGGTATAATAGTCTGTGGAGTTATATAATTTGTATTTAGGATGTAAAGTTGTTTAATCTAAATTATAATAGGCTATGTTTGGAGTGCATAGTTATTCACAGACTATTATGACCCAAATTATTATAATTTGCCCTCCAAACAAACCCTTACATTTTAGGAGCTCATTATACATACAATTAAAAATCAAAGACGTTTTTTTTTTTTAGAGTAGGTGAGAATCGAGATATTTGAATTGACTGTTGCGGTACTAAAACATATAATTTAACAAAATTTAAAATTATGGTTAAGGTTTTGAAAACAAAATTTGAAAAATGAACCAATGACATTTGGCAGTGGGGCCCAAAGGACACAAGGACGCCACATCTGCGCCTCACGGCCTGACGAATTGGCAACCACCACCGACACTCAGGCGTGTGAATACCACGCGTCGCATTTCTATTGGGCAAAAAAGTCATTGCGCGTGTCAGGTCAAATCAAAGAGTTTATCCCATGCGGACGTCGTTCCGATAGGGACGTTGCAACCTACTCTATTCGTTGACTCTTTATTATTCCCTAATTATACTGTTTTAATTGTTTTATTATTATGACTTGACCTCTTATTAAAGTATATACTTTGGACCTTCTTTTTTATATTCTAATCTTCTTTGTTTTTACAAATATTTTAATTAATTTGTACGGTGTCGGTGGACTTGGAATTAGCATTCTCTACCCATTTGGTAAATAACTCCATGTCCATGGCGACAAATATATCTTTGTATTTGTTATATTATTGATTCATTATTTGTTTTAAATTTCAAAACGTTTTTAATTTCTCTTCAACAAACTCAAATTATATTGCCAAATTATGGCATCAATAACATTTTTTATAATTAAAGATTTGAATATCATCTTACATTTGTGATGTCATTTTCTAAAAAATAAACTCAACTACTATTTAATTGTTAAGGTTGAGGTCAATTAGATTTTATTCCATTCAATATTTTTTAAGTCAACTTATTGAAGTTAATCCAAGAGCAATCAATGTGGATTTGAAATAAATTGTTGATAAATGGATGAAATTAAAGTGATAATTAAAGTGTTAGATTCATTATTCAAACACAATTATTTATTTATTTTTAATCAATTATGGTAAATGATTTTTTTTTAGTTCAGCAATATGTGAGGGTTGAAGTCGAGCGAACAATGTCTTAACCAATTGAACTATGCTTAGATTGATAGGTAAATGATTTTTTTTATATTTTTCTCATTTTAGAATTTATTTTCATTATGTCAATTCATAAAAAAATACCAATAATTGAATAAATTATTGATTCATTTGGAAAATATCATATCAATGAAAAAGAAAAACCAAACATATCTTTTTCTTTTTCAGTGGATATGTTAATTTTTTCCCCATTTAACTATTCTTTTTACTACCAATTATTCTATATGATTGGCAACCTTTTAGGGAAAAAAAACTCTTCTAAGTACAAAAAAGAAAGATTAGCATAAAAAGAACTTTAATTAAGTAAACCCAATATTAAATATATATACAATTCATAATTATTTGTACTAACACCATCAATTTAATTTTTAAAAAGAGAGAGGACTTTGAAGATATTGAATTTGATTATTTCCCTTCCTTATATATATGTGGTGGATGGAAGGATAATCATGTTGATATAATGCAAAACTAGAAAATATATTATCATTGGGAAAGGTTGGTTGCTCCAATGTCTCTCTCTCCTTTTGAGGAGTAGTTGAGTTTGAAAGCTTTCTTTTTGGAAGTAAGAACAATAATGATGGCAAATTTTAATGGGAATCTATGTATATATATTCTACATTATTCACTTGTCTTTAAAATTTGATTTCATGATCTTGAATTTGGAGTAATCTTAACCGTTGGATCCGCTTGCTTTTCTTTGGTCAAATGTGAGAAACTATATATTAAATTTATACTAATATTCACATGGGTTGGTGGGGTCCCTTGGAGTTGTATTTTACAATTTCTCATAGATTGTGAAATAACTTGTCTACGGAATGCTGTCTTTTATGTTGTGTTTCACTTTTAAAAAACTATAAAAACAAAACCCTATTTCAACACACACTCTCTCTCACTAAACTATAGTTTTTGTCTTTAAGCTATAACTATCTTCCAATTCTATCTTTAAATTTATAAATTTTCTAATACACCCTTTGATTGTTTTTATTATTTCAAAACCGTCCTTCACATTAACTCCATTAAATACTAAAACTATATAGTTTAGAGATCAAATTGAGAATTTTTACATAATTCAAGGACTAATTTGCAACTTTCTACATAGAGCAAAATTCAAATGTCATTTCTATTTTGAGGAAATATTTCGAACATTCACACATAAAGATTATTTGATATTTTTGAAAGAATTAATGAGTTTCATAATATATTTGATTTTTTTAAAAAAAATTAAGGGTATAATTTAAAATGCGTATATAATTCAAGGATAAATACCATATTTTATTATTATTTTTTAAATTTGTATACTTAGTGAATTCCTAAAAATAAAAAATAAAATAAAATAAAATAAAACAACCCTAAACCGACATCAATTATAATGTTGTCAATGCCATTAAGATGCTTTTTAACTTTAGAGATTTTGGCTAAATTTTCATTCACCCATCATTTTCAAAAATCTCCATATAGATTTAATGTAACAAAAGAAAAAAAATTTAAAAAGTATTATTATTAGAGAGATTAGTCCAAATCACAATTAGAAGTTAGATGGAAAGGGATTAAAGACTAGCTTTTTTAACTTTCTATTTTAGTTGAGAAAATTTAAAGGAGAGAGAGAGTTATAATGTGTAAATGCTATATATTAAAATAGAAAAAACTTATCAAATCATTTAATTGGGTCAATAGGTATTGGTCTATTTAATTTAATGTAACTTGTATTACAAAAGATATCTAGATTGGTATAGTTTTAATTGGTCCCACATATTTTCATTGATATCTTAGTAAGTTCAAGCAACATTTTTTTAGAGAGAAATTCAATCGATAATTTATTGTTTCGTCTTTTCAAAAATTATTTTTTTAAAAAAAAACCTATATGTCAATTCGATATTAATGAAAGCAACGGCATACCTCCATAATAATTTGTGCTTACCTACAATTTTTAATACTTTCATTTTCCAACAATATACATAATTCTACTATGTTGGCATATCCTCTATATTTAAAACAAAGGATTGCTCATAAATTGCTTTAAATACCTTCCCACTATAAGGTCTCCAATAGGAAGATTTTTGGAGAAACCTTCTATAATAGAGAAAAAATATATTACTACTATTTTGTTCTTTTTACCTCAAATATTTGTTTTACTTGGTCTCTTAATTGTGTGGTTTAGTTTAACCAAGTTTTAATTATAAAGAAATTTTTATATTTTCCAGAATTTAGTAGCATCAAAACTAATCTTATTTTTCAAAAAATTGTCACTGGTAATTTTTTTTTAATTACAGTTTTCTATTTAATAGTTTATTTATCTATTAATTCCCTACTTAAAGACGTTTAAAAATAAAAGACTATTGTTTTTAAAATTTGGCTAAGGTTTTAAACTCCTGAAATAAATCAAAAGAAATGGCCAAGAAACAAACTAATTCTAAAAAAGAAAAAGAAAAAGAAAAAGAGAAAAGAAGTAACCCCTAAATCTAGCTGAAAAGCCAAAATTCTTACACTCATTTATTACATTTTCTCAAGAAAATTGTAATCCTGTCGCTGTCGTATGAGCTCAAATTCGCAGATTTACAAACACAAAAATCTTATCAAACAAAGACACATGGGTAAGGTGAAAATGGGCTTATCTTCTTTGGGGAATTAGACCCATTTCAGCTGCGAAAGAGGAGAAGAAACAGAGCTTTGAAACCAACAACAATGGCGGCCCTGGGTTGCCGATTTCCTTTTACAGTGTATAAAAATCCAGAGAAAAAGCAACCCAGATCTTCAATTCTCTGCTCAGTACAACCATCTCAGAGCAATATCAAGGTAACCCAACAGCCAACCGCAATAAGTCTCATTGTTTTGTTCAACAGCAAAGATTCATTAGTTTTGTCAAAACAGGTCATTATAAATGGAGCAGCAAAGGAAATTGGAAGAGCTGCAGTTATTGCGGTGACAAAGGCAAGAGGAATGGAGGTTGCTGGTGCTGTTGATTCACATTCTGTAGGAGAAGACATTGGAAAAGTCTCTCTCTCTTCTTTTCTTTTCTTTTTTCTTTTTTTTTTTTTAATGAAAACCCACAGTTTCATTTCTCTCCTCTGTGTGGTTTTGCTGATCTGTACAAATAAAATTAGGTGTGTGACATGGAAGAACCTCTGGAAATACCCATATTAAATGATCTTACCATGGTTTTAGGTTCAATATCTCAGGTACTAAAACTTAATGACAGCAACTTCATTACGTCTGGTGTAAGTCTCAAACATTTACTATTTTATTGCTAATTTGCAGTCAAAGGAAACAGGAGTTGTTGTTGATTTAACCGAACCTTCTAAAGTATATGAGAACGTGAAGCAGGTAGAATCTTCATCTTTCTTCCCCATTGAGCAAACATCAAACTTTTTTCTTCTTTCTGATGGGTCTTCTCTCTCTTCTGGAAATATTCGAATCCCAAAACTTCATCTTTCTGCCTTGTTTTGTTTTCAAATTAGGCAACTGCATTTGGCATGAGAAGTGTGGTTTATGTTCCCAGATTAAAAGTTGACACAGTGGCTGCATTATCTAACTTCTGTGAGAAAGCTAGCATGGTGAGCACAGGGTGAGATTTTAATTCAACCCTCTTCTTTCTCTGTCTGTCTCTCTCTCTCCTCTTGCTCTCTCTGTGTGAATGCTTTAATGGATTTTGTCACAGGGTTGTCTTGTTGCCCCAACTCTGTCCATCGGCTCTATCCTCCTCCAGCAAGCTGCAATTTCAGCTTCATTCCATTACAGCAATGTAGAGATTGTGGAATCCAGAGACAATGCACAGGTAATTATATCACCAACTAATTTACTATTTCTGTTTCAAAGGGAAAGAAAAACATAAAGGAGAAGAAAAATAAGCAATACTTTTCCATTTTCGTTGTGTTCATACAAGGCTGTGACAATAGACAAATCAACATGCATTCTTCTCTCTCACCTACATTAAGTTAGTCATACATCTGAATCAAGTACATGTATTAGTCTTTCAATTTCTCATTTGTGTATTAAAAATACCATTGGAAGTTTAGAGAGAGAGAGAGAGTAGTAAATGTAGCAGATGGACATTAAATACTGACTTTTTTGGTGACAGGATCTGCCATCTTCAGATGCAGCCCAAATAGCCAACAACCTCTCAAACTTGGGCCAGATCTACAACAGAGAAGATATTTCAACAGAAGTACTGGTAAGCTGAATTCATGAGTAGTCTCTGCCTCATTTAATTTGATGTATCAGTATTCATTAAGAATTGAGACAAAAGGTAAAAGAAAAATATCAGAATGCTGTACCTGCTGTTATTCTCTTGACTTTCACATCATATAACTATCTTTTAATCTCAAAGAATATGAATAAAAACCGATTCATGTGCCGTGAATTAAAGGAATTTGGCCAACAAGGATCAAACTATGTCTACAAAATTTGCATAGAACTTCTAACGAGATTATGAAAATTCACCATATTGATGACCAAGACATCAAACTCAGAAGCCCAATTAAAAAAAGACTAGCTTGCTTATTTTGCCTTTTTGCCTGCAAGGCAAGGGGACAAGTAATTGGAGAAGATGGAGTTCGAGTGCACAGCCTAGTCCTTCCAGGGCTTCCTTCCAGCACCAATGTCTACTTCTCTCGCCCGGGAGAGGTGAGTTCTAGGTTGTGTTTCTGTTCTTGTCTAACTAAAATTAAGAGACGTTGAATGAGGTCAAGCTGTTGGACTGGTAAATTTAATCTTTTCTACTCATTCTATAACCAGAGTGGTAGGTTTTTTCCTTCTCCAACACTTGTCATGGCTTGCATCACAGGTTTACACTCTCAAACATGATATCATAAATGTGCAATGCCTCATGCCAGGCTTGTTATTGGCAATTAGAAAGGTGGTGCGCCTTAAGGTACCTCAATACACGACAGTATATACATCTCAAATTTTCTTGAATGATCTTCTTCATCCTGTATTGTAAATGTCAAACTGTTGCCTTTCTGTGCTACTCTGGCAGAATCTGGTGTACGGCTTGGAGAAATTTTTATGAAGCTTCGAAGGCTCTCTGCTGGTAGCTCAATCTGAAACTTCATCTCCGTTGTTCAATGGACAGAGTGACCATCTCGACCTGATATAACAAAAAGGAAAGTCAGGAGCTCAAGTTAGAGAGAACTGAAAGAGAATTTTTTGTTTCTCATTTTCCTTGTGTGCATGGAGAAATTAAATTATTTATTTCTTAAAGAAGGGTTCTAACTTCTAGTTCGATTTTTTCCCCCTTGCATTCTCTTCCCAATTACCTTTCCTCGGCAAACTTAAAAAGATGTCTGTAACTTTCTGCTCGTTTATAGGCCGTATTACAGTGAACCCGCTGAGACTTTATGGCAACCTCAATGGCTCAGTGTCCCCATTTCTTCTACCCAGAAGAATCTTTAATATCCTAATTTTGGAATGTCAATCTAATTTTACAGTTTAATGTGAAAAAAGGAACCACTAAGAAATGGTTACTAGGATACTTGTATGACCTCGCTTTCTTCATATATTTTTTCATGCACATTTTTCTTCATGCAAACATATAGGTTCTAATAGATTCTTACATTTTCATCCTAACAATTTACATTTGAGGAAAAAGAGTTAAGTTCAGCAGATCAGGCCAGGAAAATCCAAGGTTGCCAAGAGACGTTGATGCTGCAACATGTTCAAATTCTCATGCCAAGATCTGCTATGCTTCTGTTCCCTACAAATTCGTAACAAGCATTAATTTGGTCGTCCAAGCGCAAATGCCAATATGTACCGAATAGGTGGAGGATATTCCAAATTTTGATTCCAAGCATTTACTTCAGTGGATATAAAATAAATAAATAAAACATCTCTGCATAAAGGCAGTTTCATAGAACAATATAAGGCAAATTGCAAAAACGACCTCTGAACTTTGTTGGTTGTTGCAATTGCCATCCCTAAATTTTCGATTGTAAAAATTAAACTATCAAACTTTCAAAAGTGAAGAAACTGCACCCCTCAACTTTGATGGTTGTTGCGATTGTCAATCCCTAAACTTTCCATTGCAAAAATTGGAACCCCCAAACTTTCAAAATGGAAGAAATTGCACCCCTATTTTAAATAGTAAAAATAAAAAGCCTCTAACATTCATAAGTGAAAATAATTGTACTCCTAAACTAAAAATTACACCTCCTAAATTTTTAATTACAAAAATTAAACCCTCAAACTTAGATGAGTTTAAAAATTGGATCAGTTTTACTCTTCTCTCTTGCATTTGCCTCCTCTCTATCTACTTTCTTTCTTCATGTTATCCCCTCTCTCTCATGGCGACATAGATTGGGTCGTTAATCTATAAGAGCCTTGTCATGCTCAGTTCACAGCCCTCATTGCCTACGAAAACTCCCTTGGTCCCCCTCATGCTTACATTGTCATAGCCCACATTCTCATGCTCAGAGAGAGAAATAAGCTTTGAGGTTCCAGAAATTACAACAAAAAAAAGGAAGAGGAAACTCGTGTTCCACCATTTCTTTATGCGCATAAGAGAAGGTAGAGAGAGAGGGGGATAACGAAGAGAGAGAAAGTACAGAGGGAAAGAAATGGGTTATTTAGAGGTAAATTGATTTGGAGTTATTTAGAGGTAATGTTGTTAATGAAATGGGTTTTTTTGTTGTTCATGTTGAAGCTCGGTTTATGGTTGCAGAGATGGAAAAAAAAAATTACTGGATTGAGAGAATGATGAACACTAGGATGATTATGCACTTTCAACTGAAAATTTGAAGAAGAAAAAGAAACCTTTAGATCAAAAGTTGATTGGGTGGGTCTGAAAATTTTGGGAAGTATTTAGGGTTTAGAGCCTCAGAGTTTTCAGAGGGCGGGTTCTGCAAAATGAATCAATGAGGATGAAGAAGAAGAAGAAGGATTTTATCAATTTGTGTTTTTTGTTTAAATTTTGTATGGCTAAATATATTATATATGTTTTAATTTCAATGTTTTGGCATTTCTTCCCGCCGGCATGACCCAGCTGTTGAAAGTTAAAAAAGGAAGAGAAAACTCGTGTTCCACAATTTCTTTATGCGCATAAGAGAAGGTGGAGGGGGGGGGATAACGAGGAAAGAGATAGTAGAGAGGGAAAGAAATGTGAGAGAGAAATAGTGTAAAATATTTCTATTTTTTTAATGAGGGTTGAATTTTTTTAAAGTTTAGGGGTGTAATTGTTTCACTTATAAAAGTTTGAAGGTCTAATTTGTACCATTTAAAATTTAGGGGAGCAATTTTTTCACTTTTGAAAGCTTAAGGGTTTAATTTTTACCATTGAAAGTTTAGAGGTGGCAATTGCTCGGTTTCTGCCATTTGCCCAACAATATATTAAGGAGAAGTTTACAAGCACTTCTCATGGATTTGGGCCCAAAAGTAATGAAGAAATAAGAAAAGGCATTGAAATAGAGATTATAACCCTTTTTAAGTTTCTGAGTAAATCCACGTTATATTTCTGTTCTTTCCATCTCTTGCTCACAACAATTGCATCAAAAAGTAATTTTTGTATGTCAATCAATGCATAGCTTAGTGGTTAAGACACCTATACTTTTCCTTGAAGTCAAAGGTTTGAATCACAATCCCTAATCCCAAATTTTTCTGAACTAAAAAAAAGTAACTTCTGTATTTTATCTGCAAAAACGAGGAGTAGTACCATGCCCATGACCTCTGAGAAATGCATGTCAATAGACAAAAAACATAGAAGAGATTTATTACTTACTTCCCCACGAATATCAGAGTATGTCCCTATCATCAAACTTGCTAGCAAGAGCTCTTATCCAGGCTCTATCTTTATCGCTAAATGCATAACTTAAACATGAAGTCACCAATATGAATCCTCCAATCTTTTCCATCTCATTGCCACTTTGCTTTAGATTTTGAGCCACTGGCTGTACCAAAACCGAGCGAGTGCCCTTGGGCAGCATTTGCCAAAGTCCAGATTCTGAAAATAGTTGTGAAAACCTTGATTTTGAAAGGTTTCATAAAACATCATAGTATTTGTTTAACTATCTATTACTATCAGTGCATGTTTAATCAGAAAAACAACCAGGAGTAACACCTCATCAACGTAAGGAAAAGAAACCAATATGACATTGCAGATTACTTCAAATTTTGATGCAGTTGATAATCAAACCGTGAGTCCTTTAGAGTACTAATAATTCCTATGCTCTAAGCCCCCTTTACATTCTTCTAGTACACATGTACTATCGCTATCAGTGGTCTATCATTCTAACTTTAAATATAATATAGAAATTCAAAGTTACAACTACTTATCTTCAACCTATTTTATCTAATTATTCCATTCGTGAGCATAAGTGATTTTTTAAGGAGATAACAACATTTGCTCCACTAATTATGGTCCTTTCTAAGACATTATTTCACAGCATGAGAGCAAAAAAAGACCTTCATGGAAAAATGCAATCATATACCTGAAATTTGAGGAAAATATAGGACATCATTTAATGCAGACAGGCCAACGCTCTGAAGCTTCTCCTCAAACCAGGCAAGTAAATCTGCTCCTGATATATCATTTGGACTATTCCAGTATCCTCGAACACATAACTCCCCTCGAATCTGTATTAACTGATTCCAAAGATAAGAAATGATGCAAAAATTAAAATTTAGACAGTATCAAGGGAAGCTAAATAATTTAATATTTTGAATACAGCATGTTCTCTTACTACATATTTGTGAAGTAAAAATATACGCAAGTGACAAAAATTGGTGAGATACCATACCACTGATATACTGTTTGTATTGCGCAGCAAGATGTATGTTGCCCAAGCCAAGTCTTCCTTCACATGATCCGATACATTTTGTGACAAGACAAATATTTGCTCAGCTCCTTCAGGGAGGGTAGCTTCGCCAGAGGGAACTGCACCCTGCAAGCAAAGATGAATACTTTTCCTTATTTCAATTATCTAAGCAGTAAGCAGCGGATAAGCAAGGGAGATTGGATATTTATTAACCACAATTTAAATGAATTGACAGTTAGGCATGTAAAGCAATCAATCAAAAATCAAATACAGGACTCTAGCTACTGTGAGGGAGGAAAAGTCTCAATGCCATCAACAAGGCGCCTTGGTGAAGTGAAGTTACTCTAATACTCAAGTCAGCAACTAAGGAATGCTATAAAGCTCGAATGTAGAACAAAAATGCAACAATGGCCTCGTCAACAATGTGAGAAGATCTTATTTAATAAACAAGGTCATGTGGGCAACTTTAATGAGGATAATGTAAGGAGGTGGTGAGACTCCTTTTTGTTGTATGGTCCTAGCAAATAAGTCATTATCAGAGACGAAAAGGCTAGATGTAGAGATGTGAGGCAACATTTGAGCCAAATTGACGTAACAAGAACAGGATGTTAGAGAAGAAATTTAAGCAAGACAGATGACTAATGAGAGAGATTCTGTCTACAAGGAGATCCCAAGATGAACTTTACAAGTAGAATCATAAGAAGACTGGGAGTCTAGAGAAATTATCGTGTTGATGAATGACAATTCTATTCAAAGTTAAGAGAGGCTGGATCAAATTTGAGAAGAATTCGGCTGCACAGGTATTCAGAAGAATTCGGCTGAACATGTGTAGTTAAAGTTCTAACCAAGTACAAAATCAGGAAAACTTTGATAGCTAAGCACGTTCCACAGCAATCCTTCAATGGTAAGTTCTTCAGTCATCATTAAGGTCATTCTCGTTTAACAATTTCCATCAAATATATGTACTCCCCGTCTCAGTCTCTTCTCTGGAGTACTAACTTTCCTTCAGCAACACCTAATTGAGCTTTGGCGGACAATGGCACTGTGCCAGTGCCAAGGACTACACAAACCAGCAGTTTCAAGTACCTCTAATCCTCCTTTTTTTCACTCTTACAGAGGTTAACGGATATTTTCCAGTAAGTAGAAGAAGAAGATGGAAAAAATAACTATACAAGCAGGACAATAATGAAATATCTAATATGTTACCTTAAGAAACTTTCCCAAGTAGGGGAGTGCAATAGAAAATGCTGCCAAAGAAATGCCTAAAGCATCAGTTCTCTACAAATAATAAAAAAAACCACATCAAACAGCAGAAATAACGAAAAATCCAACAAGAATCTAAAAACAAAGGCGTTCCCAGAAAACTGTGTTTGCTTACTAATTGTGCCGGGGTGATGGGAGCAGCTGAATTCGAACCAACAAAGTGATTCAAAAGCAGAAGCGAACCAAATCCATAACCAATCCATCTGGGTAAGTAAGACTCATCCAATCCAGGAATCCCTAAACCCCATATTACAAAGAAATGTTACACATAAAATTTCACTTCTTCCCAAATCCCCAAATTATAAAATTCCTTCAGAAAGTACCCATTTACAGAGAGAGGGAGTGAGAGAGATACCGAGTGTAAAGCGCAGGACAGAGAGATTGAGTTGCTGATTGGCCGAGTTCTTAGAATCGTCAAGACGAGCAGAAATTGCTGGACTCTTCGACCTACTTTTAGCGCGAAATCGGGGAGTGGATGACAACCGAATTAACGGGTTGGGAGTGAGAATTGTGCTGGTCATGTTCTTTTCTTGTTTGACAATCGAGAAAATTCTCTAAATTCTTATGTGAGGATCAATGGGCCGGACACTTCTCATTTTCCATCGTTGACATATACTTACTTTGGCTATATAATTGAACATTCCTTTGTTTAAAATTTGCCACAATGAATTGAAGTTATTTTATCGAACATTCCTTTGGTCAAAATTTTATATATTTTTGAGTCAACAATACAAAAAAAAATACACATATTTTTCTACCTAGCACGTCATTTTATAATTTGTAAAAATAATTAATAAACGCAATTACATACCAATCATTGTGCCAAATTAAAAGAAAAAAAATGTGATACTATTTCTTAAAAAATATAAAAAGTATGGTTTTGTTATAGAAATATAATATTTAATTATGCTTTGCTATGCACTATTCTTTTTTTAAAAAATTATGCACTGTCAAAAAGAAGAAGAAAAAGATTATGCTATGTACTGTTTGCTTTTTTTTTTTTTTAATTGTTATTATTATTATTATTTTAATATTGTTGTTCTTTTCTTCTTTTTTTTTAACTTACATGTCTACAATCTTGGTAAACGAGAAAGTTTAACGCGTGCATCATTATTTAAAAAATCAATATAGAAAAACCTTAAATTTAGAGAATGGTGAAAAAAAATTATGTTCACGAAAAACCAAGATATTCATGTATTTTTTAGAGAATATCAAATTCATAAATCTAAAATCTCTCTTTTTCTGTAGATGATATCCAAGAGATCTCTTGAAAGCCAAAAATAATAAGATAACTTGGAGCCTCGAAAATGCAAACCTTGAAGTATGAGTGCATATATAAAAACTTTATGCTTGTTTTCATTATTTTATGGAAAAAACTTGGGTGCTGTCTGGGCAGCACCCAAGTATGGTAATGCCCACTTCATAGCCATTGGATTTGAAATTTTTTGGTTTTTTTTTTTCATTTTTAGAAAATTGTGTAGCTTAGATGTGGGCTGCATAGCACTTGGGTGCTGCCCAGGCAGCACCCAAGTCTTGCCCTTATTTTATTATACCAACTAATTAGGATCTTATTGTGTTAAAAAAAAAAATCCTATTTGTTGTTGTCAAATTTTGGACAGAAAAAATCTTACATGACCTCCATGTGACAACAACGAATTTGTATTATTAGGAGAAGAACACGACCTGCAAAATAAGAAAAACTCGAACACCGATGTGGTGTAGGCCACACAGACTCTAAGTCAAAGAGAGTTCTTTAGAGAGAGTTAAGGAGTTCTATGAGAATTTTAGAGGCTGAAATTAACTTACATTGCTCTTCCCTCAAAAGAGAGCTTAAATACCTTCATTCCTAGAGTTTTTGTGGGTTTCCATCTTCGAATGGGGAACAAAAGGACCGAACGAGGCTGGACCGGGGGTCTCCAAGCCACAAGGGACTAAGGCACCGACCACATGCTCGTTTCTTTGTCCCTTTAAGTTATGGGTCGGTCCTCTTTCGGTTTCGACCTGTTTTGACTTTGTATTAAGCTTCTTTCCTTGTTTAGCCATTTATTGTAGTCTTTTAGCCAGCTCATTCTTGTTGGTCCAATTTCACTCATAGCATTAGCCCCCACTCCCTAGTTAGGATTCCATATTAGGAGCATGTGAAGTAATTGCATGGAGCCTGACTTGAAAGTAACCTATTAAATTTTGGAGTCATTTATGACATTTCGAGGCCTGCCTCGAATTTTCTCTAGTTTTTGCTATCCATCCTTATGAGGATATTCATTCTCCTAAAGTGTCGGTTTCTCTATTTTTTCATAGGAATTTTAGGGTTCTGTGACATTTATTTTGCATATCAAATCATTCCCAAGATTTTCGTCTAATTCCTTAGGTCGGTCTTTTCCCAATGGGTAAAATTATCCTCTAGATATGTGTTCGTCCACATCTTGGAGAAAATTTAGGGCTCCAAGATTCTCCTTGGATCTCCT
Organism: Trichosanthes truncata; assembly: GCA_033996785.1. Classification (NCBI taxonomy): domain Eukaryota; kingdom Viridiplantae; phylum Streptophyta; class Magnoliopsida; order Cucurbitales; family Cucurbitaceae; genus Trichosanthes; species Trichosanthes truncata. Next base: position 90,004,988 of record JAWPNB010000003.1, read on the forward strand.
CAAGATTGTTATCCAACCTTGTAGAGAACATTTCGATCTTTCTTGGGGGCTAAGACTCTTCTCTGGATTCGCAATCTGTGTTGTTTTCTTGGAGAGAATATGTAAATTCAAAGGCATCTTTAAATTTAAGTGGGATTGCCATCAAACCCCGTAGGAGCCTGAACTGTTTTAGACTTCATGACCTCCCGTATGAGAGAAGTTTTGCCATCTAGTAGCCATGTAGCTTTAGGACCTCCCATAGTTGAAAATTCTTGCCTATCTAATATTCTCGTAGCTCTCTACTTTTCGTAAGCGTTTTCTAAACAACTGTAGCTTCATTTCATACAGATACTGTGAGATGAAAAGAGGAAATAGATCATGGAGTGAGAATCGGGGGTAAAATAATGACCCGGACTGGCCTCGACTGGATTGGTCGGCCTTGACCCCTTGTTTCAGCTTTTGTTTTCATATATGCCTCCACGATCTGCTTCTTTTTGGGTTTTTTGAATCGTTCTGTTATTCTTTTTCTGTGTAGCTTCTGCTTTTTGAATCGTTCTGTTCTTCTTTTCCTTTTGTATAATAGGGAGGCATATCCTCTATGTAGTTTCTTATTTGTGAGGAAATCTTGCTATGCTGAGTCTATGCTTTGTCCATAAAGTGCATGATAATTTTGAAAGATAATAAAATAACACTTTATTCATATTAATCTATCTTTGAGAAATACAACAACATTAATCATGGACAATTTAATCTATTGATAATAAATCTTCAAGTATTCAACATTCCAAGGATGGGAAAGAGTATTTACTTTATGATCAATTAGAGTGTACGTGTCAGGTCTAACAACTTTTACAATTTGGTATGGTCTTTCCCATGTTGGACCTAGTGCACCAGTTGATGGATCTTTGGTGTTTTGCATGACCCTTCTCAATACAAGATTTCCTTCTTTGAAGCTTCGTCTCTTGATTGTTGCATTGTAATATATTGCAATTTTATTCTTGTATTTTGCTGCTCAAAGATGAGCTTTTTCACTATGCTCTTCTAACAAGTCTAAGCACAATCTCATTGACTCCTCATTCTGTTGAGGGTCATATTTATCTACTCTCGGTGAGGGTAAACCAATTTTTACAGGAATGACTACCTCTACCCCATAAGTAAGTGAGAAAAGAGTCTCACCTGTAGTAGATCTTGCAGTTGTCCTGTATACCCATAGTACATTAGGCAACTCCTCTGCCTATGCTCCTTTTAGATTTTCCAACTTTGTCTTGAGATTTAACTTGATAATCTTGTCCACTACTTCCACTTGCCCATTGTCTTATAGATGTGCTGGAGATGAACATCAATGATCGATATTGAGATCTAAACAAAAAATTTTAATGTTGTAGTATCGAATTGTTTTTCATTGTCTGAAATGGTGATATTAGGAATTGGTCGACTGAAAATGTGTGGGCTTTTAGAAGAAAACTTTTGAATAGAAAAATTCTCTAGTCTAGTGCAAGTGCACACTGTCAAACAAGTAGTAATTGGAAATATTCCAGAGTATCGATCCCACAGAGAACGGATACCACAAAATCCAAAATGAAGGCAAAGATATTCACACAAAGCAACCTCGGTAACCAAAATTATATAATTGGGAAGGTTGTGAGTGTACTAAAAATCAAATGATAAAAAGATGGAATCTGAATATGTTTTTGCCCCTTAGAAAAGAATTGTGACCTAAAATGCAATTTCAATCTTTACTCAAACACCAAGTAATGTAAATCATGTTCAACTTCTATTTGATTTTAATGGAAAACCTTTAGAAGCCTAAGTGATTAAACCATATGTCTATGGCTAATACGAACTTAGTTTAATGAGAACACAACCCTTGATCTTAGAGGTTTCGCCCTATGTAAAAACAAGTGCTTATGTCTAAGCTCTTTTCCTCTTTTGCTTTGTATGAACACGTAATCCCGTTTAATCCTTTCAGTATTAAACTTGATCTCTGTATGTTCACCTAAGTGATCAAGCTAGATTCACAATAAGAATGATAATCAATAAAAGCAAACAATACTATGGAATTGAGCAAAGTTACTTTTACATCTTAGGCCAAGCTTTCAATCCTTAGGGCATCCACATATCCGAATCCCAAGGACGAAATTAGCTAATGATGGAGAAAATAAATAGCATAATATTAAAAGAAAGAAAATGCATACTGATTTAAGAAGTAAAAATAAAGAAAAACAAAAACTGGAAAATAAAGTAATGAACTTAAAAAGAAAGAATAACTTGAATAAAGAATTTTATTAAAATAAACTTGTTGTAAATAACAGAACTAAATTAGAGACAATAACTAGAGTAACTGAAGTCGAAATAACATAAATAAAGTTGCTGGAAATTAAACTTAAAACAACCAATTAAACTGCTGAAAAATAAACTTAAACAAAAAAACAGAAACTGCTAATACAAGAGAAAAGTTGAACTTCAAGGAGAGAATTAGCACCTCTTCAATCAATCTAAACTCAACCTCTTTCAAGGAGAGTAAGATCTTCACAACCCTAGACTTTCGACAGGGCTGGACTGAAGTTTCAGTGGCGTTTATTCTCCTTTTAGTCGATAAAACAGAAAAAAAAAAGTACAGAAAAATAATGATCTTCAATCAAGTATGACCGACTGTGGACTCCTTTTTCGTGGCTTGAATCTTCATATTTATAGCCTCCAAATACTAGGGTTTGCTCCTTGGATGTTTAAGGCAAGAATCGAATCTTTATGAGTTTGATTCGTGGAGAATATCTTCAAATATTATCATAAAATCATGTTTCCAGATTTTCTCCTTTATTCTCGAAATTTTGTCTCCTAGGCAAAATTGCAGTTGCAATTCTGGTAGTTTTCACTTTTTTGCATAAAAACATCAAAACTCATTAAAAATCAACTTTTTTCCTCTTATTTCCTATTTCTTAGCTCAAAACAATCCCTTAACTAATTTTGGCTATTTTCTCATTAATTTTCTATATTTATTAGACATAAAAACATGCATTTGTGCAAATAGCTTAAGTAAAAATGTCTATAAATATGTAAAATATTAGCATTATCAAGAATCCCAAAACGACATACTATGTTTCTCCATACAAAGTTAGTTTTCTTCTTTTCTATAATTGTTAACAATTTTTCTACTTCAGCCCATTTTGTGAAGTAATCCATTGCCACCACTGTAAACTTAGTTCGTTCTTTGCCTTGAGAAAGAGGTCCAATAAGGTCTATTCTCCATTGTGCAAAAGGTTAGATACTTACTATATTTGTTAGTGGTTCAGGTGGTTGTCTTGGTACTGGAGCAAATCGTTGGCATTCGTCACATGATCTTGTGAAGCTTTGAGCATCTTGAAGCATCGTCGACCAATAATATCTTTGTTTTACAATCTTATGACATAAGGACCTTCCTCCAAAATGGTTGCCACATATGCATTCATGGATTTCCTTCATCACATATTCCGTCTCAATGGGTGTGAGACACCTTAAAAGCGGCATTGAATTGCCTCTCTTATAGAGTTTACCTTCTCTGAGTAGGTAATGAGTTGATAGCATCTGTATTCGTTTGGCTTCTGCTATTTTTTAGGGCAATTTTCCTTCTTTCAGATATTCCAATATGGGATCCATCCAGGAAGAATTTTCCCCTGGCCTCGGCTGGCTCGTTTCTGGCTTCAACCTCTTCCTTTCTAGAAACCATTGCGTCAGTTTCCATTATCTCTTCTTTGCATATGGTTGGCTCAAATAGGATTTCAACTGGAACTGTTTTACTCAGTTCAGTTTCATAGGCTGTTACTAATCGAGCTAAAGAATCAACGGTTTTGTTTTGTGATCTTGGAATTTGTCTGAACTCATGTTTGGAGAATGAGGCAAGCAATTTATTGACCTTTGACAAATACTTTGTCATTCTCTACTCTTTAGCTTGATATTCATCAGTTACATGTTTCACTATCAATTAAGAATCACTAAGGACTAAGAGATTAGAGATCTCTATTCCCCTAGCAACCTTTCTTCTACGAGTGCTTCATATTCCGCCTCATTATTTGAGGTTTTAAATTTGAATATGAAAGCATATTCATACCTTTCTCTTTAAGTAGATTCAAGTAGAATTCCTGCTCCACATCCATTGACGTTGGAGGATCCATCAACGAAGAGTTTCTAGAGCATATTAGGATCTTCTGGATGAGATGTCTCCACCTCCATTGTGCATTGAAGGTGGTCGGCCCAGGCTCCTCTATGGTCGGCCTCGGCCCCTGCGTGGTCGGTCTAGGCCTATAATGGAGTGTTTAACTAAAAAACAAAAAAAAAACATGATAACTTTAATGAAATTCAGTGTTGAATTAAAAAAACAAAAACAAAATTTATCAAAATATTGAGAATTTTGAACTTTAAAATGACAATAAATTATTAATATAGAACATGATAACATGAAATAACAATTTATTTGATTTAATATTTGTTAAAAATAGCTATTATGAAAGTTTTTATTTGCTAGGGATAATTTTGATAACGAAATGATAAATAATTTAATTAAATATTAATAATTTTAAAAAATCTAGAGGGATTCCAACCTTCTCACATTTAATTATTTTTATTTAAAAAAAAAGCTATTAAAAAATTTTATTTTAAAAGGCAATTAAAAATTAATTTTGGTTGATTTTGATATAATTTTAAAATAGAAAACATTTTAAGTTCTTTCTTAAATCTTACGCTAGTTATACAAGTTTTGGGGTGCACTTAGAAATTCAAGGAATTTTAGGAGAACGGATGATATTACGAAAGTTGAGGGAGTAAAATGATATTTTAAAGAATTTAGAAGCTATTTTAATTATATATATATATTCATGCAGCGGCATGGCTGAGGTCCGCCGTTGTCGGTTACTTCTAAAGTTCGGAAGCAAAGGGTTTTAGGCAATAACCAGAGAGGCGGCGTTTTTCTATCGATCAGCAATGGCGGACGACGAATACAATGACCTCGACATGGGGTTCTCTCTCTATCTATCTATTTGAATATGTTTTTCTCGGATCTTTTTATGTTACTCTGGTCAATTGGTTTTTTGGAAAATTTGTCAAATGCAAACCCTAATTTCGAAACTAAGATCGTTCTTTCAAGTTCAACTTGGTGCAGTACGGATTTGGAATTGAATTTGTTAGGGAAAACAGTTCGGTATGGTGAAATATCATTTAGGTGTTAGGAAGGAGATGCTATCACGCATCAGAACCAAACTTGATTGTTCGAGCGATTCTGCACCAGTCCGATTTTCTGTAGCTATGAGCTTTGATGAGGAACTTAAGAGAGTTGTATTGGCAAGTGCATGATTTTCTGGCCGCCTAACAGCTCACAATACCAATTTTTAAGGTTTAAGCGTGTGAAATAAACTTAGATAGGGGCTCGTTACTCGATTCTTACGTTCATAAGCATTATGTTTTAGTGAACAACTTTATGTTATGGGGGTTTTGCTTATTTGTTGGGAAATACTCGTTTTCTTCATTAGTTAAAAGGAACTCTGGTAACCTTTATCTTTGTAATGGGTTAATGTGTCTAAGATTTAAACATTATGGGTTGAAGGATTGTTTTTTTAAAGCTTTCTGCTAGTAGTTTATTTCATTAGGACAGGCCTCTTGCTGCATATTTATCATAAAATCTTCATTAGCAATATCCACAGATTACCGAGTATTATCAGTTCAAAGTAGGCTTCTATTCACTTTATTCCCTCTTTTTGATCCCCCTTTCCTATTTGCATAAAGGACTCAGCCCTGCTTCTAGAATACAGTTGATTCATCAGATTGATTTACCAGCTGTATTTTTTGGATTTTATCTGTTAATTTAGCCACCGATATACTATGTTTAGTGTTTTGCATCACATTTCTCTCAAGTTTGTCCTTATTTGGGCATCACATTTCTCTCAAGTTTGTCCTTATTTGGGTTAATAGGTTTTATTAATTATGCAAAATGTACACAAGAAAAGCAGATAAATGAAGTATGGTTATAAAAATCTATGGATGAGGAGGACTTGAAATCCGACTCTTGGGGCTAGGCACAATGGTTTGCTATTTGAAGTAAATATACTAATACTCCATTCTTAGCTGTAGTTTGACCACACTGCTATAATCTTGTTTTGTGAAAGGCCTTTATATTTTCATCTAGGATGATTGGAAGGTACAAATATCTTTCAGCTCTTATACTAATAAGTGGTTTTTGCTGCAGATATGAAGATGAACCACCAGAACCCGAGATTGAGGTTAGAAATAATTTGTTCATTTCTATTTGGAAGAATGTAGATAACTGTTCTTTTTGAAGTTGATTAATTATACTGGAATTGTGAATGATGTACAGGAAGGTGCTGAAGAAGAATTGGATACTAATAACAATGAAGATGTTCCTGGTGAACCTGTTGAAGCTGAGGAAAAGGAAGATGAAGAACCTGTTGAACGTGTACGTAAAACCTCAAAATTTATGACGAAGTATGAACGTGCTAGAATTTTGGGTACGCGTGCCCTCCAAATCAGGTTCTCTTTTTTGACATTTGTTACATCCAAACTTTTACGTGCATCAAGTTGATAAATGGTATGATGATTCTTTTTCCTTTTGGGCAGCATGAATGCTCCTGTGATGGTTGAGTTGGAGGGTGAGACTGATCCACTTGAGGTTAGATTTTGAAATATTAAGCTAAAATCTTTGAAAAGCTTTATTTTGGTTTTGGCATTCATTAGATGTATTTTAGTTGCCACATATGTGCATTGCATGGTTAGTACGCCTACTCAAAAGTAAAAGGTTAAATTAAATCATACAAAGATGCCCCTGGGGTTAAAATGAAGCCTTTCAAACAATAGGGTATGATTGAAAACCAACGTCAAAGTTTAAAGGCAATTTCCATAAAGATGTTTACCATTTCAATCAACCCATGCTTACCCAAAGAAATATGTTGGATGCCGTTCATGGGTTTGGCTTTCTAAGTTTCTAAAACTGATATTACTGTTTACAGTTTGTAGTATCTCATGCTTTTCCAGCGGATGAGGATTTATGCTTGTCGATCTTGAGTGTTTCCCACTTTTTTGGTTGGTTTGGCATTATTCTTTGACATCTAACCTTATCCTTCACTATCTTAGATTGCAATGAAGGAGCTTCGTGAGCGGAAGATACCCTTCACCATTCGTCGCTACCTGCCAGATGGAAGGTTAGGCCTCTTAGATCTTATTCTTTTATCTTTATCATTCGGATTCACCTGCCAGCAGGGCTGTGCAGAAAACTGAAAACAAGCGGTTCTTTATATGTAGCATATATTTGTATAAGTTTTGGTTTGTTTTTAAAGAAACCTTAATTTGTCGGTTTTGGAAAAACCAGCACAGCTTTCTTCCCCAAGCCCCTGGGGCTTGAATTGAACCGACTGTATGAGTTTCAAACTAGTTTTTGAGGGGGGAAAAAAATTCCTTCTGAGGTTTGGTTTTCGAATTTTTTGTAAACCAAATGAAATCAAGCACTCTAGTTCTCTGTAGGATAAGATAAATTGCTAAATAATGGAACTCTCCCTTCATTTTGCGCAGTTATGAAGACTGGGGCGTTGATGAACTTATTGTGGAGGACTCTTGGAAGAGGCAAGTTGGTGGCGCTTGATCGTTTCTTAGTTAGTCTGTGTGGCTGTCACCTGTATGTGAGATTATAGTTTCAACTGCATAGCGATTAGGGCACGATGTTCCCATTTAATCAGCCTGTGAACGATGAGATGGTTGCTCTCCATTATTGTTTTGTTGCATAACTATCTATAATATATTGGAAAGGAACCACTATTGGCAAACATTTTTTTTACTATTATAAAGCAGGCGGTTGTCCATTAGTTGAGGTGCACGCAAGCTGGTCCGAATATTCATCGATATCAAAAAAAAAAAAAAAAAAAACTTTCTAACTGGTTAAAATTTTGTTAAAAATTAAAAAGCAAGACTATTATATTCAGTTTATGGTATCATATTCATGTTCTAACAAAAAGTAAATAAAAATAGCAATAAGTAAATAAAAATAGCAATACTTCGATAAAAAGCTAATGGAAGTCCTGCACTTTTTACACTTCATCAAGTATGATCGTGCAATATGTGTATATAGTTGTACTTGAAACTAATGTGAAAAAATGAGGTTCCGTTTGATAACCATTTGATTTTTGGTTTTTGGTTTTTTAAAATTAAGCCTACAAATACTACTTCCACCTATGGAGTTCCTTGTTTTGTTATCTACTTTTTGCCTATATTTTCAAAAATCAAGCCAAGTTTTGAAAACTAAAAAAAGTAGTTTTCAAAATCTTGTTTTTGTTTTTGGAATTTGGCTAAGAATTCAATTGTCTTGTCAAGAAAGATGAAACTAATTGTAGAGAATTCATGAGAAAACAAGCACAATTTCTAAAAACCAAAAATCAAAACTCAAATGGTTATCAAACGGGGCCTGAGTGTTTGGTTTTCAATCAACATATTTCTGAAAAATACTCACTAGTAACTAAGAGATGAGAGGTTTTCAATCAACATTTTTTTCAAAACATATTTTTTATGGAGCAAGAGTCAGAGATTTTTCTATTATTCGCTGCTAGAATCAATCATTAATTGAATAAGGAAGATTAAAAGCGGTACAGTTAGACCCTTATAGCATCAATAAGATGCAACACACAAGAACTAATGAATAAAATTAGACTTTTTTGGCCAAAATAAACATAGCTCAATGGTAATTGACATGTCTTTTTGACCAAAATGTTAGAGGTTTCGAATCTCTTCAATCTAAAAGAAAGCAAAGTAACTATGGACGTCTTTTTTTTTTTATGTAAACAAATATGTATTGAAAGTATGTATGTGGCTGTAAATCACTAGATAGCCAATCTTTTTATCACAATAATAATAATAATAATAAAATATATCCAATCTTTTCTTAACTCAGTCCAAGCAATGCTCAAAACTTCCAAACCTTTCTTGTTCCACTAGCTAGGAGCAAATTCTTAGATTTCTCATTCGTTATTACAACCTTAGAAAAATTGTTTTTTCCATTCTTTTTTGTCAAAAACCAAAGTTGGAAACATTGTTTTTTTTTTTTCATGCTTTTTTTTTTTATTATGAGAACCGTAACCGCATGCCTAGGCTGGGCCTGCCACTAATCCATAATGTTTTTCAACACATTAAGCATAGATTGTATAGATTATACATTTCAAAGCACTAGAAAAGTACCAATAAATAACCCATTGGGAGTCTCTTTATGAATGTAATCCTATCCTACCATACATAAAAGAAACAAAAGATTTTTTCTTTGGACAATAACGCACATCTTAACATTAATACACTGATTTTAATTCTAAATAAATTTACTGTATTAAATAGAAAAAAAGAGTAAAAAGAGGAAACGAAAATCTCTCCTTAAGGCTGCACCATGCACATCATGAGGCGTATCAGTGCAGTTACACCTTAGTACTTTGTTTCGTCTGGAGGTGCAAGTTTTATCATAATAACGAGACAAAGGGAAAAGGAAAAAGAAAAATCACCAGGCAGCTTCTTTTTTGATCTTTCGAATGAAAACGCATAATTCACGTTAAACTTGCAGATCTATGATAAAAATAGATAACAAGAAACTACGGTAGTTGCCAAGGTTGTTTTTAGAGTTTCCATGTCAATTTGATTAAACTTGGAACCATGGAACGAAAACCCCAAAGAAAGTGCTAAATCAGCAAGGAGTTAACAGAGAGCATCTCCACATCCAGCAGTGCCAACGGCGGGTAGCTTTCCTCAAGGCATTCAAATCAAAGGTTCAATCGAATGATGCATAACAAAGCTAGATTACGAGGGGAAAATAGAGAGGGAACAAAAAGGACCCAACTACTTCAGATTTATCATCCTGTACACATTTCTTCACCACAATTCGAGCAAGGGAGCCGACAATGCAGCCAAATTATGTTAGTCAAGCCTTCCAGACATAACCCAATCCTCATCAAGATCATTGTTAATAAACCCGCTTTCAGGGAAATCTTGGCCTATGTCTTCAACCAGACCCTCTGGCAGATGAAGATCTTGCGGCAAATCAGAAGCCTTTTGATTGAATCCACTGTTACCAGCAGAGGACTCGCTATTTGAAGCAGCTTTGAAGCTATTGCTTCTACTCGGGCCAGGGGCATTGCTCCCAGACAGATTTCCAGATGCCACACCTGCAACTGAGGTGTTGCCCACAAAACCCATACCCCTTCTTCCCATACTTCTATTTGTATTTGGTCCTGTAAGTGGTTGCTGTTGTGCACCGCCACTCTTACTGTTACTTGACATCTGCAGTAGTTGTTGGATCATCTGTTGTTGTATGGCCTGGCTACCTTGAATCGTCTGAGGATGATTTTGTTGGACCAAGGAGCCGGCATTCGGTGGATGTTGCAGCTGCTGCGATTGCTTTTGCTGCTGAACGCTTGAAAAGCCACCGACAGAGGAGTTCTGTATGGATCCAGGCATCAAGGAAGCAGTACCCTGTAGTGTAGGGGATGGATTATAGCTGGAATTATTGAAAGAAGATGAGGCCTCCTGTTGGTGTGGGCTGGGGTTGGAATTCATAGAGTTTTGTCTCATGAGGATATTCTGGTATGTAGTCAGTGCCAAAGCGGCTTGTGAACCACTCATACCTCCTCGACCAATCATCTGATGGTTGTTAATCCCATGGTTATCAAGTTCAGGATGCATTGCCATCAGCTTATTAATTGTGTTGCGGTCTGTGGGAAGACCCTGAATACTTGCTAACTGCTCCATCTCCTGCATTTTTTGCATCTGGAGCTTGGCTGCAGTGGCATGTCTTGGATAATTTTTCAAGCCCTCTGTAAAAACATCAAGTTACAACATGTAATAACAGAAGACTTGAATTATTCAACCCCAACACGTGCGAGCAAAAAATAAAAATAATAAATAAAAGAAAAATCACAGAACAGAGCACTAAAGATAGGAGCAACAATTCAGAGGTGAAACAAAATATCGTCCACCAGAAAAGAAAACGTCCCTACAAAATAGACTACTCAAGGGTTTTGAAGCTCAAAATCTTGATATATTTAATGATAGAAACATTATTTCGTTATGCCTTAGTTTCCAAGCTTACATCAAATTGAAGTTGAAAATCCCTAAATACATTTGTATATGGAAATTTGAAAGGTGGGATTCTTATACAACTAACCCGTAGGTGCTGTATTAGACTAAGGCGAGGAGTGATTAGAAAGAAGAGTGGAACTGAGAGAGAAAAGTAAGATACACAAGGAGAAAACTGGTTTTTTAAAGTTCAAGCTGGGTTAGGGGTATCAGGCTGATTTTGTAAAGACATTTGATTGGGTGATTACCTCTCTTGCCAACAGTTCAAGCTGGTTACCCTCTTACCAAAGAGATGTATCTATGTAACGCTTGTATGTTGTAGCTTAGATAAGAGAAAGATAAGTTCATATTTCAACTAAAAATATTTGGTATTCAAGTTGTCATTTTCAGTATGCTAACAGCCTACTCTCTTAGAAGCCAAACCCCAGTGATGATAAAAACTATAAACAAACCACATTTCACAAAATAATATTTTAAAAACCCAAATCAATAATTCCAATTAAAAGAAAATTTAATATGAAAATCGATACAATATCTATTGAGAATCACAATCGATCACCACTAAGTTGCAGAAGATGAGGATATAGGTGCATTACCAATAGGCCCAACTTTTTGATCTCGGCAGAAACCAATCAGATCTTTCATACTGTTGACAACCTCTGATATCTGATAATATTTAGAGATTTTAACAAAATTAAAATTGCGGGAGTGAAATAAAGAAAATAATTCTCCAGTAATGTATTAAGTTACCTGCAAACACCTCACGTATCTTTTAGAGAAACCCAAGTCATTCAGCAACTGCAACTCCAGACTCTTAGCAAGCTGACGACCAGCCGTCAGTACCCTACGAAATCAACCATTACTATGTTAGTACACACCCAGCTGCACAATGAGTTAGTCAAGAGCCCTGCAACTCAATATGAATTAATAAAATGTCCAAAAATCATTCCTATTAAGGGCAATCTAGCTTCTAGACGGACATCAACAAAAGATTGTACTATTATCCCTACAAGTTTTACATACACTAAATAGACAGAACATAGTGTCAGAAGGGGACGTCAAAACCCTGTACACCTAAAACCGTAGGGACAAACAACTCACATATTGCTATTTGTCTGCAAATCTTTCTGAGAGACACCGTCAGGACCACTTTCAGCAATTGTGCTTTGGCATTTCTGGGCAACCTGTAACAGCTGATTCACCTGCAAAAGAAAAATACCTCGTTGAATTACAAGCATCTTTCCTATCTGAAAGACTTACAAGAATGTAACTGATTTTTTTTTCCAAATTCTTGTATTTATAGTAAAATTAGAAAGCTAATCTAAAAGGTAAAGTAAAAAAAAGAAAGAAAAAGAAAGAAGGATAAGTAACAAACAAGACAACGTGAGTAAAAAAAGGAACTTCCGATTGAGTCCCTACACCCTAAAGCTGAAAAAACTGAAGTTTAAAATGGCCTTTAGAAAGATAGTAAAAGACGGCTGAAAATAAGGAAACTGAGGAAATATCACAACGATGTTTCCATGTAATTAGTTACAGAAGAATGGGTATGCAGACATAATATGGTTCAAAATATGAAAATAATATATAGAAAGCAGTCTACAAACTTTATTTAACAGCCGACAAGGGTCGTGCTATGGCTAAATCTAGAAAGGTTTTATTGGTTTGCAGCGCACTAAAAATATCTCTCTCAGCTTTCATATTTACCCTAGCTCCCTTTTGTGCTCAAAAAATATCTTTCTCAGCTTCCATATTTACCCTAGCTCCCTATTGTGCTCAAAAAATCAAACATACTCTTCATCTGAAATAGATTGCCCATGCCTAGCAGCAAAAAGAAAGTGCAAAAATAACTTGAAAAGGACAATTAGTCCACTCCATATTACTTTTACTCAAGAGAAGTGTGATATGGTTCAAAACCAATACCTGAGGTGCAACCAACCTACGTGGAAGAAGTTCTTCATGACGCCGTGCACAAAATTCCCAAGACAAAATCTGAAGAAGATTACATTTACATTAGGCTAGTAACGAATAAATTAGCTGAAAATGCTGGTTTGAATTAGCAATATATAAACCTTCAAGTCTTGTGTGAATATGATACGAAGCTGACCCTCACGAACAACACGAAGTTGCTCATATACACTCTCTTGAATTGCTTTTCCATATTCTAACATCATAATTCCAGAAGGAAATCTCCTTTCTTGAGGAAGGTCCAGAAATAAAAGCTCATCAATAACTCCACTTCCAAATTTGATCTCGCTGAGTCTGGGGAGTACTTCAAACGTAGCCTCTTCAATTCAACTCATTAGCATGAGAGCAAAAAGTTAGATCTGGAAAGAGACCAGATTGCTAAAACCAGCATTCAAGAAGTTTAAGTTAAAAAATTAAATTCCACGCGATCGTCTTCAATTGGTAGTTCAAAGAAGTGAAGTATTATGGTACATAAAATACCAGCCATTGGGACTTATGCAAAACATTTGTTTCCGTCACGAGTCTATACAAAAAAAATTAGGAACATAAGATCTTAGAAGAATCAGAAACTAGGGAATCTAAAAGTTTTTAACATGAGAATAAATAAAGTATTTATTTTAGAAAGATATGCCGATCCAAATGATTTCAACTAATACTGGAAGTAAATCTGAAGTAATTTCTCCAGAAACTAAATATTTAACTTGCAAATCCAAATCAGACACTGCATACTTCGCCAGTTCTTACAAAATTTAAGCACCATTGAATGCCAAATAGATCATGCTGCATTGTCAAAGAATGTAGAGTGCTTTATTGATAGACAACAGGTAAAATAGCAAGAGATCATATACACTTATGTACATGCAAGAAAAAAAAAAAGCAATTTCAAGCTATGTTTTCTTTTTTTCCTTGCTCATTTTTTGTTTGTTTGTTCCTCTGTTTGTTTTGTTTTGTTTTGTGTGTGTGTGTGAGGAGGAGGGGGGGTTTGGAAATGGTCTAACAACAATATCTATCAAGGTCTCCAACATTCCACCGTGTGTGAAAATCAAATAGAAAATTGCTTTCTTCATCCTTACCAAAGCCCCTTCCTGATTTGGAACCGCAGATGTCGCACTGCCACGCATCCTGAAATCAATAAATGGAAATCAATACAAAAAATAAGTTTGAGGACAAGTTAACAATAACACAAAAAGGGCAGGCAGCTACAATGAATTGAAGTGAATGGGTACTAGCATAACTGCAGTACAGACAACAATTGAAACTAATAAATCTGACAGCAATACAAAAGCGTTTAGATTTCTAGAATGAAGATCGAGAGATATTCAAGACTTAAATCTAGATCAATTATCAAAGAATTCTTTCCTCTTTAAACGTGAATGTGGAAAAAATAACCATATTACATAAGAATAGACAATCCTATCTTTTCATAACATTTGGCAATTACAAATGTATAATACAAGAAGGGCAACTGATAATATTTAGCAAAAAATATCACAAATGTATGAACTGACCATAGCTGCCTGGGGAAACACACCATGAGCATGGTGGCCAACATTCTCATACAATGACAAGCACCATCTTTTCTTTGCGCGAGGAGAGTAATACTCTGTTACAAACTTTCTCCAGTAGGCTATACTATTCTCCTACAAAAAGGTCATTAAGAGAAAAACGAAGGCAAAAAGAAAAAAAAGGTTAAATGAAGCCTCAAAATAGGAAGAAATACAGTAATTAGAAAAGGAAGAGAACCAAGTGAAAGAAGTAGATAATATAGATGAATATAGATTTTAAGAATGATAAGATAACTCACAGGAGGCCTTTGCCGCTGATGATATAGATATTGCATCAGCCGACGAGCACAAACACCACCATCATATGGGCGCTTCATGGGTGATGCTGGCTGCATTGCCTGCTGTTGTTGCAATTGCTGCCTCAACTGTATCTGCTGCTGCTGCTGCTGAAACTGAGCTCTGTACTGAGGTAGAGACTGCAAAATCTGCTGTTGCTGCCGCATTCTTTGTTGTTGAAATAAAGCTTGTAACTGTGAGTTACGGTTTTGTGACTGCATGGAATCCTGTCTCTGAAATAGCTGCTGTAAAACTTGCTGTTGCAGCACATCTTCCTGCTTTATATCCAGTCGTGGTTTCTTCTGCACCTGAGAATAATTATTTGGATCTGGAATGAAAGATCCCTGAAGTTTTGCGCCCATGGGGAGTGATACTTGGCCTATTTGTGATGTTGGTAATGATGTGGCATGTGAAGCACCTTGCTGTGCCTGTTGCTGAACGTGTTGGATATTTTGGTCCTGTTGAGAATTTTGCTGCACTACGCAGGATCCATCTATAACAGAGGAACCTGACGCACTAATGTTATTTGAATTGAATGACATAGGCGATGCAGGCAAGCGCATGTATGACTCCGTATTGATGCTTGCACTCCTTTGCAAATGTGGCCCCCCTGAAAGGGCAGAGTTTGCATCTGTAACCAATGAACTTGCACCCACACTGGGCCCTGAATTTGCCACACTATTTAAAACTGCATTATTCATGTCTCCGGAAACTGGACCAAAATCAGAACATCCAGTTCCTGGAATTGAATTTGATGAATTTGCAAATGATTGGCTCAAGTGAGAATTAACAATAGCTGAAGACTGCCTTTCTCCTTGGTAGAAAATCCCAGAACTCGATGAAGACTGTGCTAATCCTCCAGCCAGACGAGAAGATGCCATTGAAGCCACCACCCCTTGGCGGCTAGAGTCTAGGTAGCCAGCCAGACCTCACCAAAATAGATATTCTGAACACATTCACTAAGATAGAAAAGCTATACCCATGAGAAAGAAACCCAGAAACCGCTCACAAATTCCACATGTCAAATTTTATAAGAAGAAAATGTGGACAATATCATGATTCCACTAGAAGGGTTAAGTAGAAAGTATCTGAGCCTTCTTAACCTTGAAATCCGGGGAAAATAAGTAAAATAAATTCAAGCTCTAGTAAGACCACTTGAGGCGCAGTGCTATTCGAGTTTCAACCGTAAGTCGCGAGGATCTAGGAGGAAAGGGGGAAAAAAAAAAGTTAGCAGATGAATGCGAAAATGAGAGAAGCGAAATCCAATTTGAACGAGATTAAAAGCAATCACTCATAGAACCCTGACAACTTGCTCGAAACCAATAAAGACAAATTTCCCGTCCCGACTGACAAAACCCTAAATTAGCTCCACGAGAAATAAACTCCGGCAGAAGACCCCAGATTAAAATAAAACTCAGCACAATATCGTTAACTTCATTCTCTGAACTTACCAAAAGCAAATTCATCCCAATTTCTCATCGTTCGAGAATTAAAAACAGTGATGCAACGGAAAGCAACTCAAATCGAACATGAAAACACACCCTCCCTCCCCTACCCAGAGTAAAGAAGGGAAAATGATAGAACAAACCAAACTCAGTAAATTAATCAGTTAAGCATCAAATTCCCCACCTAAACACAAGCCGAACATGGACATCGAGAGATAAAATTTGAAAAGAAACCCAAAAGCAGTGAGGTTTAACAGTGTCTCGGAGATCAAATCATGGAATCCAATGAATTGAATGGAGAAGCAGAACAAGAAAACTTGAACAAAATGGTAACAATGAAGAGAGAGCAATTAAACCTCGAAAGCTTAGAGTTAGAGAGCTTAACAGAGCAGAGAGAGTCGCCTTTTGCTTAATTCGGAAACCTGAAATTTCATACAAAAGAGGGAAAGAAAGAGAGAGACTCGGAGGATACTTGTGTTACGTAGCGAAGCGTAGATAGCGGGAATTGAAGCGAAGGAGTGACCGGCTGCATTGATGAACCAGTCATTTGTCACCGGCTACTCCCGGTCAATCTCGAAACACGTGTCGTCGCGGTGATCGAGAAACGTAGTCGATGCCGATCTCGCGGTGAAGAAACGAGGTTGATTACTACGTGGCGGCCTGTCATTGGTCTGTTTCGGGGTCGCTTATGATGGGTTTTAGAGATCTTTCGTCACCGTTATTCTTTTGAAGGGAAATAATCAGGCGCATTAAAGCCTATTGAAACAGAACATTCCCCGTTTGCCACCTCATTGATGTGTAGGACACTTCAAATTTTCGGAAAACATGTAGGGGCCATATTGTACTTTTGAATTCATATTATGTTACGTGTTCCTTATTGATTGGATCGCAGTATGATTCTTTAATCCGGGCGAGCGTAGATTTTCGAGGCTTGTGGATGGTTAATGGATAGAGACTGAATCAAATACAGAATTCGATTTAGGTTAGTCTTAAACTTTTAGGTTAAGTTTTTAATAGGTTTTTAAATTTTAAATTTTATATTTACTTTAAAAAAATGTCTAATAATTTCTTAAACTCTCAATTTTATATTTATTAAGTCTTTAAACTTTTAATTTTGTGTCTAATAGATCTTTAATCTATTCGATATATTTTTTTTTTAAATTCATGAATCGGTTGGACACAAAATTGAATGTTTAATGTACTATTAGACACAAAATTCAATTTTATATCTAATAGGTTTGTTGATTTTAAAAAATATTGAATATGTCAGAGATCTATTTGATACAAAATTGAAAATTTGAGAACCTATTAGACACAAAATTGAAATTTCAAGGACCTATTAGATATTTTTTAAAGTTTAGAGATCTATTAGACACAAACATGAGAGTTCAATTACTAAACTTGTTATTTAACCTTTAATTTATATTAATTTAAAATGTTTTCAAAAAGGTTGGTCCGGAATTAAATTTTTTTTTTTTAAAAAATAATAATAAATTTTACACCTATTATAATTTTTAGACTACATTTCATCCACATATTTTTTTCTAAAGTAAAGTATTAAACATGATTTCATATCACTGATTGGTGGATATGGAGATTATTATTACCAAGTGTACAAGCTATTTCTAATCCAAATATGGTAATCACCGATTCGTGGATGGGGATTAATAAGAGGTTATCGAGGATGGATTTTGATTTGATATGTATAGTTGCATAATACAGGAAAGGTAGTTCATAATACAGGAATCTCCAAATAAGAGACGAGATGTGAATGAATTTGGGATTATTTGGAAGATTTTCATCAAGCAAATCTACCTATTTATTTCACATTGTTTAGATGAGAAAGAAGGAATTCATGACGGTGATGGAACTATAAATTATTAGAAACTAGTGGACTAATGGGTTTTGGTGCTTAATGAATTATATAATTATACCATACAAAAAAAGGAGTTGGTCATCATTTTAAATTCATGACCAGTTGTTAAGAAAGTACGCGTTTAAGTTTTGGTAATTTATAAGAATAATGAAAGCTTGCACATTATTTATTTCACATAGGCAAACATTTGGTTAAGTAATTTCAACAAGTAGGGTGATAGGTAGCAGAGGTGGATATAAAGAAAAGGTTTGAAAACTATTTTGGTTTTTACACCTTCAATTTTGGTTCATTTTGGTCTCTCTACTTTCAAAATGCATATTTTGATTCCTGTATTTTTAACTTTTAGTTTATTTTTGTCCCTACATTTTCAAAACACCTATTTTGATCCATGTACTTTTGAAAAAAAAAATGATCATTTGGATCATCATTTTAAAATTGTAACATAAATTCTATGCACAAACAAAAACCTATTAATATAAAATTATGGTTACATTTTAAGAAATTTATCGAGTATAGTGTCGTATTGAAATTGTGATTGAAAAAATGAAATAAAAGAGAAAATAAATTATCAAAATGGCCACTTTTTAAAAGTACAAATACCAAAACAAATGTTTTGAAAGTATAGAGATTAAAATGGACAAAAGCTAAAAGTATAAGAATCAAAATAAACATTTGAAAGTGTAGTGACTAAAATGAACAAAAGTTGAAAGTATATGAACCAAAATAATATTTCAACTTAAAAAAAGTCATGTAGAAAAAGTGGTAAATGAGAATGAAATTTCAAGCTAGAGTTATGTATAACCATTATTAATACCTTTAACACCAATATTCGTATAGTCAATCAAAACATAGTTTGTTGGACAAATTATTTAGGGACTATTTGGCGTGCTGGTTTAGAATCAAGAACTCTGGAGTTCTGAAACCCTAGAGTTCCTTGGCTGGAATCAGAAACCCTAGACTTTCTGATTCCTGTATTTGGGGTGCAAGGTTGGGTTTGGTTGGTTTGCTAAAACCTGTGTTTGGAGTGTAAGATTGGATTTGTTTTGTCTTTTTTTTTTTTATATATAAATTTTTTAGACGGTTTATTTTTTTATAATTTTTTAGACTGTTTTTTTCACTCCATTTTTTTTACTTGATAATTTTTTGTTGAATTGCATACTAATATTTTAACCAATTATGTGGATCAATTGTCACAACTATAGGTAAATTTGAATTATATTATGTGTAGTTTGTATAACTATATTCTCTCTCATTCACTCCCTTCAAGATGATGTAAAATTGAAGAACATTAGTAGAAACATAGAATTAATAAGTGCAGGTAAGAAGGGTGTTGCTGAGGTTGAAGGAATGAACGTTTCATCCTGCAACGGAAGCATTGGATCGTCTTTGATTTTATTTAAAAAATAAAAAATAAGATTAAGCAAATTTACTAAGAGTAAATATAGAGATATTTTTGGCGGATCTTTATCTCCTCCACAAAGTTTTCTTGACTATGACTCGAACACAAGACCAAGGCTTATGAGAGCCTCTTAAAAGAAAATCCACAAGGAATTGGAGAGGAAAAAGTCAAAAGAGAATTCTCTAATTTTCTATTGAAGAGATGTGTGTTATTTCTAATGGCTCAACCCAAAGTCCTATTTATAGAGATAAAAGGGCAAATCTTTGCCATAATTAAAATATTATAGTTTAATATATAATATATTAAAATACATCTTATACGTATTTGAATCTCATTTAAATCTCCTACAATATTTATATATTTGAATCTTATTCAAATTTTATAAATATCTTTTCTTTAATGTATCTAATATACATTAATTATTTTAATATTTAATGTATCAAATACAATAAATATATTTTCCTTCTTTATATTTAATATATCTAATATATTAAATATTAATTTGAACACTTCAAATTAAATATTAATTTGAACATTTCAAAATTTTCTTTCAACCAAATTGATCCTTAAGTGTTACTATGAGCTAACAAAGGGACCTTATGAACCTACAGATTATAAGCTCCAATACTACAGATTATAGCAAGGGGACCTTAATTAATTAATTTTCATTCATTAACTATAGGTCACTCTACTATAAACCTAGAGTTGCACGCTTATGCACTGTAGGACCTTGTGTCCATAGATATAATCACTACATGTAAGTCGATTTTTCACGAGTTGTTCGTAATTATAGTTGGGTCAAAAGTCCGCTTTACCCCTATAATTACATATTGCACCTTAAGTACCATTGATCCTCTAATAAACAATTTGTTTATGATCCAACCATAAACTAAGTCCCTCTTGGGCCAGTGAGAGGGTGGGACCCCATTGTTCAAGTCCCGAAATTAGCACTTAAGGGAACTACTCATCTACTTATCCTATATGGGAATGAGTGAATTTCATCTTGTGAGATTATGTTCTCAGCTCCCTGTCAAGTCCCCAAAATGGTAGTCATGTTGAATCAGCTACAAAAGTCATTCTCACCCATGCAAATTAAAGGACAAGTCCTCACATGAAAGAGTTCATAACTCACTCAGGATTAAGATTGAGTCGCATATGATCACCATGATGAAATATTAATCTTCTCAATTAACGAATTTATAAAGAGAGATTAAATATTTCATGGTCAAGTCTTATACAAACTAATTGTATAAAATACTCTCACTCACATGTCTCCACATGAACGATTTGGATCAAATCATTTGTAACTATTATAAAGTGGGTCGTATCAATAGTGTTACCAGAATAAGACATCCAACTTTATCCATATACTATGACCATTTAGGTTATTTCTTGAACATGATCCTCCCGTATGTCAACCACATACTGTTCAAGATTATACTAATAATCTAGGATTTTTTATATAATGAATAATATTATATTGCATATAAAATAATAAAAATTATTATTAATTATTAAATAAATCATTAATTACGAGGTTTTAAAGCATAAACCCCAACAGAGGTAAAGTAAAACTAATTTTTGAAGTTAAAAATATTATAAAGCACAGTCTGAAGGAAATAACAAAAAAAAAAAAAGTAGTTGTCCAAACACAAATGTAATACATAGTAGTAGTAGATGAAAGTTTAGATTCTTCGTTCAATGAGAGTCAGGTTCTAGGTGTTTTCCCAAAATTTTCATGCAGTAATCATACATCTAATCTGGAGAGAATGAGAAAGAGTTCAACATTATACTATCCGAAAGAAGAGTCTTTGCAACAGTCATGCAGTCTTGCCTTGTCATCCCTGGAATCGCCTTCAGTTCTGCATATAGCTCATTCACGTAGGCTCTTTCAATCTGATCCTTCTTAGTCGGCCACGATGCAATTTTTCCAATCTATTCGGTTGTTAAGTGGAAACCATTATTCAGGATGTCTGACATATTGGAACCTGAGGACATACGTCTCCTCTTTCTCGGTCTGGATGTTCCTGAAGGAATGAATGTTTCACTCTGCAGCGGAAGCATTGGATCGTCTTTGATTTTATTTAAAATTAAACTAATAAAATAAGATTATGCAAACTTACTTGGAATAAATATGGGGATATTTTCTGGCATGTCTTTATCTCCTTGCTCCAACTACTTACTATGACCCGAACACATGAATAAAACTTGTGGGAACCTCTTGAAAGAAAATCCACAAGGGATTTGAGAGGAAGAGATCTAGAGAGAATTCTCTAATTCTCTAGAATAGATGTGTATTGTGTTTAATGGCTTAACCCAAGGGTCATATTTATAGAGACCAAGAGCAAATCTTTGTCATAATTAAAATATTATATTTTAATATCTAATATATTAAAATATATCTTATACTTATTTGAATCTCATTCAAATCTTTTACGATATTTATTTATTTGAATCTTATTCAAATTTTATAAATATATTTTATTTAGTGTATCTAATATACATTAATTATTTTAATATTTAATGTATCAAATACAATAAATATATTTTTCTCTTTTATATTTAATATATCTAATATATTAAATATTAATTTGAACATTTCAAATTTTTATTTCAACGAAATTGATATTTTAGTGTTACATGAGCTAGCAATGGGACCTTATGAACCTACAGATTACAAGCTTTAATGATATAAAATTAATTAATTAAATTTTTTTATTAATCAATTTTCATTCATTAACTTTAGGTCACTTCACAATAGACCTAAAGTTGCACTCTTGTGCACTGTAGGACAAGTTATGTCCATGAATATAACTATTACATGCAAGTCAATCCTTATCAAGTTGTTCGTAATTATAGCTGGGTCAAAAGTTTGTTTTACCCTGTAATTACATCTTGCACCTTAAGTACTACTGATCCTCTAATGAACAATTTGTTTATGATCCAACCATAAACTAAGTCCATCTCGGACCAGTTAGAGGGTGGGCCCATTGTTCAAGTTCCAAAATCAGTACTTAAGGGAACTACTCATCTACTTACCATATATGGGAAGGAGTGAATTCTATATTGTGAGATTATGTTCCCAGCTCCTTATTTGGTCAAGTCCCCAAAATGGTAGGCTTATTGAATCGGCCATAAAAGTCACTCTCACCCATGCAAATCAAAGGACAAGCCCTCACATGTAGTTTGTAAATATTAATCGAATGTAGTTTTCTTATAATTGCAAGTGTTCTTTGATTCCTGTGTTTATTTTATGAGCATGTATTTTTTATTGAATTGACGTCTCGATCGCTTTATATATTTGATTGCTATTCGTAATGCATGATCTGCCAAATTATTTTGACATTTGTTAAAGTTAATGACTTTAGGGGATTTGTTGCTTTTTTGGAGTTTCCTAATAAGTTGACCAAGTACTTGCATAATTAAGTTAAAACGTTTTGTGCACTTATGATTAATTTTGCAATTGGATAAAACCGTACCTTTGGATTGATTTTAGTAAGATTTGATTTTTTTTCTCCTTTTTAATTACTTGTTTCATTATTATTATTTTTTAAATAAAATTTCCAAATCCCCTCCCTCGTTTCACTTTTTACTGAAATTTAACTTTGAGAAAATAAACTTTCTGGCACCTTTGTGAAATCGACCTGGTCCACTATTTCTACGAGTTAGAGTAGGAAGCCAGTTTAATTTTGGTAGGCCTCAACAGTCTCACCATGTAGTAACGAAATTATATCTTCAATTCAAAGGTTAAGTACCTCGAACCATCGCCACTTCTCGTTCTGGCAGGTATTGGTGATTGGTTCAGGTGACTTCAGTAACACTGAGTGAAGTCTTAGTATTGCATTCAAGACGGTGTTGAAGTGTGGACACAGTCTCACTAGATCTTGCAAAATATCTTCACATTACTCGATTTTTCACATCGTGTGCAATGATGTGGAGGAACATCGCGACCATTCGTCCGCATCCTCCTATTGAGTGGATGTCAACCCCCCTTTTACTATAAGCATCTCACATAAGATGGAAAACGTTCTCCTATCCATCCGTATATTCCCACGACAAGCTAGATCATTTTCATGTATGAGACAAAAGAAATTTAACTACCTAAATTGGTGTCTTACATGGGGGGGCTGGTTTTCAAGTCTCCTTTGCTCTTGCATTATTGCAGCGAAAGTTGCTGCGAATTAGAATTGTGTGGCGCATATAACTGTAAGTATTGCTATCAACTCATGTGGGTCAATATCCAGTTTGTCCATTTATTACTTTAGTTATATTGTCTTGAAAAAACAATTTCAGGTACGTGCTATAAGACTTGTCTGCCACTCCACTAATGTCATGTATTTCTGCATGACATTCATACCATGTCATATAGATATCAAAGCTTAGTGACATAAAACTCCTTCCCTACCATAACTCTAACATAACACACATGTAATAATGAGAAACATCTTTCAAACAAATGTGTTAAAAAAAACAAAGAAAAATAATCGACAAGGTTAGTCTAAAAAAATTATGTGTTATACAAATATTATTTACATAATATGTATATATTTTACAGTTTTTCATTATGAATAAATTGCATAATAAACAACCATACTTCATTTAAAAAATAGTGCTTGCATTAAAACATGTTTTTTTATAATAAAAAAAACCCGTAATATGCAAGAACCATAATAGAATTATTTTCTTGCTAAATTGTAGTAGTAGTTTTCTCGGAAAATTAAACAAAAAAAAAAAAAGAATTTTCTTTTTTTTGGAGAATTGTGCAGCGGTGGCAAGGTGCTAGACCAAAAATGTTGATTTTAACTTTCAGATGGGTACAAGAAAGAAAAAAAAAAGTAGTTGGAGAATATGAGATTGTGGTTTAGCTTAGTCATGAATTATGGACACTATTTTGAGAAATCTCTACTTTTCTTCTTTTTTTTTTTTTTTTTTTAATGTTTAACTGCTCAAATTACATATATTTTTCCAAATTTGTTTTGCACACTTGATTTTCTTTGTCAAACCTGTTTTCTATGTTATGTTTTTTAATAATAAAAAAATTTGATTTCAAATTTATTTTTTCCAAATTTGTTTTTCAATTTTTGTTTTCCTCCAATTTTTTTTCTTCATAAGTTTTTAGGTGAGATGGTATTTTTTTTTCAAATGAAAAATAGTTGGTACATTTTTTTTTAAGTTATCAATTAAATAGTTTGTACATTATTTTTTGTGAAGCTACTTTATTAAAATTTTGTGAACCTACTCAAGCTAAATGAAAAAACAGTTTGTACATTTTTTTTCCCCAAGTTTTTCTATTAAACAAATTTTAATTTTTGCATGTTGTTGGTGCTAAGTATACAATTGTGTTCTCCAAAATTATTTCAACAAATACAAATATATTTATAACATAAATAGTGTAAACAATTTCATCACATGAATAATTACACATGCACACTAAAAACGAATATATGAATACAGGTGCGTAATGAAATATACATAAACATTCCTTATATAAAAAATATATATATGTAAAAAAAAAAAACATCACAAAACAAAGTCTTACAAAATGTTTTTAAAAACAGTAAAATACATAAATAGGAAAGAAACATTACTTATAAATACTTACGGCGCAAAAAGAGCAATCTTACTCTTGAAAAAAAATAAAAAATAAATGTATAAGGGTTCGGGTGAATGGGATAAAGGAATAAGAACTCACCTTTCGTATTGTCGGCCGTTTGTGAATGACTTATCCAACCGAGATAGCGCAACTCGTGAACCTTATAACCTCCACCACCATGACCCAAGAAAAAAAAAATAAATTGAGATTAATACGTAAATAATAATGTTATATTGAAAAACATAAAATGAAATGAGGAAATTAGGTTTATGGGGAAGGATTTTCGGAAGCATACTTATTGTACTCCCAAGGAAAAGTGTTGATTCGAAAAGAGAGAGACTCTCATTTAAATAGAAATTTGAGAGGGAAGGGGTTAATTAATTCTCAACCACCCAAGTACCCACAAGTACAAAGATTATTATAATAAAAGATGGAATGAGTTGTTAAACAAAAGAAAATACATAAAATAATGGATGGGTATTAACTAAGCTAAGTGAGAATTAATGTGGCCTCAAATCAGTTACTATCAAATTTTAAACAAAGTAAAATCCAACTAGACATTTGAAATCAACTATGATGTGACAATCTGGTTACTTAACAACGAGATTCATATCAATCACAACCAAATTTGTCTTATTTCAAATAGCAAACAACATATGTATAACACAATTAGGGACTATGAACAAAATATTCAAAATATGCATACCAATCAGAAGGAACACATACCAGATCAAGTATAGTAAATCATAAGTGTAGGAAAGAGTTAAAAAAAAAACAAAAAACAAAACAGCATAAACAAAACCCAAACAGATTATGGAATCATCATCGGCCATTAACAAAATCAAAACAGCACGAATACGTACCAATCATAGTCAACTAATCACAACCAAGATCAGTGTAGTAATTCAGGGCCTCAAGATTTTGATCACAAGTGTAGTAAAGAGTTCAAATTATAGGTAAACAGAATAGGAAACCATCATCGGCCATTAACAAAACCAAAATAGCACGTATACATACCAATCATAAGCAACTAATCACAACCAAGATCAGTGTAGTAAATCAAAGCCTCGGGATTTTGATCACCAGTGTAGTAAAGAGTTCAAATTATAGGTAAACAGAATAGGGAACCATCATCGGCCATTAACAAAACCAAAATAAGCATGTATGCATACCAATCACAGGCACCTAATCACTTACCAGATCAAGTGTAGTAAATTAGGAGCCTAAGAAACATAATAAGGAAACATCATCGGCCATCAAGAAACAAAATAGACACCTAAACAAATGAAACCAAATCAAGTGTATCAAATCAGAGCATTGTAAAATTTAACACGATTGCATTAAACAAACGAGATCAGATCGATGAATATGCAAAAAAAAATAGAGAATATGTACAAACTGTTTGGTCTCAGGAAGCATCATCGGCTGAGGAAGAAACACATGCAAGCTGACCCACACCAAGCTCCAATGAAGCGACCATCCCTTACCAAGCCTCTTCAACTTAGGATCCAAATTCGAGGAAGAAGAGAAGAATAGTCAGGGTCGAAGAGGTGACAAAGGAAAGGGCTTTTTTGAGTGGCGAGGGCTAGGCGAGTAAGGGGTTCGGTCTAAACCAAAGAGGAGAGGTGTTTTGAGAGATGGATCGAAGAGAGAATAGGGATTCAAAGCCAGTGAGGAGACAAATCCCCTATTCGAAGCCAGTTGTCCTTCGATTCCATTCGAGAGACGAAGCAGAGATTCGAGAGAAAAAGCAAAGCTTCGAGAAATGAGGAAATCGTTCGAATCGTGAGGGAGAACAGAGCTAGTGTTTCAGGGAGAGGAGACGACGCAAGAGAATAATGAGGGAAATGAGAGAGAGAGAGAGGGGGGGGGGGAAACAACGTATGCTAGATAGGGGGGTAAATGCGGAGGGTTGGAATTAGGGATGGCAACGGGGCGGGGCGGGGCCGGGGATGCACTCCCCATCCCCATCTCCGTTAGGAATTTTCATCCCCGTCCCCGCCCCATTCCCCGTTTCGGGGAGTCGGGGTCGGGGTCGGAGAATCCCCGTTCGGGGATCGGGTCCCCACGGGAAAAAATCATCGTTTTTATTTTTATTTATAATTATTTTTTTAATTAATAACTAATTAAACATGTATAAATATATTAAAATTATAACTTTTATGTTAAATTAGTATTATTATTGCTATATTTATGTAAATAATTAATTTTTAAAAATATATAACACTTTTATTATAAATTTAATATAAAAGTTATTATATTATGAAATTAAATATAATAAATACATATGCTAATGAAATTAAATCAGAAAATAAAATATAAAAACAGTGCAGTAAGGTGTTTTTTACTATATATATATATATATAATGTTATTAATAATATTATTATAAATAATTATAATATATTTTTAAAAATTAATATTTAAAAAAAATATTCGGGGCGGATTCGGGGACGGGGATACCCTCCCCGTCCCCGACCGGGGACCCAAAAAAATCCCCGGTTTGACCCCCATACCAGGTCAAACAGGGGATTCCCTGCCCCGTTTGGGACGGGGACCCGCGAGGATCCGACCCCGCGGGGATTTTTTCCATCCCTAGTTGGAATAAGGAAAACAGGGGAGGGGGTTTGAATAAGAAAAACGGGGGCTTTGAAATTTCAAACCTCCATTTTAACAAACTGGTGCGCCAAACACAGGTTTGGGTTTCGAACCCAAACCTGACCCAACCCTAAACGTTCGCCCAAACGCCCCCTTATTGTCATCTCAAAAGTAGATGGTTGAATCTCCACCATTACAATTATTTAACTCATAAAAAAAAACCAAACATTTATGTCTCGTTTGATAACCATTTGGTTTTTGGTTGTTTGTGTTTTGAAAATTGTGCTTGTTTTATCACCATTTATCTACAATGATTTTCATCTTTCTTGAGAAAACTTTTGAATTCTTTGCCAAATTCCAAAAATAAAAACAAGTTTTTAAAAACTATATTTTTTTAGCTTTCAAAACTTAGACTTGGTTTTTGAAAACATATGAAAAAGTAGATAACAAAATAAAGAAAGTTATAGGTAAAAGTAGTGTTTATAAACTTAATTTTAAAAAACTAAAAATCAAGGCTCAATTGATAACCATTTGGTTTTTGGTTTTTGAAATTTAAGTCTATAAATATTGCTTTTACCTATGGATTTCCTTATTTTGTTATCTACTTTTTACATATGTTTTTAAAAACCAAGCCAAGTTTTGAAAACTAAAAAAAAAAGTAGTTTTTAAAAACTTATTTTTATTTTTGGAATATGGCTAAGAATTCAAATGTTTTCTTAAGAAAAATGAAACTTATCATAGAAAAATAATGAGAAAACAAGCACAATTTTTAAAAACAAAAAACCAAATAATTTTTAAGTGGAACTCAAATAATTATCAAATGGGCCTTATATTTATAGGTTAAAGATCTTGAGATTCATTGTCTAATAAATTTTTCTTAAAATCTTATCCATAAAGGCTTTATTCAACTTTAGAGCCTTTTTAGAAGATAGACCATTGACTATGTTGGTTGTTGGCATAGTAATATGAATCGAATATTTTTAACAAATAGGAAATTATTTGTTGAGCAAATTCTTTATGCTCATGAAAAACTTAGCGTGTTTCAATATCATTGGGTGAACCTTAGACAAATCAAAACAAAGAACAACAAATTTCTTTTTCGAATGATATTTAAATATTTTAATTTCGTGATAATTTAAGTAGCTTTATCATCAAAATTATTGTGTCAAGTGAAAGACTCTTTAGACGTGAAAAGACGATAAAAATCTACTTCTCAATTGCAACATTTTGATAATGCATCTTCATAAATATTTTTATTGAATGTAGATTATATTACATTGTCAAGTGTAACTTCTAAAAATTATGTAATTTTATGAAGTTTTTCTAAGATAGTGTTGTTGTTGGACTAATCAGTCAAATCTCTTGAAATTTTTTAGCAAATAAATTTTTTTATTTAATTTTATGAAGGCTAATGTGACGTAGCTTTTGAGAAAACTACTTTTAGTGAGGTATTTTTATTATAAATATTTTTAGAAAATACTAAATTGAGAATGTAAGATACTCTTAATTAGTTTTTTAAGTTTTTTTGGAACTTCCAAGTATACTTTTAACTTCATGATTATAATTTTAAAAAACATTTTGAATTAACTAAATGAATGAAACAATCCACCAAACAAGAGTAGGTTTATTCAACCCACCAAAATTAGATAAAGAAATAATTTTAAAATTGTTAGCATGATACTCAATGAAGACTTAAAACTCGCTTAAAAATTGCTAGCGTGCTCTATAGATCAACATTCGAGGAGTCAGTTTATGAGGCCAATATGGTCACATCTGACTTCAATTAATCAATGAAAAGACCTAATTATCAATTTATTTAATTTATCTAGTTGGAACAATAATATCTTTTGTATATATATTTATTTTAATTGCATGAGCGATTCATAAAATAGCTAACCATATATGGTTGTTAAAGACATGCGAAAATATAAAAATAAATGAACACAACATTTTTAACGTAGTTCGGTTTCTTAACCTACTCCACGAGGCCACGCCCAGAGATTAGATTATCAAAGGATTAGTACACAATATAAATTGTCTTATGCATAAAATTAAAAGAACTCCCTTCTTGGATTTTATGCCATAATATTGCTCCCTTTGACGATCCACGTTCACAACCTCCCATTGTGAAATGTGTAGTGTATTCAACAACCGTTCAAGTAGCTTGCAATCTCCAATTGAAGCAAGTTATCAAGAATTCAATATGTAGCACAAAAGCCACAAAAAGATAACTCTTCAAGAGTTAACTAGAAATGTTACAAGGCTTTTCTCTATACATCAACTTTAGCAAAATTCAAATTTAAAACAAAAAACCACTCAATCAAATATGGGAAAGATCTCATTGCCAATCAAATAACAAGGCAACTATAGATATAAGGAAAGATATACTCAATCACATATTTAAAAATACCAATAACCATATATCATAAAATCATCTTACCTTCTATGTGGTCATTCTGCCATAAAAGAGAAGATATTCAAAATGTTATAATATAAAATAAAGGCAATAGTCAATTAGAAGATTTTTCCATAAATATGATGCTCATAATTAAAAGATATTAATTAGAGTATTTTAAAAGGAAACAAAAATAATATCAATGGATTAAAAATAAAGAGAGAATAAAAGATATTTAGACAAACCAAAAATAATGCCAAATGATTAAATTTTTCAATCAACATATGAAGGTAAGACATGTGTTTTTAAACCTATGCATAATTGACACATAAAATGTTTAGTTGGACCAAAAGTCAACGTATGAACTTTGAGATAGTTAATATGAGGAAGGCATAGTAAATCACCCTATTTGACATTCGACAACACATACTATACTCTAACATCAAACACGACCTATGCTCATTGACAAAACTAACGATAACCATGCTTTCATATATCCAAACACCAACCAACCCTTGTTGAATTATGCATAAATTAGACACAATAAGTGACATATGAAGCTTCAATTAACTTACAAATTTTCAAATTACTTCTTATATAAAAATTAAAGGTATATTTAGGAGTAGTTTTGGAATAGCAAAAATCACTTTTGTCATGTAAAAGATAACTAAAAAATGCATGATAAAATTACTCTCAAATATATCCGAATACCATTATTATATTTCACATTTATTACAAAATCACACTAAGTGAATTATATCAACAAAATTTAGTATTGTTGTGGGTGAAATTGGACTAAAGAGGTAAACCCAAATTACAAGGGAATCTTGCAAGATAAGATTAACCTTTTGAAATCCAATTTCTAAATAGAAGATGAAACCTTTTATATCCTTATCTAAAAAGGAATATGGAAAACAAAGGGCCTAAAAATATGTCATTATGACTCAAAGAAAGGGAGTTCAACTTAACCCTCATTCTCTAAATTATAGCTTGCTACACTCAAATTATCCTTGCTAACTTAAGCATCGGAGCTGGTGTGGCAAATGCCACATCAATGCCTAGCTTTTTCTCTTTTGCAGGTCACATCTTTCCCCTAAATTACAAATTCATCGTGGTTGTCACGTGGAGGTCAGGTGAGATTTCTCCTGTCCAAAATTTGGCAACAACAGTTGGCGCCGTCTGTGGGGAACGAGAGTGCTCTACCTTGCATACCTGAATTGAGAAAATCAAAGTTATGAAGGCATGGGGGCTTAATGAGAAGACTTTTTCATCATATTTACCAACTGAAGGAATTCGCCAGAAGATCCAATGAAATTCACTTTCAATCGAATATTCAAAATAAATGTGCTCTAAATGAAGTTACTTACCAGAAAAAATCGAAATGTTCCCTACGGGGTTGAACGAAAATCTTGAGGATGATATGAGGTATGCCTTGGAAGCCTAAAATTCCTACTGGAAATGGAGAAATCGACACTCTAGGAGACTGAATATCCTCACAAGGATGGACAGCAATAACTAGAGATAATTCGAGGCAGACCTCGAAATGTCAACAATGACTCCAAAACTTAATAGGCTACTCTCAAGTCAGGCTCCATGCAATTACTCCACACGCTCCTAATCTCGAATCCTAACTAGGGAGTGGGGGCTAATGTTGTGGGTGAAATTGGACTAAAGAGGTAAACCCAAATTACAAGGGAATCTTGCAAGATAAGATTAACCTTTTGAAATCCAATTCCTAAATAGAAGAGGAAACCTTTTATATCCTTATCTAAAAAGGAATATGGAAAACAAAGAGCCTATAAATATGTCATTATGACTCAAAGAAAGGGAGTTCAACTTAACCCTCATTCTCTAAATTATAGCTTGCTACACTCAAATTATCCTTGCTAACTTAAGCATCGGAGCTGGTGTGGCAAATGCCACATCAATGCCTAGCTTTTTCTCTTTTGCAGGTCACCTCTTTCCCCTAAATTACAAATTCATCGTGGTTGTCACGTGGAGGTCAGGTGAGATTTCTCCTGTCCAAAATTTGGCAACAACAAGTATCAAGAACACTTCCAATGAGTTGAAATTTGTATTTAACTTCAATTGATACAAATAAAATAACAACATTACTTGAAAAATGAATGAAAATGGGAGACAAGAAAAGTAATTTAGGTAGATATTTTATGGTAGGGTAGGTACAATGACAAGCCCTAATTGCTCTCTCACATTGAAGTTGCTTGGAAAAAAGGCAAAAGGTCCAGTCAATGAGCCCCATCAAATGATTGCTTGTTTGGTATGGCCCTTTATCTATTTCTTTTTTTTTTTTTAAACCAGTTATTTTATTTTTATTTTTATCTATTATAGTAAAAGGTCTACTGAGGTAATAAATGCCCTATTTAAAACTTTATTTCTTTTCTGTATTTTTTAAAAAAAATTATTTTTATATAACATTTGCAGAAACCATCCTCAACTTTCTGGATAATGCCAAGTGGCAAACTAACTCATACATTTGTAATCTAATTACCTTAGGCTTAATAAAGTTTGCAATGTAGAATACACCGCCTAACTTTTAGTATAGTAACAATTTAGTCCTAAAATTTATGTTTTTAAATTATCTCACTATGCCAATATGAGCTTAATTTAACTAGCATAAAATATGTGTGATCAAGAGGTTAGGGGTTCGAATCCCTCACCCAACATATTACTGAATTAAAAAAAAAAAAGTTCTCACTAATTAAATTTTTAATTGTAATTAACTTACTCTTTGAATATTAATTTTAGCAATTGAACCTTAATTGTAATTAAGTCACTGTTTGATAATTAATTTCAGTAACTGAACCTCCATCCCCCTATAGTTTTTTTTTTCAATTGAAAAATGTCTATTGTATGTTGCAGAATATATTTATGAATAATATGAATATAGTTCAGCTCAATAGTAAAGACATTAATAATCTTCTCTATGGTTGAATATTTGAACCTTCATTCATACAGTTGTAACTTTTTTTTTTTTTGAGTTCTCCAATTGTAATGTTATATAGGTATATTTTTAAAGTGTAATCTGACTAGCTAAAATTTATGGATAAAGTTTGCAATTCTCTAAAAATTTGGGGTGTTTTGTTCAATTTTTTAATTTGTTTTAAAATGAGCATTTAGAAAGGAATGGAGGTGGCCTACCACAAAGTTAATTGACCATCCACCATGATGTGAGGAGGCACTAATTTTCATGTTTAGAAAGAAAAAGCAACAATTTGTCCTTCATGTTTTTGAACAATAGAATTCAAAATAGGGATTTCTTTTCAAACAAAGACCAATATCAAAGATGCTTTTAACATGCTTTATGATGCAAATTACAAGAACAATACAATATCATAATCTATCCATTTTGTATACAGCATTATTTTGCTTTGAAACTCAATATTATTTTGTGAGTTGGGCAAATACTATAAATTCTATAATAATTTTATAAATTTGATTATCTTTATTCTATCAAATATAACAATCATATAATATATGATGTCTGTTGTAAACAGTGCATGTTAAATTTATTATATATATATATATATATATATATATTATAGTAGAATTGGAAATAAAAATATCACAACTTCATTTGAATTGATATAAATGATTGTCATTAAATATTAGGTCTATGACAGCAAAAGTAAACCTATAAACTAATATTAAAAAAAGGCTTCCACTTTGGTTTGTAATAATAAAGTAATGGTTGTAGATTTACATAAGGGAATATTATTGTAAATAATGAAAAGTAAGATAGGTGTAAAGGGAAGAAGGGTTGTGTGGCTTGCTTTTTCTTGAGCTTTTGTGTGAAAAAGAAAGGATTCTTTGACAAATTGTTTGATTCTTGGTGATATAATTACTTTATCTTTTAGTCGTTGTGGTCTTCTTCTTCTTCTTTTACTATAATTGTAAATTTCTAGGTTTCGTTCATTTTCATATCAATAGGATTTTCCCACTTCCTAAATTTGTAAACAATACAATCAATTATTTATGACACACCCATATGGTAAATTTCCCTTCTTTAATAAAATAATCCTTCTTTAATATTCCATGTTCAAATAAATACATATGATAAGATCGTATATTGAACACATGAGACCTTTCACAAAAAGTAAACATACAAAAAAAATATTAAAAAATAATTAAAAAAGTATGTATCTTGTTATGGGTGAATTTAGCTAGTTAGACTAAACCCGAGAATCATGAAGATTTGAGCCCAAAAACGAGTAAGAGGAAATTCAAGTCCATCATAACTGGCCGGTAACCAACATGTAGGCCTTAATTGGTCGACCAACAGGTAGGCCCCGTGGGTCGGCCAAGGTAGTAGTAGTAATAGTACCACTACTACTACGTACTACTACGACGAGTAGTACCACTACTAGCCAATATGGGTGGGTCGCTGATAATTCTCAGTTATGAGGATTATTTAACTCTAAAACTAAGTTGTTCTTGCCATTTTTGCATATTTTGTCGACTAACGAGCAAGCTAAAAATAACATTTATGAGATAAATTCATGAAAGCTTGTCGGAGTATGGAAAAAGAAGAAATAAGTTGAAAAGATAATGAAAAGTTGGCTAAAGTGTTGTTTTTGTGCAGATTTGAAGCAATGAAGAAAATGCAAAAGAAATGCAATTGCATTTCCTTGAGAAAGCAAGATGGTGAACAAGAGGGAAAATGCAATTGCATTTTCTGGACATATCAATTTATTGTGTAAATCACGAAAATGCTCCAAAACCCACGGTGTTTGGCTCGATTTCTAGGAGACTTTTCAGCCAAAAAATGCTGATGAAAATGCAATTGCATTTCTGGAAATTTTTGGTAGAGCTGAAAAATAATGCAACAGAAATGCAATTGAAATGCAATTGCATTTCTGGAAAATCTGGAAAAACCGAGAATCAAGGAAATACATCAAGATCTACGGGATTTGCTTAATTTCTGGAGAATTTTCAGCCTAATCTCATGCCGAAACATTGACCCATGATTGAAGGAGCACAAAGATGGAAACCCTAGCCCTCAATGCCTATAAAATGGGGAAAACGGTCCAAAACGTGGTTGGATTTTTCTGCACACCCCAATTCCGCCGTATGCTATTTTCCAATTATTTGCTGCTGTTTTTCTTATTTTTCCAGACCCGTGGAGCTCTGTAAATTCTGAGATTGGTCCCTCCTCAACAAAAGTTAGAGGAGGTGAAGATCCATTTGCCTTTGAATGGGTATTTGGATCGATCAAAGCAAGGAAGACACAAGCCCACTTTATTTTATGTTTTGTCATTTCCTTTTAGTTACTGGTTTTTTTATTTTTTATTTTAATTTCTTTCTTGAAGTTCATGGAATTTTAGTTTATGTTAAGGTTTAGTTATTCTCATTTCATTCATAAGATAGTTTGCTCTCTTGAATTATATTTCCTTAATAAGTTGAAAATCTCTAAATTCATTACTGTTTTTTTTTTCTTTTCCTTTAAGATTATTGTGTGAGTTGTGGGAGTGTTTTTCTTCAAGTCTTTTCTTAATAAAAATTTAGTTTGGGTTGCCTTTATATTTTGAAATTTTCTTCCCTTTTATTCGGCTATTTAATTATGAGTCTTGTATCCATTCATTTGTTATTTTTCGTCTCCATCATAATGAGCTAAGCTTTCTTTAGGGGTTCAAGTTGGTGAAAAACCCTAAGGAAAAATTGTAAAGCTCAAAAGCATAATCAATCTAGATAGCATGTGAAATTTGTTTGCTTTTGTTGAATTTAGATTTGGGTAAAACTAGTCGGCCAACTAGTGTTGCTTGTCAAGCTCGAACTTAATACCGAAAGGGTTAAGGAAAGACGGATGTCACAAAAAGCAATGGAGGAAAAGACTTAGAAATAAGTTATGAACATCGACCCTAGACATAGGGCGAGACTCCAAAACCACTAGAGTTGTGTGCGAAAGAATCTAAGTTAGATTAGCCATAGACATATAGGTTTAATCACTTAGCCTCCTAAAGATTTTGAATCAAAATTGAGTAGGAGTTGAACTCGGTTTACTTAGTCTTCACATGTTAGCTACGATTGCAATTGCATTCTTTATAGCATTTTTCCAAAAGGTGCTTGAACCACTTGAAATCCCTTTTTTTAACTCATTGATTTTTCACCCATTCTGTGCTAACTAGCCAACCTCTTATATTTTTACATCTTTGGTTACCACAAATTCATTCTGTAAGCAAATTTGTGTCGTCTTCATAAGATTTTGTTAAAACTCATTCCCTTGGGTACGATACTTTGGAGTACTTCCAGTTTCTTTATTACTTCGATCACGTGCACTTGCGTGTAGCGAAAAGCACCGATCAAGTTTTTGGCGCCGTTGCCAAGGAACGACATTTCTAATAAAATTTATTTTAGACACACAAATTGTGAGCATATTGCAATTAAATTGCAATTGCAATTGCAGTTGCAATTCTTTTATTGCAGGAAGCCCAATTCTTGTTCACATTATTTTGCAGGTTGAGGAAGAGCAATTGCAAGAGGAGAAAGATACAACTTAGGATTGAATTGCTTAAGATAATCAACAAGATGGAAGACATCATTGCAACATTGAGCGCACAAGCTTCATCATTAAGCTACATGATGTAAACTTTGATGATGAGAAATTCCATAGCTCCTACTAATCATATCCCTTCTATTTCTTGTATTTATTGTAAAGGAAGTCATTCATTTGATAATTGTCCTTATAATCTTGATTCTTTGTATTATGGATTTCTACCCAGCTTTGCAAATTAACATCAGTACTAGTGCTTCCAGCAAGGGAAGATGATTCCAAAAGAGCCAAGCATAAAAGAACTCGCAAGGGAATATAAAGCAAGGAACGATGTTGTAATGCAAAGTCAAGCCACATCTCTACGGAGTTTGAAAATCTAGGTGGAACAAATTGCAGATGAATTGCAGAACATGTCCCAATGAATTTTTCTCGAGAACAGAGAGACTTCAAAACAAGAAGAAGAAGAAAAAGAATGTGAATTGGTGCACTTAGAACGGAATTGGAACATGAAGACCGTGAACTCCCAGTAGAAGCAAAAAGCGCTCCAACACTTGACGACATTAAGGAGCCAAAAGGGAGAGAAGAGATCAAAGAAGAACCACCTCAAGAAGAGAAGGAACAACAAAAGAAAGTTGTAGTGAGCCATGCAGTTGCAATGTCATCGCAATTCACATCCAAAGTGCTCCTGATACTAGAATGCCCTGTTTTTGCCTATTGTAGTGTGCAGGCAATGCTAAATCAAGAAGAATGCAGAAATGAGAGCATGAAGGATGACAATATGCAGTATGTGACACAAATTGCAACTGCAATATCTTCTTTCAAAAACATATGTAAATCTCTTAAGCATGCGAGACCTGTTGTGATCAAAGCACCTCAACTACGACTGAAATCTCGTCCAACCTCGAGACCTAGGTGCAAAATGAAGGAACACGGTTGCGGGCTACCTACTGGAATAGGATAAGTTTATCTTTTCGTTCATTTTCTTTTTATTAAAAAAAACATATTTCTATCTTTTTTTTATTATTAAAAAAAACTTATTTCTATGAATTCTGAACTGACTAAGCAATTTCTGTCTAAGGCAGAATCCTGTTTAGGTTGAGGTATTTAAGTTGACCGTTTAGGGAGCACCTTTACCTGGGGATTTACCTGGAAAATTGTTGAAGGAATTCAAATTTTCAAAAAGAAATAAAAAAAAAATTATTTTAAGGCATGAACTCTTTTTTGAGTATGTGTGAACTTTTTAACAATTCACTTTTGAGTTCAGACGAAAAGGAGAAGGAAAAATCATACGCCAATCACAAGGAATTGCAATTGCATTTGCAAAAAAATGAGGCAAAACTGAGGGACAAGAATACAAATGGAATGCAATTGCAAAACAAAGCAAAACATCCAACACACCAAGAAGATGATGATTCAGCCTCCAATGATTAGGGGAGTTATTCTTTGCACCTTAAATTTTACTCATTAAGTTTGTAATAGTTAGATTGTGATGTTATTGTCTTAAATTTTTGTGCTTGTCTTTGTCCCTTACATTTTGTCATGATGATTTGATTGACATCCAAATTGTTTGAAATTCAGTGTCAGTTATGTTTGATCTCTTGTTTTTGGATGTCTCCCAAATATGTCTCAAAGTTTAAAAATCCTTGATGATGATATTTGGAATAGGCTCGGCTCATTAAACACTCAATTATCCACCCACCTTTATGACTTCTTTACTTTCCTTAGCACCTCACCACTCATACACCCTAGCTTGTGTTTCTATAATTCTAAGTTTATTAAGTTTGTTAATATATATGGTCATCTCAACTACCCAAGAGCAAAACTTGTCAATGTAGACATTGTTGCATCTTAAGTTTAGGGGGGATAGACATCTTACATTACTTTTGTTGACCCCACATCGTTATATATTCATTTTTTGCAATTCATGAAATATAAACATATTGTGAGTTGTTGTATGAAGGCTGCCAAGTGATAATCCCATGAAATGTGATTAGTTTAACATCCTCTCTTGCTTATTCTTGGTCAAAATTGAGTGGAAAGCACACTTTTATCTTGTTTTTAGTAAGTTTCATGTTAAGTTTAATTAAGAGTCGGGTTTTTGTTTAGTTTTCTTGTTTCTTATTTCTTTTACTCTTTTTAGTCTTTTGTTGTAGTTGGCTTAGTGTGCTTTGTTTTCCTTTTGTTTTGCAATCTAAGAAGTGAAAAAATGCTCGTTGAGGTACTGATGCTATAGCATTGTGCAGCATTGCTCAGCATCCTGCAGCATTCGCAGTCTGGCAGAAAACGGAAATACGGGCCCATTTTTGATGACGTAATAGTAGCTTTTGGTCTTTAGATCCATTCTGATGGGCCGAAAATGGAAAGAAAAAAAGCCCAAAGCAATTATTGGAAGAATAAAAACCCTAATTTAGGGTGTATGGAAAAAACGTGAAAAAGAGGAGGAAAATCTATCGCAGAAGGCAAAAACCAGAGAAGAGGAGAAGAAGAAAGAAAAAAACGCAGCAGCAGGAAAGAAAATGAGCTTCTTCGGAATTTCGTTCTTCAGCTACCCATTCTCATTCTCTTCTTCTTCTTAAGTTTATGTATCTTATTCTTTAATTTTCTTGAAGATTTAGTTAAGCTAAATTGTTCCTAGGGTTTTTATTTGTGAATTTTCATTTAAACCTAAGATGTTTATCAGTAAAGATTCGTCTCTGTTTATTTTCTTTATAAAAGCCATGGGCTAATTTTCTTTGGGCTGAAATTTATGGATTCATAGCTCTAGTTTTGGAACCCTTTTGTTATGGAATGCTATAGAATTGTAGTTTGCTTATGGGTCTTTTATTTCTTACTGTTCTTCTTGAGAATGATCAACTTGGGAAAGAATAAAAGTTTGTTTTAATTCTGAAAAGGTTAAAATAAATGGAACTAGCATAGGCAATGCAAGTAGGTTCATATCTTGAATTAGGGATGAATTCAAGGGTATAGACATATACTTTTGGCTTGTAAACTTAGGGAAGTTGGTCTATCCATGTGTTTGGACGCTGGGTTTTCATAGACATATGTTAAACTCTGCTTTAGAACTGCAATTCAAGGATTAGAATTAATTTTCGGAATTAATTTTCAGATTTCCCGTTACTACACAGTGCAGTAATGCTGCACAATGGTATAGCATCACACAGCATTAGGGAGCAAAAATTAGCAGTGATTTCATAAATTCCAGCGCCTTACTCATTTGATTCTTGAATTGTTTGTTATCAATTTTAGTTGCTTATTTCCTTTAAATTGCTAGAGTTTAATTTTCTTGTGTCGTGCTTGCTTTTTGTTAACTTTATATCTCTTAAGTGCTTTAAAATTAGCATTAGTGATATTCAAGTTTACAAACTTTGCTTACTTTAGTCCTCGTGGGATCGACCTTGTTCACCAATTACTACCTACGATTGCGTATGCTTGCGTAGTGAGTTTTTGCACAACACCAAGTTTTAAAAAAATGGTGCCAAAAAAAAACAATAGAGGGATACTCCTCTTTCCATGAATTAACCGAGTAACCAGGGAAAGTCATTACACCCATGATTGCCTCTGCATGAAAGGTTGGTTCAGGAAATGAGTAAGTTAAAAATAGTTTCAAATAGTGATGTGTGCTCGTAGTCAACTACCTTCACCACAAAATGTCGGTAAGTTGGAACGAATGTACAATTGACTAAGGAACCCCTCTACAAAAAAAAGATAGAGAGAGAGAAAAAAAAGAAAAAAAATTCAAGTTTGAATAGCTTGGAAGTAAAGAGAAATAAGTTTGGGGGAGTTTTTCTTTTGTTTAGTCAAGTTGTTTCTCCAAAAGATGGCTTATATAGGAAGCAAGCAAGATGAAACTAGAAGAGTAGGGATACAATTTTTAGGGAAGTATGGGTGAAAAGTGCTAAGGTCAAGAGTAAGGTGGGATTAAAGTTGGTTGTGATAAACATGTGTTATGAGCTTGACGTGTCTTGATTGGGAAATTTTGTGGCTTTTTCGTTTGTTTTGATAATTGCTTGAGGACAAGCAATAACTCAAGTTTGAGGGTGTGATAATTCTCAGTTATGAGGATTATTTAACTCTAAAACTAAGCTGTTCTTGCCATTTTTGCATATTTTGTCGACTAACGAGCAAGCTAAAAATAGCATTTATGAGATAAATTCATGAAAGCTTGTCGGAGTATGGAAAAAAAAGAAATAAGTTGAAAAGATATGAAAAGTTGGCTAATGTGTTGTTTTTGTGCAAATTTGAAGCAATGAAGAAAATGCAAAAGAAATGCAATTGCATTTCCTTGAGAAAGGAAGGTGGTGAACAAGAAGGAAAATGCAATTGCAATGCAATTGCATTTTCTTGACATATCAATTTATTGTGGAAATCATGAAAATGCTCCAAAACCCACGG
This sequence comes from Trichosanthes truncata, assembly GCA_033996785.1. Classification (NCBI taxonomy): domain Eukaryota; kingdom Viridiplantae; phylum Streptophyta; class Magnoliopsida; order Cucurbitales; family Cucurbitaceae; genus Trichosanthes; species Trichosanthes truncata. The sequence goes on from JAWPNB010000003.1 coordinate 90,046,056, forward strand.
TGTTTGGCTCGATTTCTAAGAGACTTTTCAACCCAAAAATGTTGATGAAAATGCAATTGCATTTCTGGAAAATTTTGGTAGAGCTAAGAAATAATGTCACAGAAATGCAATTGAAATGCAATTACATTTCTGGAAAATCTGGAAAAATCGAGAATCACGGAAATACATCAAGATCGACGGGATTTGCTTAATTTCTGGAGAATTTTCAGCCTAATCTCATGCCCAAACATTGACCCATGATTGAAGGAGCACAAAGATGGAAACCCTAGCCCTCAATGCCTATAAAAATGGGTAAAACGATCCAAAACGTGGTTGGATTTTTCTGGACACTCCAATTTCGCCATCTGCTATTTTCCAAAACGAAAACCCACGAAAACCCTAGAAAGAATGTATTTAAGCTCGCTCTTGAGGGGAGAGCAAGGTAAGTTCATTTTAACCTCTAAAACTCTCACAGAACTCCCTAACTCTCTCCGACTTAAGCATTGGAACCTGTGTGCCCTACACCACACTAGTGTCTAGATTTTTCTTGTCTTGCAGGCCGCGTTCTTCCTCCAAGAATACAAATTCACCGTCGTTGTTACGTGGAAGTCAGATGAGATTTCTCATGTCCAAAATTTGGCAACAAAAGTTGGCGTCATCTGTGGGGAACAACAATGCTTGCTTGGAAAACTTTAATGCTTGAGTTCAATCCTCCAAAAAGATGAGTACAACGCTGGAACAAAAAGAAAGACAATTCCAATCAGGACTTTCGCTTGCGACGAATACAGAAGAACACTCCTCTTTGGCCTCATATCGAGGCCGAGGTCGACCAAATAGTTCAAACTACATGGCAACGTGGACCAAAAGAATCACGTGAAGAAGTTGGCCTATGTTTGTTGGCCGAGGCCGACCACAAAAAAGCCAAGGCCGACCAGAATTTGAAGGTCGAGGTTGACCAAAAAGAAGTTGAGGCCTACCAGATCGTTCAAGCTACATGGCAGCGCGAGCCTGAAGGATTACAAAAAGAAACGACAAAGAAGGCAGTTGACCAGCTCCTCGCCCTCGAAGAGACTGAGGCCAACTAGAGAGTGCAACCCATCGAGGAACTAGAATCTGTCTCGCTCACATCAGAGAACATGTGAATAAACATTGGAACAAACCTAGGGGCTGAATAGGAAAAAAAAAACTGATCAGTTTCCTTAGGAACAATGCAGATTTATTCGCCTGGTCTCATGAGGATATGTCAAGGGTAGATCCCGACGTTATGGTACATCGACTGAACGTGGACAGAGATTTCAAGCTCGTAAAACATAAGTGACACACATTGAATCGGGAGCAGAAAGAGATCATAGCCAGCTAGGTAGATGATTTACTAAAAGCCAATTTCGTTAGGGAAGTCCATTATCCTCAATGGCTATCTAATGTGGTTTTAGTAAAAAAAAAATCTAATGGCAAATGGCTAATGTGTATAAACTTCACTGATCTAAATAAAGCATGTCCTAAGGACAGTTACCCTTTTCCTATGATAGATCAGTTAGTATATGCAATAGCAGACCATGAGTTATTAAGCTTCATGGATGCCTACTATGAATACAATCAAATCAAGATGTATGGACTTGATCAAGAAATGACCTCTTTCATTACTGACGGAGGGTTTTACTGTTATAAAGTCATGTCATTTAGCCTAAAAAATGCATGAGCAAGCTACCAAAAAATGGTAAATCGAATGTTTGCCCCATCGTTGGGAAAGAATATGGAGGTGTATGTGGATGATATGCTTGTAAATAGTATTAAAGCACATCAACCTGAAAACTGACCTCCATGAAGCATTTCAAATACTTCAAAAGTACAAGATGAAACTGAATCCAAGCAAATGTGCTTTTGGAGTAATATCAAAAAAATTCTTCGGATTCATGATACACCAAAGAGGAATTGAGGCAAATCCTGACAAGATAAAGACCATCTTAGAGATGTCATCTCCAACCAATCTCAAGGAACTTCAGAGTCTCAATCAGAGAATTGCAGCACCGAACAAAGTTCATTAGTAGAGCTACTGACAGTGTCAACCTTCTTCAATTTGAATAGTCTAAAGAATGTGAATAAGCTTTTCAAGAATTGAAGACTTATCTAAGTTCAGATCCCCTCTTAGCCAAACCAATTAAAGGGAGATGAGTTACTGCTTTATGTAGCATCTTCTAACACTGTTGTAAGTTCTGCATTAATCAAATAAGAGAATGGTCACCAAAGACCAATCTACTACACCAGCAGAGCAATGGTGGGGGCTGAAACTAGATACCCTAAAGTAGAAAAGCTTACACTTGCTTTAGTTACCTCAGCTAGAAGATTACGTCCTTACTTCCAAGCACACAAGGTCATCGTCCTCACAAACTTCCCTCTCAAAGAAGTCCTGCATATGCTAGAAGCTTCAGGACGCCTCATGAAGTGGGCAGTAGAGCTTTGTGAATACGATTTGGAATTCGAACATTTGACCTCTTGGTTAAGGGTATATGTCAATTATCACTGAGCTAAGCTCACTTTGGCAAATGTTGAAACCTTAAATAAAGTAAGAAAAAAGAATATTGAAACGAACCATTTTGAAATAAATAAACATCTTGGATGGAATTGAAAGTATATATGACACAAGTCTAGAGGAATTGGACCGTATAGCCAAAATAAATGGTCCCATTTTGAAAAACATCCAAAAACAGAAAGCTCCTAATTTATGGTCACACGTGAGAAAATCGAATAATTTTTCCATTTTCCCAGTTTGGCCCTAATGTGATCGGATAGATATTGTATTAAAACTAAAAATTGTATATCAAATCCCTTCCTATTTCAAAATTTAATCTAAATCTTGAAGGTGTTATCTTATGTAAATCTAAATTTTGAATCTAGTGAGACAGTGGCCTGAACAGAGAATGTTCTAGACTGATTTTTCCATCTTTTACTTTTGAATTGCTAATGAAATTTCAAGTTTATCTAAAAAAATTAGATTATATTTTTTAAGGTTTTTAACTAGATATATATATATATATATATATATATATATATATATATATATATATATATATATATATATTTTGTTATTTTCAAGTTTGTATACAATCCATTTGCTAACTAGGAGTTTTTTTTGCCAATTAATCACAACTCATGAATATTTGCTATTGATTCGTTATACAGTCCCTTAATCGCAATACTCGTTCGGATTATTTAGTTTTAATAGCGTTTGATCACATATCATTTCGAATTATAAATATGGGTATGGAGATGTTTTGTTGATGTATTTCTTGTTCAATCATTCAACATCACATACTCTTTTTCTTTTCCGTTGTCAATGTCTTTCCACTGTATTTCTGATTATTCCATACGCTGGTGACATCATGATCTGCACTTCTATCACTTTATTTAGTTAACAAAATTTCATCATCAGTTATACATTCTTTGCAATTGCTCTCTATCTAAATCTCCCCACACATTCTAATACCTCTTTATTTTGGCAGGACATACCTTAGTGTCCGAGGGATGGTAATAGGTCGTGTTTCTGATTTTCGAGGCTCCCTTAATTAATAAGACTTATTCTTGCAGTTAGGGGGTGTGTTTGTATGGTTATGTTTGAGAATTCCAATACATAAATAAATTTCAGTATTTTTCGCCTGAATTCATTAATTGACTTTCATTTGTGAGTATATGTTTCTTGTTGCATATCGATTCTAGGGTTTTTGATGCTAAACCATGAGTAATGTTAATTTCAATTTATTTAGTTAATCTCAAATCACGTCTTTTTATAATTTATTGTATATTTTAGATTTAAGCTAGTGATTTTATCTTAATTTAAATTGTATCTAGATTTGAATTGATATTATAATCTAAGAATTTTAGAATTTACCATCTATTTAGATTTAAGTTAGTGATTTTATCTTGATTTAAATTGTATCTAGATTTGAATAGGTCTATAATATCTTTCTAAGAATTTACGGTATATTTTAGATTTAAGTTAGTAAATTTATATTGATTTAAATTGTATCTAAATTTTTTGAATAGATACTATAATATTTTTCTAAATTTTGATTGATTGAACTAACTTTTTTTTTTTGTTGTTGATTTTATGAGTTTTTTTTTTCTGGTAGAAATATTTAAATTTTGGGCCAGTTGCAAGAATGAAAAAAATATATAGTCCAATTGCAAGCACGTCATTGGTTTATCCCATTTGCAAATATAGCAAACAAAAAAAATCGGCCTAGCCCAAATGGAACTTGCAAAAAGTCGAAAATAACCCTCTGTGTATTCTCGCGTTTTTGCAATATGAAGTATATCAAGAGTTTATCAATGAAATATTACTGATATACCAATGATATACCTAATATGAATAATATCAACAGTGTATTGGTAATTCATATTCATTATATCATATATACTTAATATGATGTTTATCAATAGTATATCAGTAATTAATATTCAGTATATCAATATACCTAAAATGAAGTATATCAGTGATATACTACTGATATACTTTATTTAGGTATATAAATGAAATGACATTTCTAATGTGAAGTGTATCTACCGTATATCAATAATTCATATTTAGCAGTATATCACTGATATACTTCATTTTAAGTATATCTAATATATTTAATATGAATTACTGATATACTTTTGATATACTTCATATTAGGTATATAAATGAAATGACATTCATAATATAAAGTATATCAATATTTTATATTCAGTATATGAGATCTCAATATGAAGTATATCAAGAACATATCAGTAATTCATTTTCAGTATATATTCAGTATATCATATATACTTAAAAATAAAGTATATCAATGATATACTACTAAATATACTTTATTTAGGTATATCAATGTAATAACATTCCTAATATGAAGTATATAAACAATACATCAGTAATTCATATTAAGTATATTAGATATACCTAAAATGAAGTATATCAGTGATATACTACTAATATAGTTTATTTATGTATATCAATAAAATGACATTCCTAATATAAAGTATATCAAAAGTATATTAGTAATTCATATTCAGTATATCAGATATACCTAAAATGAAGTATATAAATGATATACTACTGATTTACTTCATTTAGGTATACTAATTTAATAATTCATATTCAGTATATCATATATACCTAAAATGAAGTATATCAGTGATATACTACTGATATCCTTTATTTAGATATCAATTTAGTAATTCATATTGATTAATATATCAGATATACCTAAAATGGAGTATATCAGTGATATACTACTGATATAGTTTATTTTAGGTAGATATTTTCATTGATATACTCAACATTGATGTACCTAATAAACAGAGTATGAACTGATACATAGCATAATAAAAAAAACATTGCGAAACAAAAACATAAAGTATATCAGATATACTACTAATATACCAAATATAAAGTATATCAGATATACTACTGCTATACATGTTTACACACCAATAAGAGTAAAATTGGAATAATGAAAAAAACTAAAATCAAATTAAAATTTTTTTGCTACATTTGCAAATCTCAAAAATCATCGTTAGATTTGCAAATATCATAATATTTTTTACTATTCATTACAATTTTCCTTAAATTTTAGCATTTGGCTATTTGTATTTTTGACTTTTTTTTTTCAAAACGTGTATTTTATTTTGGCTATTCTGGCGTTACCCAAAAATCTACTTTGATAATTGACCCAAGTGACAACGAGGCCCATGAACTAGGTGTCTTTGGACTTTAGATGGGCCAACCTACATGTTTAGGCCCACTTAGAAAACTCCTGAAAAATAATGAACATTTTGGCTTTTATTTTATTTATCATTTTTCTCCAACTACCTACTACCCAATCATTAATTTAAATGCAGAATAATTAATATAAAATTGGTTCCTTTTTTTTTTTCTCTTTTTTGGGTTGTGGGTATCGAGATTTGAGCTTATAATCTCGAAAAAAAATACATATCAATTATTGCTATGTTTACTTTGACAAATTAGTTCAATATTTTTATTTTGTGTCTAATAGGTCACAAATTGGAATGTTCAAAGATCTACAAGACATAAATTAAAAGTTCAAAAATCAATTAAACACTTTTAAAATTTGAGACCTATTAGTCGTATTAAGCATTTTTCAAAGTCTAACAACTTATTAAACACCATTTCAATATATATATATATATATTAAACACAAACTTAAAAGTCGATAATTAAATGCCAACAAGAGCATAACTCAATTGGCATAAAACATGACTTATGACTAAGAGGTTATAGGTTTAAATCCCACCATCCCCAAAGGTTGTTGAACTAAAAAAAAGAAGTTGATGGTTAAATTTGTAATTTAACTTATAACATAGGTTAAATTATAAATTTAGTATTTGAACTTTAGATTCGTGTCAAATAGGTCTTTACATTTTAAAAAGTATTTAATAGGTTCATGAATTTTCAATTTTGTATCTAATAAATATCTGAACTTTAAAAAGTATTTAATAAATCTATAAAATTTTGATTTTGTGTATAATAAGTCGTCGTACTAGACACAAAATTTTACTGTGTGTCTAATAGATTTGAATATTAGGGGCATATTTGATAAATGCCGTGGAAGGGTGACTAAATACAATTATAAGTTATTGTAAGTTTGAAGACCTATTAGAGTTAAGGTCTTTATAAGACACAACTAGGAAAGTTTATGCACTAATCTACAAAATATCACAAAGACACTAACTAAAAGAAACAATTACACTGATAAATGCCTAGGAAGAGAAATGTGAGGAAAAAAAAAAAAAAATCTTACAAGAGCATGTGTTCGAATTCGAAGCAAAAGGAAAGAAAGTCTTTGTTGAATGAATTACAGTTCGAAGCTTTCAGCCATGGCAAAGAGACGACATGTGAGAGCTTTTCTCTTCTTCCTCCTCCTCATCTTGCTTACAGCTTTTGGAGTGATCGTTCCAGTATTTGCTCTTCTTCCTTCTCTGAATTCCCACCCCCACCGTCTCTTCCGCCATCACCATGATCATTCCAAGTTTAAGAAGGTACCTCGACTCTCTCTCTCCTTCTCATTAATGTCTTCGTTAAGACTCAATTGCTTCCTTGATGATATCTGATTTTTATTTGATAGCAATTCTTCTTCATTCGAGTGCTTGAATGTTTCATTTTGAAGCCAACTGGCTCTGTTTCTTCCCGCGATATAGTATTTAATGTTTCATATTGGCTTTAATATTTGAGCTGTAATTCATCTAGGTAAGTAGCATCTATTAATTGTTTTCGCATTTTTTAAGTCCTTTGGCATTCCTTTTTTGCGAATCCTAAATTAGTTTAATACTGAACTTGAATTGGGTTTATTATAGCAGATTTTCTATTGTGATTATGAGGAAGTCAAGAATACATTTCTGTTTTGGTTGGAAGATTGCATATCGGATTTACATAATTTCCAGGTGTTTTGATCCCTTTGAGAAGCAAGTGTTAATGAACCTTTTAGAATACTTTCCTAGTTTCCTTGAATTTGGATCGTATTTTTATGACTTTAAAAATATATATAGGCTAAATTTATGTTTTAATCCCTAACATTTGAAGTTTTTTCAATTTAGTTTCTATTGTTTAAAAAGTTTTATTTAGTCACTATTTTTTAACATTTTTTCAATTATACCCTCATTTTTTTTTTGAGTTGAACAATATGTGGGGTGAGAGAATTTGAACCTTTGACATTTTGATCGAAGGTATATGCCTCAATCTGCAATCCTAGTAAAGTTTTCCTCCTAGTTTCTCAAACTGGAACCATACTCATCTGTCACGTTCTCTAAACAATTAAAACTCCCCCTCAAGTCTCATGCACACATACACGCACTCATTGAGTTATTTGCAGGGCTCAATCTTTTACTTCATACAAGCCTTGATGTAATTGGAGTCTTTAGGACATTAGTATTACTGCTTAGTGATAGTGATATAATAAGGCTTTCAACAAGAAACCAACAAGCATTGATAGTGAACATTAAATGTATGATCTATGTTCTTTTCATTAGACCTCGTTTGATTCCACTAACATAACAATCTTCTCGTCATTAACTTTTTAACTCTAGTAATTATAAACACAAAATGGTATTGAATATATATATTCTTTGTTTGCACTGATAAAGATCTTTGCAACTCGTGGCATGGCCTCATCTTTGCACTTTAAGATGCAGTGGCAGTGTTCGGTGTTCCACAATTCTCAAGCAGTTGGGTAATTTGTAATTTGTATCAGGTTCATACTAGAAAGTTTGAGATTGATGATGACATGTTTTGGAAAGATGGTAAGCCATTCCAGATTATTGGTGGCGACTTGCATTATTTCCGAACTCTTCCTGAGGTATTTATTCTGCACTATTTCCTGTCCTGGTAATAAAGTAATAATATTACATGGATGGAAATTCTCTCTGCGATGGCCATTCTATGACTTTCTTTTTGGTTTATAACTTTATCTTTAATGTGTCATTCTTGACTTTTCGGTTCAGACTACACAGAAATGCATTTTGATACAATACTTTTGAGCAGGGCAATGAAGTTCTAAGGTAGAAATAAGGTTTTGATTGATCAAATATGTTTAGCAAACCTGTTGACTCTCTTCCACTAACTTGGGCATATTAATTTTCATAGTTACAGTCACCATGCTGAGAAAAGAAGTTGAGGCTTCTATTCAACCTTTTCATTTATGTTAGTGAAATTTAATAGAAAGTAACAATTGATATCTATCTTCTAGCATAAAGTTGTTGACTGGAAGATCCAGAACTTCAAAGTTTGCCTTATTTTCTTACATGAATTTTTATTATGTGACATGATGTCACACTTGCAGTACTGGGAAGATAGACTACTTAGAGCAAAGGCATTGGGTTTAAACACGATCCAAACTTACATCCCCTGGAATCTGCATGAGCCAAAACCTGGAAATTTCACGTTTAGTGGGATTGCAGACATAGTGTCGTTTATCCAACTCTGTCAGAAGCTAGATTTTCTAGTTTTGCTCCGGGCAGGGCCTTATATATGTGCAGGTACACTCTCATTGTCGTTAATTTTTATTCAAACAATTCATAGTTTCATTTTGGTTCAGAAGGAGCGTCTTTTCTTTCCTGTGACACCAGAGTATTCTGTACATATTTTGGGGGATTCATTCAACCTGTTTTTTCGTTATTTGTAGGCAGTGCCTTTTGATCCTTGCATATTCTGACTTCTTTTGCTTTAGATTTTTCTAACTACTTGCTTACTGATTTTAAAAAGAAAGTGATACTGGTTCGGTGTACAACTATTTTCTGGCGAGACTAAAAGATTTCTTGAATCCATCAATACTCTTTGGGGTTAGAATTGATCAATTGATACTATTACGACTGATTGTTTATCTGAAAACTCACAAGATATATAATATCTAAGTACGGCCAAAGGTTTTTCAATCCATGACAGCTTGTTTAAATTAAAAGGGTATGTTACCGCTATAAAAAATCTAAGTACGGCCGAAGGTTTTGTAATCCATGTCAGCTTGTCTGAATCAGAGGGGTATGTTACTATTATATCAACTCTTGGAAACTCTCGAGATTTCTGATACTCTTGGTCTAGCATACAATTCAAAGTCTATACGGTCTGTAGTTTCTTAAGAGGAATCTATTTATCAAAAGTTTTGTTTTTATGACCTGATTATTAGTAATGATGTTGATAATAATCGTTTAGTGAAAAAGAATCTTATTGTTGCAGAGTGGGATTTAGGGGGTTTTCCTGCTTGGTTGCTTTCGAAAAAGCCAGCTCCTAGATTAAGATCCTCAGATCCTGGTTACCTCCAATGGGTATGTGTTCTTTATTATACTCTTACAAGTAAGTTGAGAACAGTCTAGTAGTTCAACCTACGACACCAAGATGAATTTTAAATCCTGATAAGTCAGTCTTTTGTGTGTAATGTGACATTTTCTCGTGTTATTACCTGATGCATTAATATTTTTATGAGAAACTTTAGTTCTTATGATTTGGTTGGAAAATATGTCGACTGCTGGAAAGTTTTAGGAAGATAATCCTACCTACAATATATTAGGTTCATGCCACTTTCTTGCTGAGTTAAAAGGTCTGATGTGACCTTCAATTCCCCTATTATTTTAACGTGGTCTGGTTCTTAGTTGAATCTCTCTTTATTCACACTTTGATTCTGTCTGTGATAACACATATCATTTTCCTTTTTGTTGATTTCAATTTTTCTTTTTTAATATTTGTCTATGATAGTTCAATAAATGTCAACTTCGATGGTAAAACAAGTGAAAGCCGTTTATGGAAATGATTGTCTCATTTACATTTATTATGCATGCTTCATAAGTCTAATTTTATTCGGATGGGAAAATTTGAGTTAGAATATATCATATATACTATAGTCATAATTACCTGAGGCTCTTATCTTGTACATTGAACTACTTCCACAAACAAATTCTTTTATTGCGTGATAGTTTCCCATATGTGCAGAATTTTCATTAAAAAAGTGTGAAATTGAAGCCAATCCTTCCAGCGGCCTGAGTTCCTTAAGATGTGAAAGAAATATCTTATGTTTTAGATTTTCTTGGTGTATATGTTTTGACCTGTTATTTTCTCCTCATGTGTTTGTATACCCGACCTTGTTCAAGATTCTACTTTTTTCTTAATATTTGGTATAAACTGTTTATAGGTTGAAAGATGGTGGGGGATTATTCTTCCGAAGGTATCACCCCTTCTTTACAACAATGGAGGCCCTATTATAATGGTCCAGGTATGTAAAATTATTGTTTTATAAATTGGATGGATTGTCTTTGTACATTGTTTACCAAGGACCTTCTAGACACTATCCTACAAGACAGGAAACATTCTGTATTTTCTTTGAGGTATCCTTTAGGGTTGCTTCTGGTCCTCTTTCACTCTTCATGCACCAAATTCTGTTTCCTGTCACTAAAAAAAGAAAAAGAAAAGGAATAGAAGTTAAGGTTTTATTGGCCACTAATACGTCTTGTATGGTCTAGTAAGCTGATGTAGGGTATGATTACTTCCACATACTTCTAAATCTAACTAATAGTCTTGCAAACTTAGGACAACATGACTGACTATTGTGGTCTTATTTGTACTCCAGAGAATGAGAAAAATGAAATAATGACGTGGAAAATATTAAGCTCATATTTCACAAAAGAATAAATTATATGCAGTTACGAGGCCAAGGATTAATATATGTATATATATATTTTCTGATGCAGATAATTACAAATTTTATATTCGCAACTTCTGTTTTATTGTTATTTTTCATTACTGGTTCTATGGCTAATGACTTGAAAATGTTTGGGATAAGTTATCCTGATTCCCAAATACATCAAAAATTTTGGTTCTTAGTTTTCTACCTTGCACAGTTCAAATGATAATATTATTTTTTTTTATTTTGAACATCCTCTGGTTGTAAACATTGCACTTAGAGCCCCAGAGGGACTGTTTTGACAGATTGAAAATGAATTTGGCTCATATGGAGATGATCAAGCTTACCTTCACCATTTGGTTACGTTGGCAAGAGGCTACCTTGGGAATGAAGTAATACTGTAAGTTGTTCTAATTATTCAAAGTTATGCTCATTGTTTGAAATAAATGCTTTCAGCTAAATGATATAAAATAACAATGATAAGTTCTCTCTTTGTGGCTTTCTGATCTGAACAACTTATGTTCGTTTTTGAAATGCTTCTTGTGAATGCAGAATTCAATTACGAACTAGTAACCTAAAAAAATCTTAATTAACCAATTAAACAGGCCTTGATATGCATCTAAGTTCATGATTCAAATGGATGCTCATGAATGAGAACAAAATTCTGCTAGCATATTGAGATTTCACTATTTCTTATATTAACAAAGAAGTCTGCTTATCTTCAATTTTTCTTTTTAAACAGGCCTGTAGTCTTCCACAATTAACTGTTCTTCTGACATGAAACTATAAATGATTTTTAGGTATACTACAGATGGAGGTACTAGGGAAACTCTTGAGAAAGGAACCATTCGTGGGGATGCTGTCTTTTCAGGTAAATTCATCATCAGACTATGCTTAGTTTTCTCAAATGACCACTACTTTTATCTTCTTCTTCTCCATATTTTCAATCGTGTAGAGCAATTATTCACTAAAAAAGAGGGCAGTACTACCTTTCTTGCTATTTTGAATTGAAAATTTCCATGTGCATTCTCTGCTAATGGCAATAATGTCAATTCCGGCTTTCACTGTCAGTATTTCTACAAGGATATTGTTATTATTTTGGTAAATGTTAACATTGATCGTTCTTCCTAGGCCTGGACTGAGAGTAAATAATCTTGCTTATATTGATCGTGAGCAAGGGCATAAATATATAGTCTCTTGTTGATACATGAGACAGAAATATAACAGTAAAGTAACTGTCTATAACAACTCAACTAATACAACTAACTCTAATACTCCCCCTCAAGATGGACTCAAAATATTAATGACTCCCATCTTGGACAACAAAGATAGGAAAGAAGTACTGACTACTGCCTTGGTAAAGATATCAGCAAGTTGTTGACGAGTACGAATAGGAAGCAACTTGATTGCTCCACGAACAATCTTCTCTCGGATTAAAGCAGGGGAACGACACTGAATGTGGATAGCGGCACGAACAACTTGATTGAGCTTCGTGCGTTCATGAAAAATAGGATTCGAAGCAATGTGGATAGCGGCATCATTATCACAAAAAATTAAAGTAGGGGAAGGACACTAAATATGTAAATCAGATAGTAATTGCTGCAACCAAGTTAGTTCACTTGTTGTGGCAGCAAGGGCTCGATATTCAGCTTCGGCCGAAGAGCAAGATATCGTGTGTTGCTTCATCTTGTAGTAGATTTTCGAGAATCAAGACATGAGGCCCAGTCGGCATCACTAAAAGATTTCAATTGAAAAGAAGAAGTCTTAGAGAGAAATATCCCTTGACCCGATCATCCTTTAAGATAACGCAACAAGACGTGAGCAGCAGCAAGGTGTGGCTTTCGAGGCTGAGCAATATACTGGCTTAGTTTATGCACAGTGAAGGTGATATCGGGCAGTGAAACAGTCAAGTATAATAGTCTCCCTATAAGTCGTCAATATTCAGATGGATATTCTAAAAATTCCCCCTCAGAAGCCTGTAAACGCAGGGTGGGATCCATAGGTAAAGAGGCTGGTTTAGAAGCCAAAAAACCAGTATCCTCAAGCAATTGTAGTGTATAATGTCGCTGTGATAAGAAAATCCCTTTGGAAGATCGGGCTAATTCCAATCCAAGGAAATATCTTAAAGAACCAAGGTCTTTCAATTTAAAGACAGCATGAAGGTGGCTATTTAGAGCATTAATATGGGCAAGGGAGGCACCTGTGATGATTATATCATCAACATAAACTAGTAATGCCAAAAAAGAAGGGTCAGCTCCTCGAACAAATAAAGAATAGTCAGACTTTGACTGGGTGAAGCCAAGCTGTAGCAACACATGGGAGAACTTATCGAACCACTGTCGTGAAGCCTGCTTTAAGCCATATATTGACTTGTTCAACTTGCAAGCTAAACGCTCCCCCTGAGATGAGACCATCGTTTGTTTATAGCCCAAAGGCAAATCCATGTAAACTTCTTCAAAGAGATCTCCATGTAAAAAAGCATTGTTGACATCGAGTTGTACCAACGACCAATCAAAAGAAACAACAATAGTGAGCAAGACTTTAACCATGACAATCTTGGCAACAGGAGAAAACGTCTCAATATAATCTAGACCTTCCTGTTGGGTATAGCCCTTCGCAACTAATCGAGCTTTAAACCTTTCCATAGTGCCATAAGCTTTGTGTTTGACCTTGTAAACCCATCTACATCCAATAGAATGGTGGCCTTTAGGTAGGGGTACGACAGACCAAGTATGATTGGCTTCCATAGCTTGTAGCTCAGCCGGCATTGCCTCTTTCCAATGGGAATGAGAGACAACTTGGTGATAATGTTGAGGTTCAAATGTTGCAGAAACATTCAAAACAAAATTCTTAAAATCAGGAGACAGCCGTTCATAAGAAACATACTTGTGAATGGGAAACTTTGATGAAGACGAGAGTGATTGATGAAGAAGGAGGCTGCAATGGTAATCTCGAAGATATGTGGGCTGCTTAGTGACTCGAGAGGACCTTCGAATGGGCATAGTGTCACTTGAACTTCCAGGAACATCAGCGAAACCACTAGAGACATTGTCAGGGGAAATAGCCATACCAGAATTGCCATTTTGAACAAACTATCGGCAGCAGGGGTGTGAGGCTGTGAATAGGTTTGATCCTCATTAACAGCTAAAACACCCCAAAACATCACCTGTAGCAGTAGAATTAATGGAGGAATCATCAACGGATAGTGCACCAGAGTAATCAAAAGATTTAGGTAGGACTAAATCAGGAAAAAAATCGAATGCCTCTGTAGGAGATGTAGTGCCATGGAAGGGAAAAATAGATTCATGGAAAATGACATCTCTAGAAACAAATATCTTATGTTCCGCAATATCAAACAACTTGTAACCTTTCATCCCTGATGAATATCCAATAAAAACTACCGGAATAGCTCTTGGATGAAACTTATATTGTTTGGATGGTAGTGTAGAGGCAAAACATAGGCAGCCAAAAGACTTGAGAGCTGTGTAATCAGCATCCTGACCATGTAATCTAAAATATGGAGTTTGCCATTTAAGGATGGGTGAGGGTAATCGATTTATCAAAAATGTTGTTGTTAGAACACACTCTTTCCAAAACTTGATAGGTAGTCGTGATGAAAAGAATAAGGCACGAGAAACATTCAGTAAATGTTGATGCTTACATTCGACAACTAAGTTTTGCTCAGGCCGCCCCACACATGAATATTGATGAACAACCCCTTAGGTATTGAAAAAATCAATGAAGGCTAATTCAGGGGCATTATCAGAGCGAAATCCTCTGATAATAGCTCCATACTGAGTCTCAACATATGTAAAGAACTGTGGAACTATAGTTGCAACATCTGATTTATTCTGCATTAAAAGGACCCAGGTATATCATGAAAAATCATCAACTATAGTCAAGAAATACCTGTGACCAGCATGAGTCAAAGACTGAAAAGGCCCCCATATGTCATAGTGCAAAAGGTCGAACATCTTGTCAGCAAAATGATTATTTGATTGAAAAGGAAGCCGTCTTTGTTTGGCCAATGGACAAACAAGACAAGGACTACAATTGTCTTGAAAAGAATCAACAGACAACACTCCTTTTAAGGCATTCAAATGTCTAAAAGATGGATGATCAAGTTGAACATGCCAAGTATGAAATGAATTACATGGAGAAGCAATAGATTTACACAAAAGGGCATGACTATGATCAATGTGTTGTGCCATGCGTAGCAGATAGAGGCCTTTCCATAAATCAGGTTTGCCAATCATCCTCAAGGAGTACTTGTCTTGAATTAGACATGAGTCATTAACAAAGTTCACAGTAAAAGGAAGCTTGGCAATCAAAGCACTGATTGATATTAGATTGAAGTGAAACTCAGGTATAAACAACACATCTTCTAACACCAGATCAGAAAAATGCGCACAGTACCAATAAGCTTCACAGACACACGCATTTGATTTGGCAAAGTAACATTGACCCCAGAAACAGGCATTAATGAAGAAAAACACTCCTTGGAGTAACAGATATGAGCTAAAACACCCGAATCAAGCACCCAAAGTTTCAAATCTGATACAACATGAGTCAAAGTTTTGCAAGTACCTGCAACATGTGAAGAGTTCACGTTGGATGCAGGGGTAGACTCTGTTTTAGCCTTGGCAAGGTGAGTTTGCAACATAGCCAAAAGACCTTGGCACTGTTCTTATCATAGACATAGAATCAACAGGGTTCAATGCAGATGAAGAAGACATACCAGAAAGATTCATAGATTTCGAAGAAGAAGGGCTGCGCTGATTGCGATATCCAGGGGGATATCCATGGAGTTTATAGCACCAATCGACTGTTTGGCCTTGGATGCCACAGTGCGTGCAGATAGGGCGTTCTTTTTTCTTTGGAGGAGTTGCTTGATTCAGATTGGTCGAAGATGTTGGGGTGGAGGTCTTCACCAAAAGTGCAGCAGCATTGGATTGAACACTCGAAGGAGAGGAAGTAGCAATGGAAGATCATTGTTCAACTTCTTGGGCAACCAGAGAAAAAGCCTTCTGGATCGTTGGTTCTAGTTCCATAAGGAGAAGTTGCGTTCGAATTTGAGTGAAGGATTCATTAAGCTCCATCAGAAAGGCCATAACGTGTTCCATTTGGAAGTAATCAACCAATTTCTTTACTCCTCCACAAGAACATCGACCACAAGTACAGGATGGCTGATACGAGGCGAGCTCGATCCAAAGTGTTTTAAGCTTAGCAAAATACGTGGTGACGGAATTCTGGTCTTGGACTAAGTTTGATAACTCCCGTCGAAGTTGAAAAATCCTTGGGCGATTCTTTCGTTGATAGCGTTGCTGTAAATCAAGCCATATTTCGCGAGCGGAATCGAAAAAATTGATGTTGGCAGAGATCTCCTTTGATAGTGAATTCAACATCCAAGCCGTCACGACGCTATTGCAGATGATCCACGAATTTCGCAGAGGTTCGGTCGGACATGGAAGAGATCCATCAACGAATCCTACTTTGATCTTGACAGTAAGGACAAGGAGGATCACACGACTCCACGACGTGTAGTTTGATTCGGTCAAGGGATCAAAGACAAGAATCAAACTCGTACTGTCAGAATGATGAAGAAAGTAGGGGTTGACTGATAAAGGAACTATCTCAATTACGTTTGAGAACTCCCCTTATTCAAGGTGAACCCCCACAACAATAATAAGAAAACCCCATTAACAAGATGATAAGCAACCCTAAGAAAATTAAACAGATTTTACTTGGAAAAGGTGATCGATGATCAAGAAGAAAGGAGAACTTGTTCCTATCTTCAAGATTTCGAACTCTCCACAATCTAATGGATCAAACTAGATTGAAAGTTCTAGACATGCATTCTAAACACAAGAATACAAAGAAAGCATAAAGCTTGAGAGATACTAAACTCAAATATGAGATTTCATTCAACTTCAACTTGTGTTCCAATGACAAAATGATAGCCCTATTTATATTAATTGAATAGACACCATGAAAGGACACATCCTTTCACCTATGTAGTCTAAGTTCAGCCCCTAACCTTTCAAATCCATACATGAACCAAATTAAATGTAAATACATGAATTTAATAGGTACATAATGCATTAAAGATGTGAATGAATCTGGATTTTTAGATTCATCATGACTCTTGGTTGAAAAGGTGCCTTATCCATCTTGAAAGGATGCAACTCTTCACTTTGTGTAGACACCTTAGCTTGGAGGTGAGAATTCAATGCTTCTTGAAAACTTTTAGCTCTAGCTCTTGTCATTGGACCTTGTGGCGTAATGATTGCCTCATGATTAGGTTCAATTGGAGATGACTTCCATTGACTTTGAGTATGAGCTTCAATTGAGCTTGCTTGAGTTGATTGAGCTTGGTATTCTTCGTGTAGACTTCTCTCATGGTCTCCTTGGCCATTTATTTTCTTATCATTGACATACAATTCAACCACAGATGGATTCGTTGGCTGAATTGTGGAGGAAGAAGAAGCATTCGCATGTGGAAGATTAGGGCTCACATTTTCGTGATTAGCCATGAACACGATTGTGGGCACAAAAGCAAGAGACTCTCAGAAAGGACTATGCTCTGATACCATATTAAGACTGAGAGTAAATAATCTTGCTTATATTGATCGTGAGTAAGGGCATAAATATATAGCCTCTTGTTGATACATGAGTTAGAAATATAACAGAAAAGTAACTATCTATAACAACTCAACTAATACAACTAACTCTAATATCCTAAAATCCCAAATAAGCGAGTTTGAGGTGTATGGGTGGACATAAAATAGCTGCACTAATACCCCTTTCCAGTTTTAGGTGTATGGGTGGACATAAAATAGCTGCACTAATACCCCTTTCCTCCCTTAGCTTATAGAAGGAAAGAAACAACAAGATCTTCAATGACAAGCATAAGAATATTGTTGACTTTTGTGAGATTGTATAGTTTACTGCCTCAAATTAGATTTTTTTATATAATTCCTTTGTGATTATTCTACTCTTGTGACAAATCCAATCTTCGACCATTGTTTTGTTCGATCCCTCCCTCCTAGGCAAGGGGACACATTGTCTTCTTCGCCTCTAAGTTTTGTTTGGCTGTTGTGCTTAATGGAAGTTGTTGTCTCATATATTAAAAACAAGTTCTACGCTCAATCACATGCCATATATTCAAATTCTTACTCAATGTTTTAAATTTTAATTGGTTAGTAATAGATGTCAGAATAAAATGCAAATACACTTTGAGTCTCATTTTTCTTGCCATGTTGAATAAATTCTCGACACCTACATACTTGGATTTGAATCAGTATCTCTTCCTTGTTATTTGGTTTTATGAGAGTACAATGATATACCATATCATCCTTGGTCCAGTATCTGACCTCACCCAACCTTATTGCCACTGTGTAGCTGTTGACTTTTCTACTGGTGAAAGGCCTTGGCCTATTTTTAATTTACAGAAGGAGTTCAACGCCCCTGGAAAATCTCCACCTCTTTCTGCGTGAGTGCTATATGCTCTTAAAATTTGCCTCTTTTGACTAATAATAAAGTATTAAGTTCTTTAAAATTTTATCTGTTTAGAGAGTTCTATACTGGCTGGCTTACGCACTGGGGAGAAAATATTGCAACAACTGATGCCGACTCTACTGCAGCTGCGTTGAGAGAGATTTTGGCAGGGAAAGGGTCTGCCGTGCTTTATGTATGTCTGGAAAAGTCTAAACTATAGCTATTCCTTTATTGTCATTTCAAAAAAAAATTTCATCTTTCTTTTTTAATAGATGGCTCATGGTGGAACAAATTTTGGATTTTATAATGGAGCAAATACAGGTGATAATGCGTTGGATTACAAGCCTGATCTTACTTCTTATGATTATGTAAGAATGATATTAATTTTCCTTTACTTTTTCCTTTTCACTTATTTTTTCCTTTTACTCATTTGCATAATTGTGAAACGTAAATATTAATTCTTTCAGGATGCACCGATTAAGGAATCTGGTGACATTGACAATGCTAAATATGAAGGTCATTTTCTCCAATGTCTCCATCTCTTTCCTTTTTTCTTTACATTTTTTTTTAATGAACCAGAGCTTTGTTTCCCCCTTGTCACAACCAACCAACCAAACTAGCCAAAGTAATTGGCATGCATTTATTCCCGAAAGGTTGGAGGTTCGAATCCTCATACCCCACATTTGTTGTACTAAAAAAAAACCCAAACTAAGGGTAAGGAGTGGCTCTTGGTGACCCCAATCCATTTCAATTAAACGATAGGGTCCATAAACTATCTTTGAAATTGTTCTTTCCCTGTAACTTGACATCATTCACATATAATTTTATTTCCTTTCTAGGAAGTCGTCCCTATTTTTAGTTAGATGTAGTTGAGTGAGAAGTGGGCTAGGCATTAAAGCATGTTGCACTTGTTCATAACTATGCATGATGGAAGTGCTTGTATTCAGATATATACAAAGTTATGTTTTTTTTATTTTTATTTATTTATCCTTGCATTTTGTCAATTTCTAAGACGATTGACGTGTAAGGAGTAGAAGTTCAATAATCATATCATTGCCACTTCATGCTGCATATTTTAGAGATTCTTGTCAATGATGTCTTTTTACAAGATTTTTTTTTCCCTGACAGTATTACTCTCTTGAACTCCATCCAGCAAACTTAGGCTCTATCAAATTTCTAACTCCCACTGTTTTAATGCCTTTAGGAATTCGAAGGGTTATACAGCACTACAGTGGAGCGTTGCTTCCTTTAGTTCCTTCTAATATTGAAAAGATAGGTTATGGACCGATTCACTTGCAGAAAAGTGCATTTTTGTTTGATCTGATCCATATGATAGATCCTGTTGATGTGGCTGTATCTGAAGAACCACTGTCAATGGAATCTGTGGATCAGGTGCGTTTGAATGTGCCACTCCTGTCATGAATGAGCCAAGGTTGTTGAAATACTTAATTCTTAGAAGCTAAATGTTTTTTGTTCAGAGCTTTGGATTTCTATTATATGCAACCGAATATGTGGCCAAGGACAATGAAGATGGACACGTTTTATTTATACCAGAGGTGCAGAATTATTGAAGCATTTCTGTTTTATTTTGATGTGTATAGAAACAATGTTTTTTGTTCAGGTCCTGATACCCTTCTTGATTCAGTATTTTGAAATTCATGAATGACCCGTGGCTTGTACTAGCACGACTTATCTACAAGAATTTGCAGGTGCATGATCGAGCACAAGTGTTCCTCTCTTGCTCTTCTAAAAACAAGGGTGTGCGGCCAGCTTCTGTCGGCATTATTGAAAGATGGTCAAACTGGCGACTTAACCTGCCAAATACGAGATGTGACTCAAATACCTTATATATTTTGGTACCAGCGTCTCACCTCCCTCTGGATTTTTTTTTTGTGGTCTTGTTTGATAGACAAACGCAAACAATTTACGCTTCATTTTTGTCTATCCTATTCTTGTTATGCCATTGTTAAGAGTTATTGTAGATGATAAGTTGCTTAATGGGCAAACATGAACTATTGAGCTTAATTATTCTTGATCCTATTCTTTTTATGCCATTGTTAAGAATTAATGCAAATGATCTAAACTCCACCAATAGCTAAAATTTTGATCGTAGTGGTAATTTAATATGGTAGGAATGAAGGAAACTCTGCGTTCAAATCTTTACACTATCATGTTGTCTCCATTTCAAATAAAATAATGTATTGAAAAAAAGTGCGATAAAGAAATAACTTCAAACAAATCAATCCTATTTTAACAAGGTAATCCAATGATATTGGCTATAACTATAATCATGCTAAGTTATGGTTCTATATCCCTGAATGAAAGTATGGTTATTGGTGACCTTTTTTCCCCAGCACATCATTAAATGCTGATATGGGATTAATCTAATGCAGTATATTAATTAGTATGTTCATTTTATTTCAGGTTGAAAACATGGGTCGCATAAACTATGGACGCTACTTGTTTGACAGGAAGGTAACTCACTAATACTACATTTTTTCTGTTCCCCTAGACATCGAAGAAATTGATGGTTTGGTTTTATAACTGATCTTTCTTGCTTGCTTTTTCAGGGTATCTTATCATCCGTTTATTTGGACGACAATGTTCTATATGGATGGAAAATGATCCCAATTCCTTTCAACAACCTCAATGAGATTCCGAGAGTCAATTCTCTCTCTCAGATTGCTCATTCTGGACTCGGCAAAATCATAGCAAAGAGAGGTTTAGAAGTCAAGCCTGGTATGGAACAAGAAGCAAACTCTTTATCGTATTATTTCTCTCCTAATATTCCAACTTTCATTTGATGTTATGCGTCTGCCTTGCTACATTTTCCCCACTCATCTCAAATACACTTCAATTCTCAAGGTTTCAAATGGTTCTGCAAGGAATGATGAATATGCATAAGTTACGTCTGTTTGTTATTCTTCTCCAGATAACATCTCAAGCGAACCGACACTTTACACCGGTTATTTCTATGTTGACAAAGTGAACCTCAGAAAAGATACATTCTTATCATTTGCTGGCTGGACTAAAGGGATTGCATTTGTGAATGACTTTAATCTTGGAAGATTTTGGCCGGTAAATTAGTGTTTTCTTTCGTGTTATCTCAAATCTTTGGGATGTCTTAAATAGTGTAGTAGGTTTCTTTTTCATCCCAACATTGATCAATGATGATATTGCAGGCAGTAGGGCCACAATGCAACCTATATGTTCCTGCTCCGATTCTTCGGCTTGGGAAGAATGTACTGGTATGAGATTTTTATCCATGGCCCATTGTCATTTCCTTGTGATAGAACCCAACTATATTGCAATATAAAAGATAAAAGGAACTACAATATAACTCTCCAAGTATCTGAGGCACTTGGATATTAAAAAAAAAGTACACGAAGTACTTGGAACCTCCCCTCTTGAGAGGTATCTTAAGTCCTAAGCCACTAACAATTGCCTACCTTCACCCTTTCTCCCTCACTCTATTTATAACAAATCACCCTAACAACTTCCTTAGCTAATTACTAATATACCCTCAATACCCTAATAATATTCTTAATTCTATCCTAATAGCATTCCTAGCAAGGATGGGTAATGAACCACCAGGGGGTTGGTGGCCTAGTGGTCAAAAAGGGCCATGTAAATAATAAAGGGCTTAGAGCAAATGAGTTCAAGCTATGGTGGTCACCTACTTAGGATTTAATATCTCACAACTACGAGTTACCTTAGCAACCAAAGACGGTTGTTCCGTGAGAATAGTCGAAGTGTGCGTAAGCTGGCCCGGATACTCATGGATATTAAAAAAAAAAATCAGGGGTAGGTAATGAAAGGAATGCCAATTAGGAGGAAACTAGGAATTTAATAAAGGCATATTAGTAATTAGATAGGGAAGTAGTTATGGTGATTTGTTATAAATAGAATGGGCAGGAAAAGAGGAGGGTAGACATTGATTCATTCCGTTTATGCTCAAGTGTTTTCAAGAGAGAGAGGGTCCAAGTTTTTCAAATTTCTTTGGTTTATCTCGTAGCTCTTTTGTCTTTTAGATTGCAATATATTTTGGGTTCTATCACTTTCCAACGCCTAGTTTTGCACCAAAAAGCTCACTTTGAAGTACTACTGATACAGGTGATACTTGAGTTAAACTCTCCAAATGGTGAGGTTGTTGTACATTCTGTTGATCGGCCAGACTTCACTTGTGGTGGTTCTTCCAAGTCCAATTTATCTCAGCTTTTAAGCCACCAACACTCTCTTCGCCTTTGAACTTGACAGTGAAGGCATAGCCTTAAAGCAGCCTTGGAAACTGAGGGACATTAGTGATGAATACTTGAATAATTTTTCTACAATTGGGATTGTATCAATTTCAAATGTGAAGTTTTTTTCATTTTTTTTTCCACAGAAAAGGTGAAAATTATTAAAGTTTTTGAGGGATCTAGGAAGACTATAAGCTATGTTCTTGAAGAATTTATAATCTTGACTTCTAAAATTTAGGGTCTGTTTTACCAAGGTAATTTAGAAATTTCAGCTGAAATAGGCACTATGTGAATAAGTAGGTCCGAACACTCTAAATTCTAAAAAAAAAAAAAAGAAGAAGAAGAAAAGACTCATTTTTTTTTAAAAAAAAAATCAAAGGTAAACAATCAATTTCAAATCTACGTAAATATTATTTAAAAAATAGAAAAATGTAAAGGTTTTATTTGAGCAAGAATTTTAGATTTTTCATTTTTTCCTACTTATTTTCATTAAACTACAAATTTGTTTAGGTACTTTTTACCTTACCATCAACTTGATTTCTTTACTTAGAAGTAGTAACAAAAGCTCAACCATTTTTAAAAAAAAATTATTATAAGATAATAATTAATTTTGTTTCAAAAAAGATGACAACTTTAAACTCGGATCAAATTCATGTTAATCCATTTTTTTTCTTCAACACCCACATCATCTCTAAATTACGATTCTTATTCGCTATATTTATAAAGAATTTATCATGTTAACTAATAATATGGTGTTCAAAATATTTTAATTAAACTAGTCAAGTAACACCATGATATATATAAACTTTTTAGTTTTATTTTGTATATAAAAAAAAAGATAATGTTTATCAACATAAACATAGTTCAACTGACATAAAATTTGTACAATCGATTAAGAAGTTAGACATTTGAATCCCCTCTCATTTCATATATTCTAAAAAAAAAATGTAAAGGATAGTTTAATGAGTTTAAATATTAAGGCTAAATTATAAAAAATTTCAAAAGCTTAGGTAGTGTAATTTATAACCTTATTAATATTACTCAAAAACTCGTATCGCCGGCGGCGATCCTTTTAAAACAGGACCTGACCATTCTCGTCTCTCATTCATATTCATCTGTGTGCATTTCCGATTGACCTCTCGGAGTCCGGCGAGAACTCACCAGGGCTACACAAAATTCCCAAATCCCAAACAATCGCAAGCCCTAATTTCCGAAATCCTCAAATTCCGAAGAAGAAAGCAAATCGGCGATATGGATTTCTCTGGAGGTGGAAACTGGAGCATGATCCCCAACATCCCTAATCTCAGCAACTCCTCTAACCTGTCCAATCAAGAATCCCTTTACCTCCAACAGCAACAATTTTCCCTTCAACAACAACAACAACAACCCTTTCACCACCAGCAACAGCAATTCCAGCCCCAAATTCAATCCCAGCAGCAATTTCAGCAGCAACAATCCTCCCCTCAGTTTCAACAGCAACAACCCTCGCCTCAAATCCAGCCCCAACAACAACCCTCGCCCCAATTCCAGCAGCAATTGCAGCCCTAACATTTCCCCCAGCAGCAGCAGCAACAACAACAGCAATATCATTTTCAACAACAACAGCAGCAGCAGCGGCTTCTTCAACAGCAGCAGCAGCAACAGCAACAACAATATCATAAACACCAATCTCTGGCTTCCCATTTTCATCTATTTCATGTAAATGCGTACAGAAACCCTGAATTTCGAGTGTTCTCTATGGTCAGTGTTTTGTGTTTGTTGACATTCTTGGATGTTTCGTGTGTTGTAGCTAGTGGAGAAATTAGCGGATGCTATTGAGAATGGAGCTAGAGATCAGCAATCGGATGCATTGGTATAAATGTTGATTGTTTTTCAAATTTTCCCTGAAGATTGATTATACCGTTGTTTGCCCTAATAATTTGTTCTTGTAACGTTTTGGAAGGTTAATGATCTGAATAACCACTTTGAGAAGTGCCAGCAACTGTTAAACTCGATATCTGGATCACTCAGCTCAAAGGCTATGGTATGTTGGAACTCTATTTTTCTTTTTAATGTATGCGTAGGCTAAAGTGTACTTAACTGTGTTCTTCATGTGCTTGGCATAACAAATCCGTAGCTGCAAATGAGATATACCAAATTTATTGAAGTATAGATGTTCGTTTTTTAAACTTTTGGTTTATTAGTGTCTAAATGTTAGTTTAGAGCTTTTAGTTTTTCTTTTTTATTTTTGCATCAGTGAACTTTCTTGTAATCCACCTATTGGTAATTGAGAGTGTTTTTTACTCCTTTATTTTTTCATTTCATTCATCAATGAAATTCATCATGTTTCCTCCTTAAAAAAAGTGTCGAAATGTTAGTGACAATGGTTTCTAAGACCAAAGGTTTTAGTAGGACATTGAACTATGGACTGCTTTTGTGTAGGCTCATCAGGCCTCTAAGAAATGTCCTATTTCCCTCTTTTTTTGCTACTTTTTTTAAAAAAATTTGTATGTGGTTAATGATATGTTTTCTTGTAAAGAATAATACAAAAAAAAAAAAGTGAGGATATTATTTTTTTGGTTGCAGACAGTCGAGGGACAGAAGAAGAAGCTGGAAGAACATGAGCAGTTGTTAAATCATCGAAGGTATGGTGGTAATGATTTTCTGCCTATGGTTTGCATTAAATTATCTTCTTCATCAAGGACACCGTTAATGATTCTCTGTTTTAATAGGGAACTGATTGGCAAGTATAAGAACTCTGTTGAAGAACTTGTCAAGGGTGAGCCTTAGCTACTTCTCACCCATTCCTCATTAGGTAATACTTTAACTTATATTTACTTTAAAATATATTGCCTGTTTCTTTTCCGTTTATCTCAATGGTTAGAGCTTCTGTTTGGCTTTCCTTTTCTTCATTGTCATCATTTTGCTAAATGGTTTAGTTCTGGTGTTGAATTTGAAAAGTGGTTTTCAGCAAAGAAATTTGCACACACCAAAACTTAGATATGATTATATGAACTTTCTGTTCAGCAGTGCTAAGACCAGATTTTGTGCATTCTCAACATTATTTGTTGTTTAGTTATCTTCTCATGATTACATGAAAGAGCATATGGATTTTACAGTCTGATGTTGATTTTGTCCTATAAATTCTTATGTTTTGTTAGAAAGGGAATTCTATGTTTTGTAATCACATTAGCATTGAGTTTAGGGTTAAAGTTGCACTGCTACTTTCCCCTCCCACATTCCCTTTCAACGTTAGCGTTTCTGGTCTAAAAGAGGGTTCAAAGTCGCATACTATTGAACATCCAAGATTGTCTGTATTGACCCATTATTTATTGCTCTTGGATTTCTTAGGTGTTACTTGTAATTGCTGCACAAATAGTTCACTCTTTGTCAATAGATTTTGGGATGTGGGAAAAAGGAATGTGCAGTGGCATTTCTAAGAAAACTCCCAAAAAAAAAATTGCGTTTCTGAGAGAGCTTTTTCCTGATAAATAAATCTCGCTTGTATGTGGTTGGAGTTGACCTCTGGTTATGAAAATCTGCAATCAATTCAACGCCACGTGTGCTTTTGTTCAACTTTGGTTCAGACTCATTTGTATTGAAACTCGCCTTTACCATATGTTTCTTTTCTGTTCTTTCCCACAAACTCGTTCTACTACTGACTTACCTATTCTACACCATGTCGGGCATGGCTAGCATGATTTACCTGTTTTGAAGGAATGCCAAAAGAGATTTTCACTGAGTCTTGCAATTCCATGGAAGGGCTTTTTATATGTAATTTGGCTCGTGCATTTCCTAACATGATGATCATTCACGATTGAATCTTCTATGCTCTTTTCAATGCTATGGGGCACGACATTTTCAGGAAATTCAGCTACCTCCAATTTATCTTGTACAGTTATTCCAACAGTTAACAGCTAAAATTAATGAACAGTAGATGCTCTCTCCAGTTTTCCATTCTTTTAAATGTTAAATTTGGATTGACTACTGGTTGATGCTCCACTGTTGTATCATTAGCTAAATGCAGCCTTAAGTGACCATTTTTATTAATTTATTTAATCATGTGGATTTTGCTGATATGTTTTGTCCATTAATTTTGGCCTCTAAATTTTGAAACATTAGGACTAATTTCAAGATTTTTCAAAATCTTAAAAGTGAATATCGAGTTTTAAAACATAGGAGCAAATGAAACTTAACCCAAATTTTAGATACTTTTTCCCAGTCGTATGCAATTAACTTCACTAGTAATTTATGCACCAAGGAAATTCATAAAGATATCACCATCTCTCCTAAATCAATCTGTAACATCATGTCCTTCCCCTTTCTACTTCTTTGATGTTCATAACAGACCAGTGATAAACCACATTGAAGAGCTTCAGCTTTTTAGTAAAAGATTTCAGTTAAGTTGTTCATGAACATTCTATTCAATTTCAATGATACAATCATCAAAATCATGACTTTCAATCTGTAGAGTCAAATCATGAAGAATTTCGCAACTCTCCCTAAACCTTCTTGTATTGAGTTTCTCGCTTTGAACATATAAACCTTCTTCAACTCAATCCAGCTACACCCAGGAACTTTCTTTAAGCCTTTCATCCTTGCTGACATCCTCACCCTTGCAGAATCCTCCCATCTACAACTTGCAGCAAAAATATTCGAGAGCAACATCTGGCTCCCCGTTGTCTCGGAATTCAGATTGAAAATCTGAGAGGCAGTTTCTTCTGCAGGATCTGTATCCTTGTGCATTCTGCAAGAGTTGAGAAGAGTACTCCAGATATATGCATTGGGCTTGATTGGCATGCCCTCGACTGTGTTACTTGCTTCTTCCACGAGCCCAGCACGACCAAGAAGATCGACCATGCATGCATAGTGCTCCATCTGAGGTTTGATCTTGAAGTTTTGTAGCATCTGATAAAAAAGTCAACGGCCTTCGGCAACGAGACCAGCGTGACTACAAGCAAAAAGAGCAGCAATAAAGGTAACACCATCTGGTCTAAATCCTGATTTCATCATCTCATCAAAACTTGTAAGAGCATCTTTACCAAGTCCATGCATTCCATATCCTGTAATCATTAAGTTCCATGAGATCAAATCTCGATTTTCAAGTTTTTTGAACACCAAACAGTCTGGCTTAAAACTTCCACATTTTGTATACATGTTAATCAATCCATTTCCTACCAATATGTTATCATCCATCTGAGCTCAATGACATGACTTGCATTTCCCTACCAAGATTTAGAGCTGCAAGCATAGCACAAACCGATAAAACACTAGATATTGTCACCGAGTTCGCCTTTACATTTGCAAGCTGCATTTGGCAAAAACCTTCCAAAGATTCTTCTCCTAATCCCTTGGAAGAAAATCCACATATGTCTACACACCAAGTTATGACATTAGGTTTCATCTCTGGATAGATCTCCATTTTCTCAAGCTAAGAAAACACTTCAAAAGCTTTGTCATATAATCCAGATTCAGAATAGGAGGATATAAGAGAATTCCAACTCACAAAATTCTTCACTTTCATCTCATGAAATAACTTCTCTGCATCTCTTATGTCTTCTCCTTTTCCATATACAGTTATAAGCGCGTTTTTAGCAAACAAGTAATCTTTGAAACCTCCCTTTACTATATATCCATGAATCATCTGACCCCTGTTCAATGTAGCTAAATCAGCACAAACAGATAACACCACAGCAAGCATTTCAGCAGTGGTGGCACCAACACCTTTCATCCTCATCTTGCTAAACAATGCCATTGTTTCTTCAAGATGACCGCACCGAGCGTGACTCAACAGTAATGAAGTCCAAGTTACAGGGTTCCAACTCCATTTGAAGGAACATCCTAGAAGCACCATTAACATAATAATTATAGGCATAACCAGAAACCATAGTGTTCCAAGAAATTACACGTTTTAGATGCATTTTTTCAAACACTTTCCGAGCATCATCCATTCGTCCGAGTTTCGCATACATTCCTATCAATTCATTCACAACATGCAAATGATTTTGGAATCCAAATTGCACAACATGACAATGAAGATTCTTGCACAAATTGAAACTACCCAAATTGGAATAAGCCCTCAAAACCAGAGGAAACGTAAACCCATCAGCGAAAACCCCAAAATTTCTCATTTTCCCATAAAGTTGAAGCGCTTCTCTTCGATACCCATGAGATACATTTGCTCTTATAATCGAATTCCATAACAGCAAGTTCGACAAACCTTCAAATGGCGCAGTATCAAACAGTTTTCGGGCATCGAAAACAAACCCAGAACGGGCATAGACTGACACAAAACGGGCGGCGAAGAACGCCGACGAACAGGCGCCGGTGACAACGGTGGCAGAATGAACTTGTTTGCAATGTTGAATCCTGCTGCATTGCCGAAGAAGATGATCGAAGAAATCGAGAAGCTCGTCGTCATATGTGATTGAGGAAAAATGGGAGTTGAAATAGAATCGAAAATGCGAGGGGAAATTGATTGAGAATTGAGGAAAACAAAATGAAGCTTATTTGAATCGCTGATAAGAAAAGCATATAACATGAATAGAAAATGCTAATTTTGAGGGTTTAGGGTTTTGAATCCAACAAATTTGAGATTGGCGCCAATTTATGAGACACCCACGGTTCGCAATTGGCATAGTTTTGTGAAGAACGAAACGACATGTCGGATCAACGCACAATTTTAGGATTTTTGTTTTCGATGATCAATGTATACGTAGAGATTTGAACTCTAAACAAAAATAGGTTAAATTAAAATAGGTTATATTGACATGTGCCAAAGTGAACTTAATTCAGCGATAATTGACATGTACTGTTGACCAATAAGTCAGAGATTCGAATCCTTACCCCTAAGTGTTGTTGAACTCAAAAAAAAAAAAAAAAAGGTCCATTAGTTAAGACATAGTTTCAATTTAGTCCCAATTATTTTAAAAAGTTTCTATTTGCTCATACTGGTTTTAAAAGTTTTACTTTGATCTCTACTATTTGAGTTTAGTGTTAATTTAGTATCTATAGTTTAGTTTCAATGTGGTTTCTATAGTTTTAGTTTATATTTATTTATTTTGCTCGTTGTGTTAGTTGATTAAATTAGGTTTAGAGCTAAGTAAAAAATAGGATAAATTAGTGGATTTTCGAATTGGTAACAAATGGCTTAATTAAGATATGTGAAATCTAACCAAATAATAGAGACCAAATTGAAACTTTAAAAACTACCGGAACCAATTTTATACTAAGCTCATAGGACTAAAAACATACGCAAAAGGAAGACTTATATAGGTGTTGTTACCAATTTTTAAACAGGATAAATCTCACATGACCTCCATGTGACAACAACGGTGAATTTGTATTCTTGGGGGAAGAACACGACCTGCAAGACAAGAAAAACTAAAACACCGGTTTGGTGTAGGCCACACAAGCTTCGATGCTTAAGTTAGATAGAGTCTTTTGGGATAATTTAGGAGTTCTAGAAGAGTTTTTGGTGGCTGGAATGAATTACTTTGCTTTTTCCTCAAGAGAGAGCTTAAATACTTTCCTTTTTAGGGTTTTCGTCTTCGATTATGAACAAAAGGACTGAACGGGACTGAATCGAGGATCCCCATACCATGAGGGACCAAGACAAGGCCCAAAAGAGGGCTTTGCCATGTGGTCAGTCCCGCGTCGGTTTTGATTCGTTTTGACCTCATATTGGGCTTATTTTCCTCATTTGGCCCTTTATTGTAGCCTTTCAGCTAGTTCGTTCTTGTTTGTCCAATTTCACTCATAACAATAGGGATTGAATTTTTTTTATAGCAAAAGTTAATCATAGACTAATGGACTAATTTTAAGTTTTATTGAAAATACAATATTAAATTTAGACAATTAAAATACATGGATTAAAATGAAACAAGACACAAAGTACAAAAATCAAGTCAAGAGTTGGAATTCCCCCTCCACATATTGGTTAGAGATGTCCACGGGGCGGGGCGGGGCCGGGGAATGGATTCCCCATCCCCGTCCCCGCCCCCCCATTTCATTCCCCGTCCCCGCGAAATTTCCCGTTTAATTTCGCGGGGATCGGGGCGGGGATTCCCCGGGGGGAATTTTTCCCCGTTCTTTTTTTTTTTTTTATCTTTTTTATTTTTTAAATTTATTCTCAACCATAATAAAAATTATTTCTAAATGAATAATTTTCAATATAATTCTATTTAAAGTAAATGATATAAAATTTCCTAATAAAAACAATAATATACCATAAGTAAAAATACTATAATGTCGAAACAACTTAATTTCTAAAAATTCAAATTTTAATATTACAACATAGACTTTAATTTTTTTTTATAACGAAATAGTCTTAAACTAATTCCTACTATAGTTTTTTTTTAAAAAAAATTCTATTTATAGGTAATAATATATATATATATTATTAATCGGGGAATCGGAGCGGGGAATATATTCCCCGTCCCCGTCCCTGTTTAGCCAACGGGGAAAAAAACTTCCCCGCTCCCTCCCCTATTCCCCGTGTAATTGGGGATTCTCCGCCCCGTTCGGGGCGGGTCCCCACGGGGCCCCGACCCCGCGGGTTAAATGGACATCCCTAATATTGGTCCACTTTAAGAAAATAACACCTAGCATGTGCTGGTGCTGTAGGATGAGAGGACAAATTAATTGGTCTTTTACCATTATTAAGTTTTAGAGACGTTTTTTTTTTACAAAACCATTTATTTAAAGTCTTGAGATTTGACTAAATTTAATAATTTTCAATACCATTATTATTGAACATATTGAAAGAGTGATTGCTTCTCAGTGATGAGAGACAATGTAATACTAGAATTATTATTATTTTGAAATAGAGTACTATAATTATTTAATAAATAGGTGGTTAAATGGAGTATCTATGATCGTCTCTAAGGTCGATGATTCAATTGTCTACCTTACCATTGTTCAACTAAAAAATAATAACAATAAAATAATCATGTTGTTTTTCCTTTTTGATATTACTTGGTTTGTGCAATGACAAAATAGATAATTTTGTAGATAGAAACTTGAACTTAGCTAATAAGGTTGGTTGAGTCTCATGCATCAAGTAAGGTATATTTATGCATCGTCTAAATATGTTAATGTAGTACAAAATTTGAAGACATCAATTTTTTTTTGTTAACCGATTTTGTTAAGGACAGACCTGAAATTTTCAGTACGCTAAAGGTAACTTTTAGAATTTTTAAAAATTAAGGACCAATTTGAAAATTATTTTTAAAAAATTAGGGACATTTAATTTTAGCCTAAAAATAAAAAGTAAAATCCGCGTATAGCTAATAGCTGTCCAAGTGAAAATATGATTTGAGCGGTTGACAAAATGGCTCAATTTTGTTAATGACCTCTCTGGCATTTGGCAAAAAGAATGACAAACTTGCCAATTATAACTCATAAGTGACCTGTTTTTTAATTGAATTTTCTTTCAAATATATTTTTATTGAATTTCATAAGTGACCTGTTTTAGCAAAATTTGAAGGGTTTCCTACATATTGCTAAGTGCTAACTGTTATTAATATTTTTATTTTATTTTTATATATTTTTTAAAAGAATATTATTATTTTAGTTTTTTTTTTTTGGAGAAATATTGTTGTAAGAAAAAGAAATCGGAAAAAACAGTTAGTTTGAAATAATTTAGAGAAATTGGACACTTTTTTTGTCTTTATTGGAGTGCGTCTATTGTAGAGTTGCATGCATATTCCCAAAACATGCATACAATACAAAATAATGGATCTTAATGCTATTTTTGAAGGTTCATTAAGAGTGTTTAAATAATCATTTGCAAATACTTAAACATATGCATTGTTAGCATTGTGGCAATTTTGTTCCCAGCCTGCCAGAGTTTGAGAACTAGCTTATGCAAGTATCGTTATCTTTTTTTTTTCTTTTTTTTATAATTAAAGATAATATCACTCTTTAAGTATTTGAAAAGTCATTTAAGTGTATTTTGCAAAAACAAAAAAAACAAAAAAAAACTTTATTTGTAAAATT
Source organism: Trichosanthes truncata (assembly GCA_033996785.1). Lineage (NCBI taxonomy): Eukaryota > Viridiplantae > Streptophyta > Magnoliopsida > Cucurbitales > Cucurbitaceae > Trichosanthes > Trichosanthes truncata. The sequence goes on from JAWPNB010000003.1 coordinate 90,078,907, forward strand.
AAAAAAAAAAAACTTTAGTTAATATATCAATAAATTTTATGATTTTTTTTATAATATTATATGGTTAAATTATCATTTAAAGGTTAAATTACAAATTTAGTCGCTAAACTTTAAATTTTGTGTTTATTTGATCAATGTACTTTTAAAATTACAAATTTAGTCTTTGAATAGTTGAATTTTTTAAAATTCACGAATCTACTAGACACAAAATTGAAATTTTAGGGTTCTAATAGATGTACAATTCAAATTTATATCTAATAGATCAATTAATTTTTAAAAATTTTGAATTTGCCAATGACCTATTAGACATGAAATTGAAAATTTAGGGACCTATTAGATACAAAATCGAAAGTTTAGGAGCCTATTAGACACTTTTGAAAATTCAATGACTAAATAGACATAAACCTCAAAGTTCAGGGACTATACTTGAAATTTAACCGAATTTAAATTAAAAAATAATAATTTTTTTTATTTATAGAGAAAAAGATTAAATTCATTGTTTTTAAATAATGCTAAAACTGAAATTACAGCTTATATTTTTTTTTTTTTAAAAAACCATTGTTATTTTAGTTTTTTTAGGTGTAATTTTAGTATTTAAATTATAATTTAACAATTACAATATTAATTATAGTTTTTCTAATAATAGTGACTGTTTTTAAATAAAGAAAAAACTTGAAATTATAGCTTTTATAAAAACTTAAAATAAAAAATTATAGTTATATTGCTAACCTGAGTGTATCTTAAGGAACTTCAACTAAGAGATCAGAAATTTGAATTCTCACTATGTATGTTGTTGAACTAAAAAAAATGCTATTTAACATTTAATTAGAAAAATAAATACAAATCTTAAAGTTCATGATCAAATGGACACAAATTTGTAATTTGTAATTATGAAAAATAAATGTGTATTCTCACTATAAATTTATAATTTTGAAAGTTCGAGAATCAAATAGACACAAATTTCAAAGTTAAGTGAAGTATGTAATTTAACTTCTAAATTATAATTTAACCATTATAATATTATAAAAAATCCTAAAATTTATTGATATATTAACTAAAGTTTTTTTTTAATTTATTTTACAAATAAAGTTTTTTTTTGTTTGACAAAACAAATACAAATAAAGTATTTAAATTATTAATACTAATTTAAATTTCATATTTTTGAAGAATATGAAGAAAAAAACTGTAAGATATAATAACAATAAAAAAAAGTGATATTATCTTTAATTAGAAAAATGGAAAAAATAAATAACGGCATTTACGTGCCAGTATTCAAACTCTGGTAGGTTGGGTACAATGTCGTGCTCCTCGCCACAATGCTAGTAATGCATATGTGTATATATTTGCAAGGAATTATTTAAACACACATTTAATAAACTGTCAAAAATACGGTTAAGTTGGGTGGGTTGTTCGCAATGATCTGGGTTTTCCTGTTATCGGCGGTTGTAGAGTCATTTCTCATAAGTGACCGATTAAAGTTCTTGAAGCAGCAGTTGTGGTGGAGGGTTTGGAAAGTCTCCGTTCTGTGCAGCGGTCCTGCGTCCCTCCCGTGGAGGTGGAGCTAGATTCCCTGGAGGTAGTGGATCTCCTGAATCAGTCTGAGATTGATTTGTCGGAAGTTGGCTTGTTTATTGAGGAAGTCTTGGTTGTGGCTTCGGGTGTTGATGTGGTTTCTTTCTGTAAAATTCCAAGAGAAGAAAACATAGTTGCCCATGAGTTGGTTTCTCTGGCTTCCTCTTCTGGGGTTTCTTTGGTCTGGAAAGAGGGTTTTTCAGCTAGTGTTGTATTCTTCATTCTTGAGATGAAGTAACATTTTTTTGGTTGGTATTGGTTATGTTTCAAAAAAAAAAACGGTTAAGTTGTGTTATTTTGTATTGAATGCATATCTTAGGAGTATGGATCCAATTTGGATGCGTAAACCAATTTGTTTTTGTCAATTTCTTTTTTTTACAACAATTTTTTTTTAAAAAAAAACCCCTATTTTAGTTACTTGATTAATCAATTATTTCTTTTTTCATTCGTTTTGTATAAATATAGGAAAAACTAAACTTTATTTTATTAGTGAGAATAAGATACTGCCCGAATATAAATAATTTGAATAATAATTATAATGAAAATTTGAATTTTTTTAATGTTAACATATTGTTTATATTCCATAAAGAAGAGGAGAAGAAGAAGAGGGAGGAGAAGAAGGCAAACGTGAATAATTTTTCTTTTCAATGCATCGTTAATGGAGCCAAATTAAATAAAAATTTTAAAAATATAAAGTCAAAATCATTTATGATGTTGAACTCCAAAAAAAAAAAAAAAAAACCATTTATGATGTTCATTAAAATTGAAAAAAAAAATTCAATTTTTTTTTTTTTTAAAACAAAATTTGTAACATCACTTCGCTTTAATGACTTCCAGCTTTATACCTATTTTTGGAACTCTTCTTGCCTAAGAAAAGAGTTTTTGGCCGATTCAAAATAATTTCATTCCTTTTAGTATGAATGCAATCTCACAACTTCGTCTTTTCCAAGTTGTTATTGGAAGTGTTCTATCGAAAAGCATTTTCGAAATACCTGCAAGAATGTAAGACCAAATATGAATTTCGGCTCGTTGTTGTGTGGATATGGCTAGGATGAATGATTTAGATTATTTATTCTATGGTCTTGATTTTAGTACCCAATAAAAAGATTTGTACTTGTGTGGTGTTTTGCCAAACACCTTCCGATACTTCAAATAGTGTCAGATCAAGGTATTTGCAGCTAATAATACGATAATTTATGCATGTCTCACATTTATACAATTCGTCTTTCTATTTTTAGAGTATAATGTGTCATCGTTAATTGTGTAGATGTAGATGCATGATTTTTAATGAGGATCATGTATGTATTAGAGGGTCGTAAGGTTGTGGCTAAGGTACTAGGATGCTCCCTCCTCGACACATACTAGTTCTCCCTTCATCGACCAGTTGTAACACTTTCCTCGTCCTGAACTGTCACGCGTCAGGTGACAACACACACACACATATATATATCAACTCAATGTTAAACGCATTATATATATTATTTTATTTGTCATGATTCAATAATTTATAGCAAATCTGCCAAAGTGAGCATAACTTAGTGGTAATTGGTATGTACCATCGACCAAAATGTTAGATGTTCGAATCTCTTACCTCCAAATGTTGTTGAACTAAAAAAAAGCAAATCTATCGAACAAAATTCAATTATACTTATATACACTATATAGACCGGAAAAGAGTCCTCCTATCCCAATATCACATGTTCAAAATTCAATATAAAGAAACCTGTTTGGAATGACTTTTCAAGTGCTTAAAAATAACTTTTTAAGTGCTTTTTAAGTATTAAAAGGTATCTTTAAGCATTTGAAAAGTCATTCCAAGCAATCTTGAATTAATCTTATCTATTTTTTATAACAAAAAGTTCTAGTAACTGGTTTCTATTAAGATCCCACCCTTTCTTGAACCATAAATGGGAGGTTGAGACTCTTAGAGCAAAAGAGAATGAATAAGGTGACAGGTTGATAGCAACTATTTGTATAATTATTAATAATAAATTAGGTAATTTGTGATGATTTCCTTAAATTATAAATTTGGTCCATAAACTTTTAGACTTGTATTCATTTTATCCTCGTACTTTAAAAAATTCATAATATAAATTCATAAACTTTCAAAGTTGTGTTTTTAAAATTATGTAATTCCTTTTATGTTAGAAAATTTTTAAATCAATTTTCAAACTTTTAATTTTGTATTTAATATGTACTTAGGTGTTAATTCCATCACTCTAATGTTTGCTCTACAAGATGTTTGGACGTGGTCAAAATCAACTCATCACAGTCTTAAATCAAGAAGTCATCCTAAACTTATTAAGCATCGCAAATTTTAGAAACGATTAAAAACTCTTTAAACTCCATATTACCAGAAGGCGACCAAGGAAAGGACTAAGAACTCAAAGTGTTGAGTTTTAATAGTTTAATTAATTTTAATAAATAATTAGTTATAGAAATTATGAAAGACATAGAATAAACTTGTAATCCAACTCTTTCTTTAATACTCATTAACTGTTTATACTCTACAATTTTATATAAAATAGTTATTAGTTGCTATTTTGATTATTTAATTATTAATTTCTTTTAGTTATTTTAATTCGATTTTAGTTTTTTGTATAATTACATAGTTTCAAGTTTCTGCCTAATTTTTACTTTTTGAATTAAAAATTAGGGTGAATTTGAAATATTTTAAGAAGTTGTATTTATTTATTTCTTTTATAAATACTTTTAAGAAGAAAATTAATTAAATATTTAATCTAATAATTAATTATTTATTTGATTTTAGAATCTTTTGAACTACTTTTATTACCGCGCCTCTAATATATAGAAAGCAGTATTTAAAATTTTAACACTGCCATTTTCTTTTTTAAAAAAAAACACATTTCTAATTCAGCAAACATTATAAGTATGTCATACACACTCAATTTTATTGATATTCATATTATAGTAATTACGTTAATTAATTATAATTAGGGGTGTGCAAAAACAAGCCGAGCCGAACTGACAAATCGAACCGAACCGAATGGTTCGGTTCGTTTTTTTTTTTTTTTTAAATTTCATTTTTCTTAATTTATTTTTTTAAAAAACCGATATTTTTTGTTCGGTTTACGGTTTTACTATTTGAAAAACCAAAAAAATCGAACCGAGCCGATCATCTTAAATAATTTAAAAAAACCCTAAACCCAGCCTATTATTTTAACTTTTAACCCTTGAAGGACCACAATCCAAAAAAGCTCAAACCATGCCTTTTATTCTCTAACCCTAATTTTCTAACCCTAATTTTAAAATTCAATCTCAATTTTCACGCCAACCCCATCCCTCTCTCATTCTCTCTCTCACTTCCTCTCCCTCTCCCTTGCCGACTTTTTAGTTTCTCCGTCGATGCCGCCCCTCATGCCACCAATCGCCGTCATCCATTTACTCTCTCATGGCCACTATCACTGCTACTTACTTATCCATCCATCAGAGTATGCAGAAGACGTCGATTAAACGTGCAATTTTTATCTCCATTTTGCAAAGTGACAACGAAAACAAACTCTCCAAGACATTTAAGGTAGAAGAAAAGTTTTGTTGGATTACTTTTGGAAGAAAATTTTTCTGAGGATTGCTTTCGTTACAGTTGTTGGGATAAACACTATATTCTAGAAATTAATTATCCCCTCTTGTGTTAACCTAATAGGAAATTAGTCAAGTAGAAACAATAATAATAATAAAATCAAGCACAGGACACCAGCAATTTTAAAGTGGAAAAACCTCCCCAAGGCAAGGAGTAAAAAACCACGGACCGAAGTCAAAATCTCCACTATAATCAATAATGGGTTACAACCAATTCTCCCTAGTACCAACTAGAGGCATACAATCATAGATATCTCAAGATAATTAATCTCGGCAACAAACGACAATATTCCAAGAGAATAAACAAGAAAGATCTCACCCAAAGTAGAATCCAACTACCCACTGCAAACTGGGGGTAGGCAGCTCCAAAAGAAATCTCCACCGTTCAGATTGAAGACCCTTGTGCCAAGAACACGCTGTCAAAATTTCAGCTCGATCGGACCACAAATCGACCTCCAAAAGTGCTGAAGACGAATCTGTACGGAATGCTTTTTCTTTTCTATTTTCTTTCTCTCTCCTCTGCAGTTTCCGCTCTCTCTCGTGAGTCTGTATCTATGAAACCGGTAGCTACAAATTTCTTTAAAAAAAAAAAAAAAAAACGTAGGCCCACATGGGCCTTTAATTGTGGGCCTTCCATAAAGTGAAAAAAAAAAACCCAACAACAGTGAGGATTGCTTTAGTTTGGTTTGCAAACCTCTTCCTCTCCATTTTGCAAACTTTTTTGGTTATATTTTCTCTCATTGTCTCTTCATATATAGTTGCTGTCACTTTGCAAAACCTCAACGCCTCATTTCTTTCTATGTGTTGCTTGCTGTCATTTTGGAAAATGGAGACAAAAGTCTGTTAAAACTCGAACCGAACTGGCAGAACCGAAACCGATGTAACTTCAATTTTTTTCGATTTAAGACCTTTAAGAACTGAGGTATTCGGTTCGGTCACTGGTTTTGGCCAAAATCAGAGTAAACCAAACCGTGCACACCCCTAAGTATAACTGTTGATGCTAAAATTCGAACAAGGAAAAATCTCACTTAATTTTCACGTGTGTCAAGGCAAATTTGTAATTCAAGGGAAGAGGTGGTTTGCAAGAGAAAAGAAGACTATACACCAATATGGTGCATACTTACCACAAAGGTTTCAATGCTTTAACTAGTCAGAGTTTTTGAAGTGTAGCAAAGATCTAGAATATGAAAAAGAGCTTACCTTCAATGAAGTTATTTATTACCCTTCCATTTATATGGAGATTGGCATAGAGTTTCTCCTTCAATTTGGATTGGAGAGGAGAAAACGAGCTAACCAAGGGTAGGCCGAACGCATGCCCCCTTGAAGGAAAAGGCCTCCTCGGTCGGGGAATTGGGCTAGCCAATTTCTTTCTTCCCCAGGTCTCAATGGGGTCCAAGTTACTCCTAAGTCTGGATTCTTCCTATTTCGCCTTTAGTTTTGTTCTTGATTTCTTTTCTCGTCTCTTAGATCCAAAATTACTCCTAACAATAACAATCCATACTTTTACGGCTTTTTGATATTTTACTATAAAAGAACTTTTAACCACTCGTATTAAAAATGAAACATATTAATTATAAATTTATAATATAGTCATCAACCATATATATATTTTTAAGAAAGACAACGGGTACAAAATCTATAGATTTTATCTTTAAATATTTAATATACCATTACTCTTTTCTTTTTCTTTTTCTTTTTTTTGACAATATTTAATATACAATTACTCATCACTTTTTTTTTAAACAATCCCCTGCATCTTTTTAATTGTAGATCCACCCTGCACATTTACCGACGACCTAAAAAACTTCAAAAGCCATTAAAAAAAAGTATTTAAAATGCCAAAACTAAATAGAAATGGAGATGATTTACCCAAAATTTAAATTTCAATCTTTTAAGTCATCAGAAGGTAACGAAAAGTCAAGTTGAACATAATTCATATATTCTCGATAAAAAAAGTTATAAAATTAAATCTTCAAAACTCAAGAAATAGTAATCAATAAATAAATAATACCATTATTATACTGTGACATAATATACCATTGTTACATCACCGACTCACTGGCACTGACCTTCCAAATTTTCCTCTCACAGAATAATAATACAAATTCCAAAATATTCACAACCATTTCCCTTCATTTTTCCCAACCCAAATTCATTGCCTTATATAAATCACCTTTCCATACCAATTCTCCATCTCCAAATCTCCAAATCTCCAAATCTCCATCCCAAAAACCTTTACAAAATCATGGCCAAACCCAACTAGAAAAAAAAAAAAATCACAATCCTTTTTTTCTTGTTTTACAATGGCATCAAAATTACTATCTTCAAAACCCACCTCCCGATGGAGAAGAATCTACACCATCTCTCTAATCTTCGTCCTCTGCATCTTCTCTTACTTTCTCGGCCACCGCCAACACCCGTCCTCCGCCGCCGCCCTCCTCCCATGCACCAGTAGCCTCGCAAACATCACCATAAGCGCCGCCGTGAAAGGCAACTACTTTCCGGCATGCGGCGTGGAGTACAGCGAGTACACGCCATGCGAGGACACGAAAAGGTCACTGAAGTTCAGCAGAGACAGGCTGATTTACAGAGAGAGGCACTGCCCGGAAAAGCAGGAGGTTTTGAAGTGCCGTATTCCTCCGCCGCCGGGGTACCGGAATCCGTTCTCGTGGCCGGAGAGTAGAGATTTGGCGTGGTACGTGAATGTGCCGCATAAGGATCTGACGGTGGAGAAGGCGGTGCAGAATTGGATAAGATATGAAGGGGAGACTCAGAGGTTTAGGTTTCCCGGTGGAGGGACGATGTTCCCTGATGGAGCTGATGCGTATATTGATAATATTGGCAAGCTGATTAATCTCAAAGATGGGTCCATCAGAACGGCCATTGATACCGGCTGTGGGGTAAGCAAACCTCTTGAATTCGTTTCTAAACTTTCATTACACTTAATTTTTTTTTTTACAAAATACTGATTTTCGTTTTGGTGTCTTTCCGAATTAAATTTGTGTCTAGTATTTAGTCTATGAGCTTTACAAGTTTAGAAAATATTTAACAACAATATTTCAAAAATTATTCAAATTAAGAGGGCAACCCGATTGTGAAGGTCTTATGAAATAATTTTTATAATATTTGGCTACACACCAATGCGTAGGTATTTTTCTACCCACTATTAAAATGTTGGCACTTGAAGAAATTAAAGAAAGGTTGAAAATGAGAATTTTTTCAACATTTTAATGGTGCGGTGCCTACAAACCCATGTGTAGTCGTAATGTTGGATATTTAATAGTTTTTTTTATAAAGATATTTAATAGTTTTTTAAACTTTTAATTTTGTGTATAATATGGTTTTGACATATTAAAAAAGGTTAACTAAATTTTATGTTTAATAAAACTCTAAATTTTTAATAATCTATTAAATGCAAAATTGAAACTTCAATGACACACAAAATTGGAAGTTTATGGACCTATGAGACCTTTTAAAGTAGTTTTTGGAGACTTTGTAATTTAATATTTTTTTCAATTTAATAACTATTTTCCAAAAGTTTCATTTTTAGTCCCTACATTCTAATATTTTTAAAAGTAGACGTATGGTAAACTTATTATTTATACTTAAAATTTAGAAGAGGAATATTCAGTCAAGAAGAGAATCAAATTTTTTGCCTGAGTTGGCAGAAATTTGAACAAAGAAATAGAAGTTTTTGCTAATTTAGAAAGTGTGATAAACTTATTATCGATGACATTTAAGAAAAAGAAATTACATAATTAAAAAATGTTAAAGTAAATAGTCATTTGTCAGATAAAACTTTCAAAGAATTGGTACTAAAACATGTATCTTGCTAAAGATAATACATTCCTTTTTATTTTTTAAATCCTCTTGTTGACAAACATTCCTTTTTTTTTGTTGAATAATTTGACAAACATTCCCTACAATGCCCAATTTAAGTGGAAAGGACAGGACAGCGTTTGATTAGTTTAGAATAATGTTGCATATTATAATAATATGATTATACATATGGAAAGTATAAAAATCTAAAACTGGGAAATTATTTATTTAAATTGGGGTAGCGAAGATCATGGGTGTTTTAAAATTGATTCGCTTTTTCCGAATGGATATTTAAAAGGTAATTTTTTTAACTGTAAAAGTAACATATTAAAAAAATTTTTTAAAAAAAAAAGGTAAAATGTTTAGAACATGCACAAAGATAACAAGTATATAGTACTTGGTCAAAGTTTACAAGTTTTTTCTTTTTCCAAACATAATTTGATGGATTAATTTTATTATTTAAAAAAGAAAAGAAAAGAAATTTCGAAGGAAACAAACAGTTTTTGAAATATGTGTCATAGTCATAGGTTAAAACGGTTCCTTTTTTGGTTGACCCGAACTGGAAGGTCCAAGTGGCAGTCATGGAGCAGAAATTGGTTTGGAAAATCCCATGATTCTCTCTGTCACAATATTAATAAGACAATAATTATTTTCAATATTTGCCAGGAAAATATTGAAAATAATTAACAATTTTTCATTATTTAATGATGACACTGATTTGTTTGGGTTAAATTACCTTTTAGTCAACGAAATTTCAAATTTATGTTTAACAAACTTTTAAACTTTAAAAATTGTCTAATATATTATTCAACTTTTAACTTTGTATCTAATATGTTTATGAATTTTAAAATGGTTATTAACTTATTTAATTTTTTTAAAAAAATTTATAAATGTATTAGACACATAATTGAAAATTTAGAGTCCTATTAGACTAAAATTCAATTTTATGTTTAATAGATTCGTTAATTGTTAAAAATGTTGAATATGTTAGAGATCTATTAAACACAAAATTAAAAATATAGGGACTTATTAGACACTTTTATGAAGATACAAAATTAAAAGTTTAGTAATTATTAGATACTTTTTAAAGTTCATAGATCTACTAAACAAAAATTTTAAATTTAGAGATTAAACTTGTAATTTAATTTTGTTTAAATTATTATCATATTAATAAGAAAGGAAAGAGCATCATATATATATACACACACACACCAACCTGAGTTGGTGAACATAGTTAAGACATATATGCTTGACTAAAAGATTAGATGTTTAAAATTTTCTCTATTCTCACGTGTTGTTAAATTCAAAATATATGTATATATATATATGTTTTGAGTTCAAAACAAGAGTGATGGAACCTTCATTAATAAAAAAGTATTGTAATTCATTGACTATGATATACTTGGATGGAGAAGAGATATTATTTATACAAATTTGTTGATGATGAAGGTGGGAAGTTGGGGAGCTTATCTACTGTCGAGGGACATCGTAACGATGTCGTTTGCGCCAAGGGACACACATGAAGCACAAGTTCAGTTTGCTTTGGAGAGAGGAGTTCCTGCACTCATTGGCATTCTTGCCTCCAAGAGACTGCCTTATCCTTCTTCTGCCTTTGACATGGCTCATTGCTCTCGCTGCCTCATTCCATGGGCACAATATGGTATATATTCTACACTCTTAAAAGTACTTTACTAACATCACTTGGGCCAAAAGTACTCTACAAATGCTTTATCATAAAACACGCTTCAGTCCTTTTGACTTATTCTAAAAACATTTATAAATCACTAACATATGGAGACAAAAGTAAAAGTTCATAGATATTTCAATCTTTTTGAATTTCATGCAAACTTTGATTCAGAGTAGATAACATTAATATAAACATATGGAAACAAAAGAAGGGCTGCTTGTCCCAACACGTTGATTAGAAATGTCCCAAAAACAATTAACAAACTTAACACTCCCCATGTTCAATCTTGCTATGTAGAGTTAGCTGGTATCTACTTCATTATAAAGTAGAGCATTCTATTTGCACCTTTGAAATTATTTGAATTTGTTTTGATGTTGTAGATGGGATCTTCCTCATCGAAGTCGATCGAGTTCTACGCCCCGGTGGATACTGGATCTTATCAGGCCCTCCAATCAACTGGAAGAAACACTGGAAAGGTTGGGAAAGAACAAAGGAAGATCTAAATTCTGAACAGGTTGCCATTGAAAAGGTAGCCAAAAGCCTCTGTTGGACTAAACTTGTGGAAGATGGTGATATTGCCATTTGGCAAAAGCCCATCAATCACTTGAACTGCAAAACCAACCGCAAGATCAGCAAGAATCCACCTTTCTGTAATGCCCAAGATCCTGACAATGCTTGGTATGGTCTTCATAGCCCTGCAAAACTTTACATCTTCTCATTCAGAACTTCTCTTTCTTTGCCATTTCTTATTTGGAGTTTGATTTTGTCCTTTCAGGTATACAGAAATGCAAGCTTGTTTGACACATTTGCCAGAAGTTTCAAGGAGCAAGGAAATTGCAGGAGGGAAATTGGCAAGATGGCCAGAGAGGCTAAGTGCAATCCCACAAAGGATTAGCAGGGGAACCGTAAAAGGGGTGACAGAAGAAACTTTCATTCATGATTCTGAGCTATGGAAGAAGAGGTTGTCATATTACAGAACCATCAACAATCAGTTGAGTCAGCCTGGACGGTACCGCAATTTCTTAGACATGAATGCTTTCTTGGGTGGATTTGCTGCTGCTCTGGTTGATGATCCAGTTTGGTTGATGAATGTGGTGCCTGTGGATGTCAAAGTCAATACGCTCGGAGTAATATACGACAGGGGTTTGATCGGAACGTATCAGGATTGGTAAGTATTTAAGGCCGTGTAGATAACATTCATGTTTTTCATGTCTAGGATACAAGAAATCCAAAACAGAAAACGAAAATTTTACCAAACGAGTCAAATAATGACACATGCCTATCTGTCCACTTGACTACTTAATGAGCACAAGGAAATGGACACGTGAGTAATTTATGTCCTGTGGATGGATTGCAGGTGTGAGGCAATGTCTACTTATCCAAGAACTTATGACTTCATTCATGCAGATTCAGTTTTTAGCCTCTATGAGAATAGGTATTGTCTTTTTCATAGACTATGAAAATGTGAAGTTTTATTCATGCAACTCTTTTAACAAAGTTCTTTAGAGAACATGTTGAGTTTCTGTTGGTTTTCAAGTCTTTCAAAAAGATGTCAAAATGGTGTTTTGTTGAAACTGCATTGCAGATGTGAAATGGAAGATATTCTACTTGAGATGGACAGAATTCTGAGGCCAGAAGGAAGCGTAATCTTTCGAGAAAACATCGATATTTTGGCGAAAATCAAGACGATAACAGATAAATTGAATTGGAGCAGTCAAATTGTGCATCATGAAGATGGACCTTATCATGTGGAGAAACTTCTATTTGCAGTAAAAAACTATTGGACAGCACCTCCTGAACTTTCTGATCAACAAGGCTCTAAAGCAACTTAAACCACTCACTCACTTTCAATTATTTTTTTTCTCCATATTTTTTATGTACTTTTTTCTCTTTAGGCTTTATAATTTACCAACATTTATTACCAAAAATGACTGTTTTCATCTACATTCAAATGGATTTTCTAGCCAATTAAATTACATTTCACCTCCCATTTTCCTTTTCCTTTCTGGTGTAATCATCCAAAGAACAGTGGATAATATCATCATCTTATTTGTTGATAATGAACTGTTGTGATCAATGGTAATGAATGATAATTTCAATCTTCATTTTGGTTAATTTTGGGAACCCAACACAAAAGCTATGAACTCAGAATGAGCATGTAGGTGATTCATGCAAAGCTGAAGTTTTCAACTACTATAAATAACACCCAAAAGCCTGAAGAAATCATCAAATAAACGGATTCAGAATCACAAAAACACAGAAAAAAGAAGCAATTATGGCAGGAATCAAGTCTCTTAGGCAGCAGCAAGTTGTGATGTTCTTGCTGGTGGCTGTGTTGATGGGTCAGGCACAGCCACAGCCACAAAGCTGCTCAACTCAGCTCAGCAACCTCAATGATTGTGCACCTTTTGTGTTGCCTGGTGCCAGTAACCCAAGCCCACAGTGCTGTGCAGCACTTGGAGCTGTGCAGCAAGACTGCCTTTGCAGCACCCTCAGAATTGCCTCCAGTCTCCCTTCTCTTTGCCACCTTCCACCTCTCTCTTGTGGTCAGTTTTCTTTGTTTTTCTAACCATTTTTCTTAAGAATCGACTGTTTTGAATGAAGGGTTTCTTTTGTTTTTGCTTCATTTCAGGTACAACCTAGAGGGGAAGGCTGATGGAGATTACAAGAAATGAATAATGCTGGAGTTTTATCATTTGGTTTTGTTTTGTTTTGGCTTTTTCTTTCCTGCTTTTGGTGTCCTTTGATCTGAGGTCAATGTTTTCAGAAGTCAGGTTTCATTGAATAAAATGAAAGCTTTTTCTTTTTCTTCTTCTTCTCTCTATTATTACGTTACAAGTTACACTACTACAGAAGGAAAAACAGTAGTTGGAGTTGAATAAACAGCAAAGAAAGTTGAGAAACTACCTAATCCTGCATTAATGCTGATAATTTAACCAAATCTGATCAAGAGAGATGGTTTAATTAAGCTGTCGCTGAATGAATTGGAGGTAGAAAGATAGAGCATCAAGAAAATAGTAGAGGAACCACAATCTTCACCTCCTTAAGAATGTCTTTCAAATTAAAAAATTTTAAATTGAGGTTAGAAGAATCACACTCTTTTCCACCTCAACTCAAGAATGTCTTTCAAATGTAATAATTTGAAATAGGAAAAACCAATTATTGTCACATTTTTAATCTGTCTAAAATCAATTCAATTTTATTTTTGCATCATGTTTTCACACCCATGGTGCAAAGATAAGGTTCAAGCCTAAGATTTTTTCTTTATCAATAGCAAATATTCTTAATTTTTCCACGTTAAACATAGTTTCAACCGTACCTTGTTTTGGTCTTAGAACTTTAGTTCAAATTTTATTTTAATTCTTGTACTTTTTTTTTAGTACAACAAATGTGGGGATAGAAAAATTCGAATCTCTCACATCGAGAAATGTATGAAGACTAAAAAATACATTTTAAAAGTACATAAACCAAAATGAACTAAAGTAAAAAGTATAAATGTATAATGATGAAAATAGTATTTAAATGGCTAGTTTTCCTATAATTTTAAAATTATCATTTAAACACAAATTTATTTGTGAACTAAAAGCATTTTGACATACATTATTATTTTACTATATAATATTTATCTATCTAACCAATTTATGTGGCTCAAATATTTACTAATGTGAGCACGTTAACATATATACCCAAAATTATTTAAAATAATCAAAAAAAAAAAAGAGCAAAGACCATAATAATTATATATATTTTTTAAATATTGAAGATGAAACTAAAATAAATATTTTAAAAATTTAAGGGCAGATTTAAAATTTCAAAGACAAATAAATATTTCCAAATCTTAAAAATCAAAATGAAATAATATAAGAGGTTGAACGACCAAAATTAAATTAAAACCTTTTTAAAAGACTAATAACTCCATTCGCATTTCGAATACTACTGTCATAAGTACTTCCATCAAATTTTTAAATTTTTTTTATTTTTTAAAAAAAAGTTTTACTTAGAAAAACATTGAGGAATGGAGCAGAGATGTAATAATGTGAATAAATCGTGAACCACAGAAAGAAGGAAGGTAAGCGCGTGATGTAGACAGTTCAGAGAAGCGCGTTGGCGAGAAGCTGCTGACAAATACAATCACAATTCCCAAATCCAACCTCACTTCTACTTCCACTTCTGCCCCCAAAATTAAAACTCTCACTTTCTCTCTTCTCTTCTTCCAATCCCTTCTCTGATATTTTCCAAGCAAGCCATGCTTCTTCTTCTTCTTCCTTATACTCTCTTCTCCCCATTTTCCTAACCCAAATCCCTCTCTTTTCACCTCCCATTTATGGGCTTTCTCCGCCGTCTCTTCCGTCCCAAAAAGCCCCCTCTCCTCCCGCCGGACCACCCCAACAAGAAGAACAACAAGCGCTGGAGCTTCGCTAAGTCCGCCCACAACGATCACTCTCGCCCTTACACATTTGGCCCCTCCTCTTCCTACACCGAGCCTCTCGATGCCAACAAGCATGCGATTGCCGTGGCCGCCGCCACCGCCGCCGTCGCCGAGGCTGCTCTAGCCGCCGCCCATGCCGCTGCCGAGGTTGTCCGGCTCACCAGCAGTGGCACCACTCACGCTAATGCCAACCGCCGTTGGATGGAGGAGGCCGCTGCCGTTAAAATCCAGTCCGCTTTTCGGGGCTATTTGGTGAGTTGAGTTGCCTCTTTTGCTCCCTGTGTTACATTCTTTCTTTAGAAAATTTCCCCTTCCATTATGGCTGTAATTATTCGCATTGACCTGGAATAGAGGAGCATTTTGGCAGTGTTGGGGGTCAGCCCTCAGCCCCTGTTTGAGACTTCCATTTCGTATTCTTTTTGACCTTTTTGAGTTACTCGATGTGGGGTTTGGCTGGTGATAATTTTTCGCTTCGATTTTTCAAACTTGGGTATAGTTTTCTAGAATTTGGTTTCATTTGTGTTCAAACCTACAATTTTGAATTTCCCCTTTTCCCTGTAGACCCAAATGAAAAAAAAACCTTACCTAATCTGCCACTCCCACATTTCTTTCAAAAAGTTACTTTTATCTTTTCAAACAGGGAAATAGAAGAAAAGAAAAGAAAAAACAAAACTTCACATGGGCATTTGGGATTGCGTTTCCATGTTCCTTTAGCTGATACTTCACTTTCCCCTTTCTTTTTTGTTCTGGTCTTGATTTCTAGCTAAATTCAAGCACAAAACATGAAGTGGTCCTGAGAATTTTCATGGAAAATTAAGAGGGTAGAAAGAAAAATGGGTTGGGTTGGGTTTGGTTAGTGCGCCGACACAAGTGGATGTGTAATCTCAGCATCTCAGAACATCCAACTCCGTATTCTCCACGCATGTCCAATTGTGTTGTATCTTCATCCACTGTTCTAATGGGCTGCACGTGTATTGTGTTAACACGTGTTGACATATCTTGCCGTTCCTTGACCAATTCCATCAGCAACCAGTTTTTGTGGTAATGGCCGTAGGAGATATACTTGTTGACATGATTCCACTTCCTCTTGTCAAGAATCTTCCAAGTTTAATGTAATTGCTTATTGCTTTGCCATAATCATCAAAGACATTGGTGGGTCCTTCCCTTTCAAGTTGGTTTTTTTTCTTTACAATGAATCCAATGGATCAATGCCAGCTATGCTTCTCTTTATACAGTTTAACAAATTTTGTGGGATTTGTTTCTTTAAATTCTGGGGAGACATCAGAAGCCTTACCTACTGTATAATTAATTAAACCAAAATGGTCTGCTTTAAATAATGAAAGCGACTTTATCATTGCTTTTGTTTAGTTCAAATGGTTGTATTAACGCTGCATTCTGGCATCGGTTTGAAATTCTTTTATGCTTTGGTCCCCTTCCCCCATCATAGCTCTTGATAAAATAAAAGTAATTCAAGGGACTTTTTGAGTATGAGTTGCTGAAAGAGTTTTGGCTATTATTATGTCTAACTTTTGGATGGAAATTTTGAAGGCAAGGAGGGCACTTAGGGCACTAAAGGCATTAGTAAAGCTTCAAGCTTTGGTGAGAGGTCACATTGTGAGAAAGCAAATGGCTGACATGCTAAGAAGAATGCAGACACTGGTTAGATTGCAAACTCGAGCTTGTGCTGGGCGCTCTAACTTATCGGATTCTTTGCATTCTACCAGCAAGTCCTCGCTCTCTCATATCCGTGTACGTGTTCATTTTTCCCTCCCATTGATATCCAGTTTCCAATATTGCCATGCTATTTTGATCTCTTCTTTTAGTTGATTATTGTTTATATTAATGCCATTTAGCACATCATCTTCTCCAACCTCCAAAGGAGCTGTAACACATTAACTTCATAGCTTGCTGGGATTCTAAAGCTTAGATTGAATTAAATGTTCTGTCTTTGGGTTCAACTCAATAGAAAAGAGCTAAAAATCTGGTCAACTAAATAGTGCAAATTCTGTTTGCCTCCTGACTTTATGTAATGCCTGTAGTAATTCTGAATATAATCGCAATATGATGTAAGTAGTCTTATTATAATTTAACAGAAGGTCTGTGGTGCTTTTTATGAAAACCAATATCTGAATTCGTTATTTTTACATTGCAAATGCAATAGTATGCAGAAAAAGTTTTTTCAGCTGATTACTTGTTTGATGCACTTATGTTTTAGCATTTATTTCTCTCTTTTTCTGAAAATTCTCACTGTTATGTTTCTTTTTTCGATGGGTCCAAGCAACCCCCAACGGAAATGAACATCAACTCTGTGCCCATCATAGTAATAAATTTGATAACTCTGCACTTCTTAAGGTATACAGGTTAAGGTCATTGGTAGCTAAATGACTTTGATTTTTTCAGTTTTTCTAAGCTCTGGTGTGACTTTTCATTCGTATTTGCGCTTTATATTCTGTAACGTATAGATTATTGTTGTATTGCGACCAGATTCTGGTGATTGAATATTTTACCCAAAAAGTAATATTCATTTTCAACTTTTCCTACCAACTCTTGCAGAGATGTGGTTCAAATTCAAACTTGAAGGATGTCACTGTTGTGGATAGAGCACCAGTCGGGTCAAGTTGGTTAGACCGTTGGATGGAAGAAAACTTGTGGAATAATCGATATTTGCCTCTAAAAAATATTCATGCTATAGATGAGAAAACAGATAAAATCCTTGAAGTGGATACATGGAAACCTCATTTGAAGTCTCAAGGCAACATCAGCAGCTTTAAGAATTCTCAAATGGCTCCAGATTTTAAAAACCAGAGCTTTACAACAATCGACTCCCCATCGAAACACTCATCAAAGGCTGCCAATCCAATTTCGAGTCTTTCTTTGGGCGAAGCGTCCTTGAGCTCTTTAAAATTCCCTGTTGGAAAATATGAAGCAGCTCCAAGAACAGCAGAAAATAGCCCTCAAGTGCATTCTGCCTCATCCAGGCGTGGTAATGGCGCAAGAAGAGCTACCTTGTCACCAACAAGAAGTGAGTATGCATGGGGATATTTTAGCGGCTATGCAGGCCATCCAAACTACATGGCCAATACAGAGTCATCCAAAGCAAAAGTCAGGTCACAAAGTGCCCCGAAACAGAGGCTTGAGTTAGAGAAATTTGGATCGAACAAGCGGTATGCTCAGGGATCTTGGGATGCATGGAGCTTTTCGAACAACGGTATCTCCCACGAACCCAACTCATCAAACAATGCCAATTCTGTAGCTGACCGCATGACTAAGTTTGCAAGTACTAAATCAAGATGATCCTCACTTGTTTTTGTTAACTTCTTTTTTTGCTTATGCTGTGTGTGAGCGTGCTTTTTTTTTTTTTTTTTTGTTATTCAGCAGCAATGTAATTGTAATTATTTGACCACTTCTGTGTCTAGTCTACAACTTGTTGACCAAGAACAGACGATACTTCCATGTTTCGAGTGCTAGCCAATGGCTTTGAAATTTGAATTGTACTCTGTTATGACCAATCAATCTCTGTTCATCTCTTCAATCTGTACATGTTCAAACACTGCGACCATTTTGCTAGTTGCCACTTCGTTTATACAAAAACCTTGATCTTATTTCCATGGGTATCTTTCAAAATTGGTGAATTCAAATTGTAAATGACTAGCATTAGCTAACATGTGATAAGGTTGGCACATATGTATTGTTCAACTGGTCAAGACATTAAGGGGTGACAATGTGTCACAAAACTATCACACAAAAATGCTCATAAAAAAAAAGTAGAACATTCTAAGGGACTGTTTGGGACACTGAGTGGGTTATAATAGTCTGTGAAATAATATAATATTGTTTAAAATACAGAGTTGTTTAGTCTGAGGTTATAATAGTCTGTGTTTGGGGTGCAGAGTATTCCACGGGTTATTATAACACAGGTTATTATAACCCTTGCCCCAAACAGCCCCTAAGTCTGTAAGATACGTGCATGCCTTCAAAATCTACGCTAAGAATATGACCTATGAACCAACATTTTAATACTTCAAATCATAGCCTAATCCATTTCTTCCCATGATAGTAAAGTGCAACAGTAATGGCTACCATTCCAACAACTTGCAAGTAGAAAAGTTACCATATGATAAAAAATCATAACAATCATGGCATAATATCATATCAACATCATTACAAAGTTGACAGGAATTGTCAAACTTTAGCAACCGGTTAAAGTGGAAACTTAATATATAGCTTAATCCAAAAAGAAAATCACGAGCCATGACAAAGGGGAAAGTAAATCTATAGCTCGTAAGGTGAAAAAAGCTAATGTTTGGTGGAAAAATAAGACCAAATTAATAAGTAGGAGAGAAGTGAGAAATGGTGCAATTTGGAGTTGTAAATCACTATCCATTCACGGACAATAAAAGAAAACCCTCTTAATAAGTTTGCTTTTTAAGCAACTTTCTGTGTGTCTCGGCACCCACATGGCCAAACTATAGCAAGTTGGTGCAATGGATTCAACGGAGGAATCAGAATGTGAATACAAAATGCAGCCTCGGATGCTCACAACAGGTCAATGAGTTACACAGTCACTGAATGAGAAGGAGAATATTAAGGTACAAGCTTTGGTTAAGAAGTAATTTGATAATATTTTGGAATAGTTTTTTGATATCTTTAAAGTATATTTATTTACTAAAAATATTTTTCAAAATTTTCATTATCTTTTGAAATGAGTTTGACATCTTTTAAAATAGTAAAATATAATAAGGCACATCTTAAAATACTCACAAAATCATCACAAACACAAAAAGAGACAGAATGAACTGGACTGGAAGTAGGTCATGATGGTTCTCAGCCTTCTTTTCTCTCCTATTTTCATTATTACTAATATTAAATATTAACTTATGATTTCCTTATAGGGACCTTGGGGATTAAATCAAAAGGATGAAACTTTTCAGTCACTTATCTTTTTACCTCACGAGAATTGGATCTTTATTGAGAGCATGCAATGCAGCTTGCTTTTCTAAAAGAAATAATTAATTACTCTCCAAAGGTCTCTATTGATTTGGAAGGTAAAATCCAAATGCATTTACAAACAGTTCCTGTCTAGTTGACCCTTCCACCTCCAGAAAATCATCATGGAAGGCAGCATGAAGACAAAATCTGATGTACACAATCATGTCAGTTGTTAAGAGGCAATTTCTTTTTCTCTTTGGATTCTTCAGTTGGATCTTTCCCATTTCAAAGAATTGAAATTAAAACAAAAAGTTAAAAAAAAAAAAAAAAAAAAAAAAACTTTTATTCCCCAAACTTTCATGGAAGCAATAATTTAATTCCTAAACTTTAGTTTATAACGGTTTAGTCTTCTACTTTCAATCTTGTAACAATTTAGTTCTTAAACTTTAACATGAAATAAGTAGTGAATGAGGTGGTGAGTAAAATGAATGTTATTCAAATTAGAACGACCAAGAGAGTTCTCTAAAATTAAGATTAGGAGAGTCCAGACCTCTTGAAAAACTTATTGTTGTTAGTAATTTTCTTCCCCTCTTGATGTTGAATGAAATAGGCTCTGTGAATCCTATATATTTTGCACAATTCCTTTCAGTTAGTTTATGTTTTCCACAAGAAAGTCCAGATATTACCATTTCTCTTTATAGTACAGCTTGAGATGTCTTCTATCTGGGTCCTCCTTGTTGTCGTCTACTAATGCAGTTCACATGGCTGTGCTTTACAATGTAAACAGTATAAAAAGAAAATACTCAAAATGGAGAGACAAGAGTATTAGAGTCCAGACAAATCCAACAAAAAAGTCATCAGAAGTGATAATTTTCTTGTCCTATTGAAAGTGGTTCTTTAGGCCCAACTCAGACAAGAAAGTATTATGAGAACTAAGAATAATTTTCTTCTATTCCTATTGTTGCTTTATATGAAGAACTTGAATCAAACTTGACAGCCCATTGAATGAACTTAAGGGGTTAGCCCATCAACCTAGCCAAAGCCTGATGCAGGGTAAGAAGTTGAAAAGGTGTTCTTTAAGTTTCAATTTCAGCAACAGTCACAAGGCTACTGGTTAATAATTATGATCTTTTTCTTTTGATACCAACGGTTTAAGAAAACACTTCCCCTAATGCTCAAGTTTCCGTGTGAGATTCATAAAAGGCTAAAGGAAGTAAAATGGACGAAACCTGAATACCTGGAGATCTAATTTGGAGTAAGAGATTTGACAAGTGCAAGGGAAGAAAAAAGAGTTAGAACCTGCAGTTGGAATTGAGATCAATTTTGGAACTCTGCCAAAGCCAGGTAAGGTGTAGCAGCAATGGCGTTTGACAATTACTAAATCACTCCCACGATCCAGGAAATTAGCAAGATCTTTGAGGCTCATCACTGCATTCCTAGGCCAGGCAAACCGTAAGTGATGAAATCGAGCAGCTCTTGACAAGTACTGTCACGGTTGAGCATCCTGTGGCTTAAGTTGTTCTGCAGTCTGAAGCGTTAATCTTGACAATAAAGTTCTAACCTATGCAGAAAATTGATTTCCAGATCCATCATTTTCCAGCCCTTGAATTGAAAGTCTCTCACTATAATAAGCATAAGAAATCTCCCTGAAGGAAAAAAATGAGATTAGAAGTTCAGGGCTGTGATCCATAATTTGGCAGGCAGTTGTTTTTGCCAATAGATTGTTTCATGCTTATAAATTGCTGAAGTTATCAGAAACGAAGCAAACAATTACTACAATGTGATGAGAACACAACCAATAAATAATAACATATACTTCAATATAGCACCTTTATCATTGTTCAGCCAAGCCAAGCAACTAGAAACTGTGAGTGTTAACTATATTTCTAATGAACTACACATTTACAGGAGAAATTGAATGATCCAAATGATGAAAATCTCTCTAAAGATGTTTTTAATCACATTTCCATCTTGAAGTGGGAACACAGTTCAAATAGTGGCACCAATGGCAGCGATCATTTGCATTTTCCCCACGGAACAGCATCACCAGTGCAATGGTGAACCTGCATATTTACAACCAATTGGAATGCAGTCATGCAAAGGACTTATCCCTGTTCTGATACTAAGAAAATTATGCAAAAGCGGCAAGACCGAAGTCACCATTTTGATCTTCAGTGCTTCCCACATCTATATATAAATTTCATAGACTACATAAGATAAGAAAATATGAACATGGACTTACCCTGCAATCAGTAGAACTACCGAAACAACCCATAGAACATATTGGTAAGTGTTGTATTTGGAATTCAGACCAACTCCACCACCAGGAAGATTCCGTTGCTCTAGCCATCCGTACTTGGGACGTGGAAGCAATACAAATCCAAGCAGAAATCCGGTCAGAAATCCACCAATGTGGGCAAAGTTACTAACATGTGGCAGAATTCCAATCCCGAGATTGATGACAATAATAACCAGAAGTGTGATCAATGCTGCAGCCTATATAGAAGTAAGATATTAAGAAGAACCAAATACATCACAAGAAGAAATATAAACAACGTGAGAGAAATTATGTTAGATTTATCATGTAAAAGGTAATGTATTTGGCTCTCTGGTCTAAAATCTCCAACCTTGTTGGTATAGATAGTCCAGTTTGTGAAAAGTTCTGAAAGCATAGCTCCAAGAAGACCAAAAAGAGCACCAGAAGCACCAACAGAGATATTGTTCTGAATGAACAAAGAAGAAAGTACACTCCCTCCAAATCCTGAGAGCAGGTAAATAACACCAATCCTCACTGCACTTGATAAAAGGAAGAAATCACCTTACAGTGAAGATACTTCTGCCACAGTAAAGAAAAGCCTTAAAAGAAGCATAAAGGCTCTTCTCTTGGAGTGAAAAGAGAATATACTGGATGGGCTCGATTCTCCAAGAACAGGCTCACAACAAATTATTATGTGGCTAGTATGCTATATGTTAATTTATCTTACGATGATTGCCATTTAATATATGAAAGTAAAACGGATGGAAGTAGATATTTTAATCACCTGGAGAAGAATCTAAAAATTACATTTTGAATAAAAAACAGACTTCTAATTGCAGAAATGCCTTCTTTAAATTAGCTATTTACAATCACTGATTACCTTTAGATATTGATAAAATGAACTTCACAAAAGAAAAAACTGCACATACCAAACCCGAATTGCTGCTCAAGGCGAATGCCAATAAAGACCAGGCATAGCATGTTAACAAGCAGATGAAAGACACCAGCGTGTAACCAGATACAGGTAATCAACCTCCAAGCTTGATGTTTATCCACAACTTTAGTTGACTCTAGAGCTCCCATCTTCTCCAATCTGCAACAAAAGAAAGAACTCCATATTAGTTGATTCCTTTCAAGTTTGCAACGCATTGCAACCTTCCATTTTAAGACCAAGAAAGTTAACCACTTAGCTTGAGTTAGGAAAAAAGTGTAGCCAAAAACCTGAAAGCTAGTTCTTCTATCAGTAAATTCTTCAAAAGCTAACTAATATACATTGTTCTCCCTGCTCATCTATAAAGTTACTTGGATAACTCATCCATCTGGAAGGCGTTGTGAAGAAGTACAAAAGAAAACAAGATCTACACATCTCTATCAGAAATCATAAATTCACTAAAGAGAAGCAATTAATGAGAATATGATTAAGACCCCACCATGCTCCAAGCAATACTTAGCCAAAAGTCCACTGAAATAATTGATCGCAGAGCTTCTTGAGTATAAGTAAGCCAAGCAAATGAGATCCAGACCACACTAATAACAATGGTTAAACCAGAAAAACCTTCAGAATAGCAAGAACACAAGGTCAAATGGAGTTGTAAAGCAACCCAAACCATCCAAACTTCATTACACAATAACAGGTAACCAAAGAAGAGCAAGTGAAACTTAATTACACAATTACAAGTAAACAAAACTTAATAAGCAACGCGATGATAATAATTCTAACACTAACAAGTGAAATATAACAAGAGAAAGCAAGTGAAACCAAAAATTGGTGTATGGGTATCAAGGGAATTAAACCAACTCTTACGTAGCAGCAGAAGGACCGAAGAGAGGATTTTCCCTCAAAGGCTGAAAAGAGAACCTCTCCAGAAACCTCGCCACACACTTCCCCTCGAACCCATCATTATTCTTGGGACAATTATTGATATACATAACCACAATGAACACAGCAATATTAGCCACAACAAACATAGGAACAAGCCAGGAAGTCCATTGGGTTTCCGTATCTTCAATCACATAAGAGGAAGACGAGAAGCTACTACTTGCTCTGTTCTTCGCCACTTCTCTGCTCTCAATATCCTGCCTGGCCATACTTTCTCTCTCTGAAACTCCCTCTCCCTCTCGGAATCGAAAACTGGATGTGGGTTACTTGGGATGGTGAAGTTTGGTGAAGGGTCTTTATGAAGTGAAATGGAAGGGAGATAAACTGCCATAGTGATCAGGAATCCTCTGCATTTCGATCTAATACGCCCTCGCAAGATCGACCAGTTATAAATTTCAATTGGGGTGGGCGAATTCAGATATAGGTTGAATCTACAAGTGGAGGATTGAGGTTGTGGGTTGCATTTTGATCGAATTGTGAACGAAAATGGTGGATTAGCTTTCTGGGTACGTGGGGTTTCACTTTCTGTTGATTCCCCGGCCACTTCATCCCACTACAAGAAGTTTCCATTCGCGGTTAATCTGAACCACTAGCGCGTTTTTTTGTTCAGTCCAGACGTGTTGGAGTGGGGTCGTCAACGGTTTGTAGACCGATCGTACCATTTATTTCGCAATCGCAACTCGCAAGTCGCAACCTAATGAGACGACATATCGTTTGCTTGTCATTTTCAACGTGAGCTCAAACGCAGCAACTCTCCACCAGACGGCTTATATTATTGTTATTATTTACCCAATGCTTGAAGAGTTGTTTCAAAAGTTAAAAAGGCTTCTTTGCAAGAGTTTTGTATAAAAAGGCTTCTTTGCAAGAGTTTTGTATAGCTGTTATTTTATAATATCATATACAGTGGCGGATCCAGAATTTTTGGTTAGGGGGGGCTTGACTTAAAATTCAGTAAAAATAATTTACAAGTAAGTAATTCCAAAAATTCATAAATTAACTAAAATTCTTCAACGGAAAAGTATGATTTCAAGGCTAGGAAGGTCGTTTCTGTAAATATGTTTTGCAAATTTGGTCTTGAATATTACAAAAGAATTATAGTTCTCAGATCGAGATCTACTAGTAAAAAATATGAAATATTTATCAGAACTATTATAACTTTTCTTCAATAGAGATGATGACCTCATAGATTTTCTTTTATAGTATTTCTCCATTTATATTTCAAATTAAATCTACAATACATTAATAAAAATATATAAAACAAAGAAACATAAACATAAAATAAGAATGATGAAAACTAAATGTGTAAAAAAATAATTGAAACATGAAAACTAAATGTATAAAAGTAATTGAAACGTGAAAATTAAATGTACCTTTGAAAATTAATCTCCACATTTTCAACTTCTTGAAATTTCTGGCAACAATCAAGACTCGAGAGATGACAAATGTAAGTGAATAAATTGAAAGGAAATTCCTTTAGGTTCAGAACATTATAGTGGTGGGCACACAATTTTAAAGTGGTGAAAAACAATGTTATTTTTAGAAACTTAGGGTTTGAATATTTCCCAATAAATTTTCTTCTATTTTTTCCATTTTTTTAAGTTGACATATTTATGTAAGGCAATTTTATAAAAATAAATTTTAAACATATTAGAAGAGAGATAATTCCAACATACAAGGAAAAAAATTGAATATATTATAAGAGAGAGATAATTCCAACCTAAAAGAAAAAAGAAAAAAAGAAAAATTGGAAAGAAAAATTGAAAATATTATATATAAAGAAATTTAAAAAATTTAGAATAAAAGATGAACATTAATTTACAAAAAAAAAAAAGGAAATTAAGTGGCAACAGATTTTTTTGGGTTTTTTTTCCCGAAATTGAGGTGTACGAAATAAAAATGAATCCAAAAAAGGGCTTTGTAAGGTTTGAACCTGGGTGTGAGGGGGGGCAAAAGGCACTAAAACCACCTTGACAATGCCTGCTTTTGATAATTCTTTCTGGTACTTTATTCATATTATGTAAAGACAAAAAATTCAGGGGGGGCTCCAGCCCCCCCTAGGCCTTAATTGAATCCGCCCCTGATCATATATATATATATATATATATATATATATATATATATATATATATATATATTTTTTAACATGTAGGGTGGGAGATTTGAACCTATGATCTCTTGGTCGAGAATATAGACTAATACCTGTTGAGTCATGCTCATGTTGGCAATATCATATAATTTCTAATATATTATATTATACATATTTTAATTTAATCAAAATGAAATGAGTTTGTAATATGAAACACTATATTTATCATCAATCCAAGCAGAACTCATTGGATAAGGCATCAATTACCATCGTAAATGTTGATGGTTTGATTCCCCACATCTGCAATTGTTGAATTAAAAAAAAAAGACAAACTACACTTTTGGTCTCTAAGGTTTGAAGTTGATGTCTATTTGGTCGTTGAAGTTTCAGAATGAACACTTTAGTCCCCGAAGTTTGGAAAATAATTCTAAATGGTCCCAATGTTAAATTGACCGTTAGTTGACTAACGAAAAAGTGATGTGGCAATACTGACTTGGCAATTTTTAAATGAATTGACAATGTTTATTCATTTTATATTATTTTTATATTATGTGGCATTTTTTTCTCTTTACTTTTGTTTTTCGCTCACCTCTCTCTCTTCCCCTTCCCCTCTCTTTTATCCCCTTCTCCCTCTATCCGCTGGTGCCGCTACTTAATTTTTTTTTTTTTTTAATCTCAAACACTTGCTATGGTGTTGTAGATTTGGTAATGAATTAAAGCTAACGAAAGAGTGGTAATGGATTTAGTAATTCATTAACTATTCATGGTATTAAGCTACAAAATTTTGATAATCATCTAAAAATAGAGTTGAAATTATTGGGAAAATTGCACAAAAGACCTAAATTTTGAGGGCGTTAATGGCGATTGACCCTCACTTTCAAAATAAGGATATCTATCCTTTTGCTTACATCACCAAACACTATTCACCCATGTGAATAACCCATTCTGCCCATGTATTGATTTATTACCTTGTAGCGATTGCGCACATTGTGGATTAATCGCGAGCAATACAGTAAGCGGGATAACGTACACGATGACAATTACGATAACGATCGCGAACATTAGTGTGATCAGGAATGCGAATTTTTGGTTTTAGATCGCAATTGCGACCTGAAAATCGATATCAAAGTTGCAGTCGCCCTCGGGCCCATAAACGCGAGTGTGAATGAGACCACAAACGCGAGCATGAATGCTAGAACGAACACGATTTTCTGTCATTTTAAGCCTTTCTTCAGGTTTAGGACCAATGTAACCTTCGCATTGGGCATCTACGTTATACCCGCGAACACAAAAGGGTATTAATAACTATTCAGTGACTGTGAGAACGAATGCAATTTCTTGCCCTATTAAGCCTTTATTCGGGTTCGGGATCAATGTAACTTTCGCGTTCGGCATCTGCGTTATACCCGCAAACACGAAAGGATATTAATGAGTATTCACGCTTTGAACGGTGTTTGGTGACATCATCAAAAGGATATCGTTCATTATTTTTAAAATCTGGGTCAATCATCAATTTTTTTAATAGAATTCAGGGCATTCGTACAAAAATCCGAAAATTATTCTCCAGCAGATTGTTTAAAAACACCATCAACTGCGATGCCTCCTTCGATGTGCTGGGAGTGGATGATGCCGACGATCTTGAAAATCACGAAAAGTGGGTTCAGTCCCCGTAGAATAGCCGAGGTCGGCGACGACAATGACGTTTGGAAAATCAACGGCGCCTAAGGCTATGACAGCGCTACAAAGCAGAGGCCGAAAGCAAAATTGGTATTTACTCTATGAGATTGAGTTTGTGGCATAGCTTTGGTCACCAATTCCTTGGTTCATTATGAGAATTTTTGTCATTTTGAAATTCGTTTCCTCCATTGACTTGAAGTGCATGTTTGGAAATGATTTTAGAAATATTTATTTTAGCACAATTGATTTGTTTATAATTGATTTATTAAAGGTGATTTTCATATAATCATTTTAATGTTTGGTTCTATACTTTCAATAGTGGTTTTCATACAATTAAAAGTGATTTTCAAAAGGCATGTTTGGGAATGACTAAAATAAGTGTTTTAAGTTAAGTGATTTAATTATAATTAATTTTTTAAAAGTATTTAGTCATTTTAATATTTGATTCAACACTTGTAAAAGTGATTTAAATTTAATAAAAAGTATTATTTTATAAAAATGATTAATGTTTGTTTTCAAAGGTGATTTTAGACTCATCAAGTTACTAAACAAAGTATTGCATTTGAGATTTAAAAAAATAGAAGGTGATAGACAAAAGTTATACAAAAATAACTAAAAATTAACAGAGAAAAATATAAAGCTAGAGAAAATTTTCAAAGAGAAAAAAAAATGTTAGGGACAGAGGGATAAAAATTTTAGAGAGTGACAAAAAATTTAGAGAGAGAATTTTAATAAAGAGAGTGAAATTCAAAGATAGAGAAATAAAGATAGAGAGATAAATAAAAAATTTGGGTAGAATGATAAAAAATTTAGGATTAAAAACTTTAATGAAGAGAAAAAAGTTAAAAAGATGCGAAAAATTATAGAGAGGAACAAAAAATATAGAAATAAAAAAAAAAGTCAAAGAGAGTTAAAACATTAGAAAAAAAAAGTGAGAAAAATGAATAAAAAATTAAAAAGATAAGTAAGAGATACACATTATAAAAAATTTAGAGAGAGAATAATTGTGAGAGAATAATTGTCATTTTGTAAACAATGACGGATGAACTCAATAGTGACAGTTTTGAGAAAACACACTTTTGATAGAAATTTATGAACTTTACAAACGATGACGGTTTTTACCCGTCACCAACGGTATACATTTAAAAAAAATGAAATAATAGTCATTTTAAATCACAATCGATCACTTGACAAAAATCACTTGGGAATCACCTCCCAAATGATTGATCGAAAATCACTTTAAGTAATTTTGGATACTTCCAAAATCACTTACTCATTATTGCTAAACATCACAACTTTGAAAGAGAAGTGATTTTAGGCATGTCAAAA
Organism: Trichosanthes truncata; assembly: GCA_033996785.1. Taxonomy (NCBI): domain Eukaryota; kingdom Viridiplantae; phylum Streptophyta; class Magnoliopsida; order Cucurbitales; family Cucurbitaceae; genus Trichosanthes; species Trichosanthes truncata. The sequence goes on from JAWPNB010000003.1 coordinate 90,108,171, forward strand.
ATGATTTTGGGCATTATAAAATCACTCCCAAACATGCCCGAAATTTCTTCCTCCTCTTACATGATTCTTGAGCTTTTTTTTTTCTCTATTTTCTCAAGTATCCATCATTGACTTTTAAAAGCATTTGGGTTTTTTTTTTTTCTTCTTTTAATTTTGGGCAGTGTCGCTAGTTGATAGAGGAAGAAAAGGGAAGAGAAGGAGGAAGAGAAGGAGAAGGGGAGAGAGAGGGCTGAGAAAAAAGAAAAAAAGAAAGAGAAAAAATGGCACATAATATAAAAATAATATAAAATGAATAAACATGGCCAATTCATTTAAAAATTGCCAACTCATCATTGCCACATCACTTTTACGTTAGTCAACTAATGGTTAATTTAACATGGGGACCATATAGAATTATTTTTCAAACTTCAGGGATTAAAGTGTCTATTTTGAAACTTCATGGACCAAATAGACATCATCTTCAAACTTCAAGGACCAAAAATGTATTTTACCTCAAAAAAACTATATTTTTTCAATTTTTTTAAAATATAATTCTGCATTTTAAAATTTCAAATTCAAAATTTGAATACATTGAAAACATAAAAATATTGTTTTCATAATTTTTAAATCACATAATCCAAAAACAATTTTAAAAACCACATATGCCAAACGAATATTAGTTGAGTCTTAAAACATAAAATAGAATCTATATTGCATATTAGACTCTAAAACATTCCTAAGAAATTTTTGTTAAATGAGTTTTTGCCAATATGATCATATCTTATCTAGTTAAGACATATATCATCGACCAAAAGTCAGCATTCCAATTTTTCACATTCCACATGACATTGAACTAACAAAAAAAACAAAAACAAGAGTTTCCTTGTCCTTCGAAATCAATAAATAATGCTTTCATTTAATATAAAGGGACATTTTTAATTTTGAATCACCTACTTTGTTTTTATCAATGATATAATACTTTAACCAATTGAGCTATATTCAAGTTGACATCTATTTTTCAAATTTTAATACCATAATTATATCATTTTATTTGATGGTTAGGTTACGTTATTTGTAACTTTAATAGAATTATCTCCACAAGTGTCAATTGTTAGAAAAAAAATTTTGTGATGAACTTTTAAGTTGTGTCTATTTAGAGCATGTTTTGGGAGTGATTTAAAAAATAGTTAAAATCACTTTTGTCATATTCAAAATCGCTCTAAAACATAATTTTAATTATTCAAAATCAATTTTTATGATATGAAAATCGTGTTTAAAAGTGTAAAATCAAACATTAAATTGATTTTAAATAATTATAGGCATCTTACTGTGTAATTTTTTGAACCTGATAAAAGTAATTTTAACTATTTCAAAATCACACTCAAAGATGTCCCTAATGCTTTCGAATTTTTTTTTTTTTAGACTTTCGTCTATACTTAAAAGCTTTTACATTAAATTTTATGCCTTATAAATTTATGTGTTTTTTTAAAGTTAAACAAATGTGGGAGTGAGATTTGAAACTCCAACCTCAAAAGTAAGCAACGATGCCTTAACCCTAGGGCTACTGCTCATTGAACCATCGACCCTTAAAAAAAAATACAAACATGTCAAAGGAATTATTAAACGAATTTGATAATGCATGGTTTATTCAATACAAAATTTAAAATTTAGACATCTAAAACTTTTTAAAATATAGGGACTAAATAAATATCCTTGAAAGTTTAAAAATCTATTATAAATCTTTTAAAATATATAGAATAAATGGACACTCAAAAAGTTGGACCAAAGATCTAATTCAACCATATATTGAAAAAGAATAAAGTGGGTCAAGATATATATATATATATATATATATATATATATATATATATATATATTTTGTGGATGATAAATTCTTATGCCTCGTTTGATAATCATTTGATTTTTTATTTTTGGTTTTTGGATTTTGAAAATTAAGCTTGTTTTCTCATGATTTCTCTATAATGATTTTCATATTTTTTAAGTAATTAAACATTTGAATTCTTAGTCATGTATCAAAAACAAAAACACGTTTTTAAAAACTATTTTTTCTAGTTTTCAAATTTTTGCCTTAGTTTTTGAAAATATTGGTTGAGAGTAAAGAACAAAACAAAGAAACTTATAGACATAAGTAGTGTTTATAAGCTTAATTTTCAAAAACTAAAAATAAAAAATCAAATCGTTATCAAACGGGCCTTAGTTAATCCATTACTTTGGTCACATGTACTTTTAAATAAAATAAAACATGCAACTAACTAAAAAATCAGAAGTTCGAATCTCTCACTCCATGTATCGTTGAACTAAAAAAAAATCTAAAGATTTTATTTTATTTTGTGTGGCATGCATATTAACAAAATCTAATTAACATATGTTAATTGTTACATCCGTTAGGTCAACTCAAGACTAACTAAATACTAATTTCAAATATTAAACATCAACTAGAAATCAAATTTAGACTTCCAAACAAAACCTGTCATTTTTGAAAGTTAAAAGACAACAAAAAAAAAAAAAAAAAAAAAAAAAAATCTTAACGACCAAAAAATGGTTAGTTTAAAAAAATTAAGGACAAAATAAAAACTAATTTAAAATCCAAAAGGCCAAAAATGTATTTTGCTTATTATTATTTTTAAATAATGTTGATACTAAAACTAGGGGTGTCTATTTATCCGTGGGAGAAAAAAAATCCCTGCGAGCTAAATGGAGACAGGGGCTCCCATTCTTCATCCATGTCCTCGCTCCGTTTTTAATTTTTTAATTTATTGTTATTATTATTATTATTATTATATATAAATTTTATTCTTCATAAATAATTTGATATGTATTGAACTATTTTCTTGAATATTTGGACTACAATAATTATATAATTTGATAGATAATATCATTTTGTTTATAATAGGAGGTTTAATAAAATTCTCTTCAAATAGAGATTCTACATTTGAATTAACCATTTAAATAAAAAATTTCAATAGAAAATTAATTATTTGATAAATTTTTCAAAAGAATTCATTGATTTATGTCTAAAAAATAAAACTAAACAAGAGAGAAATCTCAACTCCGATCCATTAAATTCTACCGGAATGGAGAATTAAATGGAGTCAGGATGTCTCCACCTGACCTCGTGGACATCTCTAACTAAAACTGATCATGACAATTTTTTTAGTTCAATAATATGTGGAGTTGTATATTGGAGCTTTCAAAGTTATAATATGTAATGAAATCTAAATTCACGTTTCATAATAGGAGTTCGGGTACATTTTTTTTTAGTTTAACAATAATTGAAGGTTAAGGGATTCAAACCTCTAACCACCCACGGGCGAGCTCACTTTGACACTATTTCGTGTTACATCAGGGGTGTGCAAAAATCGAACCAAATCGACGAACCGAACCGAATCAGGTCGAACCGACTGGTTCGGTTCGGTTTTTTTAAAAATTGGTATTCTCGGTTTACCCTTTTAAAAAAATCGAGATGTTTGGTTCGGTCTACGGTTTTATTCTTTTAAAAACTGAATAAACCGAACCAAACCTTTAAATAAGTTTTAAAAAACCATCAACTTTTAACTCATTTACTAAAGCCCACACCTTGAAAAGCCACTTAAGCCCATACTTTGAAAAGCCCAAAGCCCATTCTTAATTCTCTATCCCTAGGTTACCAATTTTCAAACAGCCGCCAGATCAACCTCCTCTCTCTTTCCTCCTCCATCTCCCTTCCTCTTCCTCTCCCACTTTCCGTTCCACCCTCCCCGTAGCCGTCTGTCATCCATTTTCGTTACTTTTCTTCACCCTTGTTCGACTCTCTCCACCGTCCCTGTCTTTGTCTCACGGCCACAAACGTCCGCCGCCCTCGTCTTTCTCCACAGCCACAATCGACGCCACCCATCTCTCTCACGGCCACCTACCACCATTCCTCACTTCTTCATCCGCTGGAGCAGGCAGACGACACTGGGTAAACTCCTCATCTCACTCTCTGTCTCTTTCTCTCTTAGTTTCTCATTCAAATCCCTCACCACCTCCATCTCTTTCCCTCTTTTTTTTTTTTTTGCAAAATAGAAAGACGCACGTTGACAAAGGGACGAGTTCGCGAGAGCTAAGAAAGGAGACCCGGTGGATATCAAGGCAAAAAAGCAAAGACTGGGACGAGTTCCCTCTGTTTTTATTCGTCACTTTATCAGATGAATGCAAAATTCGGTTAAAAACCGAACCGAATCAGTGAAAACAGAAACCAATTGGTTCGGTTTTTAACCGAAACCGAGAAAACTTCGGTTTTTTCGGTTTAAAATCTCTATAAACCGAAATATTCGATAAATCGGACCGAATCGAACCGTGCACACCCATTTACATGAACTTGGAGGCCAAGCCCGCCTCTCAGACTATCGAAGTCCCAACCTTTTACCCACGGCCTCTGCAACACTGGAAGTCAACAAGCAGATATGCCTACTATACTGGACATTCAAGGAAAATCCCACTTCAGCTTTTCTGCAGTGTCAAGCTTCAATATTTAGTACTGCTAAAGCACAACGAAAAGGAGAGAAGAACGAGCAGGCATAGCGTCGAGTTTAGGACTCATATAAGAAGTTCGCCTTCAACTCAAGTTTCAGAGTACGCTCAATCTCCCTATCACTTGCCCTTCAATTCGTCTTCCTTCACAAACCGATACAATGAAATTAATTTCAGAGCTTTTCAAGTAACATTTCCAAATGATTAAATGGCGGGTATTTTTCCTTTTTCTTTTTAGCCGCGGGGGGTTTATGGAATTCCCCCTCTTACTGGAAACTCGATGGTAGTTTCTTGAATGAGCAAATAGATTGTATTCTATTATGTGGACCATTAATCTTTCTTTCCTCAATTCTTTACGGAGCTTTCTTTGCTCTCCTCTTAAACCCTTTGCTCCCATTACCCATTTGTTCACTTCTACCAAATTTATTAACACATCGGTAAAGTATATAAGCGACCTACGAACCAATGATGTTTCTGGGTTTATTCTAAATGGGAGTAACAACGCTTCATCCATATCCTATTCTAAGCTTTTATTACAGTTTACTGCTTCCAAGGGTGTAAAGTCGGGCATGGAAATCCATGCTCGTATCATCAGGATAGGATTGTGTAAAGACACAGGGCTAAGGAACCAATTGATAAATTTGTACTCGAAATGTCAGTGTTTTCGAGTTGCTCGAAAACTTGTTATGGATAGTACCGAGCCAGATTTAGTTTCTTGGTCTGCTTTGATATCTGGGTATGCTCAGAATGGGCGTGGTGAAGAAGCCCTTTTGACCTTTTATGAAATGTATTTGTTGGGAGTGAAGGGCAATGAGTTCACTTTCCCCAGTGTTTTAAAAGCCTGTTCTTTGACGAAGGACTTGGGACTGGGGAAGCAGATTCATGGGGTTGCCGTAGTGACAGGTTTTGAGTCTGATGTGTTTGTTGCCAACACTTTGGTTGTTATGTATGCTAAATGCGGGGAGTTTGGTGATTCAAAGAAGCTGTTTGAGGAAATTCCAGAACGAAATGTTGTGTCGTGGAATGCTTTGTTTTCTTGTTATGTGCAGATTGATTTCTTTGCTGAAGCGATTAATTTGTTTCAAGAAATGATTTCTACTGGAATTAGTCCCAATGAATTTAGTCTCTCCACTGTATTAAACGCTTGTGCTGGTTTGGAGGATGAATACTACGGAATGAAAATACATGGTTACTTGATAAAACTTGGATATGATGCAGACCCATTTTCTGCAAATGCACTTCTTGACATGTATGCTAAAGCTGGATGTCCTGAAGCTGCAATAGCCGTATTTTATGAAATCCCAAAACCTGATATTGTTTCATGGAATGCTGTAATAGCTGGCTGTGTTCTTCATGAGTATAATGATTTAGCTCTTAAATTGTTTGGGAAAATGGGAAGCTTTAGAGTGACTCCTAACATGTTTACTCTATCAAGCGCTCTTAAAGCTTGTGCTGGGATAGGGATTATAAAATTAGGTAGGCAGTTGCACTCTGCCTTGATGAAGATAGATATGGAATCAGATTCATTTGTGGGTGTTGGATTGATAGATGTGTATTCCAAGTGTGGTTTGCTGGAGGATGCAAGAATGGTGTTTGATTTAATGCCTAAAAAGGACTTGATTGCATGGAATTCCATTATTTCCAGTTACTCCAATTGTGGATATGACATGGAAGCTATATCCCTCTTCACAATGATGTGTAAAGAAGGTTTAGAATTCAACCAGACCACATTGTCAACAGTCCTCAAATCTACAGCTGGTTCTCAGGCCATTGGGTTTTGCGAACAAGTTCACGCAATATCAATCAAATCAGGTTATCAATATGATGGTTATGTTGCAAATAGCCTCCTCGATTCATATGGAAAATGTTGTCTATTAGAAGATGCAGCAAAAATTTTTGAAGAGTGTCCTGCTGAAGATTTGGTGGCATATACGTCAATGATTACAGCTTACTCCCAATATGGCCTGGGAGAGGAGGCTCTAAAGATGTACTTGCGGATGCAAGATAGAGACATGAAGCCCGATGCATTCATCTTCAGTTCTCTTTTTAACGCATGTTCGAATTTATCAGCATATGAACAAGGAAAAGAAATTCATGTCCATGTCCTGAAATGTGGGTTTCTATCAGACGTTTTTGCTGGAAATTCACTTGTTAATATGTATGCAAAATGTGGAAGTATAGGTGATGCTAGTTGCATTTTCTCTGAGATACCTCGGAGGGGAATTGTATCTTGGTCTGCCATGATTGGTGGACTTGCTCAACATGGTCATGGTAAAAAGGCCCTCCAACTGTTCTATCAGATGCTTAAAGATGGCATTCCTCCGAACCACATAACTTTGGTCAGTGTCCTTTCTGCATGCAATCATGCTGGTTTGGTGACTGAGGCTCGTAGATTTTTTGGATTAATGGAAGAATTGTTTGGAATTATACCAACGCAAGAGCACTATGCTTGCATGGTTGATATCTTGGGTCGAGTTGGGAGATTGAGTGAGGCAATGGAGCTTGTAAAAGAGATGCCATTTCAAGCCAATGCTGCTGTTTGGGGGGCACTGCTAGGTGCTGCAAGGATTCATAAAAATATTGAGCTTGGTAGACATGCTGCTGAGATGCTCTTAACTCTCGAGCCTGAAAAATCCGGAACCCATGTACTCCTAGCAAACATTTATGCGTCCACAGGAATGTGGGATAATGTTGCAAAGGTAAGAAGATTGATGAAAGACAGCTTAGTGAAGAAGGAACCGGGAATGAGTTGGATTGAGGTGAAAGATAAGGTGTACACCTTTATCGTTGGAGATAGAAGCCATCCTAGAAGTAAAGAAATATATGAAAAACTTGACGATTTGCGGGAACGTCTGAATAAAGCAGGCTATTTTCCCATGATTGAGACTGATCTGCATGATGTGGAACAAATTGAAAAAGAACAACTTCTATGGCACCACAGTGAGAAACTCGCCGTGGCTTTTGGGTTGATTGCAACTCCAGCAGGGCCTCCCATTCGAGTTAAGAAGAATCTGAGAGTATGTCTTGATTGTCATACTGCATTCAAATTCATAAGCAAAGTTGTTGCACGGGAGATTATTGTTAGAGACATAAATAGATTCCACCATTTCAGGGATGGCTCTTGCTCCTGTGGTGATTATTGGTAAATTTTTTCTATTATTTATATGACACATGTACACTTCATACATTTTTGTGATAAGATTCATAGGAAGCAGATTCAGGCATTTCCGGAGCATGTATTTATTAGGAAACAACTTATTTGTTTTATTTCATTCTTTTAGATCAAATATACATTTTAGTGAGAGAAATTTGATACCTGCCCAAACTTTATGTGATTCTTGTAATGCTTAAAAGCCTATTTGGGTTTTGATTGGAGTAGAAGTAGGGGTCAAAAAGTGTACATGTTGTTGACTCTAATTTAAACAAGTATACGAAAGATTTAATATGATGTTTACTTAACAAAGACTGGCTTCAGAAAGCTTGCTGATTACATAAAAATAATCTTCTGTGTGGGCATCATTTCCTATGATTTGGGTTCTTCGGAGTCATATCTGCAGGTGCCTTTAGGAGGAACTGGATACAGTATAAACACCTCTAACGTGATTAATGTAGTTTCTAATCTATTTGAATTCTTTCCTGTTCTAAACCCTCGCACTGTCAATGCCAAAAATATCTCGGAACCATGTATTTAATGTTGAAGAGACATTGCTGAAGAATGTGACACTTGCAAGGTACTTGTCCACATATGTTTCCCTTTTTTTTTGTTTGTTAATGAAGGAATATTATCTTCTTGTCATAATTTTTCGAGCAATTTGCTTATTCATTCAAAAAATTGATTGAATCCCACAATATGTTAAATATTTGGCTTCTCTCTTATATGTTATTATATAGAATAGATGTCTGCGCTTAGGTCCAAGTAATTATCAGAGAATCATTCTCAATTGGTTTGAGGATACTTCTTTCATTTCATTAAATCTTCTTTGCCTTTATATTTAATGCCTAACCGTTAGCTAGTTAACCACAAATTTGAATCAACACCTTACAACCAATGGATCAACTGGTTATGGGATCGATCAGGTTTCACCCATTTGGAGGCGTGGGGGAAATGCTTGTTTCAATGTATGTTCTGCATCAGTACTGAAATTTCAGGTGACTTTTTATTTAGTCTGAGATTTTACTCTTAAAATTTAACCGTGGACATTTTCTCTTCATGCAATTCATTCTTGGTTCAAAATACCAAGATGGTTCCAGATTTTCCTAGCAAGAGATCCTGAGAGCTACACTAAAGCAACTCATCATTGACAAAAGCCCAAGGAAATAGCCTTAAATGTAAGTTCAAAAAATAAAATCATTGGCACCATTTTCTTCATAACAGGAGAAAGCTTGGGGGGGGGGGGGGGGGGGGGGGGGGGGGGCGGGGGAGGGGGGAAGGAAGAACGGTGCTATGACTCTTATGTTTATGGCTGAAATTGTAAGACATACCTCAACTTTTGAACTTTCTATCATTTGGAAATTGTTTAACATCTGTTAATGGAGAAACTTGTTGGCAGATAGGAGGCATTTGAACTGATAGACATTGGGAAGAAAGGCAAGGTCAACTTTTAGGAGCTTTATTTTCTTTGAAAAAGCTTGGACACTACATGTTAAACAAAGTTCTCCAAATGGTCACGAGAGTAACATCCATTGCTTTTTGAACCTTTCTAAAAAGTCATGGCTTAATCTTCGGAAGTTATGATTGGAATTTACAAAAGTCTTGTTTCCTTAGACTAATGTGATCTTATATTAGTAAATACATGAAGGAATATGTTTTTAGAAATAAATCACATGAAAGTTTGAACAATCCGAAGAAACAGAGAATGACTGATGGCTATGGTAAAAGACTCAATCAAGTTATCATTCGTTTGAAGACTGTTAAAATAAACAAAGCTACTGAGTTCCCAATAGTTATGATGGCTTAATTAAAAAAAAAGAATAGAAAAGTAGTGGAAATTTGGTATTTGATTCTTGAACCACCCCAATAGGAGAAAAGAGTCACTTCTAGTGGTGGAAACAAACCTTTTGAGACAAGTTCCCAAAAAGTGGGGAGGAGGTAGAAGGCCCTTTTACCCAGAGGTATGGTGGAGGCCAAACCAACAAAATGCTAATACTTGTCGACCCTTCGCCCCCTTCTTGTGTAAGGGGTCCGTCAAGTGTCCGAATTCCCGCATTGAGCTCCCCTTACAGCCTTGCGAGCAAAGCATCAGTACATAATATAACTCCAAACCTGAGGCAGAAGTTGTTGAGACGGAAATAGCAACCGGAGAGACCAAGGGAGAACCCTCAAATGGGAACAATGAAGTTCTTGTCGGCCATCCACAACTTCTGTTATATGATTTTGAATTGGATGTGCAGGTATTTGACATAGTAATGGAGCAGTGGAAATGGTTGGTACAAATGATCTCTTTTCAGAGAGCCTGATCTCACAGTTGAAAAATAAATACATTCCACTTCCTAAAGGGACTTCCACAAAAAGAGAAACAGTTCCCTGATATAAAAGATTTACCTAACATCCAAGTTTGCTTTTTATATATTTCAGAGATTCAAGACGTCTATTTTGATGTTAATGACTATGAGCAGAAAGTTTGCCTTTGCTCAAATGCACCATCTTGTTTGATGAAGCCTGATGTGATTCTTCTTATCGAGCAAAGCCAGAATTGGGAAAGCTGCTCATCAATACGATTCAAAAACCTCGTTCAGCATCAGGTGAGAGCTCCAAATGATGCATATGTCATTGACGTATATTTAATTGTTTTTATGATCCCTGCTGTTTCGTTGCTGTGCATGACATATAAGCACTCTTAAACTCTTTGGCGAGTAGCTACCTATTAGCATGAAATTCATTTCTGATTTCATTCTCCATTGTTGCACAACCGTACATTCTCCATTATCGAGGATGGTCGGTCTAGTTCGTTTGATCCTTAGTTATCGAGCAGTAAGCTCGCGCATAAGTTATTGTTAGTTAAGTTTTACTGTCATAGTAGCCAAGCTGCTGTATTTAAAGTCTCTGTATCTATACTCACCGACATGAATGAGAATCTCAGCTCAATCTCATCTTTGGCAAGATTCATGTCTCTTTTAAACCTTTTAAATTCAGTTTTTAAGTTGTTTTTGGTACAATGCGCACCATATTTGCTTCGCCTCGACACGCCGTACAGTTCAAAGAAGCTCAATGCCCCTTTAGAAGTGGCAAAGTACAGCTTCGTGTAAGTAAACAGAATCCAAATAGTGGTCGTGTTTCCATTTACGGACATAAGTTTGAGGACGAAAATTTTGTTGCTAAACATACGGGACCTGGTTTATTGTTATTGGCAAATAGTGGTCCTGTGACAAATGGATGTCAGTCTTGTTAATTAGGGAGTAAATGCAACCTTGGTAAGATCGTTTTGATTCAGCATGTTTAATGGCTTCCTCTTGGTGCACTCTTTTTAAGCCTTGTGCTGGTTTTTCTTTACAGGATATTTTCTCTAATTGGCATACTTTTATTGTTCCGTTGTAATTGTTTTTAATTTTGTTTTTCTTCTGTTTTGTTTGTTGTTTTCACTCCTTTTAGGAGTTTGTATCTTGAGCAATAGTCTTTTTTTTCATTTTATCAATGAAAAGTTTCGTATCTTGTTAAAAAAAAAAAATTGTAAGTAAACAGAATCCAAGACAATCAAGTTCCTGAGCCTTTTGGCTTCACATTTTGAATCTGGAAGAACTTAGAGATGATGTTCGTATATCTGGAAATAGATTTGGTTTGAAATTTGAAACAATTGTTCAAAATAAAATGATCCAACTGAACTCAACAAACTGACTGAAAGTTGACGATGCCGAAAAAACTAGTCGAAACATTTTTGTTTTAAAACTTTTTGCACTAAACTGATTGACTATATTGATGAAATTGATTGAATTGACCTAGATTTTAGTTTTAGGCTAAATTATAAAAAATACCTTTGAATTTTGTCATTTGCTTAAAAAATATCACTAATCTTTCAAAAGTTGCAATATTATCATTGACTTTTTATAAACGTTTCAAAACCACCATTGGAGCATAAATTCTTTAGAATGTTGGATGAAAAGTTGACATGGCTATGACTTGGATTGGCGTGGTGATGACTAAAACGCTTGCTTAGATTAAATTTGAAAGAATAACATTCTGTCACGTTGACTTTTTGTCGAACTTTCTAATGGATTTCTACTTCAAGCTAATTTTGAAACGTTTATGAAAGATCATGGATAATATTGTAACTTTAGAAAGAATAGAGATATTTTTGAAACCAAGAATAAAGTTAAGGGATATTTTTTTATTTAGCCTTAGTTTGATAATGCACTTTCTATTTATGTGAATCAAGTTGTTCGTTTTCGTGTGTCTGAAAATCCAAATGAGGACAGTGAAATTACATATGCTTCTTTTCTAGCGTATCCTTTTATTCCTTAAGAAGAATTTTTTTGGATATTTGTTTATTTAACGGGAATCCTTGACTTGATTTATAGTGTATCCTGGATAAAGCTTATTTTCTAAATTGTCAAGCATTTAAACTTCATTTACTTAACAAGAACGAGAGAGAAAATGAGTATGAAAATTAGAGATGTCTAGGGGGCGGGGGCAGGGACAAGGACGAAGATTTTCCTCGTCCCCGCCTACCATTTGAATCCCCATCCTCACGAAATTTTTTGCTAAATTTTGCGGGGATGGGGCAGGGATTCCCCGTTTATTTATTTTTTCTTTTTTTAAAAATCAAATAATTATTTTGATAAAATTTTCAAATAGTTAACTTTCATGGAAATATTCATTAATTTTTAATTACATTGTTAATTATTCACAAAAAATCTTCATTTAAATAATTAATTTTCTATTAAATTTTTTTTCCATTTAAAGATAAAATTCTTAAACCTCCTAATAAAAACAAAACAACATTTCATATCAAATTATATAATTAATCCATACATATAATTCAAATGTTTTAACTATATAATTCAAACATATCTAATTATCTAAATCATTAACAATAAAATTTTAAATGATATATATATATATATATATATATTTTCCGTTCTCGTTCCCGTTTAGCTTGAAGGAAATTTTTTTCCTATTCCTCGTCTAAACGGGGATTCCCTGCCCAATTAAGGCAAGTTTTTGCGGAAAAAATGGTCTATCTCTAATGAAAATCTAAAGAAATGAAAATTATAGAATGAGAGCAAACTTTACAAAATTGGGTTTACTAAAATTATTCTGAATTTGGAATTAAAATCAAAATGAAAAGTACTGACTTTGTTTACTATAATGAAAATTACATGCTAGGTTGAATACAATTTCACTGTTGTTTTTTTTTTTTGGGGGGGGGGGGGGGGGGGGGGGGGGGGTATTATGTTTTTTCCTTTTTTCTTTTTTAAATGGAACTTTGAGCATCATGCCTAAAACTTAAAAGAAAATTTTAATTATTCATCTAGACTTTGAATTATGTTTATCTTTATTTCCTACCGTATATAGGTATACATCTATTCCATATATATATATTGAGAAAACACCTATCCCATATCTAATATTTGATTCTTTTTTTTTCAAAAGGGATTTCTAAGATTACACGTTAATTTAGGGAAAAAGATAATTGGGTCACTACCATTTGTAAATTTGGTTTGTAATTTGCTATTTGTACAGCTAGATTTCCTTAACAAGAACTAATGGTAACTTGTGAAAATTTGGCAACTTGGTAGGTCTCAAGTAAACGTTACAAAAGCAATTTCTTCAACTTGATCAATCAATACATGTTATGACAGACAAACTTTTACAATGATTTCATTAATACAGTACAATATTTCTTTTTTCAATCTAAACTCACATCTCCATCAAATAAAGAAAAAAAAAAGGAATCATTTTAAATAATTAAAAAATATATATTGTACTACAGCTATAACTATTTCAATACTTTAATGATCCTCTTGAATTAGAAAATTTTAAATGATTTCAACCCAACATGGAAAAAGAATACATACCAAATTAAAAATTGACATAAAATAATTATACTACAAAAAATGTTTATATTTTCTAGTGAAAAGAGTACAAATTTGTTAAACCACAATCATGGTAAGTAATGAAAATCATGTGTACTAAAAAAAAAAATTAAAAAAAGGAAAATCAGGCGTTTCAATTTCTAGCAGAACCTAAAAAGATTGCAATTTCCCACTTGAGAAAATAACCTCCCTTTGACGTTTTGCTATTCAATTCCTCATTGGTCCAGATTAGCCAATCCCACGAGCTTATCATAGTTTTGCGCACACTGGATTCCTACCCCCATAATAGGACAGAGGACACTAACCATTGTGGGATCCACAACCGTCTGTCCTGAAAAGGTATTTTCTATTTCTTTAAAATGAAAACTTGCTTCACTTTTTGGCCATGCAATACTATATGCATTTTTTTTTTCAAAAAAAAGGCTATAAATATGCATTCTTTTTGCATATCTTGTTAATATATTATATTATAGTTCAAAAACTATGATTAATAAGTCAACTTTACACTTTTTTAATCAAAAGAGATTTTGCAAACCTAAATATAACTTAACCTGTTAAGTTATATATTTGTACTAAGAAATCAGGAGTTTGAATCTTCTACTCTTAATTTTTTTTAAAAAAAAATGCTCTATTGTTAAACTAAAAAAATAAATGTTATTCAAGGAGAAAATAGTTTATACATCTATAGAAGGAAAATTAATATGATGGAAGTAAAAATATGAAAAAAATAAGGGAATCAATTAGAGCATGATTAAGAGGACAAATTTTGGATTTTTTTTTGTGGGGTGGGGGTGGGGGGGGGGGGGGGGGGGGATCCAAACAGTCCCTTGGCCTTTGAAAAGGTATTTTCTTTTTGCTTTTTTCTTGTGCTGTTTATGATTAAAAAGAAATTATAAAATAGTATTAAGGAGCCCCATTTGACTCTTCTTTAAAATTTTCTCTCTTGTTCTTTGTAAGTAAGCTACAAGACTTAATGTTCTTGTCCTTAAATTTTTAATGTTTTAGTCTTAATCTCATGTTGAGTGAATACTGAAGAAGGGTTTTTTTATGAATATTTTATGTGTCTTTTTCTCCTCCACAGATCCCATCGCGAGAATCTGAAAGTTCCATTAATTTCTTGGCTCTTTTGTAAGAACCCTCTTTTGCTCTGCCTTTCACTGTCTCACGTTTAAATAAACTAAAAGGTGCCACTTTTTACATTTGTACTTTTTATTTTGTTTCTTCCATTCTTACTCATCTGCTAGAGGAAGAAGGTCAATGCCTTCTTTTTATTTTCTTGGTCTTTGAGATTTAGTAATGTAAAAATCATGGTGTACAGTGTGAATATGAGAACAGAGACCAAAGCAAAAGCTTGCAACTTCTACCCTTGGCCTTTTGTCTTCCTTTGTCTTCTTCTTAGCTTCTTTCTGTTTTTCTCTTCTCTGGTCTCTTTCAGTTCTGACAAATATGGGGTCAAGCATTTTGAATATTAGGGTTATGTTTCATACTGTATCAGCCTTCTTTGGTTGATTTTTTTTTTCTTGGTAGAGATAGGAGAGAGATGAAGATATGAACTGTAAGGAACTGAGGAAAAAAGGGGACTTTTCTTGTCCTATTCCTTTTGGTTTTTGTACTGTTCTGCAACTGATTTTCTGGACGGAGAGTGTTCAAAAGATAGAGACAGGGAGGTGAAAAGTCACGATTCATGCATGGGCGTTGACGAGGAAAAAGCTTTTAACTTTCTGTTTTCTATTGAGAAATGTCGACTTTGCTGTCAGTATTGATGAATATGTCATTGCTTTGCTATAGTCAAACCCAGTAATCAACTGGACGGTTACTTATATCTCGTAGAACTCCCACTTTTTAAGCCTTTAACCCTTTTAAACAGACGTGAAATCCCTCAAATTCACACTCAGAGAGATAGAATTTGCTTATCTAAACAAGAAAAAGTGTGTAATCTGTTGAATTTTGGTGGGTTTGATCAGAAATCTAGAGCCGTGGCTAATACAACCACATCATGCCTAGTGGTGCAATTGCTGACCCGAGCTTTCTGGCTTTCCCAATTCCCAGTTCAATGCCTAGCTCCTCTGAATTCTCCAGTTCCATAGTATGAACCATTTTGTTCCACTTCCATGTATATCATTGTTTTCATGAGCCATTTTGTTCCAATTCCATGTATATCATTGTTTTAGACTAACTTTATGTTATGCATTAGTTTTAGGATCCTTTCTTGTTTGTGAATGAACTGCTAATGGCTTTATGTTGCAGAGGAAAATGGATGCTTATGGAGAAGTGTGTCTGTTTGGAGACAGCTTTGATCCGAGTGGAGTTGTGAGGATGAGGGAAGATGAATATGATAGCAGATCAGGCAGCGACAACATTGATGGTGCCATATCTGGGGATGATCAAGATGCTAACGACGAACAACCACCAAAAAGGAAGAAGTACCATAGGCATACCCCCCATCAGATTCAAGAGCTTGAGATGTATATCTCTTAATTTGCTCATTTGATTGTTTTGGCTTTCGATAGCGTGTGCATAGTAATTTTTTTCCGAACGGTATAGAAGAGTTTGATGATTTGGATTTTTTTTTCTTTGCTTTTGTTGTTTGGTTTAGTTTCTTCAAGGAATGTCCTCATCCGGATGATAAACAAAGGAGTGAGCTCAGTAGGAGGCTTGGTTTGGAGACAAAACAAGTGAAGTTTTGGTTTCAAAATCGTAGAACACAGATGAAGGTAAGTATATAACCACGATTCATGTGCACTTGCATATCATTTTTATTTATGCTTGTTTGTTAAGATCCGTGGCAAAGAAGGTAATTTAACCATGTTTGAAAATGTATCAGACACAAATAGAACGCCATGAGAATGCAATTCTTAAGCAAGAAAACGATAAGCTCCGGGCCGAGAATAGTGTGATGAAGGATGCTATTTCAAACCCAACGTGCAATACGTGCGGTGGCCCTTCAATTCCTGTTCATCTATCATTTGAAGAACACCAGCTTAGGATTGAAAATGCCAGATTAAGGGATGAACTGCACCGGTTATATACTGTCACCAACAAGTTCTTGGGCTGGCCAGTTTTTCCCTTTGTCAATCATGGCTCTTCACCGAGTTCTGACTCGTGCTTGGAACTTTCTGTTGGAAGAAATGGAATTGGAAGTTTGAGTACCATTTCTGATTCTATTCCTATGGGGCTTAACTTGGGAAACGGACTTTTCAGTGCTGGCCCTGTGATGCCTATTAGCAAGTCTGAAATGGGCATGCCAGGCAATGATATACCAATTGAGAGAACAATATATGTGGATCTTGCTTTGGCAGCTATGAATGAATTGGTTAAGATGGCTCAAATGGATGGTCCCCTTTGGATCAGAAGCCGGGATGGCAGTGGCAAAGAGACATTGAACCTTGAGGAATATTCAAGGACATTTCCTTCTTCGGCTGGCATGAAGCACAGTAATTGGACAACAGAGGCTACCAGAGATACTACAATGGTCATCATCAACAGCTTGGCACTCGTCGAGACATTGATGGATGCAGTATGTATTCTCGACCCTTTTTGCTATTCTGCAGCTTCAACGATTTTTATGGATTATTGTCTATTTAGATGTATGCTGTAAATTTATGTAGTTTTTCTCTTTCTTTTGGTAATTTGCTTTGTTTTTGTGTCTTTTTATATCCTCCTGATGCTAAAATGTACTGGTAGTAAAAATGCTTCGATAACAGATTGTTTGTTTGGCTTTAAAATAGAACCGATGGGCAGAAATGTTTCCTTGCTTGATTGCTAGGGCTACCACAATCGATGTGATATCAAGTGGCATGGGTGGAACTAGAAATGGTGCATTACAATTGGTATCTCTCTATGCCCCCCCTTCTCCCGACATTAACGTGCGGATAATTATAGATAAACTAACAAACATTGATATATTCAGATGCATGCTGAACTTCGAGTACTTTCCCCACTCGTTCCTGTTCGTACACTCAAGTTCCTCCGCTTCTGCAAGCAGCATGCTGATGATCTATGGGCTATAGTTGATGTTTCAATCGGAGAAGGTTTGAATTCAAACTCATCTTTCAGTTGCAGGAGGCTCCCTTCAGGCTGTGTTGTGCAAGATATGCCTAATGGCTTCTCCAAGGTAATGGCTAATCTTCAGGTTTCTTTCTTTTTAAGTCTATTATAGGTTAAAATTGTATGCACTTGGGAACTTGGATTTCCTCCAACCCCAGCCAAATATGATTTATTTATCAATATTATCCACCATAATGGGATTCCTATGGGATGCTTTTTGAGAAATGGTAAAATATTTAACCTGGGAATCTGCACCCTTTTATGAATACTTTAATGTAGGAGATGCTTCTCAATCTTATTATTTACTAGTTTTTGGATTTCAAAGAAACACGCTACTTCTTGTCTATACTTTAAAAGTCCTTAACTAATCAGAGTTGAGCAAAACAAGGAAATTGCAAATTTTCTATTCACTTTGTAAACCTCTTTTTTGGTCAATTTCAAAGGTCCATTTGATAACAACTGTTTGTAGTTTTCTATTTTTTAGAAACTAGGCTTATTTGTTGATGACCTAGTTTTTTAATCTACTTAGCCAAATTTTAAAATACATTTTTTTTTTCATTTTTTAAATATGGGTGAGATTCCAAAAGTGTCTTTAAATAGTGAAAACAAACAAAACTCAGAAAACTAAAAGAAAACTCCTTATCAAATAGGATCTGCTGTTGATGTATTACATTTGTTTTTTCAATCAAATGTGTTTGAACTTTTCATTTGCTGTATGTTATGAAATCCTCATTCCATGTTGGTGCATATTTTATTCATTTGATGCCTGCATTCTGCTCCCTCTATCAGCATTGTTTTGTTTTCGATCCACGTGAGTGTATGACCTGGATCTGTCTTACATATAGAGTCTTACATATAGAACCTCATGAAACATGATGACGTTTTAGCTTTGTTTTAAAAATACTAGACAGCCTTTTCATGTATTAAAGTATTACACAAAATCTGCTGGTCAAGGTTTTGGAATACATTGATTTCTGAACTTATTCTATAAGGATCTTCATGATTATTTGCTATTCATTAGAAAAGTCTCTCACCTGTAACTCCTCTCCTTCCTTTATTGTTTTTTTTATACTCAAGTAATTTTCTCTTCTTTCCTAACATCATCAAGGTTCTATAAGGATCTGTGTTTGGTAAGTGCACAAACTTGACTGTTCTTCGAGATTTTGTATCTCTGATGGACTACCAAGCAAGAATATGGCCCACAAGTGGTTTGAAAAAGTGCACTTAAAATTTATGTAAATATGGTAATTAGTTGTTAATGAGATATTTGGAGGTCAAATGGACCATAATTTTGCTCTCTTAAGTAACAGATATTTGGTGGGGGTTCCTTTTCTTTGCTGCCACCATGTTGATTGTTGGTTTGTTTGTTGTAGGTTACATGGGTGGAACATACAGAATATGATGAGACTGTTATACACCAACTTTATCGCCAGATAATTAGTTTGGGCATTGGCTTCGGTTCACAACGGTGGCTTGCTACCCTTCAAAGACAATGCGACTGTTTGGCAATTCTTATGTCTTCTACTATCCCTACAGAAAATCCTGCAGGTCTCATTTCATCTCGTTACTCGATCCTAGTGTAATCTGTTTGCTTTCAGGTTCTTACATGTCTGGTTTAAAACAGGAATATCACCACACGGTAGGAGAAGTATGTTGAAACTATCCCAGCGTATGGTCGATAACTTCTGTTCTGGGGTATGTACTTCGACTTTGCATAAGTGGGACAAGCTTGTTGTTGGCAATATTAGTGAAGATGTAAAAGTGTTGGCTAGAAAGAGCATCAATGATCCTGGCGAGCCACCGGGTATCGTGTTGAGTGCTGCAACTTCTGTTTGGATGCCAGTAACTCAGCAGAGGTTGTTTGCATTCTTGCAAGACGCGTGCTTACGGAGTGAGTGGGACATTTTATCCAACGCTAGGCCAATGATAGAGGTGCTTCACATCTCAAAAGGCCAGGGACCGGATAACCGTGTTTCTCTCCTGCGTGCTAATGTGAGCAATCCTGAATTGTGTCTGTAAAAATGGTCGATATTGTTGAATTCTCATCCTCAAGACTATCCTTCATCTCCTTATTAAAATTCTATCTTTTGCAGCCCATGAATGCCAATGAGAGCACCATGCTTATATTGCAAGAGACTTGGACTGATATATCAGGCTCACTGGTTGTTTACGCGCCAGTCGACACAGCCTCGGTTAATTTGGTGATGCGTGGAGGAGATTCTGCTTATGTATCACTACTACCTTCAGGATTCGCCATTCTCCCTGATGGTCCATCCAGCTATGCTTGTACTAACAACGACAAAGACGCTTCGATCAAGTCAGACATTAACAGTGGCTATGCGGGTGGATGCCTGCTCACAGTTGCATTCCAAATTTTGGTGAATAGCCTTCCAACAGCCAAACTCACTGTTGAGTCAGTTGAGACAGTTAACAATCTCATTTCTTGCACCATCCAAAAGATCAAAACCGCTCTTCAAGTATCGTAACGATGCTTGCTTGGTAAGCAAGCTTTCAGTGCCTCTTTTTATTCTCTTTCGTCTAAAAAGTAAGCAGAGCCTCACATGCAAAGCTTAGGGGGAAAATTTCATAGAATGAACATGAGAAGAGCTCAGACAGAGAATCGTCGAAACATAGGTTTCTAGTCAAGAACGAACCGCGAACGAACCGCGAATATGGGATTTTGTATTGGGTTTATTTAAATTTGTAATGTTGTGGTTGTTGTGTGGGTGGTTCGGGTATTGACTCGATGACCGGTGAGGAGAACTCATCTGTATGTTTGTCTTGAGTTGTTTTCTTGCTGTGTTGTGAAACTGTTTGTGATGTAGTGTGTATTTGTTTCTCCAACTCAAAAAATTGTTATAGTTGATTTTTGCTTTACAAATCTATGAGCTGCCACTATTTGCACCGTGTCGCTAAAAAAAAAAACAAAGGCCCAATCTAAGGCCCACTAGATCTAACCTACCTAAACTGAAGTCCAGAGATCGACTACATCCATGGCCCAACTTGTTAAATTGGGCTTTCTATCTCGATTTCACATCTCAATAAACTTCTGAATGGGTTAACGTTAACCAGATAAATGACAAAATTTAATTGTGCCTTTTGAAAAATGACAAATCGTAATATTTTAATATTAAATCAAATTTACCAAATGACTAAAATACTCCAAATCATAAATGATGGCCTGAGAGCTATAATTATGTAGTAACTAAGTTAAATCTAAGATTCAAATAAAGATAAACCATAACAAAATTTAGAAATTATGAGGTATTTTTGACAAATTAAAAAAACGGAATCAAGACAATAAACTGATAAAAAAAAATCCATTTAAATTGTAAGGGATATAAAATCTAAGCAAATAAAAAGTGTTAATTTAAATTTAATACAAATCTAACATTGGGGAAACGAAAATAAACAACTAAAAATGAAATCAAAACAAGTGATAAAAAAAATAATTGAATTGCAAGGAATATAAAGTCTAAGCTAATAAAATTTGTTAATTTAAATTTAATACAAAATCTAAGATTTTTGGAACGAAAATAAACAACTAAAAACATAATCAAAACAACTCAGTGATAAAAAAATTGATTTGAATGGCAAGGGGATATAAAATCTAAACTGTGTTAATTTAAATTTAATACAAAATCTAAGATTTTAGGAATGATTTTTTTTTTTAAAAAATCAAAACAAAAGGAGAGTTTTTTAAAATCGAAACTTAGGGTTTATAGGGTTTGTGGACACAAATACCTTGTATTGGGTGCATAGACTCAGTATTTGAATTATTTGCATCATCTGTCTTGTAGTAGTCAACAACAACATAAATATCATTAGAAATACCATATGATATAATAGAGAGATAAATACATTCCTATCTTCGATAATTCTAATTATCGTTGGATTTATTTGACATTTTCCTGTACATGTCAATGGGAGGCAATGTGGTTACACTTAAGGTGAAACTTGTTCTTAATGCACTTGGTGAATTGTTCTAGGTTAGAGTTGGCTGAAACTTGTACATCGACCATCTTGAAGTTGTAGTACTGATTGTTATCATCCCACCGTTATGTGATGAAGGGACATCTTCGCTGGAAAATGAAAATTTTCAAAATTATGCTTCCCACAAAGAACATTCTAGGCAAATAAAAACCAAACATGTAATTAAATTAACTCAAATACCTTGTAATTACGAAAATTTTGAAAATATATATCTATTGGAAACTAGGGGTGAGTATCGGTTGGACGATGTCGATTTTGGGCTCAAATCGGCGTCGATCACCGACAAGTCAGTTTTGATCGGTCAGTAGTCGTCGATTTTATAAGTGGCCATGGAACGATCGATCGAACATGTCGGTTTTGGGTCGTTTGGAGCTACTGAGAAAAGGATGATCCATGGTGACAGGGGCTCTTGAAGGCGGCGAAGAAAGTGTGGATAAAAAAAATGGAGAGAAGAGGAGAAAGAAAGAATGACAAATACGAAAAAAATAGAAGGGAGATGGAGGAAGGAGAAAAAGATGGTGGTTCGCTGGTGGTGGCATTGGGCTCCAACGAGCAGCGAAAACAGAACCTTATGAGAAAGGGAGAAGAGATTAAAGGAGAGAAAGATAGGGTGTAGGAAAAGAGAGGAGGGAGAAGAGGGAGGGAAGAGTTTGTACGAAAAAAGGGAAAAATGATATAAAATAACATAAAAAATTAATTAAAAAGTGTTTTTTAAAATAGGTAATCATTACCTATTATATAGGTTATAATTAGCTATGAGAAGACAACGATATGGTTATCTATTGAAGCGACATCTAAACTAAAACAAAAGCAACCTGTTTTAATCAGTAAGAATGAAAAAACTTATTGAAGAAGGAAAACAATGGCTATACATGCATGAGTATACTGAAGATTGATAATAGATATGTGTCAACAATAATACAACTGTAATAGTTGACCGAACAATTATTGTAGGTTAAGTTTAGAACAACTGTTGATGATGAACACCAAAAAAAATAATTGTGAATAATAATTTCAAAAAAGAAATACTAATTAAACAATGGATGAAGGAAATAAAAAGATGGAAAATCTTAAAAGGATAAATATATGATCAGAAAATCAAAATTTAAAAATCTTACAAAATCAATATATAAAAAAAAAATTAAAATATCTACGCTAAAAATTCAAATCTAAATCCAAAGAAAAGGAAGATATTCAGTTTTAAAATCTAACTACCAAAATATTAGGGGTAGGAGAGGGGCATGATTCATGGGATAAAAATGTTCAAATACCCCTTTAGTAAAATCATGAAAAAATCTTAGATAACTAATCGCAAGGGAAAAATGGGCAATTACAGTGTAATTTCGAAGTCATGCTGACGTCAATATAGCTAAAAATAAGACGTTTCTATTTTTGGCTATTTTTCAGTTTGGACCTCTCGTTTTAGCCATATGGAAGGATTTTCCATTTTGAATATTATTTCATTTTATTAATATTTGTCTTTGGGTATGGGTCAACTAAGAGGAAGAGAGAAGAGAGGCGCGACATAATTAAGACCTTGTTTAATAATTATTAAGGTCCCGTTTGATAACCATTTGGTTTTTGATTTTTGGTTTTTAGTTTTTGAAAATTGTGCTTGTTTTCTCACAATTTCTCTACAATGATTTTCATTTTCTCAAAAACATTAGCCGATTTCTAAAAACAAAAACAAAAATTTGAAAACTACGGCCCCGTTTGATAACCATTTGGTTTTTGGTTTTTGAAAATTAAGTTTGTTTTCTCCCAATTTTTCTACAATGGTTTTCATCTCCTTAAGGAAGTATTTGAATTCTTAGCCAAATTCTAAAAACAAAAATAAGTTTTTGAAAACTACTTTTTTTTTAATTCTCAAAACATGGCTTGATTTTTGAAAACATAGGCAAAAAGTAGATGATAAAACAAGTAAAACCATAAGTGAAAGTAGTATTTATAGGCTTAATTTTCAAAAACCAAAAACTAAAAACCAAAAACTAAAAACCAAATGGTTATCAAACGGGGCCTACTTTTTTTAGTTTTTAAAACTTGGCTTGGTTTTTAAAAACATATGTAAAAAGTAGATAAGAAAACATGGAAACCCATAGGTAAAAGTAGTATTTATAGGCTTAATTTTCAAAAACCAAAAACCAAATGGTTTTCAAATGGGGCTTTAGTTTTTGGTTTTTGGTTTTTGAAAATTGTGGTTATTTTCTCATAATTTCTGTACAATGGTTTTCGTCGTCCTTAAGAAAACATTTGAATGGTTAGCCATATTCCATATACAAAACAAGTTTTTGAAAACTACTTTTTTTAAGTTTTTAAAACTTGGGTTTGTTTTTGAAAATATATGTAAAAAGTAGATAACAAAACAAAAAACGCCATAAGTGAAAGTAATGTTTATAAGCTTAATTTTCAAAAATTAAAAATAAAAAAACAAATGGTTATATATCAAACATATTGGATACCCATTTAGTTTTTTGTTTTTGAAAAATAAGTTTATAAATCCTATTTCCATCTATGGATTTCTTTGTTTTATTATCTACTTTTTACCTATGTTTTAAAAAACCAAGCCAAGTTTCGAAAACTAAAAAAAAATAATTTTCAAATGTTTTGGAATTTAACTAAGTATTCAAATGTTTTCTTACAAAAGATGAAACCTATTGTATAGAAATGATTGAAAAACAAGCATACTTTTCAAAATCCAAAAACAAAAAATCAAATAGTTATCAAATGAGACCTAAACGATTTGGTTTGATATTTAGTAATATATATATTTTGTATGGGTGGAGATTTGAACCTATTTCTCTCGAGTAAAGTTAACATGTCTTTATTTTATTCTTTTTTTAGTTCAACTACATATGGGGTGGAGATTTGAATCTTTGATTTTTCGTCAATAATATTTTTCCTTAACTAGTTGAGTTATGCTCAAGTTGACAATAACGTCTTTAATAGTTGAATTATATTTTTAATTTTTAATCTCTCACAATGTACATTTTCTTCCAGTAATTAACCTCCCTTCATTCATGCATTTTCTTCCATTTACTTTTCTCCCTACATATTTTCTCTCATCAATCTCTCTCCATATGCTTTTTCTCACCACAATTCCTCTCGTTAATCTTTCTCTTTCAAACTTTCTCTCTCCACACAACTTTTCTCTTACTAATATCTTTCTGCACCTACTATTCTCTCCCACATCTCATTTTATTCTCCTAATTTTAATAATTAGGCCAATGAAAAATAAAGAATCACTCAAAAAGCATATATCAAAAGTGCATTTTTTTTAAAAAAAAAAAAAGAAAAAAAAAAAAGAGAAAAGAAAAGTACTTTCAAAACACGCTCCAAGTGATATGCTCCCATGGTGTAAACATCACATACAACTGCAATAAACCTCTTTTCCCGCCGCCCAAAATATTGAACTTTTCAACCCCAAATATAAAAATATAAAAATAATAATAAAGTTGGAGAAAAAATAGCGGCAAAACCTTTATATCCGTCACTGTTCACTGATTGGGTGGTGACAGAAACACACCGTCACAACCCATCCCATTACTTGCCACGTACTCAATGCCCAGGACCACTTAGCTATAGATGCTATAATTATGTGCATTCTTTGTGTCTGTCACCAATCAGATCCTTAAAGTTACCCTACTAAATGATTCCAACCAATCAGCTTCTTACACACACCCACAACCCTACTTCAATTATATGCATACCCCTAAACCCCTCCCTCACTTTTCATCTAAATTTGTATCCCTATCTCTTTCCTTTTCAAGCCTTCAATAATCTCCTCTATCCCCCCTTTTTCTTCTAAAAGGTTTGCCAAATTGCACACATTCCCCCTTCCTTTCTGTTTAAAAGACTAGTTCTTTAGGTAATTTTGATCACCGGGTTATGAGTAAAGATCACAAATTTTTTAGGTTCAGGTTTTAGAGTTTAAAGTGTGAAGCATATTATTATTTCATACCAATTTAGAGCTAAGAAGTTGGATGAATTCATTAACCTCATATGAATAGATACTTTGGAGATAAGTTTCAAGAATTAAAGATAAAGAATGAAATAATCCTATATATATTGCATGATAGAACGAATAATCACTTTTTAAGGAGAATATATTATATATATATAGACACGCATGAGAGATTTTTTGTCAATGGAAATCCAAAAATTAAAAAGAATCTTTATCTGTGAAGAGAATTATTTTTTAATGATCAAGCAAAAGATTATGTTTATATATGATGGATTATGATAATGAAATTGGAGATTTATATAGTCATCCATCAAGCCATTTGGGAATTTTGGAACATTTTAGGAAGCTATTCTAGTGCGCGGACAAACTAAGCTGTGACAAAAAACAAACAAACAAAACATTTCCCTTGGCAGAGTCTCATGAGAGAGACAAATCAATATACAAGGAAGAAGGAACAATGGCATGTTAGAGGCATGTGCAACTAAACTTGATTGTGATATATTATACACTGTTTGATAACTATTTAGGCCTCGTTTGATAACTATTTAATTTTTTGTTTTTGGTTTTTAAAAATTGTGCTTGTTTTCTCACAATTTCTCTACACTGATTTTCATCTTCTCTACAATAGTTTTCATCTTTCTTAAAGAAACATTTGAGTTTCTAGCCAAATTCTAAAAACAAAAACTACTTTTTATAGTTTTCAAAACTTGGCTTGGTTTTTGAAAATATATATAAAATGTAGATAAGAAAACATAGAAACTCATATAGGAAAGTAGTATTTATAGGCTTAATATTCAACAACTAAAAACCAAAAACCAAAACGGGGCCTTAATTTAGTTTTTTGATTTTGAAAATTGTTTTTATTTTCTCATCATTTTTCTACAATGGGTTTCCATCTTTTTGTAAGAAAACATTTGAATTCGTAACTAAATTCTAAAAATAAAAACAAGTTTTTGAAAATTACTTTTTTTAGTTTTCAAAATTTGGTTTAGTTAAAACATATGTAAAAAGTAGATACAAAATTAAAGAAACTCATAGGTAGAAGTAGCATTTATATACTTAATTTTCAAAAACAAAAAACAAAAAATCAAATGGTTATCAATTGGGGCCTAAGTTTTCAAAATAATTTGATGTTTAATTAGTCTAGACTTTGAAACTCTTGTTTTAGAAAAACAAATAAAAATAGCTTACTCAATACATATATATATATATATTTTTTGTTCTCTTTCTTAAAAAAAAAAAATTGATTAGAACCACTAATTTTAACAAAATTTTAACTTTAGAATAAAAAAAAAAATTAAAGTTATCTTCTAACAAACAACTAAAATGCGAACCATGAACAGTTAAAATTACAGTGCGTAAAATTCCTTTCCCAATAAAAATTGGAAAAAAAAAAACATTTGTTTTGTAAATTGAAAACACAGATCCCTCTACCCTTATGATGGAAGATTTAATGCGTTAAATTATGCCTCAAGTTGGCTAGGATTCATTTTTATTAACATTTTACTCTTTTTTTTTTTGAGTTTAACAACATTTGGATCTAATGTAGATATACATCAATTACCGCTGAACTATGCTCATTTTTTTGCGATTAACATTCTACTTTCGATCAACAAGATATTTGTTTATAAAGAACGCCGGTAAAGGGAATAGATTCCAAGAAGGGAGGAGCCAAAGAGAGATTTAATTTTATTCCAATACACAACATGACCAAAACCTTAAAGACCAGAAACAAGTAGAGATAAATGCAGAAGAACAAGGGCCATGATTGAGCCACAGCAACTAAAATTAAAAGCTCCTCGTTTTAACTAATTAATATGTTAATGACGACTAACTTTAACTTCTTAGCCAGTCGCACTTGTAAATAATTAGGTATTCAAATCATCTTCTTCTTGCTGCAGTTTCTCTTTGTGCATTGAAGTAAACTGCAGCCACCGGAAGCCCCAACCCGTTGGCCTCCGAGAAGTTTCTTGTGTTGAAATGGCCTCTGGAAGACGACAATAATCTCACCGTCTGTCTCCCGCTCTGCTTGAACAACACGAACACGTAACGATGAATCCCAATGTGCGGCTTTGGACTCTCGTAACTCATCATCTCCTTCCCTGTGTTAAGAATATGAATAAAAAATTAAATTTACGTTAACCTCTTGGATTTAGAAATAACTTAATACGGTACCAAAGCATGAGATCTTTTATTGAACAATACTTCCTTGATGACTGGATAAATATTTTACAAGTTTTTTTTTTTTTATATGAAAAAAAGACACAAAATAAAAAGTTTCTCTTCCCTCTTCCTCTTGTGTTCCTTTCTAATGTCTGTCAAAAACATTTTTTGTTTGTCAAAAACTCATGGGTTAGCAAATATTTCTTGCGTTGTTGCTTAATCAACATGGAAGTATTGTGTTTTCAAAATACGAATTAAATATTAAATTTACTGTAACCTATCCTCTTAAATTATTGAGCAGCTAAAATTTTTGGATCAAGCGGTGATGCAAGACGGTATGGCAAATTTCAAACGAACCCCCAAAAAAGAAAAGGAAAAAAAAAAAGAAGATTTCGGGTTGTGGGTGTGGTCCAAAATTATGTCTATCTGTAGCTTGAGTTTCTGCATGTCACCATCTGTTGGGAGATTCATAAATATTTATGAAATCCAACTCCAAAAGTAAAGTCGACAAGAAAAAAAAGAGAGATAGAAAGGATGGAAATTGAAGAGAGAAATGGGAATTTAGGCATACCGAAAGAAGCATCGGTGGTGCCAGGAATATCTGTGACCATCCTGAGAAAATAACACATCTTTATATTTCAACCATACATATATATATCCAAATTATTAAAGATATGTATATAATATATATAACAAAGTTGTTTAGTTAATAATAGTACAAACCAGTGAAGGTATTCCCTCAGATAAGGATCACTTGGGCTTGGAGCATCTGGGTCTATCATAATCTAGAAAAAGAAAAATACACATATAATGATATAATAATGAAATTGATAAAAGTATATAGATATTAAAGAGAAGAAGGGGAGGTGCATACTAAAGTGAAAGCTGATCTCATGTCATCACCAGCAACCTCAACGCGAGGTTTAGAGGAAATAAAAGAAGGGAAAAGCTCGTGGCCATTGGCAACTAGTTTGGAGGAGTTGTAAATCACATTCATTTTAACATTTGGAGTGAAAATATCAACCACATCTCCCACCACTCTTCCTACAATTAGTGGCTCTATTATACCCCTTGCCATTTTTCCAACTTTATAATATAATTCACCTCTCTAACTCTAACACTAAGACACAGAAATAGAGAGAGATTTATATAATAATGCTTTTGGGGCTAGGGATGGTCTTGGTGGAGAGGAATTGCTGAGAAGATGAAGGTATTTATAGGAAAGTTGGATGTGTGAACAGTGATTTTCAAGGGATGAGACTTTAGATTCCAATTCAAATTTCCCCATTGTCTCTACCAAGAGTAAGCAAAAGGGTATGAAAAAGTAATTGAGTACCAACCCTTTTTTCTTTTCTTTTCTTTTCTAGCTTCTTCTTTTGAAGGAACAAAATTTGACCTCCCATCAAATTAAGCCTTTCTAACTCTAATTCTAGGTAGGGTGCATAATCATTTACTGGATTAAGTTGTGCTTAGTATTGAAATTCATACATAAAAGGAAATGATTTCAAACTTATGATGAAGTTGTGCTTAGGCTAACCATCCATGTCTTCGCTAATTAAGTTGTACTTAGGCTAACCACCCTATAACTAATATCATTTGTTCAAAATTTTATATTCCAACATTCATATAACTATCAATCATTTGAATGATCTACAATTATTATTATTGTTCCCTTTAGGGATTCAAATCCTCGTTTAAGTGGGGACGATGGCAAGGGTGAGGCAATTTTTCCCATGGCATAAACAGGAATGGAGATGAAGATTATATATGTTCCTCATCACCCTCTACCCCTATTTAGTTTATTATTAATATTAATATTATTATTATTATTTATTAAAGAAAAAAAATCCTAAACTTAAGTTTTCCGTGGAGAATTAACTATTTAATTGAAATTTTATTTTTAAAAATAAACAATAAATAATTCTGAATAGGGATCATCAACTTGATCCCTTAGTATCCCATGAGAAATTCACACAGATAACACTTCATCGCATGCTTTTATCTAGATAACACTTCAAACAATCATTTAATATTGAATCATAGGATATAGAAATGAATTTTTCAATAATTTAATTGTGCGTTTTATTGATTAATTAGCTAGAATTTTCACTTAATTAATATCAAATATAATCATTGATTAAATATCACAAAATTACCGAATGCTATTTGGAATCTCATGATATTGCAATTTTTCTAATGGTTCTTAACTTCTTCCACATAAACAAGATGCTATTCTCTAACAATATTCTCCATAGAAGCAAAACAATAAATAAAAACATAAGATATAGGGAAGCTTTAAGCTATGGAGTAGGAGTTGTGCGATGTTGGTGAGTTGGTCGCAAGAGATCTATTTTTATGATCCTCCAAAAGTTAAGCAAAAAATGGAAGTTATTGTCAATTATTCTTCATTAAAACTTCAACACGTATTTGGGATATTGGGTTTAATAAATAGTGAAGAATACAATCCTTTCTATTCTCTCCCACTTTATAATACAATATCTTTGGCAAATGGGAATTCAACTTTTAAGGTGCTTCCCTCTGTTTATTATAAAATATGCTTTTCTTTCGGTCAACTTAATTAATTAACTTTTTTTTTTTGGAGAAAATATCTTATCTATAAGCTATTTAACTTTTCTTAACTTATTGGAAAATTTCAAAGGGAATAATGATCATACTATAGTGCGCCATGTTTTACTATAAATGGTATATTATTAATTGCAAAGGCAATTCTTATAAGGGAAAAAAAAGTGAGTGGCTAATATAAAACAGTAAACCAACTAATTTTATTTTTTACCTACTTTTTTCATTTAGAAAAAAAAAAAAAGGCTCCCTTGCATGATAAGTGTTCCACTGATTAGGGTTAAGATGCTAATGTGTCTTTTTTTAGTTCAATAATTACTAGGTAGAATATCTAACATTTGAGATGATAATTGGTGTCTTATCCATTGAGTTATATTCAGATTAGCGATGTTGTCAGTCTCCTCTAAATATTTTAGTAGTTTGTTTTTTTAAATCAAAATTTTTGTTGGAATTTATGTCATAAAGCCTCATAATTAATAATTTATTTAATAATTAATAATAATTTTGATTATTTTATTTGCAATATAATATTATCCATTAGATGAAAGATCCAAGGCTATTAGTGTAATCTTCAACAGTATGTGGTTGACATACGGGAGGATCATGTTAAAAAAATAACCTAAAGGGTCATAGTATATAGATAAGTTTGGATGTTTTATCCTGGTAACACTATTGATACAACTCACTTTGTAATAGTTACAATGATTTGATCCAAACCGTTCATGTGGAGACATTATGAGTGAGAGTATCTTATATAATGAGTTTGTATAAAACTGGATCACAAAATATTTAATCTCTCTTTATAAATCCGTTAATTGAGAAGATTAATATTTCATCAAGATGATCATATACCACTCGATCTTAATCCTGAGTGAGTTATGAACTCCTGTCTGTGAGAGCTTGTCCTATGATTTGCATGAGTGAGAATGGTTTTTGTAGCCGATTTAATAAGCCTACCATTTTAGGGACTTGACCAAATAGGGAGTTGAGAACATCATCTCACAAGATGAAATTCACTTCTTTCCATATAGGGTAAGTAGATGAGTAGTTCCCTTAAGTCACTATAAGAATTTTGCCACTTTCTAACGTTATTTATCCCGACTCTTTAAAAATGGTCTGCAAAAAGGAGAAATATCGATGGTTTAGCAAATGGTTGGTAAAAGTGAGGAGAAATCAGACGGTTTAGCAAACGGTCTGCAAAAGTGAGGAGAAATACCGACGGTTTAGCAAACGGTCGACAGAAGTGAGGAGAAATACTGACGGTTTACTAAACGGTCGGCAAAAGTGAGGAGAAATGCCGACAGTTTACTAAACGGTCGGTAAAAGTGAGGAGAAATACTTCTCGTTTACTAAACGATCTGTAAAAGTGAGGAGAAATGCCGACAATTTACTAAATGGTCGGCAAAGGTGAGGAGAAATGCCGACAGTTTACTAAATGGTCGGCAAAAGTGAGGAGAAATGTCAATCATTTACTAAACGATCGGCAAAAGTGCAGAGAAATGCTGACGGTTTACTAAACGATCGGCAAAAGTGAGAAGAAATACTGAACCGGCGGCATTTCCTCATTAAGGGGATCCAAAAATGAGCCCCTTTTTCCCTCTCTTCCCCCCCCCCCCCCCCCCCCCCCCCCCAAAAAAAAATTTTCCCCCTCATTCCCCCCATTTTCCC
The DNA here is from genome assembly GCA_033996785.1 of Trichosanthes truncata. Lineage (NCBI taxonomy): Eukaryota > Viridiplantae > Streptophyta > Magnoliopsida > Cucurbitales > Cucurbitaceae > Trichosanthes > Trichosanthes truncata. Next base: position 90,140,104 of record JAWPNB010000003.1, read on the forward strand.
TCTCATTCCACAAATTTCCCCCATTTTCTCTTCTCTCCCTTCCATACTCTCCTCTCCCTTCCCTTCTCTCCCATCCACTCACCCACCATCTCGCCGACCGCCTCCGCCGCCGCCGCCTCCTTCCTTTCTCTCCTCTCCCTTTCCTTTCTCTTATCAGCCTTTCCTTCTTTCCCACGCACTCCCCCACCGCTCCGCCGCCCACCATTTTCTTTGATTTTTTTTGTCTTCTCTTCCACGCACCCAACTTTCCTCCACTGCCCAACCAATCTTCAACCACCTCACGTTGTTGCTGCTACTGAATTTTGGTAATATTGTAAAGTTTTTTATTTTTTGTGTAGTTAATATACTTAGATTGAAGATTATTTTGTAAATCTATTTAAGTTTATTGTGTTTTGGTTTGTATAATCTCAGATTTTTGAGTTTGAACACTTGGAACTCAATCTAACAAAGTTTCTAACTTCTTTGGTGAAGAAAGTATGTAGAAATCCACTTTTAAACCTTTTCGAAGTCAAACAAAGTGCGTTAGATCATTTTCTAACATTTGAAAAGTTTTTTTTTTTGTAGTTTCGAACTCATTCGAACACTTTTGCTAATATTTCGAACACTTTTAAGCAAAGATTAAGTATGTTCCGTTAAATTTTAGGTGATAAATCTATGTTTAGGCTTTTTTGAACACAGTTAAAATAGTTTAAATTTGTATCTAACCTTTGAATTCTTTTATTTTAGGATTTGGTTCCGTCTCGGAGTGTTGAAACAAATTTTAAGGTAGGTTTGAGTTGATTTCGAACACAGTTAAAATAGTTTAGATTGATATCTAACCTTTGGAACTCTTCCTTTCTTTTCTCTATTTTGAATTTGTATTTTATAGTTTATTGTAAATAAGTAGATCTACATGTATTTGGTTTATTTGTACTTTATAATTTATTTTTAGTTATTTTGTAATGCTAATTATTCTTATTCCTAGGTATGGAGTTGAACATTACATATGGTTGGTCAGACATTTTAGTACTAATTAGGTTAGTTGGGTTATGTAGACAACATAAGTTGGTTAGACTTTTTATGTTGTAGATGAGTTACATAATTATGACTTATGTTGATTATATATTTATGTTGGTTATCAATTAAACAACATAAGTTAGTAGATGTGTTGGTTATTATGACTTATGTTTGTTAGACTTTTTTTATGCTCGTTCTCAAGTAATTAAACAAGATAATTCTAGATGAGTTATATAATTATGTTGGTTATATAATTATGACTTAGGTTGGTTAGACTTTTTGTGTTGTTTATTTAAGTTTTGAAGTTAAAGTAGAAATTCAAATGAGTTATATTCACTCTGACAAAGAAAAAAAAAAGAGTTAAATTGTAATAATCTTGTAGTTTGAGTGTATGATTGTAACAATCCTCATAATTGAGAAGTGATTTGTGCAATTTTCAATTTGTCACTATCAAATTAACCATGGTTATAATATTAGAGTTTAATTGTACCAATTGCATAATGACCAAATTATATATGCTTTAAAATAGGGCATTTCTGTTGAAGGATTAAAACAAAGTCTTCAAACGGACTACATACTCAAGGTCAATTCTCATCCTCTCAAGCTGGCTTTTACCTAGTATATACTTCTCCTACTTTTTTTGAGTTTAATTGTAACAATTTTATGTTGTTTACATTTACCTAGCTTATACTTTTCATACTTTTTTTTCATACACATACTTTTCATACTTAAGTTTTGCTTTTGCTAAGTAGACTTTTGTTGCCTCCGAGCAATGCTTACACAATTCATCCACTCACAAGGATTATCTAAATAGGTATGATCTCTCTACAACTGTTTCGTGTATGGCTATCTTGCAGTAAAGGTAGCCAATTATTTGAGCATTGGAGGGGGGGTTAGTACGCTTTGAGATTGAATTGAGATGCTGATAATTCTCATTTATGAGGATTATTTAACCCTAAAACTAAGTTGTTCTTGCCATTTTTGCATGCTTTATTGATTACCGAGCAAGCTAAAGATAGTGTTTATAAGATAAATTCATGCAAGCTTGTTGGAATATGATAAAAGAAGGAATTAAGTGAAAAGATGCAAGAAAGTTGGCTTAGGTTGAGTTTTTGTGCAGATTTGAAGAAGTGAAGAAATTGCAAATGAAATGCAATTGCATTTCCTTGGGAAGGCAAGGTGAAGAACAAAGAAGAAGAATGCAATTGCATTCTCTGGACTTATAAATCAAGTGCATACTTTTCGGAAAATCACCAAAACCCATGGAAGAAGAAGCCTCGAAATCTCTATAAAAGGGAGGAAAAACGAAGTAGAGATACCAATTTTTCAGACTCTGTTTTTTTTCGGATTGCACTCTGGTTTTTCTGTTTTCTTCTATTTTACAGCAAGTTGACGAGTTCATTTCTATTATTTCATTCTTGTAGTTTCGCTCGATTAAATTTGGAGTTCGATCTATCCTCAACAATTTTCAGTGTCTGCATTGTCTTTGCGGGTTTTTCTTTTTTCTTTTTTAGTTTCGGACAGCAGTTGTTTCAATTTCTCCCCTATGTTTTTCTTCCATTAGTTATGCTTTGTTTTGTTCCTAAATTTCTGGATTGATCCCTCCTCGACGAAAGTGAAGGAGGTTAAGATTCAATTTAGTTTGAGTCGATCACCGTAAGAATTTTTGTCTATATTGTTATGTTTTTTTTTCTATAACTCTGTTTTAACTTTTTAGATTCTGCTGCAATGTTAGTTAGAGAATTGGCCTTTGTTTAATTTCATTCTTTGCATGTTGTGGAATTGAATAAATTAATAAGTTCTGGGCTTAAATTTCTTTCATCTTTTATACAAGTTATTTAAGTTATAAAAGTTATTTATGTTGTGAAGTTGCACGTTGTTTTCATTTAAGTTAGTTAAATTCTGGAGGATATCAAGGTGTTTTAAAAAGAAAATTCAATCGGGTTCCTTTAAAGTTATTTACCTTATTTCATTTAAATTAATTATGAAATTTTTAACAAATAAATTTTGGTTTTTCATTTCTTCCACAATGAGCTAATTTCTTCTTTGGGATTCAAGCATGTGGATGCTCTAAAGATAGGAATAAAGGCCTAATTGTGAGAGCAACCTTGCTTCATCCATAGCTTGTTTGTTTTTATTGATTTTAATGCTTATTATTAGTCTAGATTGATCACCTAGATTAGTATACAAAAATTGAGTCTAATTCTGAAAAGGTTAGATAAAAATTTAGATTTCATAAAAGCAATAAAGGAAAATAGCCTAGACATAGGAATTTGTTTTTGACCCTAGACATAGGGCAAAACCTTTAAAACCAAAAGAATTGTGTTTCAAAATTAACTAAGTTCGTATTAGCCATAGAAATATCGGTTTAATCGCTTAGCCTCCTAAAGATGCTTCATAGAAGGTTGAATAGGTGTTGAATTCGGTTTACAAAGCTTAAGTGTTGAAGTCAAAGGAATGCAATTGCAATTAGGCCGCAATTTCTTTCAATGGAGCAAAAACACGTTTGAATCCCTCTTTTATCATTTTTATTTATTTTCTTTAGCAAAAACAACCACTCAATCATTTTCACACCATTGGTTACCACAATTGCAATTTGCAAACATATTTTGTGTCGTCTTCATAAGATTTTGTTAAAATCCGTTCCCTTGGGTACGATACTCTGGAATACTTCCAGTTTCTTTATTACTTCGATCACGTGCACTTGCGTGTTGTAGCAAAGCAGAGCGATCAAATGCTTATACATAGTAAGATAAGTTGTGTATGGCTATCCTGCAGTAAAGGTAGCCAATAGTTTGATTTTATTTGGTTTGTATGTATGTTCATGATATAGTTGAGTTTTAGATGCTATGTATATATGTTCGTAAATTTTGAAACACTTTAGGTAAAACTATTATGTGATCTACACTTTTATTTGTCTAAAGTTTTAGTTAAATTGTGAGTTTAAGGTTTTAAGTTTTGAGTATATATGGTTTGTTTGAGTTTATGTTCATGATAATTGGTTTTCGAAAAAGTTACTTATTATGTTTAGTAACTTTTGGTTTATTTGGTAAAGTTAGTTTTATTTGGTAAAATTTTGATTGTTTGAGTTTGTTATATAACGAACGGTTAATTATTTGGTTTCTTTGGGTTTATGTTCATGATCATTGAGTTTTAGATGCTATGTATGTCTATTGATAAGTTTAGGCAAAACTCATATATATGTTTTGTAACTTTTTTGACAAATCTAATTAAAGTTAAGTGTGTTTGTAATTTTTGTTTTGAAAAAGTTACTTGTAATTTTGTAACTTCAGTTTACCTGGGAAAGTTAGATTTGGTTGTGTATTGTTAAATTTGGTGTTATAAGTTTTCATTCTCTTAGTTTGTTATAAATTTGATGCGTTGATTATTTGGTTTCTTTGAGCTTATGTTCATGATGATTGAGTTTTAGATGTTATGTATATCTATTGAAAAGTTTTAGGTAATACTCATATATGTTTTGTAACTTTTTTTGACAAGTCTAAATTAAGTTTTAGAATTTGGTGTTATACTATAAAGATTTGTTTGTTATAGTTCGATGAGTTTATTATTTGTTTACTTAGTAAAGTTAGATTAATCTAGTTGTTTTGATTGTTTTAGTTCGTTATAGTAATTTGATGAGTTTATTATTAGTTTACTTAGTAAGTTAGATTAATTTAGTTGTTTTGATCGTTTTACTTCGTTTTATTCATGGTTTTTGTAACTTTGAAAGTTAGTAGAAAGTTTTGATTGTTTTTGTTAAATTTAATTTTTTTAGTTCCTTATAATTCGTTATAAGTTAGATGATTTTATTGGTATATATATATATATACTTAAATGTACATGTTTGTGCTTTTGGTTTAGAAAAAGTTACTAATATAGTTTTGTAATTTGGTTTACTTAGTAAAGTTAGATTAACTAGGTTGCTTTCTTAAATTTTGTGTTTTGCTTATATAGTTTTGAACTTAATTAGTTAAATTTTGATACTTTTGAAATGTTAATTTAGTTGTTATGTGTTTATAGTTTTGATCTTATGATCTTATGTACAATTTATTTTAAGTACAAAATGTTAAAGTTATAGTGAAAATCTAGACAAAAATCTATTGAAATCAATAATGCCGATCGTGATTTGGTCAACCTTTCAAGGAATTGCCGACCAAATTTGTGGTTTGGTCGGCCTTTAGGGAAATTGCCGACTAAAGAGATTTTGGTTCAGCCTTTTCAAGAATTGCCGACCAAATTTACTAAAGAGATTTTGGTCAGCCTTTTCAAGAATTGTCGACCAAATTTTTGGTTTGGTCGACAATTCTTGAAAAGGCCGATCATAAAATTTTAGTCGGCAATTCTTTTTTTGAATTGCCGACCAAATGCAATTTGGTCAGCAATTCCTTGAATTGCCGACCAAAAAGTGGCATTGGCATTGCCAGGAAATGCCAACACCACCAAAATTTGGTCAGCAAAAACTACAATTTTTTTCGTCGGGAATAGCTTTCCCAACGATTTGTGGACTTTTTTCGACCAAATTTGGCGTCAGAAAAACCCAAAATTCGTGTAGTGAGTGCTGATTTCAGGACTTGAACAATGGGGCCTCACCCTCTCACTGGCCGAGAGGGACTTAATTTATAGTTGGATCATAAACAAATTGTTCATTATAGGATCAGTGGTACTTAAGGTGCAAGATGTAATTACATGGGTAAAACAGACTTTTGACCTAGCTGTAATTACGAACAACTCGTGAGGATGGACTTGCATGTAGTGATTATATCTATGGACACAACTTTTCCTACAGTGCATAAGAGTGCAACTCTAGGTCTATAGTGAAGTGACCCTAGAGTTAATAAATAAAAATTGATTAACAAATTACTATCATTCGTGCTTATAATCTTTCATAAGGTCCACTTGCTAGCTCATGGTAAGACTAAAGATCAATTTAGTTGAAAAAAAATTTGAAATGTTCAAATTAATATTTAATATATTATATATATTAAATATAAAAGAGGAAAATATATTTATTGTATTTGATACATTAAATATTAAAATAATTAATGTATATTAGATACACAGTAAATAAAAAATATTTATAAAATTTGAATAAGATTCAAATAAAGAAATAAATATCATAGGAGAATTTAAAAGATTTGACGAATAAGATTCAAATAAATTAAATATATGTATTTTGATATATCAGATATTCAAATATATATTATTTAATTATGACAAAGATTGCCCCAAATTTGTATAAATAGGACCTTTAGGTTGAGTCATTATAACATGCATCTCCTCAATAGAGAATTAAATAATTATCTCTAGACTTTTTCCTCTCCATTCCCTTGTGGATTTTCTTTCAAGAGGCTCCCTCAAGCATTGATCTTGTGTCTGAATCATAGCTACAAAGACTTTGTAGAGGAGATAAAGACACGCCTGAAATATCTCCATATTATCTCAAAGGTATGTTTTGCTTAGCCTAAATTATTTTTCATTTAATTTTAAAATAAAATCAAAGTCGATTCTAACACTTCCGTTTTGGGTTTAATTTGATTATTCTCTTCAATGCTAACTAATTTAGTAGCTAACCCCTATTAAGTTTTCATGTTTATTTTCATAAATTAAGTCAAAGAGCACGTTTTCAACCATATACTTCACAAATAACACATTTTTAAAAAGAGTCTCAGCTCTAGCATGATTTATAATAATGTTACTATTGTAATTTAATGTTTCCATAATGAAATCATTAAATTTAGGTAAATAATTTTACCATTAATTACATATAGCTCTTTTTTTATAATTTTAAATATTTTATTCTCCAATATGTTATTATCCAAATTAGGTGTTAACTATTTTTTACCATTAATAACATATACTGTTTGTTTATTTTGCATCTATCGTCCAACAAAAATTGTCGTCCGAATTCATTCTTCTTCGGCTCCAATTACAATTGCAGTCAACAGCAGTATTTCCTCAATATGAGTTTTTGTTACTTTGACTAAGAGTTTTTCTTTTTTCAATTATACTTGTATTATTGTATTATGTAAATAGTAAATGGTATGTGTTAAACTTCTAAATGATAAATTTAGATTATGCTGTATATTGTTTATAAATGTCATTATTTGTATGGAACATTATTTAAAATACACGATAATAAATATATACTACGCGGTATATTGTACGTACACATAAATATACACATAGAAATCTAGTACATCAACGGTATATAATACTACTACATTTTGTATAGGTAAAAAAATTAGTTATATTCTCATATATATATTATTTAAACATAATTATATATTAATCATATATTTTGTGTAGATAATAATCCTATATTATATAATAATCATAAAATTATATTATGTAATATATTATTTACAAACGTTGTTATTTATATGGAACATTATTTAAAATATATGATGATAAATATATACTATGCAATATATTGTACACAACTATATAAATAGAAATATAGTACATCAACGTCAGTATATAATACTACTACCTTTTGTATAGGTAAAAAAATAGTTATATATTCTAAAATATATATTATTTTTATTTAAACATAATAATAAAATAATCATATATTTTGTGTAGTAATAATCATATTCAAAATGCCTTCACCGTTGCCGTCGGAGAGAAACCACTGTCGTTTAGACTTCCCCCGTTGTCGCCGTCGTTCAGAATGCTCTCACACGTTGTCGTAGATGATACAAATTAACCGCCCGAGGTTATCATTCAGATGGTTGTAGCCACTGGCCGTTCAGAATGGAAGTCCCTTAGAAGTCGTCGACAATGGGTGAAGCTGATACTGCATTGTGTGAAGCCGTCGACGATGGAAGTCGTTAAGAATGGAAGCCCTTCAGAAGCTTTTTACCGTCGACAAGGGAAACCGTCATCGTCGATGTAAGAAGCTTATTGCCATCGACGATGGAAGCCGCTCGCCGTCGATGATGGAAGTCGTTAAAGATAGAAGTGGTCGGATTTTGAAGAAGTCGCTCGCACTACCCTAGGTGTCTGAATCAATTTTGGACAGTTAAGAGTATTTGGAGAGAATATAGGAAATCTTAACGGTTATGAAAAATATAATCCTTTATTTTCTAATTTTAAAATTTTCAGTAATTTCAAATAAACAGAAGGGACAAATACGTAATGTCAATGTTATATTTGGCTTCCATTGACTTGAGCTATGACAAAGCTAAAAATATTAACAAAATGTGTCATTTGTGTAATATAGAGGGTTGAAAACGTGCTATCCATGTAGTTAACCAACCTTTATATATATGTGTGTGTGTGTATGTGTGATGAGTAATGTTAACCAATAACCATTCATCAATTTTGCCACCATGAACATAACTCAACAGGTTAAAACATATATCTTCGACCAAATGGTTAAGAGGATCGAATCTATAATCCCACATATTGAACTAGAAAAAACTTCATCCCATGTTAAATTAAAAACAAGAAATATTATATTGTGAATGTTATTAATGAATATTATTGGCTTATTGAAATCTGAATAATTTACGTATATTGATATGGTTTCATGAAGATAAATAATTTTCAGCCGCCATTAGAGGACAATGGGTCCTCTCTCTCACATCAACTTATGCAAGATACCAAATGCCATTACGACAAATCTATAATGCATGTGAAAAGCAATTGGCATAATCGAAAAAATAACTTATTTTCTTTTTAAAATTGATATCCATCATTAATTATTTTGTATCTACCAACTTGAGCATAATTCAATTGATTAACGTATTATATTTTTGACCAAAAGGTCAAAAGTTTAAATTCTTACCTCCACATGTTCTTGAACTAAAAAAATAAAAATAAATAAATAAAATAAAAATAAAAAAAGATCACATCTGAGAAATAGTTGATGGTCGTTAAAACTAAAATCCAATAAAGATATGGTATGCGCATATATATTTATATTCTTTTGATTCTAAAGCCCACACTTTTTATATACACCATTTATAGTCGACGAATTTATAAATTTGTCATATTCATCATATCATGTCAAAAGTTGTGTTCTTTTTCAAACAAAGTTCTTCACGTGATGACATCTATCTTTTGTCATGCTAAAAATCATTAATCTCCAACACATTTAAGTGGGGAAAAAAAACATATTTCTATCATACAGAAGGACAAAATTTTTTGTATAATTTAAAAATCGATTTAAAATGATTAAAAAAAAGAACATTTTAAATCTAACAAGAGAGCGTCTAACATGAGCATAGGTCAGTAGCCGTTACATCCCATACTTGTTTTTGTATTGTTGCATTGTTCTTTAAAAAAAGAAAAAGGCAATGGAATAGAAAAAAGTTGTGGAGGTGGGACAAGCATGGGAAGATTTTGAATGGGTGTAAAAACTATTCGAATCGAATAAGCCTCTCTAAACTCGACACGTCTTGCGTTCAAAACGACCAAATTGTGCCCCAAAAATTCCTGTCCGAATTGACACTTTGGACCGCCGCCACCTTTTTTTTTTTTTTTTTTTTATATTTATCCACGTAACGTCTCCATCAATGACTTCTTATTTCACTTTTCTTTTTTTTTTTTTCCAAAAAATTAAAATAAAATAATGAATAATAAAATTTTGTTTTTTCACTCGTCACCTTTTTTGTGTAGTGTAGACAGTAGACTGTAGTACCGAATATTCATTACTACTTTTTATTAATTTTTCTCTCCTCCCGTCTGAATCCTGTTTAGTCTATGTGACCGTGCATAACCAAACATTTATATCTTCTATGCTATATATATAAAAGACATAATGGAGGAGAAATTTTATTTGCCAATTAATTATGTGTACTTTCCTTATAACATGAATTTAAACTACAATGAACTATTATTTAATGTTTTAACCTAAATGTCCATCCATTTGCATTTCAATATCAAACTTCTTGTCTTCCGAAGAATTGTCGGAATATTATATATAACGTCAAAAGAAAACTATCCTAACATCAATGGGAGGGAGTACAAAATGGAAGGAGAAAATACAAAAAATATATTCCTTTACAGTGTGATAACCTTCATCGGTAGAGCAGGAGGGTCGAACTATTGTGATAGACCACATTAGTTCCGTTTGAAGCAGTTCTGTTTGCGTTCTGAAATCGGGAAGGGGTTACTAATTTGTTTGTTGTTTTGGTTTTTGTTTGGGACTAGTAACAATTTGATAAAATTAGATATTGATAAACATATCATATATGAAATCACGAAAAATATTGTTAACAAATAAATTCAGATAAATGCAAACATGCATCATTTTAGTATTTTATAATTTAGAATAATATCTAATAATAAGTTTTAAAATTAAATTAAAAAACAATATCTTTTTTTTACTTTAAATTAAACATACGATTTCACTTGCATTGCACATGTTTCTTGCTAGTATTTATAAGTTGTTGGTTTGGATCTTTTTCATTTTATTTGTGTTGTTTCGATCTTTATATTTATTTTATAGGCTAAATTATAAAAAGTACCATTGAACTTTGCTAGTTGTTTAAAAAATACCTCTATTCTTTCAAAAGCTGCAATATTACCTTTGACTGTCATAAACGTTTCAAAACTACCCTAAAGTAGAAATTCTATAGAATGTTGGACGAAAATTGATGTGGTGGAACACTGTTCTTCCAAACTTAATTCAAGCAAGTATTCTAGTGTAAGACCCACATTTGGTCTTCTAACTTTTGGTTATATATATGTGATAGTGATTATTTGATTTTGGATTATTTGGAAAGAAAAGAAAGTTTAAAATAAAATAGAAAAGTAAAAGAGAATTGGTTTTGATATATATATATATTGGAAGAGTTTTTTTTTTTTTTTTTTTTTAAATAAATAAATAAATAAATAAATAAACAATAGGAAAGCTTCGTTTGAAGCTTTGGATTAAAAAAATATATACATATAATAATATTATTAAGAAGAAGAAAATGTGTGGTTTTGGGGATGCCACATAGAGAAGAAGACAAAAATGAAAAGAAAATGGATAATCTCATGTTGGAGAGAGAAAGAGATAACAAAATAAAAGAAAAAAAAAATGGAGACAAAAATGGATGGTTTTCGGGTCAAAGAAGAACCAAAAAGAAGAAGAAAACAGAAAACAAAGAGAGAAGAAACAATGAGAGAGATAGATTTGGAGAGATGACATCTGGTCTAATTAATTTCAGTGTTGAGGAACTTGCTAATCAAAGACTAGAGCTGGATCTGGTGAGTTTTTCAAGTAAATTCTTGCAAAGAAATGGGTTTTAAAAGAGGATTGTGTGGGTTTTCTTGCCATGGTGTGTAAATCTGTTATGAGTGTAAAAAAAAAAACAGAAAAGAGTGGGTCTAAGATTTGATTATGGTGCTAATTGGTTAATTATGGAGAATGTAATTTGGGTTTTTTTTTTAATTTCTGTATTGATTTTAAAGGAGTCTTCCTTTGTTTTTTTTAAGGAAGATGCTAGGACATTTTTTTAAGAGGAAGCTTGAAGTTTATTGAGTTCTAAGAGAAAACAGAGATTATACTACATTTGTACCATATGAGAGAGATGGGAGTTTGAAGAAAGAAGTTTGGTTTGGAAGTTTTAGCTCCAATTACTTGAAATTGGGAGTTGATAGTGGTTTTTGAGTAAAGCTTACATGTTTGGTAAGTTTTTATTAAGAAATTCATGGAAAAATTTTAGATTTATGTGTGGGTTTTTCTTCTTTGCTTATCATTCATGTTTGCAATTTGGTGATGTTTAAATAAGAAAAGAAGAAAGAAGACATTAAAACAAAGAAGAGGAGATGGAAGCTTTTCGTGGGTCTGAAGGAGAAGAAGAAAGAATAGAGGAAAAGAGAAGAAGATGTAATTGGGAAATAAGTTAATTAATTATTATTGGGATATGGAAAAAGAAAAGACATGACACAAGAGTAGTACAAAGGAGTTAATGAGGAGAGAGATGTGCATTGGAGGTATATCACGTGGGATTGAAAAATGGATATTTGGGAGATTAAATATTATTTTATTATGGAAAAAGGAAGTGATGTGTGAGGGAAGAGAAAGAAATATTAATAAATGAAGGAAAAGAACAAAAAATGTGCCTTGAAAATGTGTAAATTGAATATTTGATTAATTGGTGATATTAAAGGATGAAGAAATGATTTTAATGGTTAAAATCAAAAGTTTGTTTTTATTTCCTTTTTGGAAATAATTCATAAGTTATGGTATGGTTATTGGAAATTTCAGATTAGACAGAAATTGGACTAGCTTATGATCTGAAGAGCCGACGTTGATATTTCTGTGAGTGGTTTATTTTACGAATTATTTTTATTATTTGATTATTATTACGAATTTTCAAGAATTCTATAAATCATGTGTGATTTTAGAGAAAATTGCTAAGAGATTTTCATAGTATGTTATGAATTTCCAAAAATGGTATGGAAATGCCAATATTTTATGCTTTTAGTTGAAATTGTCATTTGGGAAATATTTGAGATATTTTTATGATTATTGAGATGTTTGAAGAGTTTTAATGTGTCTTGAAAAATGTATGAAATTTATATAAGATGTGGATTCAGAGAAAATATGATTTTAGAAATGTTTTATATTATTGAGAGATTTGATGATTATTCGAGAAAGTATAAATGTTTAATGTTATTTCAGAAATCTCTCAAGTTTATGAATGATTGTCTAGAGAAATATATAATTTTCAGAAAGAGTTTGAGATCTTGAAAGTTAAGAATTTTTATGATTTAAAGTGATTTGTGATTTAAGAGTTTTATGCTGGAAGTGGTTTTCAAACCACTAGATCTTTGTACCCTTGGTGATTACCCGATATGCTATGAGAATGTGTTTCCATAGTATGCTCGCATGCTCAGGCCGCAGGGGATGCAGGGGAATGCCGGGGCCATTAGATGCCAAATCCGGATTCCAAATCCTGGTCCAAATCCTGGACCTGATGCATTACAGATGTTAGAGTTTGCTCTACGTGCACGTATGACAGAGATATGTTCTACTATGTATCTGGAGGTCACTCGGTACATAGTATGATAGAGAGTTGGGTACAGATTTGGTGATAAATTTCACTAGTTATGTTTATGCTTTCCAAAGCTATAATTACGGATTTTCCTATCTATGTTTTTACGAACTTGTGCTTATGTTTTCAAGAATTGTTGACTTAAGAGTTGTTGTTTCAAGAAATGTTTATTTACAGACTTTAATGTCTTAAAATCATCTCGAAGGTTTCTAAACTATTCATGATTTGCATTATTTCACATAGTTATGAACTTATGTTTAGTAAGAGAATAATTTCCTTGAAAATGTATTTTCTTATGAATCACCACTCATTGGGCTTTTTAGCTCATTCTTTTGTTTTTAATTTTTCCACCAGGTTGCTCTTGAATTTCAACCAGAGTTAGCTAATCAGAGTCTGCCACCAGTCTTGTCAAGTCATTGCATATCATCTAGTGTAAGTAAAGGGAAATTTTTTTTTTTACTGTGCTGTTATTGGGATATCCATAGATAAAGTTAGATAATGAAAGAAGAGATAAAGACTTGGCAATAGATTCCATTGCACATTTGAGGTCTACTGCCATCACAGCTCATCCTAGGTTTGGTAGAGTTAATCTGGGGCGGGTTGTGACATTTTGGTATCAGAGCAATAAGATTCTGCATGATATGAGTAGTAAGGTGTGATATGCAATGCTTTATAAGAAATCATGAGACATGGTGGCAGATCACGTATGTTACAAGAAATTGAAACTCAGTGAGCTACTGGTAGGCAAAGTATGGTGAATGAAGAATTGGTTGGAGATATTAGTTACTCAGAAGATGAGGAACAAGGGGATGCGAATGATAGAGAAAAATCGTTTATGGTTAAAATTACTTAAGATGAGATGTTTAAAAAAAAAATGAAAAAAGAATGAAATGAAAAATTTATAGAATGAAATGATTGATAGAGTTGAGAGCAAGACCATTTATTGGGACGAAAAATCTAGTTGATATAGAAATTTGCATGGATAAATTGGAAATGTATTTAAAGGTAATGAAATGCCTTGAAAATAAAAGGTGATAAGACCTTGCTATATTTCTTTTAGAAGAAGTGGCTCAGGATTGGTGGAAATCAAATATAAGTAGGCGATCAAATGGTCACGAGGTTAGTTGGAATGAATTCAAGAAAGTTTTATATGAGGAATATTGTCCACCATTATATAGAGCTAGGAAGTGAAAGGAATTTCTGAGTTTAGAGTAAAAGTCGATGATATCATGTCGCGTAACAAAGAAAGTATATTGAGCTTTTCAAATATGCAACCATGATAATTGAGGATGAGATTGACAAGTGTAAGAGGTTTGAGAATGGTTTATGAGAAAAAATTTGAATTTTTGTATAGAGTCAGAGTGGAGAGTAATTGGGAGATTAGTTGAAGCAACTATGAGAAAAGAAAAATATAGATGGTGAATTTACTTTATGTTAGTAGCATTTGGAATGAAGATGCTCAAGAAATTGAGGAAAATTCAAATTTTAGCTAGTGGAAGCTAAAGGAGTTAACACATTGTTAAAATGACGAACATATAAGAGTGGATATATGATGGAAAGTACGTAGAAAAAGGACTATGAGAGTTGAAAGAGTAGGTTAGAAATGAAGAAGCCTAGAGGACCATTGGAGAATATACATGGCTCTTTAGCTAGTACAATTAACAAGTCAGGTGATTAGTGGACTTCACTAGACCTAACGCCTTACCAAATGGTACAATTGTATTAATTATTGGAAAAAGGTTAACATTATGAGGTGGTGGTACATTGTTTTTAATCATTTGAATAAGGAGGTTTCACATAGTAAGTATCCACTACCTGAATAGAGGACTTGCTTGAGTAGTTCAAAGATATCTCAACATATTCTTGAAATGTTATGCGATTGGGATACCACCAATATAAAAAAAAAAAATGACTTTAGGACTCTATCTATGTAAGATGAGTTTTTGGTTGCACCATTCAAGTTAGTAGTTAATGAACCAACAAAATTATGGATTTTGGAAACAAAGTGTTCAAATTCCTAATAATACAATTGTGGTTGTATTCATTAAGGGCAAGTTGGCAAATTCTAAACGTAAAGAAGAGTACGTGGGATATCTCATAATAAGCTACAAACATTGCGAGATGAAGGGGTTATATGTTAAGGTTAGAAAGTTTGCATTTTGACTTGATCAAGTTGTGTTTCTAGACCACGTGAATAATGTAAAGGATGCGAATAATGTAAATGACACAATTTCCAATCATTAAAAGATTGAGGCAAGATTTAAATGGGATGACCTAGAACTGTTATTGAAGTACATAGCTTTTGGGATGAGTTGGCCGTTTTCTTGGAAGATTATTCAAGATAGATGTTCTACTAATATGTTTGATTAGAAAGAATTTGAAATGTATATAGGCAAATAAGTATGAGCAAAGTTCTTGAAATTTGAAGCAAATGCTAGTTGCCACTCATTATAACACTTCCAATGCATAGTGAATAACTTGTTATCTACAGGGATATTAGGTTTGGTTGTGTTTGATGCAAAATGGAAAGTTAATGGTTTATATTTCAGAATGGTGTAGAATCACAAGCATAATTATCCAACTTGTGATTGAGGATTTACTAAAATGGTATTAGCCTTAAGGTATGAGATACTTAAGGAGTAGTGACATTATCTCTAAGAGGAGAGGTTTCATATATGGGCAAATTACAGGAGTTTAAAGTATATATTTAACTAGAAAGAATGAAATTTGTGTAAGAGAAGATGACGAAAGTTGAAAGAACATTATGATTAGAGTAATTTATTATAGTTTCCCTAAGCAAGGAGGTAAGTTGTTTAAGAGAGATGCAATTAGATTTTCTTTATGATGTGATTTCAAACAATTGAATGCAGAATTTTTCAGTTTATGAATTAGAAACCAAATTTGCAAATTGTTGATTATAAAACTTGCTTGGATTGATAGAATTATGGATTATGAGAATTTGACTAAGTTTAATTGGTTATGAGTATTTAACCACCCAAGTATAAGAAATGAGATACTTGGGGAGCTCATATTTTGGCTTAGTATATGCACTCATGAAGTACCAAATGAACTAAGGGTTGAAGAAACATTATTGATAGCAAGATATGGTAAGAGAAATAAAATATGTTTCTACATGCTTGAGTTGTCACTAAGACTTTTGATTTCTCTACCTTACTTTTAATGGAAATGGAAGCATATCAAGATGGATTTATTATTTGGTCTTACTTTGCACTAAGAGTGGTTATAATTGTGTCTGGTTGATGACATAGGTTGGTCCAGAATTACTAATCACTGTCGTCCAAGATTACAAGTGCCTTAGATAAATGGACTTCTGGAGTTAAATGTATTGAACAGAGCTTGGAAATTACTTTCCAATTATGGCCTAGTGCATAGCAAATGTTGGGTACTAAGCTATATTTTGGTACAAATTCTCGCCATAGATGATGGATTTATGAAAAGAACTATCTAAACTTTGAAGTTATGTTATGAGCCTATTTGTAGTTCAAGGAAAGATGGGAAACTCATGAGTCGTTTGTGGAGTTTGCTTATAATAAGGGTCGTTATTCAAATATAGAGAGATGATGTTATTTAAAGCTTTGTATGTAGAGAGAGAGAACTCCATTTGTTGTAATAAAATGGTGAGAAGGAATGGATAGGATATGAATTTGTTCAAATTATTTGTAGAGAAGATAATGTTGACCAGTGAAAAGTTGAAATTTTGCACAAAATTGACAAGTGGAGTTAAGTATTTAAATGTAAAAGAAACATAGAACTTGAAATTGGTGACAAGACTAATTTCAAATTTATCATTGGAAAACAATATCTCGATTTGATAGGAAAGGATAATGGCCAGAGCTGTAGATATGTGGACTATTAAGAGCCCCCAAGCATATAGGAGCAATAGAGTATATCGTTTGGTTTTACGATGGAATTTTCTAGCATCTTTATGCGGCATAAGCAAATGCCAAATCCTTCACACAATTTTGAGTTGAAACTAAGGAAGAGTAAGTGTAGTGACTCGACATGAACTTCAAGAGATACCATATGTCGATTTGAGTATGTTAATCACCTTTGACAAGGATGCTCGTGATTTTAGATGAATCTTGGTTTTATGTACTCTATATTCTTTTACAATTTCAATTGGGTGTTGGTAAAAGACAAATATTACTTCAGTTGAGAAATTTTTGATGGTAGGTGGTATATGATGGACTTATGATCACCGATGGGATATGGAGTTGATCGAGAATTATATACTTT
The DNA here is from genome assembly GCA_033996785.1 of Trichosanthes truncata. Taxonomy (NCBI): domain Eukaryota; kingdom Viridiplantae; phylum Streptophyta; class Magnoliopsida; order Cucurbitales; family Cucurbitaceae; genus Trichosanthes; species Trichosanthes truncata. The sequence continues at coordinate 90,157,350 of JAWPNB010000003.1, forward strand.
TATATGCGTATTAAGCTCGGTTAAATTATAGATATGAAAGAAAAGGTGTATATGAACGGTTCGTTTGCTAAAGTTTTAGTGAAAAATCATGTTTGGAAGAGCAATTTGGAGATGAAGAGCAAATGAAAACTTGGTATGCTCAATTACTTTCCCATTAGCGTGATTGAATTTCAAGGAGGAAATTCTTAAAAGAGGGAAATATTTTGTAACACCATCTTCTATTGTTAAGCATGGAAAAATATATCATGAAGTGAAAAAGGTAACATGAAAAAGTGAAGTTCAAATACATTTCTTGATTGAATTTCGAGGACGAAATTCTTAAAAGGTGGTAATAATTTGTAAGACCCACATTTGGTCTTCTAACTTTTGGTTATATATATGTGATAGTGATTATTTGATTTTGGATTATTTGGAAAGAAAAGAAAGTTTAAAATAAAATAGAAAAGTAAAAGAGAATTGGTTTTGATATATATATATATTGGAAGAGTTTTTTTTTTTTTTTTTTTTTAAATAAATAAATAAATAAATAAATAAACAATAGGAAAGCTTCGTTTGAAGCTTTGGATTAAAAAAATATATACATATAATAATATTATTAAGAAGAAGAAAATGTGTGGTTTTGGGGATGCCACATAGAGAAGAAGACAAAAATGAAAAGAAAATGGATAATCTCATGTTGGAGAGAGAAAGAGATAACAAAATAAAAGAAAAAAAAAATGGAGACAAAAATGGATGGTTTTCGGGTCAAAGAAGAACCAAAAAGAAGAAGAAAACAGAAAACAAAGAGAGAAGAAACAATGAGAGAGATAGATTTGGAGAGATGACATCTGGTCTAATTAATTTCAGTGTTGAGGAACTTGCTAATCAAAGACTAGAGCTGGATCTGGTGAGTTTTTCAAGTAAATTCTTGCAAAGAAATGGGTTTTAAAAGAGGATTGTGTGGGTTTTCTTGCCATGGTGTGTAAATCTGTTATGAGTGTAAAAAAAAAAACAGAAAAGAGTGGGTCTAAGATTTGATTATGGTGCTAATTGGTTAATTATGGAGAATGTAATTTGGGTTTTTTTTTTAATTTCTGTATTGATTTTAAAGGAGTCTTCCTTTGTTTTTTTTAAGGAAGATGCTAGGACATTTTTTTAAGAGGAAGCTTGAAGTTTATTGAGTTCTAAGAGAAAACAGAGATTATACTACATTTGTACCATATGAGAGAGATGGGAGTTTGAAGAAAGAAGTTTGGTTTGGAAGTTTTAGCTCCAATTACTTGAAATTGGGAGTTGATAGTGGTTTTTGAGTAAAGCTTACATGTTTGGTAAGTTTTTATTAAGAAATTCATGGAAAAATTTTAGATTTATGTGTGGGTTTTTCTTCTTTGCTTATCATTCATGTTTGCAATTTGGTGATGTTTAAATAAGAAAAGAAGAAAGAAGACATTAAAACAAAGAAGAGGAGATGGAAGCTTTTCGTGGGTCTGAAGGAGAAGAAGAAAGAATAGAGGAAAAGAGAAGAAGATGTAATTGGGAAATAAGTTAATTAATTATTATTGGGATATGGAAAAAGAAAAGACATGACACAAGAGTAGTACAAAGGAGTTAATGAGGAGAGAGATGTGCATTGGAGGTATATCACGTGGGATTGAAAAATGGATATTTGGGAGATTAAATATTATTTTATTATGGAAAAAGGAAGTGATGTGTGAGGGAAGAGAAAGAAATATTAATAAATGAAGGAAAAGAACAAAAAATGTGCCTTGAAAATGTGTAAATTGAATATTTGATTAATTGGTGATATTAAAGGATGAAGAAATGATTTTAATGGTTAAAATCAAAAGTTTGTTTTTATTTCCTTTTTGGAAATAATTCATAAGTTATGGTATGGTTATTGGAAATTTCAGATTAGACAGAAATTGGACTAGCTTATGATCTGAAGAGCCGACGTTGATATTTCTGTGAGTGGTTTATTTTACGAATTATTTTTATTATTTGATTATTATTACGAATTTTCAAGAATTCTATAAATCATGTGTGATTTTAGAGAAAATTGCTAAGAGATTTTCATAGTATGTTATGAATTTCCAAAAATGGTATGGAAATGCCAATATTTTATGCTTTTAGTTGAAATTGTCATTTGGGAAATATTTGAGATATTTTTATGATTATTGAGATGTTTGAAGAGTTTTAATGTGTCTTGAAAAATGTATGAAATTTATATAAGATGTGGATTCAGAGAAAATATGATTTTAGAAATGTTTTATATTATTGAGAGATTTGATGATTATTCGAGAAAGTATAAATGTTTAATGTTATTTCAGAAATCTCTCAAGTTTATGAATGATTGTCTAGAGAAATATATAATTTTCAGAAAGAGTTTGAGATCTTGAAAGTTAAGAATTTTTATGATTTAAAGTGATTTGTGATTTAAGAGTTTTATGCTGGAAGTGGTTTTCAAACCACTAGATCTTTGTACCCTTGGTGATTACCCGATATGCTATGAGAATGTGTTTCCATAGTATGCTCGCATGCTCAGGCCGCAGGGGATGCAGGGGAATGCCGGGGCCATTAGATGCCAAATCCGGATTCCAAATCCTGGTCCAAATCCTGGACCTGATGCATTACAGATGTTAGAGTTTGCTCTACGTGCACGTATGACAGAGATATGTTCTACTATGTATCTGGAGGTTACTCGGTACATAGTATGATAGAGAGTTGGGTACAGATTTGGTGATAAATTTCACTAGTTATGTTTATGCTTTCCAAAGCTATAATTACGGATTTTCCTATCTATGTTTTTACGAACTTGTGCTTATGTTTTCAAGAATTGTTGACTTAAGAGTTGTTGTTTCAAGAAATGTTTATTTACAGACTTTAATGTCTTAAAATCATCTCGAAGGTTTCTAAACTATTCATGATTTGCATTATTTCACATAGTTATGAACTTATGTTTAGTAAGAGAATAATTTCCTTGAAAATGTATTTTCTTATGAATCACCACTCATTGGGCTTTTTAGCTCATTCTTTTGTTTTTAATTTTTCCACCAGGTTGCTCTTGAATTTCAACCAGAGTTAGCTAATCAGAGTCTGCCACCAGTCTTGTCAAGTCATTGCATATCATCTAGTGTAAGTAAAGGGAAATTTTTTTTTTTACTGTGCTGTTATTGGGATATCCATAGATAAAGTTAGATAATGAAAGAAGAGATAAAGACTTGGCAATAGATTCCATTGCACATTTGAGGTCTACTGCCATCACAGCTCATCCTAGGTTTGGTAGAGTTAATCTGGGGCGGGTTGTGACATCTAGTCACCGCCACGTCATTCCAGATCACTACCATGTCGCTTTCTGTCCAATATTCTAAAGGAATTTTTACTTCAAGGGTAGTTTTAAAACGTTTAGGAAATGTCAATGATAATATTGCAATTTTTGAAAAATGGGGGGTATTTTTTTTTTAAACAAATGGCAAAATTCAAAGGTATTTTTATAATTTAGTCCATTTTGTATTAGTATCTCATTTTAAAATTTTATGTTTTAGTCTTTGAATTTTATAAGAATTATTTCACAATTTAACTTTCTTTATTCACACAACAACAATTTGATTATGTGTTAAAATTCAATATTTGACTTGTTATATGTGGTTTGAAAATTTTTAAGGAAAATATCTATTTTTTGGGTAAATGAATAAAAATGTGATTTTGTTAAGTTTATTGAAAGATTTTTTTTAAAAAAAAAGATTATATAAAATTTAGAGACCAATGAACATAATGATGGAAAGTATAGAAATCAAAATATATAGGTGTTAAACTTATGTCTTGTATTTTAAACATCTATTTTTCATGACTATGCTTTTAAAATTTAAAAACCTATTAAACATAAAAGTGAAAGTTTTAAAAATTTATTAAAAATTTTTAAATTTTAGAAATTTATTAAATACAAAATTAAAAGTCTTAAGGACTTATTAGATTTTTTTTTTAAGTTTAGAGATCAAATAACCAAAAATTTGAAAGTTCAAGGACGAAGTTTGGAATTTAACTAATATTATAATAATTATCATTATCTATTATTAAATGTGTGATGCTAATCTTGGTAAAGCGGAAAGGGATTGCCACCAAGTCACCCTCATCATTGGGCCAGCCCAACCTGTCCAGGCCCTAAAATGTGTAGGCCCAAGCCCAACGAGCCTTAGACATTATTTGGGTCTGGGTTGGACCGACCCAACCTTCAATAGCCAAGCCTATGGTTCAGTTCTTGGCCTTGGCTCATTTAGATCAAATTTTGAACCAACTTGGGTTGGACATAGGCTTACCCATTGGATTAGTCCATTAAATATTGATTATTTAATTATTTTTTTAAAAAAAAATATTTTTAAAATTTTCTTAACTAAATGTTATTAAATTTTTATTGAAATTATATTTCTTATGTAATGTTATTTTAAAATTTTGGTATTTATTATTATTTTTTTAATAAAATTATTGATATTATAAGGTTTCTTTTAGCATTTTACTTTTTAAAAAAACTTTTTATTAGTTCATGACACTTAAAATTTTTTTTATTAATTAAAAACTATGATATATAAATTATAAAATATTTTAAGAAAAAAATTATACTTTGACTTTGGGCCGGGCTTGGACTGGCCTTTGAGCCACTGGTCGGTTGATGAGAGGTTGACCACCAAGTTAGCCAGAATATATCTGCATTTGAATCAAACCAGTCACGTGAAGAGATGTCTATTTTCCCCGCAGGGACTCGCTTTAGCTGGGCAAGGAATCTCCGTTTAAGCGGGGAATAGGGGAGGGAGTGGGGAAAAAAATTTCCTGCGAGCTAAATTAATGGGACAAGGACGGGGAATGTATTCCTCGTCCCCATTCCCCTCCCTGTTTAATTTTTTTATATTTATATTTATATTTTTAATATATATGTATATATGTGTATAAGTATATATATATATATATATATATATGTCATTTAAAATTTTATTGTTAATGATTTAGATAATTGGATATGTTTGAATTATATAGTTAAACATTTTAATTATATGTATGGATTAATTAGATAATTTGATATGTAATATTGTTTTGTTTTAATTAGGAGGTTCAAGAATTTTATTTTTAAATAGAGATTTTTTAAATAGAAAATTAACTATTTAAATTAAGATTTTTAGTGAATAATTAGGTCCTTGACCTTTCAATTTTATGTCTAATTGGTGTATAATTTTTTTTTTTAAAAGAAAAATGTCTAATAGATTAGGAACCAACTAGATACAAATAAAAATGTCATAAATTTATTAAGCACTTTTCAAGTATTGAGATTTATTGGATACAAAATTGTAAGCTTAAATACCTATTAAACACTTTTTAAATTTTAGGGATTTATTTGGTATAATCTTAAAATTTCAAAGCCTAAACTTGTTATTGCTAAATTTATGTTAATGTACGCTATAATTTAAACACAAGATCTCATATTTTAATATCATGTCAATTTACTATTAACATTCTAGTAGTCGGGACTAAAACAAATTTAATCTATTCATTGTTGAATTTAGTGAAAATTTTGATAATTGAAATATGTATTTTCTTAGCTGATAATTAAGTTATAAATAATCTCACTAATACCTTAATTAGTTAAACTAACCACAAGAATGATCAGAGTTAATGGATAAAAAATAATTTTAAAATTTATTAAAAATGTAGGGACTAAAATAAGTTGAAAATATAGAGATCGTATTTTAATTTTAAAAAATTAATGGTAAGATTTAAAGGATTCCGAGGAAGATTCATCCAAATCTCATTTAATAACAATATCTTATTGCTTTTTAAATCAAACATACGTGTCAGAAAACCAATGGCACTGAGACAAGAAACAACCTCACAAAAAGTGCCACGTGTTTAGAGATGTCCATAGGGTGGGGCGGAAGATGGGATGGCATCCCCGTCCCCTCCCCCATTTGAATCTCCATCCCCGTGAAATTCTCCTTTAAATTTTGTGGGGATCGGAGCAGGGATTGGGTTCTCCATGGAAAATTATTCCTCGTTTAATTTTTTTTTTTTTTTTTTTAAGAATCAAATAATTCTTTTGACAAATTTTCAAATAGTTAACTTCTATGGAAAATATTAAGCACAAAAATCAATTTTGCAACTAATAGGTTTGTAAAATTTAAAATATGTTGAATAGGTCAAAGACCTATTAGACACAAAATTAAAAGTTCAAGAATAACCTAGACGTTTTTTAAAATTTGAAGACCGTATTAGACACAATATTAGAATTTCAAGAATGTCTCAAGAGGAAAAAAAAATCAAAGACAAAACTAGCAATTTAACCTAAATTTTATTGTGATCTCATCAAAAGTTTTTATGAGAAGTAATTTTTGAATTAATATTTTACTTTTTTTTTTTTGAAGTTTTAATATTTTCTCCCATAAGTTAAATATTTGAATTTTGATTTATGATATATTTTAAAATAACAATTAAAAAGAATAGATTTTATGAAATACAAGGAACAAAGAGATCCTCTTGTATATTTTTCACAAGTTGTGTTTATTAAGACTTACATATCTATAATATATAATATATATTAAAAAGCTACAATCTTTTGAAAAAAACAATTTGGATGATTTTATCCATTTGTCAAACTTTAATTTACAAAGAATGCCACTCATAATTAATTACTAATAATTATTTTTTTTAGTACTTAATAATTATTAAATTATATAGTTAATTTAACTCAAAGTAGGATTTAGAAGTTAGAACTACTACATTTAATTATTTTAATTAGAGAATACGTGGAAGATTTTTTAATAATAATATCATTCTTTATTAATTAATAGTTTAACACCTCATTTATCCTCCACTTGAAATGAATTAAAAGAACAAACCTATTTAAGTAACCAAAGAACATAAATTAAATTCTCTTAATATCTTCCTTCTTTCTCAATCTGTTTCTAATTCCTAAAAAAGAAATCATCAATCCATTGTTTGAAATAGATGTTTCACACAAAATTAACTTCATAAAAAATGAAATATAAATACATCTTCCATTTGTGAATGTATACATTTAAATTCTCCTGCATCTCCCTCTTTGCAACTTCCCTTCCTCTCTCTGTATTGCATTTGTCTTTGCAATTTGGGGTTTTGGCTCTATCAATATTGTTAACTGATTTTAGGGAGTTTTATGAATGAATTTGCATATTCAAAGCTTTTACCAATCGATCCATTTCAGTATCCAATTAATTACTCTGATCTCCACGTCTCTTCAAGAAGCTTATTGATGTGAGGATTGCAAGTGACGAAGTTAACACAACGTGGCGATATGAATGAAGTTGCGAGCGGTAGAGATTTGTCGATGAATGCAACAACCCACACATTTGAACCAATTATTTGTTGGTACTGACCTACCTTCTTAATAGGAAAAAAAAAAAAAAAAACTTTTAACCCTTCTGTAAATTTCTTCTGCTTTTAATAACCCTTTTATATCCCTTTGTAAGGCCCTGGTTGTCCTGACCTTGAGTGTTGGTGACCAATATGGTTGTATGGTATTGACGACCCTGTTAGAGTTAGGGAATGACTTAGGATTATTAGGCTAGTGACACCTACTATCCCACTTGGAGCATACTTGCTTAGGATGTTTATGTGATGTGATAGCTAGTGGGTTGTGTACCCTTGATGTGAGCTTGTCGAGGGCTCGTCAAATTAAAATTTATAAACCGATCCTAAGCTACTTGTAGCATTGAGTGGACCGGGTCGATCTCAGGGAACCGAAATATTAATTTCTTAAGTTAAATTTGCAAATGAGAAAGCAATTAAAAAGGGGGGTTTTGAAAATTTTCTTACTTAATGAAATAAAAATAACAAAACAAAACAAACACTAAAAGGGAAAAATCAACTCTTACCAAGTTCCAGTTCAGAGGTGCGGTTATATTCAATTGCAAACATTGATCATAGGCATTCAAAATATTTAATCTTAACCATGCAAGTACTTGGTCAACTTATTAGGAAACCCCAAAAAGTAGCAAATTCCCTAAGGTCATTAACTCTAACGAACGCCAAGTTAACGCTAATTACCTAAACAAATCTTTACGAAACCGCTTCAATTTATTTAGGTAAAGGCATTACGAACTTTGGAACGACCAAGACAATCGATCAGGTAAAACAACTTTCACCTAATTAACATGCTTTTTTAATTCCTAGAATTAAACATGCAAGCCATGTATCATGGAAACCCACAAACATACACATGTGATAATTCTAATGCTACCGGTTCATTCAACATGACAATTACGGATCATGATCGTGATTAGTAATAAAGCATGTAAAGAGATTAAGGCGTCAATTTAATCAAAATACATACTTATAAAATTAACACGGAAATTAAAGAACACTTGCAATTGAAAGAAAACTAAGTTAAGGTTCAAGCCTCACAATGTCGCAACTGATTACAACCGACCTCTAAACCGGAATTGCAGAATCTAGCCGAGCATCTCCATAGAAAACTTCGAGTGCAAACGAGCTCGATTCGACACCATGGTTTGATGAAAAACTGCTAATCTATCCTAAACTACTGAAAAACAGAGAGGATAAAGCCTAAATTGGTCTCATGACGGCTGAAAATCGAAGACAAATGACCTAGAGGACGAAAAAATCTATATATAGGAATCGACGAAGCGTCTAGATGCTTTGGACAGCGTCTAGATGCTCCCAGCATCACAGGGGCTCTCCGCAGCTTCGAGGGAGGCTTCAGGGAACTGCCGATAGCGTCTGGACGCTATATACAGCGTCTAGACGCTACCCAGCGCGCAGCACTGCTTATTTTTGCTCTAACTTTTCGCTCAGGTGTCCGAATGACCTCCGGTTTGATGCGTTGGAATCGTGATTCAACGTAGAATCTCTTGGAACGTGCCTTATACTCAAATCCCTACAAAATAATCAATTAGTTACATTAAAACCTCCAAACTAACATGATTTAAGTATGAAAATATAGAACTATGTTGTTCCTATCAACCCTGTTATGTGATGGCATGGAGGGTGGGTTCTTCATTGCAGAGATTAGCTAGTGGGTTGTGTACCCTGATGTGTGATAGCTTGGAAGGTATATTCTTCATTGCAGGTGCTAGCCAGAGGGTCAATGGGCCTTCGAGGTGTATCTTGAGGGTTGCGAACCTTCTTGTTGTATGCTAGCTGTGGGGATGAAGCCCCACGGATCAGAAGCATGACTCTAGGGTATAAGAAATACCGTAGGTGGGGGTGGATTAGGTAGTCACTTAGCTAAGAGAGTGTAGAACTTGAGTAAGATCAGGAAATGTTGTGGTTTGTGGTTGGTGGTTTGTGGTTTATTGGTTGATTTTAGCAGTGGTGTTGTGAACCTTTGGACTTTAAGTGAAACTACTTACTGAGTATTTTTCTACTCACCCATGCTACTCTTTTGGTTCTTTTGTAGGTGGTGCCTAGACATATGAGGCGAGTGGTGAGGGCGTCAGCTTAGCGAGGCTATGGAGATGGCATATGGCATTCCTAGGGTCTTAGCTTGAGTCGTGATTTTAAGTTCTGTTCTTATGTGTTGGCTTTGTTGAACTCTAAGTAGTCTTCTTGTTGAATTCTTTTCTTTGTTTTTCTTATGAGTTTCTTTGTTCTTGTGGACGATGTTAGACTGAATTTCACCATATTCGTAGTTGGAAGGAGCTGAAGTGATTCTGAGATTATGGAAGTGCGATTTTCCTTCTTTGAGATTTTCCTGTTTTTCAGGTTCCTAAAATTTGTAGTTTCCTTGTAGTAGCGCTGCTATGCTGCTGAAATTTCTAAAGCATAAAAGGGCTTTAGTTGTGGTACTTTCTAGTTTAAGCTATCTGTTTTAGGGTGTTACAAATTATACTTACTTCTCTGTCAAAGTCAAATGAGATTGCATAAATAAATTTAGTTTATGTTAATTTATTATCAATTAAATAATATTGTAGTATCATAATTCAAAAAATAATTAATATTATGATTATAATATTAATTTTTTGAGAAAAAAAAACATAATTTATAATTTAGATTATTTTATTATAATAGTAGTGAAAATAAAATAGAATAATTTCAAAACTTAATAAAGACAAAACTAAAAATATAGTTAACCTTTGTTTAAAACTTAGATTTCAAAACACTTTTAAATCCTAACCATTTTTTTAATTTAAAAAAATAGTTTTTATCTTTATAAAAATCAAACCCAACCCTAGATTAAGTGATTAAATTAATTTTAATTTAATGAAAAACATAAAATCATTCAACCTAGAAAATTAAATAAAAGATATTAGAACATGCTATAGTTAATTTTAATTAATTTTTAAATAATAGTACTTAATACTTGATATTAATACTTGGCACAATCAATTAAAAGCTAATTTATTTAAATTTTAAAAAAATATGCATGTGCATTTAGAGATATCCACGGGGCGGGGCAGGGACGGGGATGGCTTCCCCGCCCCCCATTTGAATCTCCATCCTCGCGAAATTCTCCATTAAATTTTGCGGGGATCGGAACGGGGATTCCCCCCGAGGAATTATTCTCCGTTTAGTTTTTTTTTTTTTGTTCTTTTTTTAAGACTCAAATAATTCTTTGATAAATTTTTAAATAGTTAACTTTCATAGGAAATATCCATTAATTTTCAATTACATTATTAATTATTCATGAAAAATCTTCATTTCAATAGTTAATATTATATATATATATATATATATATATATATATATATATATATATATATATATTTATATTTATATTTAAATTTATATATATTTATTTATTTAAAGATAAAATTCTTAAACCTCCTAATAGAAACAAAACAACAATTCATATCAAATTATCTAATTAATCCATTCATATAATTCAAACATATTCAATTATCTAAATCATTATCAATAAAATTTTAAATGATATATACATACTTATACACATATATACATATATATATTAAAAAATAAAATATAAAAAAATTGGGAACGGAATTTTCCATCTCCGCCCCCGTTTAGCTCGCGAGGAATTTTATTCCTTACTCCCTCCTCCATTTCCTGCCTAAACGGAGATTCTACGCCCTGTTAAAACGGGTCTCCGCAGGAAAAATGGACATCTCTACGTACATTTACACGTGCTAATACACTAGTCATTAATTATCTTGAGAGTATGTGAGTCTGATCAAAAAGAATTTCAAGCCGTTACACAATTGTCATTTGTCAAAATCAAAATCGTGGTTGATTTGAAAGATTCAACTCATGAAACTTCTTTAGCCACCCACCATTTATACAAGAACAAGTAATTGTCTTAGTGTGCGGTTGTGGATCGTTTCTAAGAAATGTCAAATTTCAAAAGCAATATCCAAATCTTTTTGCACTACAACAAATGTAAGTGTGAAGATTTGAACTTTAAACCTTAAGCCAAGAAATAGATGAATTAACTATTGAGCAATGCTCATATTAGCAATATCTAAACTTTTATTGTTTGATACATTTATTTTTTTTTTCCTTTTGAGATAGTGGTACTTTTAGTTCCTACACTTTAAAAAATCTAAATTACTTTTCTAAATTTTGAATTAAAATTTTGTGTGGTCTTTATTATTACATACTTGAATAAATGATGAAATTGTATGTCTATTGGATAAATATTAGTTTATTTAGCCAAAATGAATTTAGCTCAAGTCGACCAAAATATTAGAGATATGAATATCCTCACCTTCAATTGTTGTTGAACTCAATATGTATATATATATATATATTTTTTCTTTTACACATTACGCATAGTATCAAATTAGTTTTATAAACTAGGTAATTTTGTTTTCAAGCACCAAAATTTCCAAGCAAATATCGCTTGCACATATGGGCATTCATGTTTCTTACAAACAAACAAATTTCAAGTGTTTTTGAATATTTTTCAAAAGTGATTTTAAGTTATAAGTAAACACAAACATTTGATGAAGTGTTTTTATTTTATTTTTTTTAATTGTGAAGTTTTTTAATTTAACAATATGTGAAGGTGGAGATTTGAACTTCAAATCTTTTGAACTTTTGCTCAATATGATAATGCCTTAACGAGATGAGTTGAACACTAATTGACGTCATAATTAAAAGTACTATGAACTAGAAAGTATGAACTATGTATGACATTTTTTTTTATTACATGCACATAAAACAAAGAATGGAGAAGCATTTAATTTTTCTTTTTTTAAAAAAATTATATATCTAATTATTGCGGGAGTGATGCCAACACGAGCATAGCTCAACGATTAAGAATATATATACTCATTCTCTTGAGGTCTATGGTTCAAATCCTTATATCTCCACATTTGTTGTACTACAAAAAGTACAAGAGTGATAACTACAACTACAATTTTCTATTTGAGATGCAGAAGAAGATCATAGATATATAAGTAGATAACGACATTTTAATTGGTGTGAGACTTTTTTCTGATTTTGGGTGAATGCCTTTCAAGTGAATTTAGGTGGAACAAAAAACAAAGCCCAAAGTAATCAAGATCGTACCATTTTGAAATTATGGAGAGGTCTTCCAATCCCAAAATTATTGTCCGAAATCTACTACAAATTAGAAATTCTCAAATATGTTAAAACAGTTTGCCTGTTCCTAAGATCAACCTCTTTTTTTTCTTTTTCTTTTTTCTCTCTTTTTGACAGGCCTTAAATCATGCTAAATTCAAACCATTGGAAATTTATTTTTACTTTTTCTGGAGGACAAACACGTGTTGGTCTTGCAAGATTTGGATCTTTTTTTAAAATTAAAATCAAAAGGTGATTTTATTTTAACACACAATTTTCTCATTTCTAAAAATCTAAAAAGTCTTTTATTTTTATTTCAAAAATTACGAGTGTGAGGAATCAAGCCATTGATTTTTAGATGGTAATTAGTGTATTATCCACTAAACTATATTCGAATTGGTTTAGAAATCTCAATAGTAATAGAGTCAATACTAAATTCGTTAGTGGACCATGGTTACCTTACCGCCTGCCAAAATTCTGCAGATTTGATGGGCCCAGTTGGATGGGCCTGGGTACTGATAGTGGACTTGTCAAACTAAGCTCAGCCTTTCAGTCCAATCAAGTAATGATGGGCCTTCATTATCTCAAGTACTGATCTCCATACTGGGCCCCCCAATTCTTAGATCACTCAAAAAGTCCAAAATCCAAGGCCCATACAGATGAACTTAGGGTTGGATTTTTATCCAAACTGTCCTCTTATAATTAGTGGTTTATGGAAATTATCCTCCATACACATAAATTACCAAACTTGCCCCATCAATTTTGATGCGAAATTGTCAATTTGAGCATAGTCCAACAATTATAGCATTAATGTCAACCTAAACACAACTCGACTAGTTAAGCCAAATATCTTGGACCAAGATGTCAAAAGTTCAAAATCCTCCACCAATATGAAGTGCAAAATATCAATTCATTGGTATTTTTAATAACCATATATATATAAAAGGTTCCATGTGCTATTTATTTATTTATTTCGAGTTAAAAAACATGTGAATGTGAGAATTCAAACCTCGAAACTTTTGGTTGATGACATATGTCTTAACCAATTAAGTTATCCTCAAGTTGGCAACTTATGTCCTAGTTATGAAGCACCTATATAAAAGTGCATATGGTAGATAATCTCGCCGAGTTAACATCAACATCATTATTTATGGTTTCAAGGTTTGAAATTCATCAAACCGACTCAATTCAATTGGTTTTTTTTTTCATTCCAAACTTCAACTTGTACCTCTATCCAACTCATACCTAACATTCATTCATCAATCGATACATAACATATCAAAAGAAATAATTTTCTAAGCACTACACTCCACAATAACTCTGTGGATCCACAATAACTACTACCAAATTACAAATCCTACACATAAAATTAAAGCACATCAAAACCAAGGCTACCCAAATTCAACAAATAAGTAACATTTGCAATATACCCTTTAGAAAATATTAAATTTCAGCGAAGATAGCCTTTCTCTCTCACTCTTGAAAAAGTTTAGAACCAAAAAAAAAGAAAAAAATAATAATAATACAAGTTCCCAATCCCAACTACTACCACTTTTCAGTCTCCCATCAAATTTCACTTGTCCATATCACAACCATACTTACCAATTCAGAACTCTGTCTCTGTCTCTCAGTTTAGGTGATGGCGTTCGCATTGGCATTGGCAACAATGAAAAATAACCAAACTCAGAACACAAATCTTCAACTTTTGGTTCACTTACGCAACGTCCTTTCACAGTCAACAATTATATCTCAATACTTTAATTCCCTTTTTGTGCTCTAACTTATTTTTTCCTTTGTTCGAAATGAATGCTCTGTTTTTGCTCTGTTCAGAAATCTCTTCCCCTGAAACTGCTGCAGTTTCAGTTCACGAATCCTGTGAATGCTCTGTTTTTGTTCTGTTCATAATTGATTGCTATTGCAGCGGCTGACAGTGCTCACCTATAAAACAAAAACCTCTTAATTTCTTTTTTACATTTTTCTCTTATTCTTTTCCTTTTTCTCTTCGGACCCAGAAACATTTTCCTGGAAAATCTGTATTATGATGAGCGACAACAAGCTTTTCTGTTTGTTTTTGCAGTGGTGATCAGTATTAATGGCATGCATGGGGCTCTCTGAAAATCATCGAGAGTTCAGTCATACTGATGACTGAAGATTTTTACGTGATTTTCTCTTCGTTTTTCTCGGGAAAATGCAGCTCTCTAAGTACTGTTCCTAATAATAATGTTTGGTCGATGAGAGCAAAAAAGTTCAAATGAATCCCAGCCTTCTTGTTTTTAGTTTTCCATTTTCATTTTGTACTTTTGAAATTATTATTATTATTTTTAATCCAATTTCAAAAAAAAAAAAAAAAAGATTTATGTACTTTAAATTTTAAAATGCAGTTAAAAATAGATTTTGTTGGGTTAAATTATAAGTCTCCCTTCTAATCTTATATTTGAACTTTAAAAATATTTAATTAATCCCAAAAAAACATCAATGTTGTGTCTAAGTGATTGAACTTTCCACATTTTTTATTTCTGTAAAATATTTAATTTATGAGATCCTCTTTTGAAATTTAAGAATTTATTCAAAACAAAATTAAAAATTTAAATAACATACTTTTAAAGTTCAATCATTTATTAGACATACTTTTAGAGACCTATTGACATTTTTTAAAGTTTAGAGACTTTTTAAACATATATAATTTTCAAATTCTAGAGAACAAACTTGTACGTTGTAACTGAACATTTCTTTTAGTTCAACAAAGGTAGAAGAAAGGATAGAACCATAAATTTCAAGGAGCTTAAATGTACTTTGACCCGTTGCCTATACTTACATTTGAAATATATTGTTTCTATATGTTATTATTAACTTTTTATGTATAATAAATGCGGATAATGATGAATTTAAATTGGTTCATACTTCACACTCACACAAATAATCATTATATCTATATATATATAGATAATTCATTTTAGAAATAGAAATGGTATTATAACTTTTCTGTTTTTAAAAACAAGGGTAAAATGTAGTCTCTAAATTTTGGAATTGATATTTATTTGGTATGTAAGGTTTTAAAAGATAAACTTTGAAGTTCATGTTTATTTGGTACGTGAGATTTTAAAAGGTAAATTTTAGGACATAAGGTTTGGAAAATAATTTTAAATGATATGTAGGCTCAAATTGATTGTTAATTGACTAATAGAAAAATGATTTGACAGATATTTGCTTACTAGCCAAGTTTGGCAAATTATATTAATTATATATATAATTGGACAATGCGAGTTGACATTTACTATTTTTTTTTTTTTTCTATCTTCTTCTTCCTTCTTTTTTCTCCTTCTTTAATGACCTTCGTTGGTACTATTGCCTACCTCTGTCTTGTCGACATTCGCCATTGTCGCCTCCTCCACAGCTTTCGTCATGCTACTTTTGTAACAAAGGAGAACTTCCCTTCATTTTATATATGAACGAAGAGATTGAATGGAATGGAGTTTACCTTCTATTTCTCAAGTCTTGAACGAAAATTTCATTCAAATTTGAATGGAAGGGAGCTTCTCCACACAGTAGCACCGGAAATGTCGTCGAAGAAAGATGTGATAAAAAGGAAGAAGAAGAAGATAGCAAAAAGAAAGATGAGGGAAATGCCAACTCACATTGTCAAATCTTAATTAACTTTTTTCCAAACTTCAATGACTAAAAATATATCTTTTGAAACTTACACTAATCACAAATCTAATTACAAATTTCAAGAACCAAAAGTGTCTTTCAAAGTAATTTTAATTTTTTGAAAGATATTCTTAAATAAAACGGTAGAGTGTTGATATAATTAAATTTACCATAACCCATCAGTTTAAACTTTTGGGTTGATTGGTAATTTAACATGGTATCAGAATAATAGGTCATGTGTTCAAACTCCAGTAATGTCAATTTATCTCTTAATTAATATTGATTTTCACTTGTTAGGTCTTTCTACAAATTTCCAAACCCACAAGTAAAAGGAAGTGTTAGAATGTTGATATAATAAATTTACAAATTTACCATAACCTATTAGCTTAAGTTTTTGGGTTAATTGATGATTTAACATAAAATACAGTCTTAGTTCTTGAGATTTGAATTTAGTTCTATTTAGTCTTTGAATTTATAAAACTAACATTTTTTGTCATTGAGATTTGAACTTAATTTTTATTTGGTAGTTGAAGTTTCAAAGTGATATGTTTATTCCCATTGGTTTTGAGCATGAATAGACATAGATTTGGTTTGGTTCGATTTGCTTATCGGTTTTATCTAAAACCAAGAAAATCGAACCGATTTTGGACACCAAAATACAGATGAAAGGACAGAAGTAGCCCCAAGACCGGGTCCACCAACTCTGCATAGCAGAGGACTCCATGTGTCAGTTCGGGGCCCCGAATCTGAAATGAGTCCTGACCCAAAACCAAACATACCTTTCTGAAAAAAAAGAAGGGGCCCATTTTTGCAAATTTTTAAAACCTTCGACTTCAAACTTGTGTTCTTTTCTTTTGAGGTTTCTAGCCTTTTAAATTATTGACCAAAATTGTACCCTTCTTTGAATCGGAATAAAACCCATTCCACCTGCTTTATCCACGTGTCAATTTCCCAAACTATCGCCCACCAATATAATAATGACCTAATTAATACATGTTACAAATTATAGTAGATAATTTAATAGCAATATTTAAAACTTTTCACCAAGAATTTCATATTACTGCTGCCATTTATATTCACTCACATTATGTTTAAAAATGCTAAATTTCAGTATAACTACATCATACATCATTCCTACATTTATTCAACTAAGAAAAAAATTGAGTCCTTATAAACTATTTCTTGGTGTCCTATGTTCAAATTATCATATTTAAATTTAAAAAGGGGAAAAAAAAGGGAAAGTAAATACTACTTTAAACCTACTCCAAAATGATGCTTTTCAATCAATTTATAACTTCTTAAAACTTACACCTTTAAAATAAATTATCACATCGTAGAACTCATTTGACACATCTATAAAAAATTTGTTAGGTTTGGATTATTTTTGTCGGTCTTCAATAATATAATGGCAATAAAGAGTGATAGTGAAGCTTCTACAAATATGATGTCATATTAAAATTAAGGCAAAAAAGTTAGCATTGAAATTTTAGTTTAACATTACATGATATCAATTAGACTAAAATTCTTCCTCTCTAATAAGGGATATCAGCTAATTGAAATATAATTCAGTAGATAATACACCAATTACTATTTTAAAAGTTGATGGTTTCATCTTTTAATCCTATAATTATTGTACTAAAAAAATAATGATAATGAGATATTGAATTTACAAAGCCTTATTTTTAGAATTTATGATTTTAAAACATTAAAACTTAAAAAATAGTTCAACCGATAAAAACAATCTAATTTCCTTAAAGTTTATAGGTTTAAATACTCGCATGGGTTTGAATTGTTATATTCTTTAGAAAAAAAAAGTGAAATGAATTATTTTCAGGTCAGCCAACCTCCATATCCTAGTTTTTTTTTTTTTTTTTTTTTTTTTTTTTTTTTTTTTTTTTTTGAAAAGGACCTCCATTTCCTAGTTGAAGTTAGAGTTAAATGGAATTCAATTAAAGTAGGTGCTCATTAAAAAAATTATTGACTTGTCTAATAAATAAGGACAATAGCTAGTTAGAGCCCAATGCCTAAGCATAGATACATCTCACTCAAAAAGTGAAAAAGCTAAGAAGTACTGGTAGAAGTTTTATGAGAATTAAATGTTTTTATTTATTTATTAATTTTTTTTTTGAGTTCAACAATATGTGAGCTGAAGGATTCGAACCTATTACCTCTTTGTTGATGATACATACTTTATACTAATTGAGCTATGCTCATGTTGACAAATGTTTTTAACTTTCAAGAAGATAAAAGTATTTATATTCTGCATATTTTTTTTCTTTTGTATTCAATTTTTTTTAATGATAGCACAATTGATACAATCTAATATATCTAAGGTTTGTATTCATCTATGATCTGAATTTCCATGTCTCCATTTATAAGTAAGTAAAAAAAAAAATCTGAAATTCATTTATTTATTTTTTTTAAAAAAGATCTTTCATCCTGCTAGGGGACGTTTGTTTGGTGGGAATCTAGGATTTCCATGGAATGGACATCTGAATTATCTCATTTGTTTTGCAGTAATGTAAAATGTCCAAGTATCTTGAAATGTCCATACGAGAGGCATCCTAGAAGATTTTGATCCCTTCTGATACATGGGTTTTAAAGATTCATATGTTGAGGAAATCACCTATTGACATTCTTGTCCTTCGTTTTTTTCTTACATATATTTTCTTTCATCAATTTTCTTTATATCTTTATTTTTATTTTATAATTAAAAGAAATTTGTGAATTCATTCACAAATAAACAACTTTATGAAATTAACTATATTTATATGTTTCATTTACATATCAAATAAACTTCATTTAAATTGTATAATATATAGCTCAATTTATTTTCAAATGAAATCTGAAGTAAAAATTTTGATTTATTTTACTTTTTCAAATATCACCATCCAATATTTAAAAAAAAAAAAAAAAAAAAAAAAACCCACAAATTGATATTTTTTCTCTCCAAAAATTTACTATTTTGATAATGTATAAATATAATTCACAACAAAACACTATTAACTATTCAATTATCTTTTTAAAATAAGTTCTAACTATTTCAAGTTAAAACCTGAAATGAATGTTTCATTCTAAATCTTTTATAAAAATCTTAAATCAATAACTTATTTTGCAAAATAATATATAAAATTAATATAAACTGAATGTATAAAAATAAAAGATAAAATAATTTAAGACAAAAATGCTACACACTCAAATTATATTAAATTAATATATAAATTATTTAAAAATAGGTAAGGGTACTTTGGAACAATACATCATTTAAAAAAATTTCCATACATCTTTATAAATTTTTCTACAAAACAAACATGGTTATCTAAATATGTTAGACATCTATATTTTCAGGCATTTAAAATTTTGAGCATATGAAGATGTCGAACATCGTAAAAACAAACAGCCCCTAGGAGGAAACATGCAAAAAGGGATGCACACTTGTGTATGGTGTGCACTCAATCAATTTGAAATATCTTTTAGTTTAAACACATTTTTTTTATAAATATTTTCAATAAAAATGTATTTATATCTTAGATTTTTCTAAAAATGCTTTAAATAACAACTTTTTTTTTGTTGTACTATATTTAAAACTGGTTATATTAATTACAAATATGTTTTTTTTTTCTTAATACATACTTTGAAGATTTTCGATAACACCTAAAAGTTATTTTTGGACAATCTCTAAGAGAATTTCTTCAAAAATAGCTTTTCAATTAATTCAAGTTTTTTAAAGTTCTTTATATTTATTATAATAAAAAAAATATTTTTGATCATCTAAAATCATTCAGTAGGTTATACTAAATATACTTTAAATTATTAATTTTTTCAAAAGTGCTTATAGAAAAATTGATTTTGTTAAAAAAGTATTATTTTTTCAAAAATTATTCCAAACACACTATTTAATAGTTATATGGGTCCATAAGGAGGCAAAAAGAAAAAAAGTATTTAGATAAAGTGAACTTCTAAGGTCTAAAAGCAATAACAAGTTCCAAGGAGGCTAATGTTATGATTAGCCACCAAGATACCATTGAAGATAGGTAGAATTTGTTAGTAAATTATTTGAAAAAATGAGAATGGTAGAAACAGAAATAGGGTTAGAGAAGATTACCTAATAGAACTGATCTTCTAAATCAAACATATATGTTTTAGTTCATCCCACATTCTAGTTGAGTGAGTGTATGTGTTATGGCTAGATCATATGATTTAGAAGAAGTAATGTGTTTACTTTGATAAAGAGAATTAAATATATATAATAATTGACGGATATAGTAGAAGTTCATGTCATTCGAGAGGGGGCCCAAATTATAGTTGAAGTAAGTGTCACCCACTAATTATTGAATTGAAGTGGATTCAAAATAGGGTCTTTCACCCACTACAAAGGAAAAAAGGTGAATCAAAAGGTAGATTCAAATATTGAAGAGACCAAAAAAAAAAAAATCTTACCAAATGTTTTGGTTGAATCAAGGTGACTTCAGAAAAGAAGAAACTTGGTTGCTTATACCCTAACAAATTTGGTTGAAAAAAACTTGAGGGAAAAAGGCCTTGTGGATAAAAAGCCAAGCACTTGCCTTATGTAGGAGAGGAGAAAAGAAAAAAACAAACAAAACAAAACAAAACCAAGAAGCTTCAATTATTGTCTTTATTTTCTTAGTTGAGGATTTGTTTTGTACTATAAAAAAGGACAATCTAGAGAGTAAATGTGTGCCCAATTATTGTACAATTTCTATCTCTCCCATGCATTATACCATGCTAATATGCATACAATTAATCCCACTTTTTGGAATTCCCACCCCAAAAAGAGGGAACACAGCCCAATTAAATTTAAGCAAGATCTTTAACAAAGGAAAAGCATATAATCAAACCAGTTATCTTACCATATATATCTATTTACCATGCATGAACTTTATACACACACATATATATATAAAGATTAAAATGAATTTGAATATACCATTATCAATAATTTGAATTTGAAAAAAAAAAGTTGATGTTTCTAGGCATAAATGATTGAAATTCTAATAATACTCACTCTAAATTTATAAGTTAAAATACAATTCTCATCTATGTATTTTAGGATTTATTCTGTTTTAGTTCATGTACATTCAAATGTCCAAATTTAGCTTATGTATTTTCAAGAAATCGTAAAATTAGTCTTCAATGGTTAATTCATAGTTAACTTTTGCTATTAAAAAAATAGTCCTTATATACCTCTCCTCTAGAAATTTGAAAAAGAATTCATATTGTGTCTTTTCTTGAATGGAAACCGTTACTATATTTTTGCCAAATCAAATAAGAAATAACTTCAAACTAAAGATAGGGACTAATTTTGAGATTTATTAGAAGTATAGAGACTAAATTTAGACATTTGAAAGTATAAGACTATAATGAAATACTTTAAAAATACATGAACCAAAATGGTAATTTAACTAAATTTATATTACGCTTTTAATTGTTGTTATTGAATCTATTGATCATTCAACAAACAAGAGAAATAAGTTCACATCCTTTTGCCAATGGCCAACTATTTCATCCAAGAGGTTTAAAATCCTACACCATAAATTTCACATATTTGTATTTGTGGCCTAAAACATGTAAAATCAACAAAGAATAAGTGACGCAATAAATAAAAAATAAATCCAAGGGTGAGCATTAAAAGAATGTTTTGAAATTGGTTGAAGGAATCAAAACCCTAATGAAAGGGAGGACTAAGAACCCTAAAACCCACAAACACAAGTTTATAGCTGACAAAATAATTGTCACTCTCTATTTCCTTTTGACCAATTTGGATTCTTTCCCACAATAATTTACCAAAAAAGATTAGAATAAATGCAACTTAGAGAAAAAGTATAGACCCATATAGGAATAAGCTATTAGGCCTTGAAATCACAGCCAACAATGGTGGGAAGATTTGCAAAACCCACAATCCAAAAAGCTTTCATTTTTATTCCCTATTCCATAAAACAAAAACAACACACAAACACTTGATCAAAATATGAATAAAGAATAAAGAAAAAGGAATGGAAGTGACAAAAAGACTAGTTTTTTTAAACCCCCAAAAGAAAGCTTTGTTTTCCCCAAAAGCTTGAATTTTGGACTCAAGAGTGACTCTTTTTCAAATTTCTTAAGACTTGGAGGACTTGAAAATAAATACCCAGAAGTAAAAACAGGGAATTTGAAGGGTCTAAAGTTGAAGAAAAACAGAATTGCCGTTATCATACCATCCTTCAAGTCACGTGAGCTGCGCCTCCTTTCTGACAAGGCTTCTTTTGCCATAGTCCTTCCATTGCATTATAGCTATGGCGCTTAACTTTCTTCTTCTTCTTCCTTTCGTTCGTTGAATTCCTCTCTCTCTTTTTCTCTCTCCAACCGCCATGGAAGTTGAGGTTGCCCGTCTTCATTTTGCAGTTGGGTTTTAGAATATCGAGATTTCATGGTTTTTCATATGGGTATGGAGTTCAAACGCCTCTTTCTCATTTTCATCGTCTTCTTCGAGCTCTGCATTTTTAGCTCCAATGGCGTTACAGACCAGAATGAGATTATTATCGAGAAAGAAAGCTTGCTTTCTTTCAAAGCTTCTCTAGAGACCTCAAAAATTCTGCCATGGAACTCATCGGTTCCTCACTGCTTTTGGGCCGGAGTTTCTTGCCGACTCGGTCGAGTTACAGAGCTCTCTCTTTCATCTCTTTCGCTCAAAGGCCAACTCTCTCCTTCCCTTTTCAACATTTCGAGCCTCTCTGTTCTTGACCTTTCAAACAACTACCTCTATGGCTCAATCCCACCTCAGATATCCAATCTTCAGAGATTGAAGATGCTCGCTCTCGGCCAAAACCAGTTTTCCGGCGACTTCCCTATCGAACTCTCGGAGTTGACTCAGTTGGAGAATCTCAAGTTGGGGACTAATTTATTCACTGGTAAAATCCCGCCGGAGCTTGGGAATTTGAAGCTGCTACGGACCCTTGACCTCTCCGGCAATGCCTTCGTTGGAAATGTCCCGGCCCACATCGGAAACTTGTCGAGGATTTTATCGTTGGACCTTGGCAACAATCTTTTATCAGGTTCACTCCCATTGACCATCTTTACTGAGCTTAAATCTTTAACTTCTTTGGACATTTCAAACAACTCGTTTTCGGGTTCAATCCCACCTGAAATTGGTAATCTGGAGAATTTGACTGCCCTTTATATCGGCATTAACCACTTTTCCGGTGAGTTGCCGCCTGAAGTTGGTAATCTTGTGTTGCTTGAGAACTTTTTCTCGCCTTCTTGTTCTCTAACTGGTCCATTGCCTGAAGAACTATCCAAGTTGAAATCATTGAGCAAACTGGACCTTTCATACAACCCTCTTGGGTGTTCTATCCCGAAATCGATTGGTGAGTTGCAGAACTTGACTATTTTGAATCTGGTTTACACTGAGCTTAATGGTTCTATTCCTGCTGAGCTTGGGAAGTGCAGAAATTTGAAGACATTGATGCTTTCATTCAACTTTCTAACTGGGGCGTTGCCACAAGAGCTTTCAGAGCTTCCCATGTTGACATTTTCTGCTGAGAAGAATCAGCTTTCTGGGCCATTACCTTCCTGGCTTGGCAAATGGGATCTTGTTGATTCTATTTTACTCTCGAGTAATCGGTTTACCGGGGAAATCCCACCTGAGATTGGAAATTGCTCGATGCTTAATCACCTTAGTTTGAGCAATAACTTGTTGACAGGTCCAATACCTAAAGAAATTTGTAATGCTGTATCCTTGATGGAGATTGATCTTGACAGTAATTTTCTTTTGGGTACGATCGACGACACATTTGTGATGTGTAGAAACCTTACGCAGTTGGTTTTGGTAGACAATCAGATTGTTGGTACAATACCAGAGTACTTCTCAGACCTTCCCCTACTGGTAATCAACCTAGACTCTAATAACTTTACCGGTTTGTTGCCGATAAGTATATGGAACTCGGTGAATTTGATGGAATTTTCTGCTGCAAATAACCGGTTGGAGGGTCATCTCCCTTCAGAAATTGGTTATGCAGTTTCACTTCAGAGGCTTGTTCTCAGCAACAATAGGTTGACTGGAACAATACCAGATGAGATTGGAAATCTCACAGTGCTTTCTGTTCTAAATTTGAATTCAAATCTGCTTGAAGGAACTATTCCTGCCATGCTTGGAGATTGCGGTGCACTTACCACATTGGACCTTGGAAACAACAGTCTAAACGGTTCCATACCAGAAAGACTTGCAGACCTTGCTGAATTACAGTGCCTTGTTCTTTCGCACAACAAGTTATCTGGAGCAATACCTTCCAAGCCGTCTGCTTATTTTCAACAGGTGACTATTCCTGATTTGAGCTTTGTTCAGCATCATGGTGTTTTTGATCTGTCTCATAATAGATTGTCTGGTACCATACCTGATGAACTGGGGAAGTGTGTTGTAGTGGTGGATCTTTTACTGAACAATAATCTGCTTTCTGGAGAAATTCCTAGATCTCTCTCTCACTTATCAAACCTGACAACCTTGGATTTGTCTGGCAATATGCTTACTGGTCCTATTCCTGCAGAGATCGGCGATGCTCTCAAGCTCCAAGGCCTGTATCTTGGGAATAATCACCTCACAGGAACGATCCCCGAAAGCTTGAGTCATTTGAGTAGCTTGGTAAAGTTGAACTTAACTCGTAATAAGTTTTCTGGTTCGGTTCCAAAAACTCTTGGTGATCTGAAAGCATTAACTCATATGGATTTAAGTTCTAATGAGTTGGATGGTGATCTTCCTTCCTCTCTGTCCAGCATGTTAAATCTTGTGGGGCTTTATGTACAGGAGAACAGGCTTTCTGGTCAGGTTGTTGAACTTTTTCCAAGTTCCATGACATGGAAGATTGAAACTTTGAATTTGAGTAATAACAATTTCGAGGGCGTACTTCCACGAACATTAGGCAACCTTTCATACTTGACAACTTTAGATCTTCATGGAAATAAGTTCACAGGGCCCATCCCTTCAGATCTTGGGGATCTTATGCAACTTGAGTACTTTGATGTTTCAAATAACAGGCTCTCAGGAGAGATTCCAGAAAAAATATGCAGCCTGATCAATATGTTTTACCTGAATTTGGCAGAAAACAGTCTGGAAGGGCCGATTCCGAGAAGTGGCCTTTGCCAGAATCTATCAAAAAGTTCACTGGTCGGTAACAAGGACCTTTGTGGGAGAATCATAGGTTTCAATTGCCAGATCAAAAGCTTAGAGAGATCTGCAGTCTTGAATGCATGGAGCATTGCTGGGATTATCATTGTAAGTGTTCTTACCGCTCTAACCGTGGCATTCGCCTTGCGAAGACGGATTATTAGAAGTCACAGAGATACTGATCCAGAAGAAATGGAGGAGAGCAAATTAAACAGTTTCATAGACCCCAATCTCTATTTCTTAAGCAGCAGTCGATCGAAAGAGCCTTTAAGCATCAATGTGGCCATGTTCGAGCAGCCCCTTCTGAAATTAACTTTGGTTGATATCCTTGAAGCAACCAATAACTTCTGTAGAACAAACATTATTGGAGATGGAGGATTCGGGACCGTGTACAAGGCCACTTTGCCTGATGGAAAAATTGTTGCCGTGAAGAAGCTAAGCGAAGCAAAAACACAGGGGCACAGAGAATTCATTGCTGAAATGGAAACTATAGGCAAAGTAAAGCACCATAATCTTGTTCCACTGCTTGGCTACTGCTCTCTTGGGGAGGAGAAGCTCCTTGTCTATGAGTATATGGTAAATGGTAGCTTGGATCTTTGGCTGAGAAATCGAACCGGTACTCTTGAAGTCCTTAACTGGGAGACTCGCTTCAAAGTCGCTTCAGGTGCAGCCCGTGGATTGGCATTTCTTCACCATGGATTCATCCCACACATCATTCATAGGGATGTTAAAGCAAGCAATATACTTCTCAATGAAGACTTTGAACCAAAAGTTGCTGACTTTGGATTGGCAAGACTGATCAGTGCTTGTGAGACTCATGTCACAACTGAAATTGCTGGAACCTTTGGTTACATCCCACCGGAGTACGGGCAGAGCGGGAGGTCAACTACAAAAGGAGACGTTTATAGCTTCGGTGTGATTCTGTTGGAACTGGTAACTGGGAAGGAACCAACTGGACCTGACTTCAAAGAGATTGAGGGTGGAAATCTGGTTGGTTGGGTGTTTCAGAAGATCAAGAAGGGTCAGGCTGCAGACGTTCTCGACGCGACTGTTCTGAATGCTGATTCGAAGCATATGATGCTTCAAACACTTCAGATTGCTTGTGTTTGCCTGTCTGAAAATCCTGCGAACAGACCTTCCATGCTTCAGGTATTGAAGTTTCTTAAAGGGATCAAAGATGAGTAAAAGTTAAGAGTTTCTTAGAATTGGAACTTGGAAGGGTAACAAAAGATTGTACTTTGAGAATAACACTGTAAAGAAGTATTTAGGAGGATATGGTCAAAATGTTCAGAGTTGTAATAGATTTTATCGCTAATCTAATCTTAATCAATCACATGTTTTTCGACTATCTCATAGAATGCATTTCCTCTGTACATCTGCAGTGTTTCAGGTGAGAATTACCATTAAGAAGATTTAAAGTGATTTTCCATTTTATATGGGATAAAATTGCAGTAGAAACAGTGTTTCAGGTATTGAGTTTAGTTAATTCGGTTTCATAAGATATAAAATATAAAATCAATTGACTTGTTCTCAATTTGTAGGGCTGTACATGGGTTGGATTGGAGTCGAGTTAAGGGTCTTTTTGGACCAATCAATTTGGATAAATTTTATCGAATATAATTCGGTTTCATTTTTCATTAGTTGATATGGTGCCGATTTTGGTAAAATAAAAATTGAATCGAACCAAACCGAAATCAAATAAACCCTCTACATTAGGATGGGATCGACAATTTTATCTGGAGGACCTTGGCTGAATTTTGTAATTAATAAACTGGATGTAACTAAAATATTACTTCTTTTCTTTCAAAATGCAAAAAATGGAAACAGTATAAACTAAAGAAAATATACTGAAAAGGGAAGATGCATAGAAACTTCCTTAATTTGTCCCCTCAAATGGTGGCACACGTGCCAAACATTTACAGCACGTGCCATCTTTCCCACATTCGGGGAAATGATTCCCTGCATCGCTAATTACTTGAACAAGAACCTGAAAAGTCGATACGATTATCCTAGCCGTTAATTACAGATCCATTTGATGATTCTCTCAGTGGACCTGATTATGCCACGTTTTCTGATTATCAACTTTATTTTGACAATTTATCCGCTCTGATTTGACTTCCGATCTATCCGGCGGTTGAAGTCGCAAAGTAGTATCACCCTCCGCCGCCTCCCTGTATTCCCTCGGCCGCTTCGCTGCGATCTGTTCCGTCTCCGCCTCTTCGTCTTCGGCGGAGGGCCGCTTTACCGGGAAAAGATCGAGCGATTTTGCCGATGTCATAACGCTCTCTCTCACTTTGAAACTGCTCTTAAATTGATTTTCAACGAAGCTCGACATCAACGAGAAGATGTTGTTGCACAGAGATTTCACCTCAACTAATTGTTCCGTAAGCCGAACTTTCTCTTTTCTCAGCCGATCGTTCTCATCAATCAGCTCCGCAAGATCTTTCGTCGAAGTTACATTCGACGAAATCACTTGTTCTTCACCGGAAGAACTCGCTGTCAATGTTAATAGTTGCGCAGACGGAATCGCCGGAGCACAAACGGTTGTCACCACAACCGCGTTGGAAGTAGTGGACGGCACCAAAGTGGCCAATTTCCGACGCTGAATCTCACATAAAAGTTGTTTCTTGCCCTTGCGAAAGCACTCGTTCGCGAACTCCCACCGGTCCGATACAACCTTTCTAAATCCCTAAAACAAAACAGACAAACAAACAAAAAATCCGAAATCAAACACAAATCCACGACGCGTCAGAAGGAAACATCAATGAAATTGAAATCCAGTAGAAGGAGAATGATTACATAAGTATTGAGCTGGCGGAGAAAGCTAGTGAAGTTATTGTGCTTGAAATGCTTGGGGAGCAAATCTCTAGCGAAAGTCATGGTGTTCCAAACGATGAAGGTAGATCCATCGTCGTTCCACGAAATGACATGGTCGATTGTCTCATCGTCAACGAGCTGATAGGTTTTCGTCAAGAAAGGAGTGGGCACAGATCTCAGTGAATCGGCGGCAGTAGGCGTGGGTTTGGCGCTCGGCTCCCCCATGAGAGGGGCCACAAGAATCAACAAAATCAGGTCCCGGAAAGATCGGAGGCAAGTCCGTAAACCCTAAAGAAAAGCTTCGAGATGCGAATTTTTCCAGAAAAGTATGGGAGAATTTTCCAGGAATTTCAATTCTAGAAGGTTCGTGGAAGAGGAAGAAGAAGAAGAAGAAGAAGAAGAAGAGAAGATTTTTATGAGATTTGAGAAACTTCCTCGAAAGGCCAATGGTTTTTTACTTTTCATTAAGCTGTCACCGCCCATCTTTAAAGGGGGAAATGGCCAAAATCAATCCACGCAGGCGGCCACATAGATTATTTCATTATTCTTAATTGTTCTTTATTTATCTTTTTTAAAAAATATCTCAAAACCATTCTATGACTCTTTGTTAATTTGTTTCTTTCAAGAAATTCCATAAAATAATATGCTATTACTTGACGTCCCATCTTCTTGACTTTCAAAGTCATTTTTCACTTTAAAATTTTTAATTGCCTCCCCAACTTGTCAATGTGGTGTCGCTGATGTGGATGACAAAGAAGTAGTAAATCAACTACTTTCGGTATCAAGTTAAGCTAGAGTAAAATTATGTACCTATGTGTGAGGTAGGTTTAAGAGTCCTCGTCGTCGAACCATCGTTCCATACTTAACATTACAACGAAAATTTCGTCAATAGCAAATGTGTGGGTTAACTCGATATTGTAATCGAACCTCAAGCATGTCTCAGCTCTTTTTCTTCAATCTTGGCACATCAGGTCAAGAGCAGTCCCCTAACACGTGGTTGAATAAGAGAGAGCCACGTGTGCATTCGCTTCTTTTACCCATAACATGTGATATCGATTCAATCCTATTGATCATGTTTGCTTGAAATTTGTTCATCTAATTTGCTTCAACTACCCCATCGTGCCAAATCTCGATCAAACCTTTTTTCTTTTAAACAAGTTTCCATTTTCTTAAAAAGAAAAATGAAATGAAATGAAGAAACTGCGAAGGAAAAGTATAGATATGGTGAAATCCAAGTCTCATTTAAACACTAGACCTTTCCATATGCGACCAAAATCTTAAACCAAAAATATAATCAAGAAAAAATCCACCAATTAGAATGAATGATAAAAAAAAAAGAAAGAAAGAAAATGACTCTTCCATCTCGAAGACTTCTCAATTACGTTCCAAAATTTCTCTGTCCATATTCACCAAGTCAAAAGCCTTTAATTACATTGACCCACAAAATATGCCCTTTTTTCTGAAATCTTTGGCAACACAACTACTCCTACAGTATTATCTATAGCTACTTCATCATAGACCAAGACACTTGAAATTGATGTCCAAAACCAAGATTTCCAACCAAAAGAGCAATAAAGAAACAAATTCTTCACCTCCCTCTCTCTGCTCCTACTTAACGATACTGACTCGGCCACCGAAGACACGTATTAGGACACCTCTTTTGAATCCTTTCTACTGTGTTTAACCCTCCACGGCAAGTTCTTACAAACAATCTATTCGTTTTTTTGGTACTGCACTCCATCAAAGTCAGATTTTTTGCGAAACATACTGAGAACATAGTCGATGAGGGTAAGCACTACCATCTATATTCTCTTAAATAATATACGAACCCCATGTATTTTTAGAACTCAAGGACACAGTAGTACAATCTATAAAACAGATCTTGTTCAAGTAAGGTCATAATATACAAACCCCATATGTTATCTCCTCATATTTTACTCTTAACGGGGGAGAGTTAATCAAAAAGTGGTTTGGGTTAGGGAACCTTCCTGTTTTTCTTCCTATAGTGAACAAAGTAGACTTCTCCTTACCATAGATGCTGGAAATTATAACATTTTAGGAAACCTCTAATGCCATTTCGTAAGCAAAGTCACATTCCTTTTCTTCAAATTCAAATTCCCAAAACCAATGCCATCCTTTTCTAAAGGTAAAGTCACAATTTCCCACTTGACTTCAAGATTGATATTTTTCTCTTTTCCCCATTCCAAATGAAACCCTCAATTTTCTTTCTAAGAACAACACTATCCTCCTTGGAATAGGAAAGATAAACATACAATAAATTGGAAGGTTAGAAAGTATTTCATTAGCCAATGTTGACCATCTACCATTTGAAATGTTGAAAATTTTCCATTTCTCCAAAATTTTCTCAAAACACCCCAAGCCCAATCTTGCAACGACTCTTTCCATTTCTCCAGATTCACCTTCAATCTTGAGCCATCTCAAAACCACTTTAAAGAGGTTATCAAACATATCATGTTCAATGTTCATCCTAATAAAAAAGAATTATATCATCAGAAAATTGCAAATAAGTTATATGGATGTTCTCACCTTCCTACTCAAAATCCCTCCAACATATCCACCCGCTAAATCAACAAGCGATTTCAGACATCAGCCATCGACGCGAAAAGGAAGTGAGAAAGTAGATCCCGCCTAAGCTATCCATCTCTCACTAAGACATTTTTTATCCAAGATATCAATATTAGACAGAACTTAAATCAATCAGAATCATGTGAAGGGAATATATCAGTTCATTCGAAAGAAATACATACCTGAACTGGCAAAGATTGAGGAAGAGGCTACTGAGAAGTCATCAAGCAAATTAGGTACCATAACAACAAAAACCATCTAAACTTTGATCCGTTGATCAGCATTAGTTTATACAAAATGATTCATGAAGTTCAAGAGTACAATAGGGATATTTTCATGGATACAACCAAATTTCCGTTCTCATTTCGCTCAAAATCTTACAGCAGTCCAAACACTGTGGACCAAATTTCGGGGAGAATTTAGAGAGACAGAGCCAAACAAGAAAAAAAAAAAACATATTTCACACTATCAAGAAATATACATCATGCCACGACGATATAGCACAATGGTGGCTGATGTATAAATAGTCATTACAGAGACAATCCACCAAGCCATTAACACAGTCACTTGTTTGACTAAAGAAGAGCAGGAAAGTATAAAACTTACCAAACTGGTATTTTCCAAAGAGTTGACACCAATTTGAGATAACCCAACAAGAAGCAAAACTAAGGCCGGTGGAGCAAAAAACTGCAAAGCAGCCACACATAAGTAGTGATTGTGCAAAAAAACCTTTGCTCTACTGAAATCCAAGTCAGGAACCTTCCCAGCATGCAGTCTTTGGTACCAGGATAACAGAGCTTCGTTCAGATACATTTGCAAGTTTTGCCTTACAGAAATGATTTGCAAGAAACCAGATAGTGACAAACACCAGAGCCTAAGCTTGGAAAAATCTGCCTTTGAGAATCCTATATTTCCAACCAATCTGTCAGCATTTCGGATTTCACTAGACATATGTTCAATTGCACTTTCGCCAATGTTCTTGTTAATAAAAATTTCAGCTAATGGGTTGACCCAAAGCAAGGTGGTGAAAAACATGGACACCTGACTTGCATACAAAATCATCCGAGAAAACCATCCACAATATACCATATCCAAGTTGCATCTAATTTGATCAGTTCCAAGCCAAAATGATCGAGCGATTTTTGTTGCAGGTATAAACAAAAACCCCGCAAAACAGCCCATTAAGATAGCAACGAAACATGCCCCCATACCACCAATTTCACCAAGATCAAAATCCAATATAAGAGGGCTAAAAGCAGAACAGGTTAGAAGTCCAAAAAGAAACCCAGAAACTCCAAAAAGTAAACTCAATTGCCTATCCAACGACCTAGACGCAGATTTCTCCCAAGCAACCTTACCAAGCGATACAAACAACTTACATCCAGCGAAGATCGCAAACAGAAGAGGAACAAAAATCCCATTTCCCCAAACCCCAGAATCTTTAGATGCACCCAAGAAAATTTGCAGCAGTAAACAAGAAATACCCACAAATGAAAAAGTGAAACCATCTCTGTACTCTTTGAAATAGATCCGCGTTTGCAGATGATTCTCATCCAGCTTTAACCTGAAGATCTGCGCCTTGCTTTCGTCAAACTCAACCTTGTCCTTCGACTTTGTTCTTTTCCTGATCTCAGCAACACCAACTGAGGACAAGTTTCGGTACCCCTCTAGTCCAGAACCGGAGCTAGAGCCGTCGGGTCTTCTAATCGCGGCTCGGACGCCGCTGCTGGCGTTATCAGGGTGGATGTAGGTGAATATGCCATGAAGGAAAAGGGTTGGGATTTTGAAGAAGATGATGAAAACAGAGAGCGAGAGAGACAGTACGACATGAAGAAGCAAATTCCTGTATACTGAAAAAATTTTCTGTAACATAGTGTGAAGAAGTGGTTTCGTTCGGAGCAAAGTGCAAGAGCTTGTTTGTTCCAGGCGACTTCTACGGACTTTCGAGCTTGAGAATTGAGATCTCTGAGATTCCCTCAGTCCTTCGGTGACAACTTTTAGGTTTGGATTTCGAGAAATTTTTTTAAATAATGTAAATTTAAAAAATATTAACACAAATATGGTCATTTTGGAAGTAATGTCAAATTAGAGTAGATGTATTGTGTACATGAGCCACGATTTAGCTAAGTCATGGCCCATGTTCACGAGTAGGTTAATGAAACGTGGTCCATGTACATGATGAACAGCAAACTCGCGTACCCCGTAAATGAGTTTTGTGCCACATCACGCCACCCGACGGCATTCGATGTCATGGCTGCCAAGTGGCTACCAGATAACTCGTGTACGTGGTACACGATTTCCACACGTACACGATTTTGTGGTCTCTAAAACCACCCCACCACCCAGAAAGCGTCGCGCCCATTTCAGTCTTCTTCCTCATGCTCTCTGTCCTCGTCTGTTTGCTGTAAATTTTGATCGTTCGTCCGCCACTTCCCCGTCTCCAGCCTCCCAGCATTCAGACGCCGGTTTCATGTTCCTTTTTTTTTCTTTGTGTTTTTTTTTTCCTTTTCTGCATGTTTATGTTGTATTTTAGTCAACTCTACATTTTACTTTATTTTGGACAAATCTATGTATTTTTTGAGTTATTTTAGGACTGATCTACATGTTTTTTGAATTATTAGTTGTAGTTTTGGGCTTATTTTGGAGTGTTTTGTATATTTTTGCACTGATCTATAAATTTTGGACTGATTTTAGACTGATTTGGGTTTATTTTGGACTAATTTTGGACTTATTTTGGATCGATTTACATGTTTTTTATCTGATCTATAATTTTAGCTATAGTTTTGAGCTGATTTTGAGTATTTTGTATGTTATGATTTACAATTCTCGCTGTATTTTATTAGTTTAGATTGGCTTGATCACTTTTGGATAGATTCATAGCCCACATGTTTTTTGGATTGATTTATGATTGTGATTATTTATATTAGTTTTGGATTGGGCTGATTTGGATCAATATAGTGTTTGAAGTTGTTGGACTAATTTTGATGGTCAATATTTAATTTATGGAACAAGGTTATTTTTGTAAATTAAAATTGAGAATAATTAATTTTATATTATAAACCAATTATGTTGAATTATAAAGTAATTATTTTTATATTATAAACAAATTATGGTTTTTTTGAATTTGTAATTCGATGGTGGATGGGTCCTTGGTGATAAATGAGGCTTGGTTGATGTAAGTGTTCCGGTGGTTTTTAATGCATTATTGTTTCAAAAAAATAATACTAAATAAAAAATAAACAAATTAAGTCTTTGTTATAACACTAAATGTTATATTATAAATTAATTAAGTTTTTGTTATAAAGTAATAAATTTTATATTATATACTACTCAAGTCTATTTGTTGTAAACTAATTATGAAGTATTAAATTTTGTACAGTTGTAATCAAGTTGGTAAAATATGTCATTGCATTGTGAGGAATTAGTGATACTTGAACCTGGAGATAGTGATATAGAGGAAGAACTTGATGAATTATATGGAGATGACTTGAATCTTCCTTCCCCTAGTCAAAACGAAGAGGAACCTTAAGATTTTTTTATAGATATAAATTGGGAGATTACTAATTCAATATACGAAGAAGGGCCTACCTTAGAAAAAGAGGCAAGATGTGTAGAAATGGACTCACGCATAATAAGTAAAGGATTGTTATTTGAAAGTAAATAAGATCTACAACTTGCCATAAAAAAAATATTGTGTTAAACAACACTATCTATTACTATGATTGAATCAAATCGAGATATCTGGTATGTAAAATGCAAACAATGGAATGAAGGTTGTAGGTGGAGGCTTCGTGCATGTCGGCGTAAAACCCATGGAATGTTCAAAATTACGAAACTTGAAGGGGAACATTCATGTTTGTACTCAAAACTCACACAAGATCATTCACAACTTGACTTAGATTTAATGTGTAATGAAGTTCAGAATCTTGTTCGATGTGATCCTAGTGTGAAAATATCAGTACTACAAGAAACTATTAAAAATGACTTTGGGTATTGTGTGAATTACAGACGTGTATGGCAAGCTAAGCGAAAAGCTATAATTAAAGTTTTTGGTGATTGGGAGAAATCATATGAAGAACTTCCAAATTGGTTGAATGCTCTTGTATACTACAATGTAGGAACCCAAACTCAATGGGATTTGATTCCAACTGACGTACCAGGTCATCATATTTTCGGTCGAGTTTTTTAGTCATTTGCTCCTGTAATAGAAGGCTTTAAATACTGTATACCGATAATTCAGATAGATGGTACACACCTATATAGCAAGTATAAAGGAAAATTATTGATAGCCACATCCATAGACACAAATGGGCAGTCATTTCTCCTTGTTTTTGCTATCGTTAAAGAGGAAAATACTTCTAGCTAGTCATGGTTTTTACGTGCCTTACGAGCATTAGTTACTCAACGAGAGGGTATATGTTTAATTTCTGACAGACATGGAGGGATCATAGCTGCTGTGAAAAATGAAGAAAATGGTTGGAGTGAACCAAGAGCATACCATCGATATTGTCTTCGTCATGTGGCTAGTAACTTCAATAACAAGTACAAATCGAAGCAATTGAAAATTTTAGTGTCTAAAGTAGGACGTCAGCACCAAAGGCACAAGTTTGAGCAATGTATGAAAGAATTAAAGAGATTAAACCCTAATTGTCTTGAATTTTTCTCTTGTATAAAGTTAGAACAATGGACACAATCACATGACAATGGACATTACTATGGATGGATGACTACAAATCTAGTTGAATCCATTAATAGAGTTTTTAAAGGAGCTAGAATGTTACCCATTACATCATTGGTTAAGTTAACTTGGTATCGAACAATTATGTATTTTGAAAAGGGTCGAGAAATGGTTAGTGAGGCACTAAATCGTGGTGATGTATATACCGAATTTGCTTTAACAAAGCTTAGAAGGTGGGAGAGAATGGTGTCTTCACATACTGTGAAATCTATTGACAGAGAGACATGTAGTTTTGAGATTGAAACTGGAATTAGCATGATCTCTCCATACAAAGGTCAACAAACACAGGTTGTGTGTTTGAGAGATAAAACATGTACTTGCAACAAGTGACAATCTTTTAAGATCTCATGCTCTCATGTAATTGCAGCATGTCATCACATTCATTTGGCACATTTACCTTTTGTTGATGATGCTTACAAGATCTCACAATATCAACGATGCTTCGAAGTTCAATTCCATCTCATTCAATAAGAGATTATTGGGCAGAGGTGAAATTTGATATACTTCATCCAAACAAAAATTTGCTGAAAGAACATGAGAGGCCAAAAAGTTCTCGTATTCATAATGAGAAGGATTGGCGAGAAGCTAGTACAAAAGTGCGTTGTGGTGTTTGTAAGAGAGAAGGCCATAACAACAAACGTATTTGTCCCTCTTGTAACTTAGGCGCATCTTCAAGTCATGGTTGAATAATGTCTAATTGATTTGGTTTTTTTGTTTTTACTTATCGGTATTTAATTGATATTGAATTTGATTTTGTTATTTTTCATTGTACAGGGATGAAGCTAATGAGTGATGGACTTTTTGATTTGTAATTGACTTTATTATCTTTATTCGTTTTGTTTTTCTTTTATTGTAACGAACTTCTTTGTAATGGACTTATTTGTAATTTACTTCATTGTAATGGACTTCTTTGTAATGGACTTCTTTGTAATTTACTTCTTTGTAATGGACTTCTTTTATTGTAACGAACTTCTTTGGAATAGACTTTTGTCTAATGGACTTTTTTGTAATGGACTTTATTATCTTATATGTAATGGACTTCATGTTAGATTATTATTTGTAATGTAATAAACTTTATTATCTTATTATCTTATTTATGTTTTAAATATTTCAATATTACATATGGATCCTAGACCATCCAATCCAACTCAATTATACTTACACCGTACACATCGTTCCCAATCAATATGGGATACACAATCTACTACTATTCTACAATGTCGAAGAAGGGATGCAGTAGTCCATCGCAACATTGAGTTAGATCCACGTATTGTTCTTTATTTACAACAGGTTGGTTTTTGGGGGTTGCACAAGTTAGATTTATCCAACTAGATTGACATCTCATAACGACATTGGTGGAGCGATGGAGACCTGAAACACATACATTTCACATGCCTAGTGGAGAGTGTACTATTACACTCCAAGATGTTGCTGTCTAGTTTGGACTACATGTCGATGGAGAGCCTATAACTGGTTCATTACAATATAATTGGGAAAAGGTATGTGAAGACTTCTTAGAAGTTTGACCTCCTGAATTGAATGGGTCTAGGTTAAGTATCCCGTGGTTGGCAACACAATTTGTAGAGTTACCTCCAGATGTTGATGATATCATGATACAAAGATATGCAAGAGCCTTATTAGAGGGTTTCTATTCGCGGACAAGTCAAATACACTTGTCCATCTCATGTTTCTTCCTCTTTTGGGCGATTTCAAGATAGCATGACAATATTCATGGGGTGGGGCTTGCCTCGCATGGCTGTATGGGATCTATGTCGAACTAGCAATGCTAATACCTGTATATTTACTTGGAAATTGTGTACATGGTACACGGGATCCACGTAAAATGTGTACCATGTACACGATATCTTCATAAATCGTGTACATGGTACACGATTTACGTGAGAATGTACACGATTTAAGTATCCTATTTTAAACTTTTCTTTTCTTCCATAGATTTGTAATTTCATTTTTTTTTATACATTTTAAAAATTATTAGTTTCAAAGCTACTCTAATTATGTCATTATTTATTTAAACAAAATTATCTTAAACGTTAGCCCGGATTTCGACCAATTCGTCGCTTTTGGAGCGTTGGGCTGGTTTCACTGAGCTGGGTTTCATTCCCTGTGTGCGGCGGTGCTGAGCGGTGTCGAAACGGAAGGGCTTGAATCGGGTCGGCCCAAGGTCTTGTTTATTGGGTACAGTATTTTATGGATTTTTTTCTTCACAAAGTGCCCCTTTAAATATAGGGATTGCCTATAATGCCCTTGGTACAAAATAATTAGTAATTATGCCCCCACCGAACCAATATTGTAATCACCCAAATGTCCCCATGAAAAAAGTTTGGTGACAAATTCAATTGTTGCCTCAAAGACTTTGGAAGTTATATCAATTTTCATCTAGACTTTTAATGTCATCAAGTTGAGCTCTAAACTTAGATAATTGTTGGAATTTCTACTCTCTAGTCAATTTTTGCTAATTCGCTCGCTAATTTTAACAAAAAGCTATGAAGATCTTTGTAAACTCATTGATTTCAATAATATCAAGTTTTGCACAAATTTTAGTTTGATTAATACACAAATTAACAATTGAATAACATTGCCAAAACTCACAAATTTTAACAAGAATCTAACTCTAATATCGTTTTCCTTTGAAATCCTATCTTTTTAGTACAATACATATGTTTTATAATTCATTGCATGCATATGAGAATATATTTTTTAATGATATTTTGAATGAAAACTTATTAAAGGGAAATTTTGCAACACTTTACAAGTTTAAGATTAAGATTGCAATATTTTTTTTTTTTTAAGTTCAACAACACACATGGAGATGGAGATTTGAACTTCTAACCTTTTAGACGATGATATTATGCCTTAACTAGTTGGTTTATGTTCAAGTTGGCTAAGTTTGCAAAACTTATATGCATTTGAGGTGTAGTTAGATGAAATTGAAAGTTTAGAGTAAAATTTGATACAACTTGACAATTTTTAGGGGTAAAGATTGATTTCTTTTGTGTTAAATTATATAAAATACCCCTAAACTTTAAGTTATATATGCCCCTAGACATTGAAAGTTTCATTTTTACTCTTGAAATTTGAAATTTGTTCCAAAAAATATACTTAGAGAGTTTTTTCATTAAAATAAGATGGAAATTGATGCAACGGCTAATGTATAAAGTCGGAAGACATATGGAACATCATTTACAACATCATTCACTTAAATTTACGTGACAGTTAATGTATAAAAATTGATTATGTAAATAATTTTAATAATATTTTTGAGTTCAAATAAATGGTAATGATGATCTTAATCTTCTATATAGTTATAAATAATATAACATATGCTTTCTAATTTTTATACATTAGCTACCAAGCCTATTTCCATCATTTTTTGGACAAATTTCAAAGTTGAAAGGTATTTTTTAGAATAAATTTCAAAGTTCAAGAATAAAAATAAAACTTTTCGAAGTCTAGTGACATAATTGAAACCTACTCCAAAGTTCAAAGGTATTTTGTATAATTTAACATTTATTTTTCTCAAAAACTTTCCATATTTTAATAATTATTTGACATCATAAATGCTAACTTCCATATTCATTCAATCTAGTTACTAATATTTAAACTCTTTGGTGTGGTTCTCCAAAAAGAAAAAAATAATAAACAACATCAACATTGAGTTAGGTTCAACTTGACCTTTGGTATTTCAATGAGAGGATTGTTTAAGAAGAGATCATTTTTAAAATAGGTGACTAAAATATTTGATGGTCAGAAAATAGTAGGTGGTCATCACCCATCAAAAATTTTGGACTAATTTTCCTAAAGTCATTTTACCTTTTCACCCACTTAACCCAATTACTAAAAACAAACCCATGGTAGGTTTTTTTAGTTCAAATAATTACAGAGGATGAAGATTAAACTATCTATCTTTGAGTTGATAATAGCTATATATTTTATCTATTGAGTTATGCTCTAATGGCTCTATGATGGTTAATGATGTTGATGATTCATTAATAAAAGAAATGACGGAATAAAATCAATATTTTTTCTTTATACACGGCTTTCCTCATCAAAATAATTTATAGGCCAAAAGAAATGATAATAAAAGGATTTAAGTAACAAACTGTATCGTTAAGATAAGATTTGCCAACAAACTTTATATTCATGAATGAATGCGTCCCTTTCCTTATCCCCACACGATCCTCATCCACGTTTATAATTTCCCATTTAACCGAAATGAAAAGAGGAAAAAAACAACCATGATAAAATCAAACCCAACTTGCCAAATAAAATATCTTCGCCTTTTGACTATACTTAAGATTTTATATGGTTTATCGCAATATTTTTCTTTTAAGATTTGGGTTATGAAAATGGGTCCTAGAATATATCTTCCACATTCTCATCACCAATCATAATTCTTTATGGACTCCCTTTTCCCTATTGTTATACCCCACATGGTCCTTTATGACCTTCCCAAAGAAAAAAACAAAAGACATTATAAATTCAAAACTATCCTATTGGTCAAAAATATCTTCCTTTGACTATACTTAAGATTTAATTTGAATAGTATGGTGATATAAGTTATAGAATATATCTTTCACCATTAAATTCAAAATGTTTCTGTTAATCTCAATATAGCTCAATTAGTCAAGACATATATCATCGATCAAGAAGTCAGTGATTCGAATTCCTTCACTCCACATGTCATCAAACTCAAAAAATTAGGTCAGTTGTCATGTAAAAACTTTTATATTCTCACTTTTTCTTCACTAATCTCTATATGCATATTATTTTTTACCATATATCTTAAACTAACTCTTTATATAGACACAAACACGTTCTCTTACTTTTTTTTAGTTAACAATATTTAGGAGTGGAGATTTAAACCTCTAACCTGTTGATCGAGCTAATAATGTCTTAACTAATTGACTATATGCTGATCAGGTTAGTAAACACATTCTCTTACTAATGTATAGTCTTTGAATGCACTTGTATTATTGACTGATTTTTTTTTTCAAAAGTAGTACTTTTTTCTTACTGGTCTCTCTCCACATGCATACTTCCTCTCACAAACTTCTCTTAACACGGTTTCTTTTACTAATATCTCTCTAAAACATTTCACTCATTCTAATATACATATTTTCTCTAATAATATTATTCATGTTTATATATAATTTTACAATACATTTATTATCAATAAATTTAGTCACTACAAGTAAATTTAGTACAATTATAAAATGAAAAAAAAAATTATGAATATAAAATTTGACACAAATATAAATGATTGTCCATAAAATTTATTATATTCTAGATTAGTGACTACCAACATTTGCATATCTGAAACCTAAAAAAATATTAGAATTTACAATTAAAGTAAAACATGCAATGAGTAATATTTAACCTACCTTAGGTAGCCAAAAATTAATCCCTCCACCCAATCAAATTCACCAATTTCCAATTAAACCCTTTTTTCACACCATCATTAATTTAGATTTAACAGACTAAGGGTGAAAAGACATAAAGATTAAAAGCAGAAAAAAATAGTATTATTATATTTCTCAGTTGACAGGTGACATGGGATGGTCTCTCTCATCTTCATCCTCAACTACTCTGTTTTCCATCTGTGGGACCACCTGTCAGATCACATCACATAAGCATGTCATTTTATTTTATTTATTTATTATTAAAAAAATATATTCTTTTCTAAGTAATTTATGTATTATTTATAAGATAATGATCATAGATGAGGCTCTTTTAATTATTGAAGGAGATATTTTTCTTGTGCTTTATTAATTTATTGCTACTATTTAAATTAACCAAATTTAGACTTACAACTAATGAAGCGTTGCATGTGAATTAAATACTTTAGACTAAAAATATGAATTATATTTGTTTTTCCACCGAGATGTTTTTTTATATAGAAATTTTCGTCCTTTATGTTTATGTTAATTTGGTTCTTCTATTTCAAAAAAAAAAAAAAAAAAATCATTTTGATCACTATATTTTAGTAAATGGTTATAAATTCACATGAAATGCAAATAAACAAGTGATTGGTTTATAATCTTTTAAGTGATAGTAATTAAAAAAAAAATATTTAAAGCTCTAATGTGAATTAAGACTTTTTTTTCAAGAAAAATGTGCATAACACTGAATATTAGTTTTTAATTAGGAATGAAATTACATAATTGATTTTATTCATTTGGTTACTGTAGTGAAGAAATTAATTGAAAACTTAAATTAAAGACTATTCTATATTTTAAAAACAAAAAACAATGGACCTCAAAGACAATGCTCAAAACATTTAAAA
Organism: Trichosanthes truncata; assembly: GCA_033996785.1. Lineage (NCBI taxonomy): Eukaryota > Viridiplantae > Streptophyta > Magnoliopsida > Cucurbitales > Cucurbitaceae > Trichosanthes > Trichosanthes truncata. The sequence goes on from JAWPNB010000003.1 coordinate 90,199,098, forward strand.
GGGAAAAAAAAAAAACTCATTTCAAAAAACGACTATTGAAAGAACAAAGTGCAGCTAACAAATAAATAAATACAATATTTGTGTAGCATTAAAACATGATATATATATATATGGGAACAATTTATTTTTTCAACTTGTTAAATTACGAAAGTATATTATATGATTTTTTAAAAAAAGAATGATACTAAAACCCCTAATCCCTTTTCCATCGCATTATGAGCACAAAACTATGCTTAATTACGATGTGATCATTTTTCATTCAGAATTTAGCTCCACGTGTCATCACAACAAACACCCAGACCAGCCCCAAAAAGAGTATAATTTTGATGGAAAAAAAAAAAAAAGAAAGAAGATTAAAAGGAGATAAAGACAAAAAAACTGTCATAAAAGAAAAAATTGCTATATATATATATTTAAATCAATAATATACAATTTCTATTATTGGTGAATAAAAAAGAAAGAAAGAAGAAATGCAATGTTATATGGTCTCTTCTACTGACCTGATCTTGAATTGAAGTGTGCGGTAGAGATGAAATACTCCTCGATCTCCTGCTAGATCGACCGTCGATTCTGCCACCTGCTGGATCACAGCCAAAAGTTATTAAAAAGCAATAATAACAAAAAGAAAGAAAGAAAAATGGAAGCAACCAGAAAGGAAAGCATATTATTGACGATGCTTTTTGAAGTGAAAAGAAAGTTATTTTTATTGTGATATATATATATATATATTTAATCACATAAATATCTTCGTAAGGAATATTCACTATTACCACTTTTCACGTTAACCAAAAATCACTCCAAACTTAACCCTAATATTGACCCAAATAAAGCGTTTTCTGTGTTGATTATATTAGTGCAGTCAAACACGGCTTAAAAAACGTAACATTAATCTCACCGGTGGTAGGATGGTTTACTTTTCTGTCCTTCTGAGGCGAATCTAGGGTTGAGTCAGCGGTGTCCGGCAGGAGGCGGTCCAGCCGTAGACGGCGGCGATGGTGGTGGTGGTGGTGGTGGTGGTGGTGGTGGCGATTTTGGAAGATTGATCGGACGAAAGAAGCTTCCATGGAATTCAAGAAGTGCATGTGCTTTTCATTGGTCCAAAACGGCCCCGTTTCGCTGAATTGCACGTGGGACGCCATGGCTAGGGCTTATAAGGAAGAAGAAGAAGAAGAAGAATTAAGAAAAGCAGTTTTCCGGCGGGTTTGGGAGATGAGTGTCGATTGGTGGGGTTAATTTACGATGGTTTTTATAGAACGCTTTGCGAAGAGCCCATAGGATTGGCGTCTCCTTTTCGTTGGCTTCCCCCTTTTTGCCATGTCCCAAACGCGAGTGAATATATAAATTAATTGATTTTTGCGTTTGGGAGTTGGGGGGACAGGTGGAGGGGAAGAGAGAGCGAGTAGAAATACAAAAGTGTAGTCGATGAGGTGGCGAAGGTTGTGGGTGGGCGGTGAAAATATCTGGATGGATTAAATACTGAACACACAGATATTTTAGAAGACAAACAAAAAGATCTAAGCTCTTTTTTTTTTTCCAGACACTGACTTTTATTCCAGTTGGCCGATTGTCATTTTCCTTTTTTATTTTTCCTTTTTATTCTTCTTTCCTTTTACCGTTTTCCCCCATGTTATATAAATATTTACCTCCAAAATCTTTCCGACATAGTAGTGTAAATTCTAATTCAAATAAGTTTTCAAATATCTCATCCCCAAAAAAAAAAACCTTTTGTGTTTTAGATATTATCATTATAATTATAATCGATATTGTCAGGGTCGGATCCACACACTCAACTATAAATTACTATATATTATTACTAAAGTAGTTTCAAAACTACAAACAATTTAGTATTTGGTTCAGTGGTTTGTGCGGCCAAGCCCCTCTCAAAGTCCCTAGTTCGATCCAACTCTGGGGCGTTATTATTATTATTATTTTTTTGTTCCTGCAGCCAAAAGCTTTTCAAGGGACACTTTTGTTATTTTTCTTACCATTATATCTAATTAACCAATTTTTAATAAATAAGTGATTATTTATAATATCAAATGGTTGTTTTTATTTATTTAAAAATATATATCAAGAGGTCATTTTTTTCTCTTTTTTTATACCTAATCAATTTAAATGGAAAACTAATATATAATTTTTTTATAAATTAATCCCATAAAAAAACTATAATTTTGATAATCGAATAGAAAAGAAATCAACTTATATTTCAAAGTTTTATTGTTTTTTCGTATATTTAAATAAAAAAATTAATTATACTTCTTATTAAACTAACATCAACACATATCAATGGGTTCAAAATTTTATTTATAAATAAAATTCCTTCTAAACGGTTTCACATTTGGTAGTGGATGCACTATGGGTCCAAGGGGGCATGCTATCTTCATTTTCAAGAATTTAAAATATACATATTTAAAACATACTTACTATATTTTATTTAATATTTATTTTTAAAAAGATTTATTTGGTAAGATAGACAATGTTGGTCTTATAGCATATTTTCAAAAAATATATATTTGATAAAATAGATAATGAAGTTATTAAGCTAACGATTTCATAATATAAAAACTCGTAGAAGACAATTACAATGTAATATTAAATTAATATTTCAGTTTCACTTATGAATTTTTTGGATCGCTTACTTGAAATTTTTTTTATGAAATTTTAAATGAAGCGCCTTGAACAAAAATTATGGGTCTATCACTTGATATTGTGTGTCTATAAAATTGTTGAAATTAAATAATAAAATATGATTTTATATTTACCATCGTTCTACTTGATAAAATAATTGAAGTAGCCCTACCCTACAAGAAAATAAATGAGGGTTTTGTGCATGTTTTTTTAAAGGTAAAATATCATTTGTTTTATAATAAAGAGAGTTGTGAAAATAGAGAAAGAGGAAGTGACATAAATAGAGAAATGAGTATTTACATAGACTATTAAAGAGAAACTGTTGAAGAGCTTATGTGATAATACCCCATCGAGATATCTTTTATTTGTAAGATGAGATATTGTTTAAATGTCACGTTCTAAATTGTTATTTAATTTTATTTGTCTTATTTAAGGGATTGGGTTGAAAGTTAATGGTAGTATTAAAATTTAAAAAAAAATAAAATATATTCTAGAAATTACTAAATGATATATACGAGTTAAGAGTTTTAACTTATTTGTAGAATTTGTGTTTGAAAAAGGTGAATATGAGGTAGATAAATTTAAAACATACACCTAAAGAAATATTCTACTTTATTTTAGTCATCAATCAATTGATTCTTGGTATCCATCGAGAAGATAATGGATAAAGCAAGCTTTTAATAGCTAGTTGACAATTAAATATCAAACACACATTAACTCACTATGCAATATTATTTTATATGAATTTATAAAAAGAAAAAAAAAAGTGCAACGACCAAATTCTATTTTAGTCAAATGATAACTTTTGGGCTTTTCTATTTTTTTTTTTTTTTTTTTTTTTGAAAAACAAGACATTATATTAAGTATTAGAAAGTGTTTGTAACAGATACAGTTGAAACTGAATTTGAAGAAAACAAGTTTACAATCCAAGCTGGAAAATGTTGAGTCCAAAGCATCGGACAGTTTGATAGACCCGATCGAGCCAAACCATCCGCTAAGAAATTCAGTTCACGATGCACGTGCACAAAGGCCACCTGTTGAAAACCTTGTTGAATAGATTTGATATCATATATAACATTCCGAACTTCAGTGGTCGTGTTCCACCAACCATTCAACATGGAGATAACAGTGAGAGAATCAAAATGAATTTTGACACGTGAGAGACCCAACCTATGGGATAACCGCAATCTTTCCAATATAGCGCAGGCTTCTGAGCACACCGGCGAGACATAACTATTAGTACTATTCCGTAAAGCCGCCACTAAAGCGGAATCAGAATACTGGACCGCCACCCCCAAACCAGTTAAATTAACTTGGTCGTTACAAGCTGCATCAATAAAAACATTCACCCATTCGCCCACCTCTTGTTCATTGGAGGTGACTCTCTTGGGGAGAGTATCTTTACTGATATTGTTGTTAAATTTTTGGAAATCTTCCAGATATTTCATAATCCACTCACATCGATCAGGAAGAGGTAGAAGGGGATTATGGAAACAAATATTGTTGCGATCATTCCATATGGCCCAAGGTCCTACACAGAAAATCTCAAATAGTTTATATGGTAATACCTTAAAAAGATGCAACCATCGGTCCTTAATGCTTACACATCCTTTAAAAGCTATTGGTGTAGAAGGCAAAAGCAGATTCCATAATTTCTTTGATCGGGAACATGTGAATAGAGCATGGTCTGTTGTCTCTGGTCTGGCCTTACATGCAAGACATCTGACAGCTACATCCATCCCCCTCGAACACATATTCACACCTGTTGGTAAACAGTTATGGAAGGAACGCCAAACAAATACCTTAATCTTTGATGGTATGTTCGCTTTCCAGACTGCTTTCCACCAGTCTTTATATCTATTTTCACTTGAGGACTCCTGCATATCCTGCAATAGCATATAGGCTTTGTATCCACTTTTAACCTGATAATAACCATATTTATCGAAATGCCAAATCCATTTATTAGGCAACCCCATAAGTAAAAGAGGTTGATTACAAATAGCCTGAACATCAATAGGACATAAATGTTGCTCAAGCTTTTCCACATCCCACACTCTAGTAGGCGTTATGAAATCTGAGACTAATAAGTCATCAAGACCGGTCCCACTAGACAATACCTTGAAAGACCAAGGTCTAGGGATCCATGGATCCTTAAATATCCTTATGGTCTTACCATCACCAACCTGCAATCTTAAACCCTTCTTTAAAAGGTCTAAACCCCATACACAACTTTTCCAGAAATATGAAGCATAAGAAGGAGTACTAGCTATATTGATTATCTCTGTGGTTGGAAAATATTTACCTTTAATAACTTGTGATACTAGTAGATCAGGATTCTGAAAAATCCTCCAAGCTTGTTTAGCCAGCAGGGCTTGATTGAAACCTTGCAGGTCTCTAAAGTTTAAACCTCCAGTCTCTTTAGGTCTACATAACTTTTCCCACCTCATCCAGTGTATTTTCCTCCTCTGATCGGTGGAGCCCCGCCAAAAATTTGCCATTAATTTCTTCATTTGTGCACAAAAAGCTTTTGGTAATTTAAAACAACTCATAGCATAAGTGGGTATAGCCTGAGCAACACTTTTTAACAAAACTTCCTTCGCACTTCCAGAGAATAATTTACCCTTCCAACCCTGTAGCACCTTCCATATCCTATCCTTCAAGAAAGCAAAATCGGACCCCTTCCGTCTCGAAAAACAAGAGGGCAACCCCAGATAAGGTCCTAAATTGCTACAATCCTCATTGGCAGAATTTGGTTCAAAAACATTTTACATTCCTCACCCACATTTTGATCAAAAAACATAGCTGACTTCTGCATATTGATAGATTGACCAGAAGCTTTCTCATAATAATGAAGGATGAATTTCAGAAAACCAAACTCCACACCATTCGCTTTCAAAAAAATCAGACTATCATCAGCAAAAAAGAGATGAGTTATCATTGGGCTTTTTTTCGCAATGGTAATACATGATAATTTTCCTTTTCTCACTGCTTCATTTATCAAAGCAGAAAGTCCTTCAGTACAAAGCAAAAATAGATAAGGGGATAGCGGGTCACCTTGACATAAGCCACGAGTTGGGAAAAAAACTTCAGTCGGTTGTCCATTGATTAGGATAGAAAATGAGGCTGAAGAGATGCAATTCATTACCAACGAGATCCACTCCGAATGGAACCCGAGTTTGTGCTTGACCTGGCTTAAGAAGTTCCACTCCACTTTGTCATACGCCTTACTCATATCAAGCTTAAGAGCTGCAAATCCCTTCTTTCCTGATTTCCGTTTTCTCATAAATGTATGCATTCGTGGCCCACAACCAAGTTATCAGTTATTGCCCTTCCTGGCACAAAAGCTGATTGAGTGTCACAGATGATCTCATTCTGGACCCCCTTCAATCGGTTCGCCAAAACCTTAGTAACAATCTTATACGAGACATTAGAGGGAATTTCCTACTAAAATGTATATGGACTCTTTTTTTTTAGTACAATAGGGATTAGAGGGATTCAAATCACAAACCTCTTAGTCGTTAATACATTCGATGTGCCAGTAGAGCCATGCTTACTTTGGCACATGTAAATAGACTTAAGAAGTCGTTTTGTCCTCCACAAACAAATTACCTTCAAAATAATATGAATAATTAAATTGATGGTAAAGTTTGAAGGATTTTTTTAAAAAAATATTTTTAGGATTGTGAGTTTGATTGTATTGGGTTAGATATTAGATCAAATTTAAATGTTTAATTGCAAATGTGCGGAATTTAGACTTGTTAGTAAGTGAATAAAACTAGCATAATACTACCATCTAATATATTTTGTTGGCTTATTTGGATTGTTCAAATAATTTATTTTAAAGTTATCCGAAATAGTAAAAGATTTAGTATTTTAAGATGACATATTTCTCCAATGAATTCTTCATTAAAAAAAAATCAATTTTTACTACTAAGACTCCGTTTGATAACCATATAATTTTTGGATTGTGGTATTTAAGAATTTTGCTTATTTACATACAATTTCTTTATAATGACTTTCATCTCAGCTCAATTCTAAAACACAAATATTTAAAAAATAAGTTTTTTTTTAGTTTTCAAAACTTAGTTGAAATTTTGAAAACATTTGTAAAAAATAGATAACAAAACAAAAAAAAAATCCATAATTTTGAGCAGTGTTTTAATTTTCAAAATAAAAAATCAAATGGTCATCAAATAGGACCTAAACTTTTCAAGTTATATTAATTTTTATCCTAAACTTTCAATTTTATCAAATTGCACCTGAAATTTAAAGTGGTGCAATCTTAATCTTAAACTTGAAAAAGTATTATAATTTTTACCATTTAATAAGTTTTCATTTGAATATTTGTTAAAAAAAAGTATTCTCATATGTTTTCAATAAACTATAAAACATATGTATGGTACAAATTTGATAAGTTTTAAAGCGACATTAGAATTACATTTTTGTTAAAATCTGTGAGTTTTGACAAAGTTATTTAATGGTTAACTCATTTATGCATTAATCAAACTTAAATTTGTAAAAAACTTGATATTTTTGAAATTAGTAAATTTATGGAGAGTTTTACATTGCTTTTTGTTAAAATTAATAGGTGAATTAGCGAAAATTGAATAGATAATATAAATTGCAACATTTAACTAAGTCTAGAGCGGTCAAATTTGATGAAATTGGAGGTTTAAGGTGAAAATTGATACAACGTGACAATTTTAGAGGTAAAATCGGTTCTTTTCAAATTTCAGCCTTTTCAAATAGAAATACGAACTTTTTTTTTTTTTTGAGTACAATAAGAGTTGGAGAGATTCGAACCACAGACCTTGTGGTCGTTAACACATTCGATATGTCAATTGAGCTATACTCTCTTTGACAATAGAAATACGAGCTTATGTAATGGATGATAAAATTGTATTTATTTCTTCAATGCCACTACAACAATATCAAGATGTACCAATTTTTCTCTATAAAGAAAAATATTTAAATGATCAATTCTAGTATAGCTTTAAAACACGTACTTATTATCACTTCAAAAGTCATGTTTCCATTTCTCTTGTACGATTGTTGAATTAAAAAAAAAAATCAAATTTTATTATATTTTATCAAGAATCTTAAATTACATATTATTCTAATTTAATTTCAAATCTAATACGCGCGTATGCCTAAAAATACAAGTCCATTCGATGTCAAGTAAAACGCAATAACAAAAATATATAACAAATCCATTATTTATTTAAATTACAAAAAGAAAAAAAATCCAACCACGCTCATATTGAATCTGATCCATTCATTCAAGATTGGTATGACGTGATCGGACGGCCTCGGGGCTCTCTCCCCACGCCTCACCCAACCGATACACCACCATCTCAAACAAAACAAACAGAGCCCCTTCATACAAACTCCCCATCGGAAGCAGAGGCCGACATTTTACCACCGCCGCCGCCGGTTCCTGATCGTTCGCCATGGTCTGCGCCGGAACGTAGCAAATCACGTCGGCGTACTTCACAGACGAGCCGGTCTCCGGCTGGGCCGTTAGAAGCAAAACCCTACCGCCGTTGGATCTGGCCACGGAGCAAATCGCATCGACGGTCGAAAACCAGCCGGGGCCGGCCGACGCAATGAGGAGGTCAGGAGCGGCAATCGGCGGCGCGTTCATGTCGAATACCTGGTGCGACGAGAGGCCGAGATGAGCGAGCCGCATACAGAGGGCTTTGAGCATTAGGCCCTCACGGCCGACGCCGTAGAGGAAGACCCTGGCCTTTCGGGCCGCGGCGGCGGAGAGCTCGGAGACCAGGAGGTCCAGCGGCGGCGCGTGTGGGCGCGTGGGTTTGGAGAAGATGGAATCTATTTCGGAGCATATTTGGGAGGCGAGAGACGCCTGAGATTGGGAAGCCATTGAAATGGGATTTTTGAGAGCTTGATGGAGACTGTGTTACTCTGTTTCAACGGATCTTCTTTAAACTAACGAAATTAAGGGGTTTTGGTTACGTGTGGTGCGCTTGTGATGCAATCGTTTTGGACAATCCTGTGGTATCATGCCACGTGTAATTTAAAGAGTCATCTTATAAGACAAAGTTATCCTCAAGGTGAAAGATATTATGAAAAGCTCGTGGTGACGTGGTCATTTCGAAGGAACTAAGGCTTGTTCGCATATTACGAAGAATCTTTTTTTTTTTTAAAATTACGAAGAATCTTTTAAGAAGACATTAGCTGACGTGTAATTTTTTTTAAAAAAATTACGATGAATCCAATGCTCCCTTACATTAACAAGGATGAATGTGAATTTAAAATTCTATATATATGCCTTAGGCTATAACTATTCGGTGGTTTTTAAAAATTAAGTTTATAAACATTATAACTAATAAAATTTTTTTTTTCAAAAATCAAGTCAAAATTTAAAAACTAAAAAGTAATAATTTTTAAAATTTTATTTTTATTTTTGGAATATGACTAAAAATTTTATTGTTTACTCTAAAAAAGATGATTGTAGAGAAAACAAAACAAGTTTAATTTTTAAAAGTCAAATAGTTGTTAAATAGGGCCTTAATAATTTGGATGCAGATTTGACGTGTTTATACCGTTTATCTCTCATATATTTAATGGTTCAAAAATATCAATCATATTATGATTGTCTCCTCCAATAATTTTCCCAATTTGATGGACTATGGATTTGTGACCAACAATATTCGACTAACAATTATGATTACTATTGTTGAAGCTAATTCATTGGAAGATTAATATAAGAAATTTGTAATAATTAATTTATGATGAATGTTTGTTACTATTCTTTTTCTTTTATTGGAAAGTTGGACAAGCTAACTTACTCATGTCGACACTTTCTGACAAACATAAATAAGAAAGAATATAAGAAGACGAGGAAATTCATGAGGGAAAGAATAGCAAGGATGGCTTCACAAAAAAATATCTGATACTTTAATGGTAGGTTCAATTTTAAAAATTAATTTTGGTCCATGAACTTTCGTACTAGTAGTAATTTAGTCCATGTAACTTTTATTTTTGTAACAGTCCGTATTTCATTTCTAACAATAATGCATAAGTGTAACAATTAGAAACTAAATTAGACTTAACAGATTCAGCAGAAGCAATTTCTTATAAAGCATTTATAAAATAAACTATAAAATCCTTAATAAACAGTTTTCTATGTCTTGTGCCAAAACGCTAAACTTCACTTCTTTCGAGACTATCACTTGATCATTCATCTGAAAATATTTTGGAAAAACAAAAATGAGTACAAAAATACTTAATAAGCAACTTCCACATCAAGTTCAAAAATTCATTGTATTCAAAATAAGATATAGAAATTCACAATTTAACAAATCTTTTCAATAGTTGAATCAAAAGTCAAATATTCATTTGGTCATTTGCTTTCAAAACAATCGTAAACAAAAATACAAATATCCTTGCAAAACTCTTAATACAACTGTCAAAACTTTCAATTAAAACTTCCAGATAATTATTGCTTTTAAAAAAACCAAACCTTTCAATTAAACAAAACTTTCATTTAATCAACACTTTCAAATATCGAAACTTTCAATTTAAACAGTATTTTCAATCAATCAATACTTTCAAATATCAGAGTGGGAAGATGCATTATTTGGGTAGCCTTCAGAACATATATGATGGTTACTCATCGATAACACCAATCAATCATCCAGAACATTCAATAAGAGTTGTCGATAAAAATTGACCAGAACATTCAATACAATTACTTAAGTGTGAGGTCATGTGAGTGAAACACACACATGAATCTTCATTCCAAATGAATGTTAAACCACAGACTGTGCCTTCCCACAAATAAGCTTCAATTAGTCAGAGCTTTCAATCATAAATGTCAATAAAATCGACCAGAACAATTAATATAATTACTTAGGTGTGAGGCCACGTGAGTGAATAACACATACATAAATCTTTATTACAAAGGAATGCCAAACCACAAATGTGTCTTTCCAGAAATGTGTTTTCTCACAAATAAGCCAGAACAATTCCATCCATTCTAATTTAAGCTACTATCACAAATAAACAAAGCATTTCCAAAATAGAAACTTGGCATATCCAGATAGCCCCTATCAAATCGATAAAAAATTATTTCGTAAACATTTGAAACAAAACATGTAATTTCAAATAACAATTTCAATAAAGATTCATCAAATCAACCATTCAAACTCAAAACCAAAACAAACTTACTTTCAATTCAAAATCAGTCAAAACACATTTATTTCAAATTATCCAAAACGGAAAAAATACTTTCAAATAGCAAAACACTCATACAAACAATTTCGATCAATTTCAAATCATACAAAACATACTTTCAAACATTTGACAAATAAACAATATTCAAAATATACCAAAATTGCTATTTTGTAAGGGATGTGAAAACTACTATTTTTTCATTCAAAACAATTTTCTACATAAAAAGTTAGACAAATAAGGTTCTTGGGTTGCAAAAACATATATGAAACTGCATTTTAAAACACCTTAAAACTGACTAAAAACATACTAAAAAACAGTAAAACCAACACTTTTTCAACACAATTAAATATCAAACAATTTTTCAATTTTATAACTTTTAAAACCTTTAAAACTATCATAAATTAAGGACAATCAAACCAGAAAAATTTATGCTTCGTAAATCAAAACTCTCCAAGATTTTAACACCAAAAGAATCAAGATTCGTCACTTTTTAACACAAAAATCAAATATGGAAAGTTTAATAAAACTGCTGTAAAAACCATAGAAACATACTATTTTCATATAGAAATCAAAGCTATACATTATACTTTAAAGTAGCAATCATTTGGTAAACTTTTGGTGCAAAAAGAATCTAAAATACAGTTTTATCCCAATTTTAAAGACATTCAACGCAGGAAAATTATAAAAAAATTTCATTATCAAAACCTTCAATTTAATCCAAAAGCCCTAAGAGGAAAACCTTTGATGAAAATCCTAGCAAATTAAAAACCTAAAAATTTTTTAGGGCAAAATATTTCAAAAATATTTTCATTCTAAACAATCAAGAATTAACAAACAAACAAACAAAAAAAAAAAAAAAAATCAAAACCCAAAACCTTGCAAGAAAACTTCAATAACCAAGAAAAGAAAAGAAATCAACAAGATCTATAAAGAAAACTTAATGTCTTCTTTGTTGTAGAGGAAGGTCCAAAGCATTTCTTTTTTTTTTTCGCTATAAAAAAACTTTTGATAAAAAGGTTAGGGATTAGAAGACAATTTTTAAAAGAATCTTAATTAAAGCCTTTAAAAGATTATCTTTTTTTCTTTTTTCAAAAGAAAAAAAAAAGAAGAAAAAATAGGATTCTAATTTAAAAAGATTTTAGAAATCGATAAATAAATAAAATATATAAATATTATTTTTTGGCTAATTTGATCTCTAAACTTTAGTGTGTAACAATTTTAGTTCATGTACTTTAAAATTTGTAATGATTTAGTCCCTATCGTGAAAATTATTGTTAAGATTTAATGAGATTTTTTTTTTACATAGGTAGATCAATAAACTAATTAGGGACCTAATATAAATACGAGCTACAAGGTTTAAATCGTTAAATGATAAAAACTAACATTTAATTTTGATGGAATTTTTTATGGTAGTAATTAAATTGTCAATAATCTAAAAAAATAGATGGACTAAGTTGTTACAAATTTGAAAGTACATGGACTCAATTGTTTCTAATCTGAAAGCACAAGAGCTAATTTGTTACATTCTAAATTTCATGGATTAAATTGTTATAAATTTAAAAGTACATGGACTAAATTGTTACAAAATAAAGTTTAAAGACTAAATTGTTACAAAATAAAGTTCAAAGACTAAATTGGTACTTTCGCGAAAGTTTAGGGTTCAAATTTTTTTTTGGACAAAATACATTTTTTGTCCATCAGTTTTGCATTTAGTTCCCTTTTGGTCATTGAGTTTTCAAATTGAACAAATTTACCCTTGAGTTTTGTATTTCGTATCAGTTTTAGTCCCTCCGTCAGATTTTCTGTTAATTTTTAACAGAAAGCTGACATTAGGGGTGTTCAAAAAACCCGATGACCCAAAAAATCCGATCAACCCAACCCAATTCAACGGTTTGGGTTGGGTTATCAACTTGTTTGGGTTGGGTTGGGTTCAAACAAATGGAAACTTTATGGGTTGGGTTGGTTCGTGGGTTGACCAAAAAAGAGTTTGGGTTGAACCGAACCAACCCAAACTTCTTATTAATTTAAAAAAATAATTTTTTTACTTAGATTACAACTATATGTACATATATTTATTTTAATTTTATAATTATTTTTAGATTATTTATTATTCAACAACTTTTTAAAATAAGTTTTTGAGTATTTGGAAGGTAAAAATTCATGATATAAATTGAAATTGAATTGCTAATCTTAATTCAATATTTAAAAATAAATAAATATATATTTTATATATCAATACTTAACTTTTTCTTAAAATAAAATTTTGAGTTTATAACCCGACCAACCCGAACCAACCCAACCCAAATATTTCATGGTTGGGTTGGGTTGGGTTCATTATTTAATAAGGGTTGTTTGGGTTGAAGAAATTTGCAACCCGTATAATTGGGTTGGGTCTAAAACGTACCTCAACCCGACCCAACCCAACCCACGAACACCCCTAGCTGACATAGCACTTAAATATTATTAAAAATATATATATATTTTTGAATTTTTGAATTATTAAACTTAATATATATATATATATATTCTCTTTTTTCTCTCCTTTGCCGCCAGCCTCCGCTGACCGTTGCTCTCTAGTCGTCGGCCGTCGGCCAATTTTTTTTTCCGTCTCCTTGCTTTTTTTTTTCTCCCCTCTTTCTTGTTGTTCTCTTTCCCGTCCTTTCCTTTTTAAAATTCATTTGTTACATTTGCCCATTTAAAAAGGTATTTTGCAAAAAACAAAATCCATTTAAAAATGAAGGGAAAGGATTTCGTTTCAACTAATTATTTCATTTGTTTTTAAAAAAAAATATTTAAACCAAAACTTATTAGTTTCAACTTATTATTTAAATCCCTCCGTTTCAAGTTAAATATTTTTTTTTAAATTTTGGTTTAAATAATAAATACGGGAAAAAACAAGGGGAAACCCCATCTTCAATTCGTTTCAAGTCTAAAATGAAGGGGGAATGATTTCGTTTCCACTAATTATTTCATTCGTTTTAAATCTCTCCATTTCAAGTTAAACACTAAACATAAACATTGTTAAGACGAAAGGATTTAAAGCGTAAACAAATATGCAATTGTTGAAACGAAAGGATTCAAAATCCATTTTGTCATGTCTGATGTCGAGGATATCATAAGCACTCCTCTTTGGAATGAGATTATATGGAGCTTAGATCCAAAAGTCCCTTTCTCTGTAAAAAGTGCCTACCACTTAGCCTCTAACCTCGCCAACTCCAAAGAAACTTCCCCCTTCTGATCAGGCTTCTAGTAACTCTCTATGGAAGAGCTTCTGGAAAATTAAAGCTATTCCTAAGGCGAGAACACCATCCCAACTAGGAACAATATATACTCTAAAGGGATTGATCTTAACATTCTTTGCCTTTTTTGTAGGAAAAAAGAAGAGTCCTCAAGCCACCTAATTTGGTATTGTAAGTTTTCTTCTTCGGTGTGGAATATTTTCTTCCTCAACTTACTTGCTCCCTCGGGTTGTAACATGTCGAATTGGACTGCAGAGGATTATTGGTAGAGGATGACCGAAAAGCTGGACATGGAACAAAGATCGAGAGTTAGAATTATAATGTGGAGTCTATAGAGCTAAGCTACCATAACCAGATCAACTAGAACAAGAAGAAAGCAGACGCCCAACAAATCAAAAACCTAATTAATAAAGCTTTAGAGGAGTCTCAAGGAAGGGAGAGTGCTAACCTGGCCTTGGTGAGATTCGAGACCCGTGCAAGTCAGGAAAGATGGATCCTTCTGCCAGCTAATTGTTGGAAACTGAACTCTGATGCCTCTTGGAATGAAGCATAATAGAAAGGGGGATTGGATGGATTGTTCGTGACTCTCAAGTGTCTCCGATCTGTGCGGGTCATCGTCCTATCGGTAGACGATGGTCTATAAAGGCTCTTGAAGGTTTGGCAATTTGAGAAAGGCTGAGGAGCTTTGCTGATGGAGTTGGCTTCCCCCTCCCCCTTTGTTGGTTGAATCAAATTCCCTCGAGATCATCCGTCTCCTTAACAAGGAGAGTCTAGATCTTACAGAACTAAAAAATGTAGCAGACGACATCCTGGAGATTGCTCCTCAGATTGGAGTGGTTTCGTTCATGCATTGCCCAAGATCATGCAGCAGCGTTTCTCATCTTCTCGCGCAAGCTAACTTGGGAGAATTTTCCTGTTTTTGTAACTCACCATCTTCCAATTTGGAAGACGTTTTGTCCTTTTGGGGTTCTCTTTTCCCGAACATGGTTTCGTCGACTTTACTTGAGGACTCTGGTGGTGGTTGTCAGTTATGGGTTTGGTTTTAATGAATTACTACTTCAAAAAAAAAAAAAAACTTTTTTTTGAGAAATTAATAAGAGTGATTTTTTTTTTTACAATATGTGTGTGTGGGATTGGCACCTTTGACCTTTTGGTCGATGATACATATTTTGTGCCAGTTGAGCTATGCTCATGTTGACAATTAATAAAAGTGACTTTACATTTAGAAACAAATGTATTATTGTTCATCTCAATTAAATGATGTAACTTCTTAGATAGAAATACAAATATTATTTCGTAAACTCAAGCTAACTGAACAATAACCAACTCAAATTAATTACTAACTTTGACTAATATAACTTTATACTTCTCTCCAAGTTGGAGTATGGGTATTAAAAGTACTGATATTGGCCCAACATGAGTATAACTCAACTGACATAAAACATGTACTCTCGACCAATAGGTCAGAGGTTCGAATCTCCCACTTTACATATTGTAAAAAAAAAACATATCTTGGACATTAAATGATGAAGAATTGAAGTTGTGAACAACTTGGTGAACATATAAGCGAGCTGAGAATAGAAGTGCATAGAATGTCATTTGTGCTTTGATTGAAGTTTACTAATTTTTAAAAACAAGTCTTCCACCTTAGAGACGCGAGCATGCCCAAGCATCTAGTTGAGCCACTATTTCAATGAAGACAATGAAGATTGTTTTTTTTTTTTTGGTAGATCAAGAAAAGAGGAAGATTCGAAACTATGACCTTTTAATCGAAATATCTATTTTAATTAATTGAGTTATATTGAGATTAGCTAATTTTAGATCTCCTTACCTAGAAAAACTATATATTAGTAATAATTTAGAATTAAGGAATCAATCATACAATAATACCATATAGCCAAAGTTTTAAAAGACCAAAAAATCAATTGGTGGAAGGGGGTAGTACGGGCGTTGGGAGAAGAGAACATTGCTTTGCAATTGCGGCAATCGGGAGAAATTGGTACAGAGCCTCCTTTACAAGGGTGGTTCTTTAATTATTGGAGGAAACACAGAATTTCGGTTACTTTCAGCCGGTGGGAGCTCGTCTTTGCTGCACTGGAAGGGAAAGCCCTACACTTGCAGCACTTCTTTCAGTAATCCCTTCTTTCCAAGAGTATGTATCCCACTTTCTATCTGTTTTGTCGATCCGAATTCGTAATGGGTTTCAATTAAATTTGCATAAAATTGCCTGATCTGATTCATTTACTGCTTTCGATCGCCAAAAATCAACTGGGTACTTTTCTATTTCTGTTTTTGTTCATGATGGAATTCTCCCGTGTTCCATTGCAATTGTTTCGGGTCGCTTAATGTTTGATCTTTTCTATTACAATATTTTGAGTAACACGAAATCTCGTATGAAGTTGATTTCGATTATTTCCACCATCGATGGTGCATATGGTTTGCCATTTGGAATATGGTGCTCGATAATTTTGCTTTCAGCACGTGGATCCGAATTTCAGTGAACTGTATTCATAATCGCCTCTGAAAAGATTTCTCGGCTTGTAGAAGCGATTTTATGAAACAGTATAAAGAAACCCTTTTTGATTTGTTATACAAGTACGAAGTTATGACTGAGCATGTTATGCATTAAAATTTGAAAATTTGAAAGTGTAAGGGCGTGTGTTACTGTATTTTCTATTTTTTCTATTTTTTTAATTTTTTCCGTAACAATAACATTTCAACGGTAGTTGCTTTTGAAATCCAGTAATGTTTTAACCAAGCTTGGATTGCTGTTTTATGTCTGAACTCTGAACTTTCATTGACTTTGCAAAACCTTCGCAGATTAGGCTGAGTTTCTAAATTTGAGCTATATTTTGAATTCTCATGGAACCAAACTTAAAGCTTGAGAAAATTCTGTGGTGAATTGATGGGTTGAAGATATCTAATGGACAGGAAAAGAGGCAGAAAGTTTAAAAATAAATCACCCTTTTATCATTTGGATTCTAATTATGGAGCAGGTTGATGATTAAAGAGAGTTGATATTTGCGTTGAAGTGAAATATTTCACTAGTTTTTTGAAGCTTAAGTTTATCATGTTATTTTATTCCAGACTGTTGAAATGTCATTGAAGTTCCTAGAAGTTAATGAAACATAATTACGAGGTTGAAATCAACTGGCTTATTGTCATTATCCCAATAGTTAAATCGAAACACTTATGGTTAAAAAGGTGAGTGTTGCATGATTTGATGCTTTAGGAAAGAGAAATTCATGCTGAATGGAACTATAATTTTTTCACTTCTATTATATGTAATTGTTTGTCTGCACTACATCCCTGTTTTTTTTTTTTTTTTCTTGAACAATAAGTTTAGGGGTGTGAGGGGCCAATAACAATGTAAAACTATTTTTAAGTGGAAATATCTTTTGATTTGGTTTCATTGCTATCCAAGGAAGTCATCTCTATTCTGTTTCTGGAGTTGCAGAATAAATAGACCAAAGGAGAGTGAAGTTATGAAGTTTGATCCCAAGGGTTAAGAGTAACTAATACCCGAGTAAACTGAAAAGACACAATGTTCTCTTTATTTTATGGCCTCTGGAAGTACCTATTTAGTAAGACAGAATTTCATGTTCTCATCCTAGGAATCGACAAGGCAGGAAAAACAGTAAACTTCTTCCCTCTTGACTGATCGAGCATAGTTATTTCTTTAAAGTTTCCGTCTTTGTTTTCAGCACCTTTCTAGACTTCCTAACTTCTTTCCATTCACTTATAACTTTGCCCCGTAGACTTTGCTTGAGAAGTTGAAGTCCTTGTACTCAAACTTGGAAGGCCTCTCCCCTGATCGGATTGTTCCAACTGTTGGACTCAATATTGGGCGTCTTGAGGTGCTGAATGCAAAACTTGTCTTCTGGGATCTGGGAGGTCAGGTATGGATATATAATGAGCAATGGTCTAGTAATATAAATTTTTTAAATGCAATGCATACATGTTTCGCTTTTTGCTGATCCCTTCGTGCGAAGCATGCTGTAAACCCCACATATTGTAATGATATTTAAGTTGCCAGATTCTTTTGGTGTTAGCTTTCTTTATGCAAAATAAATTATTTGAAGTCTTGAAGTTCTTGCTTGAATTCTGTAGAATCTTGTTCTCTCTCTCTTTCATCTTTGTGGGGGTTGAGGGTGGGGTTTAGAGTCTCTTGGTCATACCGGCTTAGAGGTCTCAGGTTCGAGCCCTTGGGTGAGCTTAATAAGTAAAAACCCTTGATGTCTCCCGGGTCCGGACCTTGGGGTGGGTGCAGGTGCCCCCAGGTATAGGGGAGCAAAGCTCCAACTCCCGGTTATCAAAAAAAAAAAAAATGTTATCTA